>JAAWXA010000006.1:17557918-17645532 GCA_038090715.1 Florisuga fusca | reverse complement strand
CCTGTCCAGGCGGGCAGGGGTGGAAGGGACGCGGGGCGAGCCCGGGAGACGCGGCACCCACATGCCCCTGTCTGGGGCTTTGCTAACGCAGGAACATGGTGGCTTTGATAAAAGATTACATAAACGTCAGCCGATGCGTGCGACCTGCTGTGGAAGGGAATTTCAGCACTCGCATTCAGACAAGTAAATTAAAATTCGTAGTGGTCATAGTTAAAGCAGATCTCGAAATACCGTGTCTTAGATTTTAAAAGCATTTTTGAACTCCCTGTTAGTGGTTGTACTTAGAACGGAGGGGAATAAAAAACCCAACAACCCACAGCAGTATTTAGTAAAGGCTAAAGCCTTTTATTGGCGTTTGTTTTCCTCCCTTTCACTTCTGTTTTGTAAACAGGCTTCTCTTGAGTTTTTCTTCACACTCTCTCTCCCAAATATACCCTTACTGCCTTCCCTCTTGGGCTGAAGAGGAATGAAGTAAGACAGCAAAGTTTCTCAGTGCACCACGCTTGGGTATTTTTAACCTTGCCTTTTCTGGCTACCCCTCATCACAGCACAGTGTAGTTTTGACTTTGATAAGGCAGTAATGGTTGGAAAAGCAAGAACTAAGAAACTTTTTTTTTTTTTTTCCTCTCCCAACTGCTGCACACAGTTACATTTGCCTGACTACTTGTAGCTTCTCTCTGGGGCAGCAGTGCCAGTGCTGGAGAGATGGGCTTCAGGTTGAAACACCCCAGAGATGCTTCCCCAGAGTTAGGCTGGCTCTGCAAAGGCTGCTTATGTACAGCCTTGTCTAGCGGTGTGCTTGCTTGCCAAAATATGAATCCTGTAAACAAATGCACGTTGGAAGACTTCTTAAATTGCAGCAACTGGGACTTGAAATTCCAATTTTCTGATTTCACATATCCAGAAATATTAAAGATCCTCCAGTGGTGAGAAACTGTTTGGTAAGGATATTTGCTTTACAGAGTAGTTCTGGTAAGCTTCCAAAGTACAGCCTCATGTTTCCCCTTTTTATTCTTTTATGAGGGAAATGTTTGGAGTTATCAGTGTTACAGAAGCACTCTGCCTCTTGCGGCCTAACTTATCAAAAGTGTGAGAACTCCCTAGTGGATAAGAAGTGTAAGAATCTTTCTTTAGGGAGAAAGAAACTGTTACTATATTTATATCAAAAGTTTGTAAAAAGAGACCATAGGAATCATAGGGAAGTCCAATTTTCAGTAACTATGTATCCTATAGACACATTACTCCTGCTTTATTTTGCCCATTTCCTCAGGGGGTTATTAATGGATTTCTTTTACTTGGATTTAAAACAGCTTACAGAAAAAAATGAAAAAAAATGACTACTTAAAGGTTTTTTCCTTGCTATTATGGTTTTGGGTTTTTTGGTTATTTGTTTTTTTTGTTTTATTATTAATTTATTTATATTGGGTTTGTTACTCATAGCACTATGTTAAGTTCACAAGATTGCTCAGAAGGACTAAGAATAGAAATGTACTAAAGGTAATTTCTACGTTTTTTGAAAGAAAGAAAGGCTTTAATCTATAGAAAATCCAACAATAAAAATGGACAGTTGCTTTCCCATATCCGAAGTCATGGTATAAACATTAGTGAGTGTAAGTATTGTTTAATGATGTTTTAGAAACGGAAAAAAAACGTCTCAACAAATCTCTGTGCTGCCAGTCTTTGTGGCTGGGAGCTCATAGCAATTGATATTTGAGGGTTATGTACTGTACAGGTGGAATGAGTTGCCTTTGACTGACAGGAGAACTTGGTCTCTAATACCTTGTTTGTTTGTTTTTTTTTTTCTCCCCCCTGCATATACTATGGCCCAGAATATAATCTGATATGCTGTACTAAATATTTAAGGTAAAAAGCTTTAAAAATATTACCAATTTAAGCTAAAAGTGAGATTATTCTCTTAAATTCTGAAACACTGGAAGTAAAACTTGTGAAAAGTGCCACAGAATTGTACGCATCTTTCTGAACATGTGCATTTCTGCTTTAAGATGGTATTAGAGATACTTGTCCTAATGGTGTAGGTTTGTTGTTCTGACCTTTTTTTAGGATATGAAGTGTCAAGTGGAGCATGAGCTTCCTTAGAGAGAACACTGATAAAGAGTTTTTGGCATGTCTTTTATTTATATATAGAAAAAGGCTCGTAAGCATCAAGATATCATAAGAAACATGTCTGTTATCTGCTGAGAGCGGGTGGTAATAGCATATGGTATGCTAAAAGAATGAGAACTCAGCCCTCATAAGTCAGAATTTAACTACTTACTCTCTGTGTGCTTCCCTGAAATTGATTTTTTCTATTTTACATGTATTTGTCCACAATGGAATACATCCTTTACTTTCTTTCATTTTTTGGCAGATCTGAACTGTCTGAGTAAATAAATAATTTTCATAGTGTTCATCATATGTGATCTTGCTGTCTTAGGTATTACTCAAGTTGTATTTAAGTTATTGGGTAACCAGCGCTGATACAATTCTTGTGATTGGTTGTGCGTTTTTGCTTATGCAGTTCTGCTCCTATAATTTTTTTTCTTTTTTTTTCTCCCAGCTTGTTTATTTTATTTTCTCACAAGTATTAGAAGAGGGGAAAAATATCACTAAGCAGTAGTACCATTGCAAACACAAGTCCCAGGACTGGGAATGGAAGACTTGAAAGAACAGTTTTTTATAGTGTTAAAAATGTAGTAAAGAAAGATAAATGGCATGATTTATTTCAGTCTAACCAGAATATTTCATGGATAGATTTTCTCCATCTGGATTGTTTTCTTAACTGAATTAATCTCTAAAAAAATCTTAAAATAATAATGAAAATGGGATAAAACCCATACACTTCAATGAAAACTGCAGTGTGAGTTAGATTTGATTCTAATCGCATGGCCAATCAGATTGCTGCCTGAAGATGTGTATTAGTTCAAGTACTTTTGATAGATTAGATAATTGTTTTTATTTTCCAAGGATGATGAAAGAGTACTTCTTAAATTGAGTGGATCTTCCCAAGGAAATGAGTATTTTTAAAAAATAATATAATTAAATGCAGTACTTTGACTACTGGAAGTACTGGGAGTGGGGAGCTAGAAAGACTGGTGCAAATTTATAGCTGCATGTGTGTAAATTGTTTTGTTTTATTTTAAGGGGTATTTCAGCAAGGCACCATATCATTCAAGGTTCCTGAGTCTTTTGATTTTTACCATTATGTACAAAGGAGAATACAGAAGTTACTTCAATATCATCCACGTAATAGATATATTTGCCTATAAGTTTTGGCTTTAGTTTTTATAAGAATAAACTTTGTTGTAAATTTTTTATTGGAAGAGGAACCAAGAGGAGTTTTGGGGAAATACAAGAAGTGAGACACAAGGAAATCCACCTGTGTTTATTTGTGTTGCATTGGTAACATTGGTAACATTTAGTACTAAATTAGTATTTAGGCCTTGCAGACTAAGAACATGCCTTGTTTATGGGCTGAGTCCTGCAGAAGAGACACATATCTGATGTAATTAATACAGATTAGTTTTCCCGTTTTTTTGGTAAGAAATTCTTGTTCTTAGTCTGTAATGCTTTTCCTTGGAATAGCTTTTTTTTTTTTAAAAAAAAAACAAACAAACAACAAAACCCTGGGAAATTAATCTTCCTTAGGGCATTGTGGTTGTTAAGCTCACATACCTATTGTAAACTTCCACTTTCAAACGTATGATAGAACTATAATTTAGCTGTTACAGAATTCCGATAAAATCTTTTTAATTGGTTAGTTTGATTTTGAGTTGTGGTGTCATGACCTTTGTGACCTGGTCATTGGCAAGGGACATAAGGACCCTTGAGAGCCATCAGTGATAAAATGTGCCTTGCTGTGGCTTGAGAATTACCTCCAGTACAATAATTGAACCTGGTGCAGAACACAAGAAGTAAAAGATAATGTGAGTTGTTGTACTGGTAAGCTTCCAGTATAGCTGTAGCAGGGAGAGAACATTTCCAAAGAACTTATTGTGAGCTATTAATTGCAGTCCCTTGGTCTGCCTCAGCTGGGTGGTTCTGTGTGACCTTGGGCCCAGGACAGAGTTCTGCATTACTATCCTAGTCTGTATGTTCACCCCATATGTATTTGTATGTGTTTATATATATATATATATATGATATAATTTGTCTGTTTGTATACTTTATAAATGCATATATGGGCACACATAGTGCTGCACTCGCCTGTGGATAATAGCTGGAAATTATGGTAGGTGTACTTGTGCCCTTCATGTAAGAGATGTAGGTTAAATAAAGTCCATGCAAATTGTGCAAGATAGTTTGTCAGTGCTTATCTAGCAGTAGCAAAAACTTACTGTGTATCAGTACATAGAAAAAGGTATAAAGAAGGTCGAGTACAAGGGAAGTAATTGCTTTAGAGGTGCTGTGCAAGAGGTCAAGACTCCTGCTCATTTGCTTTTCTTCTTTTAAGAGCAGTGATTTTACAGTACTGTTCTTTGTTTTTAAGACACACACACACACACACACACACACACACATATATATATATCAGGCTTTCAGTTTAGAAATAAATTAGAAGAGTTCCTGTAATTGTCTATAGTGTATTCTGTTAAAACAGACATGCTTCTAAAGCATGGTTATTGTCAAAATATCTGTTAATCTCCAAGTAAATAGTATTTTAGGAATTAGAGCTGACATTTGATCTAAAGGATGGATAGAGACTGTGTGAAAACACAGTACTGCATGCAAAATCACATTTTCACAGGCTTGAAATGTCTTTCACTTCCTAATTTCAGGGTTGTTTTGCTATGTCAACAGCTAGAGAAATCCATGTTCATGCAGCTCAAACTAGTTCTATCTTGTTTATTTGTTTAACAGAAGAACAAAGCATTGTTTACTAAACATTCCAAGAACATAATAATATCAACATTATCTGGTTGTCTCCTTGTGCAAAGACAACTTTCTTGTAAATTTTCTAGGACATTGTTAAGGTAAAAGTTTTTTATGCCTTGCCAAAAACATCTGACTTAGAAGCTCTATCTGCTTTTAAAAGGCATGTTGGGGTTCTGTTATTTAAAAGTAATATGTATTTAGTGATCAGCTACTAGTTGAATTGTATGGCAGCATTTTGTGTACTCCTCTCCCCCTTACCAAGGGCCAGGTCATGTAGGCAGGAGTAGAGATACAAGATTTTTTTTTTTTTTTTTTTTTTTTTCATAGTTTCCATACCTTATAATAGTGGGATCTCAGTAGCTTCTGTCCAAATAAAAAGTAAGTGATATATTAACTCTTGTGTAGAGGTTTTGTCATAAAAAGTAGATAAAGTTGACTTGGGCAGAATTAATTTTTATTTATTCTGAGAGATGTGGGGTATAGGAAGTAACCCTTATTCCTGAGTACTGACTTTCATTATGCTGCACTAAAACGTCATACATTTTTCTGAGGTGAAAAAATGGTAAGCGTAAAATTAGTTCAGCGGTTAGCTTTGAGTTCTTGTCTTAGAGAACCATCTTTATAGGGTACTGCATCTTTATAGGGTACTGCTGCTTAGAAACCTCATTCAAAACTGGAATCTGGGTTTCAGAGAGTGTGTATGAGAATGTAACTTCTCTGAATGGAGGCTGTGAATGGACGAATTACAGTGGGGCCAGCAAAGGAACAAAGGAAGGACACCTTAGGGGGAGGGGAACACTCAAGCTTCTCTCCCAGTGTCTGGTCTTTGTTAGATGTAATGGGATTGTGATAACAGGCAACAGTGGAAAAGGGAGCCCGTTGCAGTTTCATTTGCCACACAGCTTCTATTCAGACACTTTTTCATTGAAATGGGAGGTATATAATTCCCTCCCTTCTGCATTGCTTGCCATTTATCTTTGAAATTGTGGTTCTCCTGCAGGCAGTCATTGACTAAATGTCAAAAATAACCTTCAATTCGTGATCCTTCTGCTTGACTGTAGTTATATTTGGAATCGCTTTGAAAATATTGTGAGTTTTTTTCTGGTGTGGTTTGGTGGTTTTTTTTTTTTCTCTTTCTAAGTCTTTGAGGACAGGTCAGCTTTACAGGCTTAAGAGCTACTCAGCAGTACTGCAGTTTATTTGGAATTGAGAAGACAATGTGACCAAATATGATTAAAATCCATCTGAACAGACTGATGCCAAAAGTTGGGGTTTTTTTTTCCCCAAATGTCAGGGGTTTTTAGATAATATGGAGAATTACCAGAGCATAAAAATGGAATGACCATGTTTTTCTCTCAAGAATAAGATTTTAAAAGGGTAGTGCTCTCACACCCACCCCAGTCTTGCTTCTTATGAGTGCATTTACATTGTTACAACTGAGAACCTTTAGGATAAGGAGATAGTCCCCAAGTTTTCTTGAGAATGTTCATCCCTGATTTGACAATCCTTTTTTTTAAACTCAAAGCATGTGAAATTTGGAAATAAATTAGTATTAAACATTATTAATAGCCATGTGTAAACATAGCAGAAGGGAAGAGGATCTATAGCTCTTGGATGAGAGTTTATATTCATAAAGGGGATGTTTTCAGGAAGCTGCAAGTGTAGAATGTTTGCACACCTCTGAGCTACTGCTGTCCATCACAGCCCAGCTTAATAGCCTGAGTTTTGATACTACTTTAAATTCTTGATCATAATACATTGAATATAGGACTTCTTATAGACTCCAGTGTGTAGTGTTTGATAGTTAGTTTGGAGTTATGCAATCATAGAATAATTTAGGTAGGAAGGGACCTACCTAACATGGTAGATGACCCAAAGGACATCTAGTCCAATTCCAATATATAGCCAGTTCATCCAGGGATAAATACCAGTGGTACTAATTTTCTTTTATATGTTAAAACATTAAGAGTTCTCAATATTAAAGTGGTTAGTGTATGAAATTCATTATCTCTGCTAGTGGTATGTTACCATATTTGCTCGTTGGAATTTCTACCATGATGGAAATACTACAATGTTGTGATGCCATATGATCTCAGGCTTGGCTATGAAGCTAGAAATGGAGAGAAACAAATGGGTAAAATCTAGAAAGTCTCTAAAAGCTGATGAGGCCTAGAGGAACATACAGAGGAGCAGGTGGTCTTCATACAGTTTTTGGCACTTCAGCCTTTTAAAGACATTTTTAGTAAATGCATGTTACCTCTTTAAAGTGAAGGACTTTAGGACAGTTTATTTTTCTTAAAATTGCATCCATACATAACACTATATTCAATAAAATGGCTTGTGGGAAAATTTTATATATCATACCTCTGAATAACATTTGTCTGGTGGACTATGGACTAAATCAGTGAGTCACCAGGTGAGATAGTTTTTAGGTAAGGAAAATAAACTTATGTGAGGAACACGCCCAAAGTTCTTGTCATTGCAATATCAAAATGATCACTTGAACATTTGGACAATAAATAGTACTCAATCTTTTGTTTTGGAATGAATTTTAAGGTGGACTGTGGTTGAGTATCTCAATTTTTAATAAGTGTTGCTCTTTTAACAGAAGGAATTGCACTGCTTGAACTTCTTCCTGAAGCTGGAGATGGGGCAGAACAGGAAGAGGCTCTAAATCTGACCAATAATAACATAAACATATGGCTGTATTTAGTCTGCAGAAGCATTATAAACAGCATTTTCAATTACTAAATTGTTTTAAGGGTGACTCATGGTCTGCAGATTGGAAAGTAACAGTTAAATATTTTCTGAGAATGGTGAGAAGACTTTTCTAGGTAAGATTATTCTGTGAAGTATCACAGGATCCTTTACAGATATAATAGTCTTTGATCAGAAATATCGATTTTATTTTTATTTAACTTTATTTTTAATGTATGTACTGGTATGACAGTCTAGGGCAGGCTTGGTAAAGGTACTGTTTCACATGAAATGCCTGAAAATACAATAATCAGATTTCAAATTTGTGAATCGAGCATCAATTTTTCTGCTTTTTTTCCAAGTCAAAAGTGGTTTTACTTAATATACAGTAACTTAGTAGGGTTGGTGGTACAGCCAATCGTTTATGTCAGATTATGGAAATCTTGTATCTGCAGATTTTGTGAGACTATTCTGCTCTTGAATATGCTGGCCCAATAAAATGGCATTTTTGGCACTTCTATAATTCTCTCACTCTCTAACAGAATACTGTTGTTTGTGCTCTTTATTTTAGAGTTAGAGCTAGCTTCCTGGCTCTAACTTTCAAATGGATGTGCATTTCTTTTTGATTCAAGGACTTTGATCCTTGAATACACATATTGAACTTTGTTCTTCATGCTTTTTTCTTTTCTTTTTAATGTTTTCCTAACTCCACCTTTTTTGCCTACTTTTGAGCTACTGTTCTCTTGTTACACAAGTGTTGGGATGCAGTTCTCAGAATGGAGGAAGAGTAATTTGCCACTTCTGTTGCTTGATTTAATTTGTATACATCTCTTTGATCTCTGCAAATACCACTGTACTTCTGTCTATAGTGTCGTACATGGATAGGATATGTGGACTATACTGTTTCATACCTTATTACTATGCTGTAAGTGGCTAAAGTTTTGCTAATTCTATTTTCTTTCTCTTTTTTTAGGCATATGCATCAGGATGTGATATCGTGGTATTGGGGACTGACTTTGAAAGATTACAGATAATCCCTGGAGCAAAACATGGAAACATTCAAGTGGGATGTGTGGACTGTTCAATGCAACAGGGGAAGGTATGTAGAGCAGTGTTTCTAGTAACATTCCAGCAATTTCATACATCTTCTGAACAGTGTGGCTGTTAACAGTTAAATTCACAGATGAATAGTAAAATGGCTGATTGCTTCATGTTTTTGTGGTAAGCAGCACAGTGAATGTGAAATAGTAATCATAGATACGAGATTTTAGATTATAAGTAGGATTGCAGAGGAAGAAACAGAGACATGCACAGGGCTGCACAGAGGAGATACTAAGAGGTAATTAATTCAGTATGGCTTCACACTACTGGGTGTGTCATCAGCATGCTTTGACATGTTAGTGGCTGGCAGCAGATGAGTGCTCCCACAAAAATTGCTTTCAGAAAATCCAGAAAAATTGTATGTCTTTCAAGCAATTCATAAACTCTGAAAATTGCTCTTGAATAGGATTTCTTTAATTCTCAGCTTTTCTTTTTCTTACATGGGTAAACTGGATCAGAAGTGTGTTTTAGGCACTGCTAGGTTTCGGGTCCTTTTTACTGAAGTCTGTCTTAACTATTTTATTACATTGAAAAGTAACCAGATAACTCTGTCTAGTCATTGGGATGTCACTGTGTGATCAGGCTGTTAGCCAAGTCAGTATGAACTGGTCACATGTTGGCTTACGCTAAGAGGGTTTTTTTACTTTGTTGCTTTCTTGAAGCCTGTTCTAGTGAGGAGGTAAGGTAAGCCTTCTGCATATCTCTTCAAGCCTTGTGAGTTGATTAGAGCTTTGGTTAGACTCTGATTTCCATCTTGAGACAAGACTTCAGTGTGGAAATGATTTCATGTTTACATGTGAAGTCAAGGATGATGATCCCCAGCCACTCTCCTTTCCTGCTTTTTGATGTTTGAGTGATGAACTCTTATAATAGTAGTGAAGGAACATAAAGAAATATTCTCCTCTGTGTTTCTGGTACCTTGTAGGCATATGTACTGTGTGTATTGACTGTTGTTAATTGCAAAGGCTTTTGAGTTCAGTGTCCATAAATTAACAAGTAGTGAAATACAGATGCAGATCCCATACTGCAGTTAATCTTACAAAATTTTTCTTCAGATTTATGAGGTTATCTTGACTACATGATAGCATTTTAAATGACAAACTCTCCTTGAATTGTAAATTAACACATGTGAATCTGTCAAGCTATCAAACTTACTGAACTTCAGAAATTTTTTGTTTCTTAAATAGTGGTCATTTTGATTCTGCAAGTTATCGTTTGCTGTTAGCAATTACAGCACATGCCTTTGCAGAGTGCTGAATACTAAGCAGTGAATGCCTAAGAATCTACTTACTGACTTGGATGAGGAATACATTTCCAGTTCACTGTTGCAAGGATGGAATTCCTTCTTACAGCTCCTCCATCAGCATTAGTCCATAGATTTCTCTTCAGTTTGCTTTCAGATTTGTATTTGTCATTTAAAATATAAAGGAAAAAGCAGAATGCAAAAAATGCAGCTTATATCACTTCCTATTTTGAACTCTTCTGGAAGGCAGTCAATTATAATCTGGTTTTTATGAATTATATAGCTTTTACTTTACGGGGAGCTGCTATCAAGCATTTTCTCCATAATAGCTGGCCTTTGCTTTGAAAAGCTCTCTGTCATTTTCCCTTTGGTTGACAGAGCTCATTTGTGAAAGTTAATTTCTAGTTATGAAAGCAATGAGTTGATTTTTTTTTTTCAATTTTTTGCCCTCCAAATCTGGTTCTAGTTTATTGGGAAACTCGTGCCTTGTGAAGCTACTTTGAAGTAGCAACAATTTAAAAGTTCATACATGGCCCATCTTACCTTTGGCTTTCATGGGTGGCAGAAACATGGCACCATCATTTTTCTTCCTACTCTAGTTTTGGACTTAATTGTTTGTCTTCAAGAATGAGATGAGGGGGAAAAAATGGATGGGAGTTTTTAATTATCCCAAGAGGGTATTATATGTATGTTTATATTTCCATGCATTTGTATGTGTATGTATATGAACCTAGCTTACAAACTCTCCTGCAGATTTGCAAGGACTAGTTTCACAAGCAGGACAATTTAATCTTAGTCCAGTCAATCCAGTCTCTCTTGCCTCTGCTTGTAGGCAACTTGCTAATCCACAGTTTATTTGTAAATACTATACTTAATTGTCTGCCACACAATATAAGTTAAAAGCCTTTTTCCATTTCCTGTAGTGATCATAAGGATTAAGGCCAAAATTTTTAATGATAATCTGAAAAAAATTTGGTTTTGTGGTTTGGGTTGTACAAATATCTAACAGGGTTGAAAGTGGTCCTAGTTTTATATAATTTTAAATGTTCAATTAAAATTGCTTGCATCATGTCTAGTGACTGTATGGAACAAACTAATTTACTGATGCAAAATAAAAATGTGGGTACCAATTAAAAATTTCATTTAGTTTACCCGCTAATAGTCAAACTGAAGATAACTCATAAGTAAAACCCCTAAGTTGGTTAACTAAGTAATATTTAAATAAGACTTCTTTTTTTTTTTTTAGCTTTTCAAAGGTGCTTTGGTTGTTTTGTTTTCTGCTGTTCGGTAGAGAGCAGTAAAGTAATGTAGTATGAGTCACAGATGTTTCAATGAGTAAGAAAATTGTTGAGGACTAATATTCAGTATGGAGGCCTGGTAGGGAAAAACATAAGTGTATGAAGAAAGTATTTAGATTATACTAAAATGTTAAAAACTCACAGAACATAGAATGTCTATGGTTAGAAGGGACTTTACAGATTATCTAGAGCCAACCCCCCCTACATGGGCAGGGCCAACTTCCACTAGACCAGGATGCTCAAGGCCCCATCCAACCTGGCCTTGAACACTTCCAGGGAGGGGGCAGCCACAGCTTCCTTGGACAACCTGTCACAGTGTCTCACTAACCTCACAGGAAAGAATTTCTCCCTAATGTCTATCCTAAATCTCTCCTCTTCAAGTTTAAAACCATTTCCCCTTTTCCTCTCACCTGTGCAAAAATCCTTACCCCAGCTTTCTTGTAGGCCCCCTTCAGAAATTAGAAGGTTGCTATTGAAGGCCACCTCAGAGCTTCCTCTTTCTTCTCCTGGGAGGAATAACTCTCCTGTTGGGCTGAATAACCCCAATTTCCTTAGCTTGTCTCCAAAGGTGAGGTGCTTCAGCCCTCTGGTCATTTTAATGGCTCTCCTACGGACTCATTCCTTTGGACACAGTCCTCCTTATGCTGGGGAGTCCAGTACTGGACTCAGTACTCCAGGTGGGATCTTACAAGAGCAGAGTAGAGGGGAGGAATCACCTCCCTTGACTGCCTGGCTTAGCTTGCTTTGATGCAGCCCAGGCTGGTTTTCTGGGCTGCAAGCACTCATTGACAGCTCATGTTAAGTTTCTGCTCCACCACTCCCCTCCAAGTCCTTCTCCTTAGGGTTGTCCTCAATCTTTTCTCCTTCCAACCTGTATTTGTGCATGACCTTTTTGAACTTGATGCAGTTTGCCCAAGCCCACTTGTCAAGCCTCTCGCGTGCCTCTGGATGGCATCCCTTCCTTTTAGCATGTTTCACTACACAGTTTGTTGTCAGCAAACCTGCTGAGGGTGCACTTGATTCCACTGTCAGTGTCACCAGCAAAGATGTTAAACAGCACTGACCTGTGAGGAACACCACTCATCACACATCTCCATTTGAACGCCGAGCCATCTGTTCACAATTCTTTGGTTCTGACCATCCAGCCACTTCCTTATCCAATGAGTGTTCCATTCTTCAAATTCATACAGTTCCAGTTGAGATCAGAATGTTGTGTGGGACAGTGTTGGATGCTTTGTCCAGGTCCAGGTAGATTATATCTGTTGCTCTGCCTGTGTGCGTCAAAGCTGTGACCCCATCATAAAAGGCCACCAAATCAGTCAGTCAGGACTTGCCCTTTGTGAAGCCATATTGGCTGTCACCTGTCACCCCTTTGTTATCTGCTTGCCTTAGCAGAGCCTTCAGGAGGAACCTGAAAAATAAGAACCCGATACTGCCAATTATATTCTTCCCTTCACAAACTGCTTGTGGTGGACAAAATTGTTGCCTCAAGGACCGATGACTCCGATTCTTAGGTGGAAGAGTTAGAGTTGTAGAGTGGAAGTTACTTCTAAAGATGAACCTTTCTCCCCATTGTGGACAGGGCCATCTGTCACTAGATCACGTTGCTCAAAGCCCCATCCAGCCCAACCTTGAACGGAGCAACTACAAGCTCTCTGAGCAACTTATTCCAATGTCTCACCATCCTTGTGTAAAAATTTCTTCCTTATTATTTCTTCCTTATATCTAATCTAAATCAACTTTTTTGGTTTAAACCCATTACTCTGGTAAATCTTTCTCCATCTTTCTTATGAGTCCCTGTAATTATTGAGAGGCCACTATAAGGTCTTCCCAGAACCTTTTCCTCTCCAGACTGAACAATCCTAACTCTCAGCCTGTCTTCATAGCAGAGATACTCCAGCTCATCTTGACTGGTTTTGTGGCCCTTCTCTGGGCCACTTTAACAGGTCCACATCTGGAGACACCAGAGCTGGATGTAGTACTACAGATGGAGTCTCACTAGAGCAGAAGAATCACCTCCCTCAACCTACTGGCTATGCTGCTTTTGATGCAGCCCAGGCTACAGTTGGCTTTCTGGGCACACTGCTGAATCATATCCATCTTTTTTGTCCACCAGTATCCCCACATCATTCTCCTCAGGGCTTTTGTCAATCCATTTGTCACTCAGTATGTAGTAATACTTACTGGTGATTGCCTTGAGCTAGGTGCATGACCTTGCTCTTATCTGTGTTAAACTTCATGAGGTCTGTATGGGCCTACTCCTCAAGCTTACCAGTGACCATTTGGATGCTCTCCCTTCTCTCTAGTGAATCAGCTGCACCACTGAGCTTGGTGTTTGCAAACTTCCTGAGAGTGCACTCACTACCACTGTGTATTGTGATGACTGTAAACTCTTATTATAATTCATTAGAGCTTCTCTGCACTCCTATTTCTAATAACTGCCCTTGTGACTACAATAGGCATTTGGATGATGGCTGAATGTTTATTGTGGTAGTTGGGGAAATTCTTGAATATGCAGATTTGCAATATTCTTTGTGATGACGTGCTGTTCAGTGAAGACTAGCTTGAGTGGCTGTGTCATTGTGGAAGCCTGTAGAAACTTTCAAGGGCTAACAGTTGCTCTGGACAATATTTGTTTAGCATTTTGGCATGTTAGTTTATCTTCAGAACTACTAAACCATAAAAAAATGGAAGAACTGTCCACACGCAGAAAAAAGAAAAAAATATAATCACCATGGGTTTGTATAAACTACTTGTTGTTGAAGTGCGTAGTGAAATTATGAAAGTAAAAGAATAAGGTAAAGAGAATTATAGAGGGCAAATACTAGTCTGAGATGTAAGGAAACGATTTCTTTGGGCATTTTGCAACTGTGACAAAATTATTCTTGGCATTTTGGGGTCAGCCTGATGTTCAGGTTGTTAATGGGGTAGAAAATTATTTTATTGTATGTTCTTTTTAATTCAGTTCATTTCTCTTGAAGCTATGGATCTGTGTGTTTTAGGATCTGTTTGTTCATCTCTGTATTTGTACAGATCATGTACACGTGTAGTTAATGGATCTGTACATATAAACAACTTAGGAAAGTTTAGTGTTGTTTTTTTTTTTTCCTTAAAGCTCTTGTGACCAATATTGGAATAAAATGTATGTTCTAAAGTGACTCTGACTTTTTTTAATATTCTGAATACCTTGAGACAAAATTTCATAGAAATTAGAAATTGACTAATACAGTAAATCAGGACTGCTTTTAACATTAAGCATCACTTTAGGAACCGATTCAGAATGAGATTAAAATTTATCTCCAAGGAAGGTTAAAAATAGAATCAACAATTTGCATTTTATTTCTTATTGTTCTATAGCTTGTTTCTTCTGTGTGTTTATGTGCACATAAATGTAAATTGCTTTAGATTGCAGCTTCTTATGGAAAGGTGATTTGTATCTTTGAGCCAGTAAGCATCTTGAAGCAGAACAGCAGTCATCATGATGTAAGTAATTCATCACTCCTTAATTTGCTTAGTTATAAAGCCTGACTACTTTTTCTTGTTTGCTTTGGATATTTATTTTGATGTCTACTTTTAATGCTACAATAAAATTGGGACATAAGTTGATTACTGGGAAGTGAAAATGTTAGGAGGAAAGCAGAGACAAGTTACTTGAGATTTTTTTTTTTTTTTTTAATAGATTTTACTGTAATATTTCATATTACTGACTTATTTAACCCTACAGTTCATACCTGAAATATTCCAGAATTCAAAATGATGTGCACAACCCCAAAGAGAAGAGCCACCACAGTATTAATTCCTTTTTGAACTGTCTGGTGTAGCTGTTGTCCAGATGTGTTTTACAACTCTTTATTTTAACTTTGGTGTATGAAACTACAGCTTCTTGGTCAAATCTGTGAGAGGATGTGTGGCTTTTTTATAGTATCTTACTAAATGCTTATAATTCAGTGTTATAATGGTGAATAAGAAGAATATTTATTGTCTTGATAGTGTGGCTTACTTTTGATGACACTCGTGTAGTGCAACAACAGCCAGAATCTTTCTGGATAGTGGTATGATCTGGAAGCCATCCTTCTCACATGGATTGTTCTCATAATTAGAAGCATTATTGTCAAAATAAAGACAATTTGACAAGAGTTATGACAGCAGTTTTTCAAAGAGCTTCTGTCCTTGTCTTCAGGGTTTTAGGAACTCTTATTTTTATTAATTGTTTATAGGGCTGTATAGTGAATTAATTGCTTTAAACTAACCAGCACAGTCGTATGTTTCCTGATGTACTTGTAAACAACTAGTAGTATGTATTAAGTATTTTGGAATTAATTTGTAAAAATAATTCATACCATTGGAAAGTAGTGGAATGAAATAATGATAAAATGTAACTTCCTGTGCTTATGCTTTTAGAATACTGCACTCTATTTTTTATTATTGGAGCTGTTGAATAAATCATGAGTATTTTTCTGTTCTGGTAAACAGCATACCTATCTTGAAACTTCAAAGTTAGGGTAGTAACTGCAAGCAAGAAGAAGCACTTCCCACGATTTGCCTTCAGATATTTATAATTGTGGAAATACTCTGTTATTTCATTCTCGTGGTTGACCTCTATGAAATAATTTCCAGTATATTTAGGTTGTTGAAAGACTGCCTTTTGTCTTTCATTTACTATAGTATTCAGCATCTTAATTTTTTTTTTTTTTTTTTTGGTGAGACATGATTACTTTAAAACTTTCTATCTTCGTGCTTAAGAAAAACTCTTGGTTCTTAATACTATTTTCAGTAATGATTTCAGTTTCTTTTCATAAGTCAAAGCTTCAAAACTTTGCAACATATTATGAAAACAGACTAGATAAATAGTTTGTGAATTTAATGCTCAGCCTCTTGTAATGAATTAAATAATACAAAATCTGAAGATACCTGACTGTTCTGTATTAAAAACAAAGCAGGGGAACAAGAAAAGATGTGTTATCTTGACCTTACTGAAATACTTTCATGAAAAAATACTACTGATATCAAACATTAAGTGCATTTATGTATTTTATTCTAATGTATTCTTTTTTCTAAAAGTAAAATCAGACTTCTCTTAAAAAAATCTTGGATTCCGATTTTGTTTTTTTTTTTTTTTTTTTTTTTTTTCCAAGCTGTATTTTTAAAATAAGAAGTTAGAAGCTTCTACTTTTATGGACAGATTAAGAGAAAGCTGTTTTGTTTCAAAATCAGCGAATGAACTTTCATTACATAAGCAGCCATTTATTTTAGACATGTAGACATGCTGTTTTTGTGTTAAAAGGGGGAGGGAGGGGAAGGAGGTGTTTTCATGCCAATGTTTCAATACTTAAAATTTCAGGTGTTACATTATCAGTGGCAGAAGAATGCTCAAATCTCACTGGAAGCCATAGCACATAATCTAACATGGGATCCCACAGGTATGAGTAGAGTAAAATAAACACCTACCTGTTTGATACTGAATCTAATTTATTATTTAAATTTCACCAGGTTAGGACAAGGAAGAGATTTTTGTTTTGACCTAGCATGATAGAGAACACCAAAGTAGAATGAAATCTGCCTTTTTGTTACTTGTAGGAGAGCCAAAATAATAGGTATGTCTATAGTGTCTCATGCAGTTGTCCTAATCTCAGTACTATCTAATGTTTAAAAACATGGCTTAGATGGTAGGCAATTGTTGTGGAAGAGGGATGTCTACAGTAGTTCCAGGTATTTCTTTTAGACAATAGCTACTTTGGATATTAGAATAATTTTCACGATTTGAACTCTAGATACTAAAACATGTATTATAATATATGATAATATCATGCAAGATAAACTCAAGATAAATCCATGTAGGGGAATATGTAAAAAAACCTGCTACTATAGTAACTTTCCTATAGAAAATGTGTTAAGGTTGTATCTGGCATATTTTCTCGCAGTATCAGGTTTGCAAAACTTTTTCTCTCTCTCTCTTCCTAGAAGTCTATATTTTTCTACTTGTTTTGTAGATATTGTTGTAGATATATTGTAAATATTTGTTTTAGGCACTCGTCTTTTGACTGGTTCCAGTTGTCTTCAGCTTTGGTCTAATGTTCCTTTGGAAAAACCTTCTGACAATGACAGTACTGAAAGAATAGATGTTGGACTTGGAGAATGGAGATGTATCTGGCAATGCAAGTAAGACACTTGTTTAAAGACAATGCTTCAGTTTAATTGAACACTAGTAAAATACTGAGGGAAGGCTGCTATTGAGACTGTCCCAGTAGACTTTGTTCCTTGTACAAGATGTAACATGAAAGCTGCACATTGGAAAAGTTCTGTATTTTCAGGACTGATGAAAATAAGCTTCCTTCTATGATGTAATGTACTTTTCTTTCCCTCCCCCCTTTCACACATTTTTAGCTTTTTATGTGTTTGGTTTGGATATTTGGAACAGTCATACAGATGGATGTATTTTGGTTTTTTTTAAATCCCTGAATTCGCTTCTTGTATGCCTGCTGATTTTAATTTTTGTGTATGTGTTTTGGTACTTTCAGAAAAGTTTAAGTTTAGTGCTTCAGTTTATAAGTCAACTGAGACTGCATTCCTTCCTGCCACAGGAAGACTTTCCTAATACATGAGTTGCACTGTTCACTTGGGACTAGTGTACTTTATGGAACTGTCCTTAATAAAATCTCCCAGAGTGGCTGGCTGTAGGGACCCACCTGAAGTTAATCACTATGAAGCACTTGGCATTGGTGGGGTAGTTCCCTGCAAAAAATCCTTTTTTAATCCCTCAGTTATTCCTTTTTCTCTGTATTCTCTTTTAGCCAAGGATGTATTGAAAATCCCAAGGTCATCCAAATGCAACTGAAAATATTTCCTTTTAATACAATGAACTTTCTAAATAAAAGAAGTTTAAAGCTTACTCTGTTTATTTAAACACCTTTTAACCATCATCTCTCAGTCTACTGAGAGGATTCAGCATGTAGATAGAATGCCATGGGTGTGTTGTTAGAAATCTGGGTTTGTGGTAAACAGTAGTCAAGATCATACAGATACTCCTTTTCCTCTGACCCTTCAGTAGTAGGGTCCTAGTAGCTTAGTAGGTCCTAGAAGAAGTCATCAGAACTTTGCAAAATAATTTTAAACATCCACAGGAGATGTTCCCACATGTCTTTGTATTGGCCCTATGTCATGGTTTAACACTGGCCCAGCAATTAAACTGAGTGACAGATGCTCCCTATTAATCCCCCTCCCCTCCCTGATAAAGATAGTAGGGAGAATAAGTGAGAGAGATTTATGGGTTGGAAACTACACAGCTTTAATGAAACAGTAATGGTAAAAAGGAAAAAATTACTAAATATATACAAATATACGGGAAAATCGATACCATGTTCCTTTCCCTTAATAACTCTCACGTCACCACCGTGGCTGCAGGGCAGCCCTGGGAAAGTCCAGGCTGGACTCCTGGGGTCAGGAGAAGTTGGGAGCTGGAGGCAGGAACACACAGATTCAGGCTGGCACGGATCAGGACCACAGGCAGATGGACAGACGGAATCCTCCCAGGATGCCGAAGCAAACAGGAACAGGTGAAGAAGGGAAAGAAGGAAGGGGTTTGACCCTCATGGTCCCTCAAATTTATACTGAGTATGATGCGTATGGGATGCAATACTCTGTTTGGTCAATTTTGGTCATTAATCTTGCCCACCCCCCCTAAGGGAGGGTTTGCAGGTGTGACCTTTTTACTCCTTTTCTCCTTCCGGAGGGGAAAATGTTCCTCAGAGCTGAGCAGTGTCCTTGGTTCTGCAGATCGAGTCTTATCAGTCCTAGAAGCAGACACTTGTCTGAGAAACTTGCTGTTAATTTCAGCAAGTGTAGCTACTTACAAGAGAGTTAGCTGAAAGCAAAAATACAAGACAGAAAATCACCTTTATCCTGGCCAAAACCAGGACACCCTACTAAAAGAGTGTTGCTTAAACTTGGGTGGAATTTGACTTTCTTTAGTGCACAGCTTTTGTAATTGACTTGCTGTTGTTACTGCAGACACTAAATGCATCATGCTTTTGTTGACCTGATGGCTAATCCTTTCTGAAAGTTAGGTCTTTGTTATATGTGTCTAAAACTCATTGATGAAAATGTGCACAGTACTTGTGCTGCACAATTGAATTTTTGCATGTTTTTGTCTTTAAAAAGCCTGTCACTTTAGGCAATAGGTCAGATCTTCAAAACCTGTGAAAGAAGCCATATGAAAATAAAAGACTGCAAAAAAGAGTTGTATTTAGGTTTAGATTATTTTCATGTGGCATCTTTAAACAATGTGATTGTTAATGTGACAGCTACTTAGCTACATTTATTATTTTTATGCCTTTTTGTTTTCCTGAGTTAACCACTGCTGGGAGTATGAGAAATGGAAGTGTCTTTTAGATAAGCTGGAACATGAGAAATCAATTTGAAATCTGAATCATTGTAGAGATTGTAGCATATCTAGATACAGTTTAATCTGTTAGCAGCTGGTTTTCTCTTGATATTTTGGAGTATTTGACATTGCAGCACCTTCAGAAATGGTATTGTTTTTCCTGTTTAACCACAGCCATCTGCAGTTAATCACAAGTGTTACCTCTTAGTTCATGTGGACTTTGTTAAAGCTTGTTTTACACAGTACAATGTATACTTTGATGTAAGAATTAAATCTCTTTTGTGACCTCAAGGGATAGAAACTGTTTGGAGTTCTGAAAAAGTTCTCAACTTTCTATTCATTTCACAGAACTGCCTCTCAAGTTTGTTTAATGAAGTTCTCACCAGACGGGGAGTTTTTTGCTACTGCTGGAAAGGTAAGTATATATTTCTAATTATTTTGTACTGACTCCGGCTAGTAAAGCAAAGAATCAAAACAGAACACTTTTTTTTTTAAAAAAAAGGTATACTTTTTAATGTAAAATTTATTTTTTTTATTTTTATGTATTATTTCCAGTAATCCCTCTATGCATCTTTGTATTTTGGTATATAAAGCTTTGGGAGTGGGGGACAAATATTCACTGCTTACTGTTTTAAAATACTAATTTTTAATTAGTACCAAATTGTAGAACACCAGAAAGAGATGAGTTTCAGGGAATGGGGTAGATCTGTGAATAAACTCACTAATGGATATCTTTCCAGCGAGGAAATCAATTCAGTGTTTCATTGTTATTGTGGCACCATTATTCAAAAATAGCTCTTTAATATCTTTTTGTGTAAATGTGTCTGCATTTGCTTATATAGAATTCAAATTTCCCTGCAAGGGTGTATTTGAACACGGATCATGTCAGTGTTTATGGCCAGTGTTACAGATTAATTTGATGTACTCAGCACTGAATGGTTTATGAGCAAAAGCAATAAAGTCCCTTGGCAAAATATGCAAAAAAATGCCCAAAACAAAACACCAACCCACATCTTTTTACTTCCTGAAACACTAACAAACGAATCTTTGTGTCATAAATGACCAATGACGGAGACTCAATATTCTCTTTAGTAGCTCGATTTAATTAATAAATTACGGTAAGCAAAGCAGCGCTGGGTGCCGAGGAACAGACAGAATTGTTATCCCTCAAGGACCCCGAACAAAGCTCTGGCATTGTCTTATATTGAGTATAATTCTATACATATTCAGAGGAAGGTGGGTTTACATTAATATTCATGATGGGCGGAGTCTGGGCGGAGTCTTCTTTTGGGGGAGATGTATCGGGGTCTCTGGGGGTCTTGTAGATGAAGTAAAGAAGTTTTCCTCAGATTTAAATTCTTACCTTGCTTGATTCTTGCTGGCTCTGCTACAGTGTTGCAAGAAGATACCAAACCTTTTAACCAGAACCATTGTCTCTCTTATCTCTCTTATCTGTTCCTTTGTGTAGATGTTTATGTTCCTTTTGGGGCCTAGTTAGCCTTTGAAATGTAATTAACCTGGAGACAGGAGTCTGCACTGTTAGGAGTTAACTCTCGCCGAGCCCCGTTCCTTTTCAATACAAGGGACAGAAAAACTGCTTACAATTTGGTTTGCTTGTCTTTGTACATATTCGCCACACTCTCCTCAACTTACCAAACTCGCATAACACGGATCATCAAGTTCACATTTCTCACAATCTCCCCCTTTTCTTTTTGTTTTTTTCTTTCCAAATTTATCCCTCTCCAGGTCTGAACTGGAACACGTGCAATTTTCTTCATTTCCTGAACCAGTTCATGTACAGCTTTTCCTTCATCATCTATTTTCAGGCAGCAATTAGTTAGATTGAATTTTTCACACACACCTCCTTCTTGTGCTAACAAATAGTCTAAAGCTAAGCGATTCTAATAGAAAAAGGTTCTCATTTGTGTATTCTGTTTCTCAATTAGCTCTAAAGCATCCCCTATTTTACTTACAACAATTTCTACTACAACTTGTAACAATTAGTGGCAACAATTTCTACAACAGCATGTAAGAATTAGTGACATTGAAAGATTTAACAATGGTTTCAGTCAAGTTTACAATGAGGTTTTTAGCAACTGCGGGAATTTCATATTTCACCCCATTTTCCAATTAATGACAAAATGAGTTAAAGAGCAACCTCTGCTGTATGGATTCCCTAATTCGCTTGGTAAATGTTACATGAATCACAGCTCCTGGATTATAACCAGACCCATATATTTTTATCCAATATAAGTAAGGCATTTCTTTTGGGTTATAACAGACTATCCTGCCATCCTTGTCTTTGCACAGGTGGTATTGTGTCATATTGTGAGTACACATCCCCATCAAAATCAAAAAGGGTCTGGTAGGGATGATATCCCCTCAGTGGTCACAGCCCAGAGGGGTTGCAACCCTCTGCAGACCTTCTTCAGCTGCAGCTTCCATGTCCTGTCTGGTCTTGCCCCTTTTCCTATGATGGGCCAAACTAAGGAGCACTCCCAACTCCACCTGATGGCATTTGTCACCTATTTCTCCACTCCCCTTTTTTCCTTCCCCTGTTCTTTTAAAATATTATTTACTTCCTTTATAAAATTTTTATAGGTACCCAAATTTCTGGAGTTGCTATCTGAAATCCCCCAATTACCTATCCACTTATATTCCTTTCAGTGTGATTTTCAGTTCCTCAGGCTGGGAGGTGATCTTCCATTCCTTTACTGGTCCTTTAACCCTTGAGGTATGTGTCCACCCTTTCTTTACAATGCAGACAGAAGTATCTGTAGTTAGTGAGACAAGAAAAAGTCCTCCCCAGAGAGGAGATAAGCTTTCTGCTTTCCACGCTTCTATCAAGACCTTATCACCAGGTTGAAATTGATGTATTGCAAATCCCAAGGGGGGTGTTTGCACCAATGTTCCTATTTCCCTTAACTCACTTAACCGTTTTCCCAAAGTTTCTATGTATTTTCTGATACTCTTATTCTCTATTATATCATGTTCTATTGGCTTTCCCACATACGTATCCCGTATAACATCTCATATGGTGACAATCCAGTTTTGTTTTGTGGTTCTGTTCGTATATTTAAAAGTGCCAATGGTAGACACTTTGTCCAAGGCACCTGAGTTTCAATCATTAATTTTGCTAATTGCTGCTCAGTGGTCTGATTCATTCTTTCCATTCTTCCTGAGTTTTGTGGATGCCAAGGAGTATGGTAATCCCAATGGATACCCATAATTTAATTATTTTTTAAGTATAAGGTGTGCTTTGGTCAGAGTCGATACCATGGATTACCCCATACCTAGGAATTACATGTTCCAATAAAGCCTTTGCCACCGTTTGTGCCGTGGTTCTCACCACAGGCTAAGCTTCTACGCATTGTGTTAGATGATCTACTTTACCAATATGTATTTGATTCTTCCTACTGTTAGGTAATTTAGTAAAATCAAATTGTATTTTCTCAAAATGCCTGTGAGCATTTTTTTTTTTCTTCCACCCATGGCCATTTGTGTAAATACTTCCCTGTTAACTTTTTGACTAGTTAAACATCCTTGAGTAATTTGGTTTGCTATTTCAAAAATTCTGATACATTCATATTGCTTAAGAAATTGATCACTCAGTACCTTAGTTCCCCAATGTGTTTGTGAGGGTAATCTTTCTATTATTCACTGGGCACAGGCTTTTGGTAACATTTCTCTGTTATCCGGTGATGTAAACACTCTGAAAATATGAAATATGTCTCTCAAATCAGTATTTTTTCTGCTTTTGTTTAAAAAAAAAAACAAAAAACAAAAAAAACACCAACAACCAAACATATTCTCAGTTAATAGATTTTTACCCCAAACTTAACTAGCTTCTGTTTTGTATCATGCCCAACAGGCACCTAAAGATAAGAGTGCTAATCAGGTCACCTCCTGGTACACAGTCAAGACAAGGATAATACATTTAGCAAAGTAACAAGGACTGAAAGATCGCAATAATTAAAAGAGAAGTTCTTGGGATGGCAAAATCTGTGTGTCATCTTTGGCAAGTCTATGTGCCAGTGATTTATGAAAAGACAGAACCCCTCTTTTCTGTATAAAAACTCAAAGGAAAAATAGGAGATGCTGTCTCTCTCTTCCCTTCCCCCTTCTCTCACCACTTCGGCTTCAGCTATGGGACAGCAGCATCAGAGGGGCAGAGAAAAAAAAGAAAGTGGAGAAAAGCAGCTGAGCAGGAATGGCAGGTCCTACGCATCCCCCCCACCCCCAGCCAGAGGCCAGAGCAGGTGGATGGTGATAAAACTTAATTGCTCTTTTGTTCTTCTTTAATTTGACAAAGTTGAGGGGTCTGGAGAGCAAGATTCTGAAACCGGTGCTGACCCCAATGCGCTGCTAGAGCATTCCCCCCCATCTTCGTCTGCATGTACAACAGACGAAGGGGAGCACATCTCTCCTGAAAGGCCATATAAGAAAAAGGTGCATTTTGCATCCAAAAAGGGCAAAAGTCACCCCTCTATCTAGAAAAAAACCAAAACCGCAGCCAAAAGCTGACAACACCCAGACATGCCCCCCCCTCAGGCCGTTAACCTACCCGAGGGAGAAATGGCAGAATTAGGCCATTTGGTCAGCACGTTTATAAAATCTGGGGCTAAGAGATTTGATAAATTGGAGAAAAAGGTCCATCAGCTCGCTGTAATGAGCGAGAAGGCCTCTACACAGTCTTCCTCCAACCGTGATTCTTCTGACAGTTCAGAAGATGAGAGGAGACCTATAACACACAAACGCCTGCGTCCTGTAATAGGAGCAGAACATACGCATGAACTGGGTACAAGATGAGAACAAGTTACCCATAAAAAAATTCCATATTCTCCTCTGGAGCAGACCCAATTGAAAAGGCAATTTGGCAGGTTACCCTTGGAAACTGATATAGATTATGTAGTAAGGGTTTCATCTGGTGGAGATCACCTATTAATATCAAAAAAAAAGAAACCTCAGGCCACTGGGGTCCTGGAGTTATGTTAACTACTGGCAATTCCAGAGCTCCATGGTCCCTGCTTATAAGGTGGGCTTCACTTACCTCATAGCAAGAGAGAACCCCACGTATTATGGGGGTCTCACCCAGCTACTGGATAATGTTCACAAAGCCAGTGTGATCCAGATGATATATGACCATACTCTCGTAATTAACCAGGATGATCCACTTATGCTAAGGATAAGACCTGAAAGATCTGGAAATTCCCATAACTCAGGAAACTAAAAAGCCCTCTCTCTGCTAATAAAAAGAAAGCAAAAAGACAGCAGAGAGAGAAGACAGGTCCTGATCCTGGTTCAGTAAATTCTACTGACCCCCTGAATAAGCTGTGGGAAGCCATCCCTACAAATCAAAATGATTGGTATGAAAATAAGAAATCCTAAAATATCCAGTCCTCCAAAAGACTGGCAAACTGTGCTAAGACTGGTCTTGAATAAAAATGGTGATTTACTTGTGCTGTTGGGCCGAAGTGCTACCCTGCAACATTTGTAGTAGACATCGGTGCACAGATCTCCACAATAAAATCTGATGTGGCCAAAAATGTGGCATTAATTCTTCTCTGAACCCAACATTTTTGAGTGGTGCTTTGGGAAAGCCTGTTTTACAAAAAACACAAAACAAAACAAAAAACAAAACTGCTAAAGTTTCCCTAAAGCTACCAGGAGACCAGGAGTTAATTTGAACCCAAATGATAGTAGATAAAATTTCTTCCGTTTTTGGAATTTCGGCACCCCCACGCTTAAAGTTAGACTTGTTACAAACTGCCCCACACCTCCCTTAAAGCAAAATTACAAATGTTAAACAGTATTCTATTCCCATAGCAGCAAAAGAAGGTACCAGAGAAGTAATTTCTGACCTGAAACAAAGAGGTATCATTGTGCCTTGCCATTCACTTTACAATTCCCCAATTTGGTTCATAAGAAAACCAAATGGTAAGTGGAGAATGACTGTAGATTATAGAAAATTGGATGCTGGTACTGAGAAATTAACTGCAGCTGTTCCGAACATTGCAGATCTGGTGCTAGAAATCCAGGAAGCAGCACACCCAGTGCTCGCTTCTCTTGATGTGAAAGATACGTGTGTTTTGTTTTTTTTTTTTTCAAATTCCCTTTGATTCTGAGAATCAAATATATTTTGCTTTTGCATGGGATGGAATACAGTATCCTTTCACCAGGTTGCCTCAGGGCTACAAACATTCTCCCATGCTTGCCCACCATGCTCTTGCACGTGAGCTGGAAAATATACTGGAAACAAACAAACAAACAAACAACCCGAATGTAAAAATCTATCAATACATTGATGATGTATTGATAGGTGGTCAAAATGAGCAAGCAGTGAGAGCATCTTATGATGTGATAATTGAGGGCTTAAAGAGCTTGCAAATAGAAATTCCTGAGGATAAAAGGCAACCTCCCTCCCAACTCACACGAGTCACTTCATCCGTCTCTGGCCGCTCCCCTTGCGGGTGACACGGAAACGCAAATCGGGACTCCGTATTTGCTTCACATTTTAAATTGCGTCTCGTTCATGCCCTGTCACTCACACAGACATAGGTTCAATCAGAATTTTACACAGCTGTGTTAAATTACCACACAAGGTCAGAAGAGGTCGCTACACACCACGAGTACGAGCTGTCTGCCAGTAATCTAAACCAAACCTCTTAGCCACAGTAGGTAAAGTACAGTTCTGGATCCATAAGTCTGCATATTCACTTTCCTACTTTGGCCAGACCGTGATACAATATTACACTAATTTAGGTACTTTCCCGGGTTTAATTTGAGCTGACTCATAGTATGAGGATTTTATTAGTGGCTGCCTTAGTAAGAGTGTCCTGCAGGGGTTAGTACCTATTAACCACCCACGAACCCTATAATCGCTTCGGTCCTTCACCGGAGAGGCCCTAGTCACACTCTTAACACAGGCAACCAAAAACCACCCAACCGAACAGTATACACCTTTCTTCAGAACTAGGTTCCAGAATACTTACGACTCTTCGTTCAGGTCCTTGCGAGCGGAAATTACGGGCAAAACCACACTGCTGCAGCCGGCAAAAGAGCTCATTAAAAAATCAAATTCTTTGCTTGCTGCAATTTTAGGATTCAGAATCCCGTCAGTGAAGCCGGGGATCGGAAAAAGGAGCCACCAAAAAGCGATGGGGAGCCCCCCCTGATCTGGACCCCAGAGAAAGCACTGAGTGAGATCCCGGGCGAGCCCCCATATTGTTATAAATGACCAATGACCGAGACTCAATATTCTCTTTAGTAGCTCGATTTAATTAATAAATTGCAGTAAGCAAAGCATCGCTGGGTGCTGAGAAACAGAATTGTTATCCCTCAAGGACCCCGAACAAAGCTCTGGCATTGTCTTATATTGAGTATAATTCTATACATATTCAGAGGAAGGTGGGTTGACATTAATATTCATGATGGGCGGAGTCTTCTTTTGGGGGAGATGTATCGGGGTCTCTGGGGGTCTTGTAGATGAAGTAAAGAAGTTTTCCTTAGATTTAAGTTCTTACCTTGCTTAATTCTTGCTGGCTCTGCTACAGTGTTGCAAGAAGTTACCAAACCTTTTAACCAGAACCATTGTCTCTCTTATCTCTCTTATCTGTTCTTTTGTGTAGATGTTTATGTTCCTTTTGGGGCCTAGTTAGCCTTTGAAATGTAATTAACCTGGAGACAGGAGTCTGCATTGTTAGGAGTTACCTTCTGTTTCTTCACAGAAGTTAACTCTCGCCGAGCCCCGTTCCTTTTCAATACAAGGGACAGAAAAACTGCTTACAATTTGGTTTGCTTGTCTTTGTACATATTCGCCACACTCTCCTCAACTTACCAAACTCGAATGACATGAATCATCAAGTTCACATTTCTCACACTTTGTATTTATGCTACAAAACTTAATTGTTCAGGTTTTGTAAGATAATAATATCTTAAAATGTCAAAGCAGAGAAAAATCAAGGTCGTGTAGAGGATCCAGTGAAAAAATGTGACAGATCCATACAAGAGTGTATATTACTTGTTAAAGGATGTGAAATGAGTAGTGTTTTCTACAAATAATACTGTTGTCTTTATTTGAGGGAAGATTCACAGTCACATTTGTCAAAAAGCTCTGGTAAGTATATCCAGACCCATTTTGTGAGAAATTGAGGAATTCTCAGAGTAAATTGTGGAAAGTAAGGTTTTCAGATTACTGTGTTTTTGTTTTGTTTTGTTTAAATATATAAAACTTAACAGTGTAAGCAATTTCAATACAGATAAACAGATGCAGGTAGCCATCAACTATGTGCCACCAACTAAAGAACCCATCAGAGACTGCAGAATTATTAAAAAAGAAACAAAATGCTAGTATATAAGGTCAACTCAGTCAGTGCTGTTGCTGAGACTAATGAAAACCTGTGTCACAGAACCCAGAGGAGAATTAACTTGACAGAATGAGTTCTAGACTCAAAAATGAAATAATTGTGCAGTTTGGTCTAGGTTGCCTCAGAAGTATGAACGTAAATTGGTATGTATGTACAACAAGGATTGGTTAGAACAGTGTTTGATTTAGTAGCAGTGTGTGGAACTTTAATGTTGCTGGTTGAATCATAATGTTCCTTAACACATGCTTAAGGCATAAGGATGAAGGCACAAGGATTAAGGCACAAGGATAAGGTGGCAGCAGACTTCCCTAGGAAGTGGATCTTGTCTGCATATTGACCCTTCTGCTCCCTTCAGAAGTGAGTTGCCTTTGACAGTGACCTGCTTTTTTTCTTTACTGGAGTGATTTTGATGTGGGGTGTTGTCTGACTGAACCTTGGTGCCACCTCCAAATTAGGTGAACTGTCATCTTTCTCAGCATTCAGTTCCCTTGCAGAGCATTGTACCTATTTTGTAATGACAACTGGCATGGTAGTTGCTGGAGAGATGAACCTGCAGTGCCTACCGTGTCAGGCAGGAGCTTGCTGCTCTTTGCTATCACCTTCATCCAGGCAAAGAGGATGGGGACTTCCCCTTGCTCTCAGCCATGTCAGCTGATGTGGGTGGCGTGAGAGGGTGGATTGTGGCTCCAGTTGTCTATCTCCTTCTTGCATTCCCTGATGCTTCTGAATCTACTCACCTCCTCCAGGAGCTTTATCACTAGGCAGAGGAGTTCCTCCACCAGGGCACATCTCCCAAGAGAGTGCCTACTGCTCACACCTGATAATGGTGTGTGAGTAGAGCACGCCCTGCTGCCATACAGCTGGGTGGTAGTGTTTTCCCAGGAGTGTGGGAAGCTTGGGTCAGCCCTAGAGTGTGCAGACCTAAAGGGATGCCACAGCTTTCTGCTTAGTGGATACTGCCATTCTCTAGATGAGCTTTGGAGCCCTCCCTGCACACACTCCTCTGCTGTACCCTGTTTTGTGTTCACAGTGCAGGTGTCTGTTGCACTGTATTAATTTACATGGTCCTTAAAGGCATGAGGATACTAGAACAGTATTTTTTCACTTTATTGTGTATGTGTGTATCTAAGAAGAGAAGGCTGATCAGTACTGAGTTTGATTTTTGAGTTGTCATCTTTGACTTTTGCTTGCATTCCTAACACTTAATTTTGAGTGTGAGTTTTAGAGGCTTTCTGTCAAAATACAGTTATCTGTATTAACACGAATACCAGTTCAAACCAGTAAAGCTTGTTTTTTTGTGGCTAAAACTGGCAGCAGGAGCAGCAAAATGCAGGTTATTAATGGCAAGAGAGATGAAAAGAAAACTTAGTTACCACATTTTCTTTAACATCAGGTTTGGAAGTTCTGTTTACTGAACTGGCTTTCTCTCACCAGAAAAGTATTTTACGTAGAAGAATAATGAAAACCCAGGAGACATACCCAGAGGTAACTGAAATACATCATATTCTAATGCAAGGCATTCTTAATTACTGCATTTCTTTTTCCCTAGGATGATTGTCTTGTGAAAGTCTGGTACAATACAGACAGCTGGAGATCAGCCATAACACCACCTGGTGCAAGTCCAGAAAAACAAGCACAAGAAGTTGATTTTTCATTTGTTTATTTGTCTCATCCTCGATCAGTAAACACATTTTCATGGAGGAAGACCAGTAAATTCATGCCACGGTCAGTACTTATAGTAACCTGAGGCTTGTGAATTGCCCCCAGAATGTCAAACTGCACAGTCTTCCCAACTGTACTGT
Source organism: Florisuga fusca (assembly GCA_038090715.1). Taxonomy (NCBI): domain Eukaryota; kingdom Metazoa; phylum Chordata; class Aves; order Apodiformes; family Trochilidae; genus Florisuga; species Florisuga fusca. The sequence continues at coordinate 17,615,773 of JAAWXA010000006.1, read as the reverse complement.
CAACAGTCACAGAAGTTGTACAGTTTCCTTCAGTTAATAATTGAGTTTGCACACCTTGTATATTTTTTGTGTGTTTTTGTATAATCCCTTCACTTAGTTTTTCCTTCTTTACTTCCTTGCTTAGTTTTTAAGTCGTAGCTAGAACTAAATTGTGAACTTAGATGAACTGGAAACCTGATGATCTGAATAGTTTTTTTCAATACTGTAATTTAAGTTAATTAGATTTTTAAAATAAGTATAACATACTGTATTTGGAAAAATAGTAATTAAGAAAAGTCTTAAGTTTTAAATTTGCTGTTGTATTCCTGGTAGTACCTTGTTTTTTTTGTTTTGGATATGTAATTTTATAAGTGCTATGCAACAATAAGGTCTGGGGAATTGAGAACAGTTATCCAGAATTATGATTAGATTTTTATCTGAAGGACTTCAAAAACAAAAACATTCTGTAAACTGAAATTTGTGATTTGTTGTTGGACAGCTGCATAGTGAAGTTTGAGGTAATTTACGTTCAGATGCCTGAAGAGATGTGAAAGTCTTTCATACATAATTTGTTCAAAACCTGTATTGTTAAATTTATCTTTCCTTAGTATCTTGGTGCAATTTTGAAACTGATAATGGAAAACGTTTTGCACTGTTGCTTTAGTTTGATGCTATGTGATGATAAGCATCTTCTTTACATCTTTCATTTTGTTTTCACTAGTGGAGCTGTCTGCAATGTACTCCTGACCTGCTGCAAGGATAATGTTTGTCGTCTGTGGGCAGAGACTTTGCTTCCCAATGACAGTCTATTGTATGGTGGAGGATACAACAATTGGAGTGAATCATTGAACTTCACAAATAACTTCAAGAGAAATACTTCGAGTAAGGAAAAAGTGCACAATGCTTTAGAGGTAAGAAGTGAAACGGAACAGTGAGGGTAACACATGTACACACACAGTTTTAGACAGGGCTGTAATTAGTTACTCAGACATGAAGTTAAAAATCCTTTATTTCATAGATGTGCATTAACTGTTATGAAAGGGTGAATTTACTTAATCTTTAGAAAGACTAAGCTGACAGCTGTTGTCTTTAGCTTTCATGTTAGAAGATGCTGTTCTTGCATCACTACTGCCTATTTTGCTTTGACTGAAGCAAAGTTCTTCAATGTATCAAGTTCAAAGAGCTGGGAACACGATGTTGCACATACTCTTTATATCTTGTGTGAAATCCACTACAGATGTTGCCTTAAGATATATTCTGTTTTCTCTGAAATTGTGAGAAGTTCTCTTTTTTCTGCAGCTAGAAAAACTGACAATAAAAACAGGTCGTGTAGAGGCTTGAGCAAGCTTTGTCTAGGGACAATTTTTCTCGTGTCCCTTCCTGTGGCAGGCTGGTTGGATGATGCTTAAGGTCTCTTCCAACCCAAACTATTCTAGGATAATATGGAGGGAAGATAGCCTTTGCTGCCTTTCTGATGTAGTGATTAAATAGAGCAGACTGCTCGGAAGTTGGATGCCTAAGGCAAGTGATCCCTACCAGACCTGCTTTGTAATCAATGGGAAGCAGGAGGAAGGTGAAGCATTAGTAGTGTCCTGCAAAGCTGTGCAGAGAGTATTTGGGAATTGTGCTTTTATTCAAATAGAGTGATGTATTTAGCCTGATCATGTTGCTTTCTTAGTATGTGTGGCATAAATTGGAAGTATGACAGGCTGAAAGGCACAACGCAACAAAGAAAATATATTCAAAAGGGAGGCTGTTTGTTTTTCAGTCTCCAAAATGAGATGATTAATTTTCTTGGTTTTGTTTGTTCGGAATCTTAAATAAGCATGGTATACATTTCTGAAGCACAGTAGTGTTAGAAGAGCCTTCATAAATGAATCTGAATGCACTGCTATCTCTGTACTGCAGACACAGCCCGAACTGTAATTTTTGTAAGAAATTCTGCTGACGCTTTAAAATAGCGTTAAAAATTAGCTCAAAAAATTAATACACTAGTATCTGGGAAACCACTTCCAGAAGAAATCTACCTTTTCCTTTTGGAAAGAATTAAAATGATGCCTTATTCTTCATGCAGTTAAACCTGAGGCACTTTAGACGAGGAAGGAGGAGGTCTGGTGCTGTTGTAGCACATACTGGGTATGCTCCGCATCAGCAAGATCCCCATGAAGTTCACAGGAACGACCCTCCTCATGCAAATGCACTTTGTCATTTCCATATTGCTGCCAGTATCAATCCAGCCACAGGTAAGAAGCGTGATAAACCCTTGCCACAGGGTGAGTTAAAATTTCTGTTAGATCTTTGCTGTCTCTGTAAGCTTAACTAGCTTAGATATATTTGTACATTACTTACAGGATCATGCAAAATTGCTAGTTTGTTGGTTTCATTTGATGCATGAAAGAACATTCTCCTACAGTAATGAAATTATTTGAATAAATTTCCACCACAGTAATCCTGTCTTTCATTTTTTATTTTTTAGCTGAAGTTCACAGTGATATGAGATGCTGTATGATTTTGTTGTATGGATTGTGTATGATACTGGGAACACATAAATGCAAAATTTCCAGACTTCATAAAAAGAGTACCTGACACTAAGTGTCTGAAGTAACCACACATCCCTGCACGTCTGCCTCAGAACCATGCAAAACATGCCTTCATCTTGTATTCCATAAACTAATATTTGCCTGCACTCACATAAAACATTGATAGGCATTAAGCAAAAAATCCCTGTAGTTACTAAAATTTCTGTCTTCTTAATTTTTTGTGGGTGGAGAAAATGAAGTCCATGTCTACTCATGGAGAAACTGAACAGAAATGCCATATTGAATGGCCTTTTTTTAAGGTTTTAGTGCCATGATATGATTTCCTTTTTTTTCAACAATGAGCAAGCTATGAAATCCTTTTCTTGAACTAGTTAAGCTTAGTTTCATAAGTAATATTTGTAAATTTTTTTGGTTTTTTTTCTGTCTCTTGTCTGAAAGACTGATTTTGTCCTTAAGGTAGCCAGGATTAGGTCATATTTGGAGCTGTACAGTCTTTGCTGTGTTTATAAAGAACTGTTGGTTTTCACTGTTGTTTCTGGACTAAAACCAAAGACACTTTCCCTGTAAGATTAGTCTTCGAGTTTTGTTGGTATGGGTTCATGTTTCTTTTACTAGATCTGACTAGAATCACATCAAGACTACCAGAAGAAAACTTGTTGCAGTTTTGTTCTTTATCATCAATGCTACTCTATTTCTACAGGAAATGTCTGCAGTTGCTAGATATGTTATTACTCAGGGTCAAAGAAAGTTTTCTGCAAAGCTTCTTGGAGATCTGTAGTTCTCTTCTCTACATTTCTGCATCTTCATATGGCATAAGGAGCTAGATAACCTTTTCATGTGGCTAGCAAATGATCTTTCACTATCTTTTTTATATCTACCCTTAATGCACTTCTTTCCTTTTCATTTATACATAATACCTAAGTAAGCTTGTGTTACACTTTAAGAAGTCTTTGCAATGTAGGTGTGCCCAAAGCACAGAATGAGAATACAAGTAATTCTGAAAATAAAGGCAGCAACTGAAAGATTTTCCTATGTGTCTAACACTTTTAATGTTGTATTCCTTCTCTGTTGTCTGTATTTTCTGTCTAGATACAATCTTTTGGATCACTTGGTGTTTAACTCAGTAGACTAGAGAATGATAGATTGATCTTTAATGTAGAATCTCTGTTTGAAATAACTTTCAAACCTTGAATCTTAATTAGAGAAAAATAGCTGTATTTCCTCACAGTCAAGTCCTTAAGTACCTCAGCCTAACCAGATTCTCTAAGTAGTTGCTTTTTTGAATTTAAGCTTAAACTGAAAACATAATTGTATTTTATTTAATTTAAACCAAATAGGTTTATGATATCTCACTTGAAAACTTATTGTTATTACAACATTTTGAGTACTTGATAAAACCCTAGACCACGGGATCTTCATTTTTCATTCATTTCAGCTTATGAAGAAGAACAAATGATTGGTGTTCTTTTAATTTTTATTGAATTTTCATTCTGTTAATTTTGAAACTCATTTTCTTATAGCGACAAAGTCTTGAGGCTTTCTTTTATACTAGTGTGTTACTTAAACTGTCATTTAGCCTGGATGGAGTTCAATGAATGGAATAAGCATTAGCTCTTAGGATAAGAATTCTACCCTCCAACTTCTGATTTTTCCAAATGTATTACGATATTTTTGAGTTTGACACTAATTGAACTTTTTAGGAAATACGACTATTTCTTAAATACTCTGCCTTTCTTGCCCCCTCCCCACAACAACATCGCTGCCAGTCAAGATGTGTCTTTCTTTTATCTATGTGGTCTCAGCTAATAATTTTCTTAGGCTAGACTGCAGGGTAAGTAGTTCAAAGCCATTGCTAGTCTTATGAAAAAACAAATAATTTGAGTAATAACTATTTTTATCCCAGGGAGTGGAATTTTAAGTTATGTAGCATAAATAGGGAGCAGAGGGAGGTAAGAATATGTATGGAGACTTTTAAGTGGGAATTAAATACAGGCTGAGCCTTTAACATGTTTTTGTATGGCTCATTTGAGGAAAGTGCAGTACATCACTTAGCTGCTGTTTAGGCACACTTAATTTAGGCAATGTTATTCTGATCAGTCCTTGCTTCTGCCACTTTGTGATCATTGCTTTTTTTTTTTCTTTTTTTCTTCTTCCAGCTACATGGGATGGCACGTAGTGTCACAGGGCAATGTAAAATAATAACGGAATCCATGGTAATCAGAAATCCTGACTTTATATGATGATGGAGTTACATAGAACATCATCTGGTCACTGTACTAGTTTTTGCTAGTGTAAGCCCTGCCATATATAATCCTTGATTACAGTGTGTATATACTGCAGTGTCCATTGTGAACTAAATATTGGGAAATTATGCTTAAATTATTTGGTTTCTACTGAGCTGTAGTATCAAAAGGCAAGGTAAAAAAACCTGTTTGGAAAATGTTACATCGTGAAGATGTAACGGCTCAGGGCCATACTGTAATCCAAATGTAAGCATCCTAAAGAGCCTCCCTATGGAACATCTCTTGTAGTAGCAGTCAAGCAATTTAATACGGAAAGGAGATGTAGCTGGTGAAAGGAATGACAAGTGACAGTACAGTTAGTATAGTTTTTTGATGGTAGGGTTTCTGCTTAAAAATAATTACACTGAATTTTTTTTTTTACAAGACTACTTGGTTTTCAAAAATGTCAATATATTTTTCTGGTAGATATTCCTCTGCTCCCTTCTATCACTTCTCTGAGTCTTGGTGGAAATGAAGAAAAAAGTGGACCTTTTATTGTGCACTGGTTAAATAATAAGGAACTTCATTTTACCTTATCTATGGAAGTATTTTTGCAAACACTTAAAAAGAGTTTTGAACATCATTCTCCTGAGACTAACACTGAGGAAGCTAATCAAATGAATGGAAGATCAGAAGATGGTAAGTGTCTTACAGGTTTTATTTTACAAAGTAATTTGTAATGTTCTTTCAGTTGCAGTAAGAGTCAGGCAGTTTGACTATAAGGATAAAGACAGGTTACAGTAGCATTTTTATGCATTTACTTCCCTTACTCTGGAAATACCTAAGTAGCTTTAAAAAGCTTTTTTATCTTTCAATGATTGTGAGTTATTTACACTGAAAACTATTTTTTACTTGGGCTGACCTGTATACCTTTGAATGAAAGTGCTTTGCTGTAACGTGTTTAAGGAAGAAGGTGAAACCTTAGAATTAACTTCCTTTTTTAAAATATTAATGTACACCCGATTTAACTTTATTATATAATAGTCACTTAATTTAACTATATAGAGTTAGAAGATGAGTGCTTGCAAAACAATATAAAATGTGGAAAATAAAAGTATTCAAGATGCAATATATAAACTATTTTGGTTTGTTTGTCATTGACTGAAGTCTGCTAAAGGATTTCTGTTTAAAACTTATTATTTTAAATTTGTACTTAGATGAATGGCTTATAAAAGGCCCAAAAGGTGCTGCAATGCCTAAATATTGCTTGCTATACATATGCTTTTGAATATTATACATATATATACATATATACGTATCTATTTTAGATGTGGATGGAAATGGAGATGAACAGAAAGGTGTCCAGGAAAAGAAGGAACTGGGTGAAGAGAAAACTCTAAATTCAAGCCTTGTTCCTTTATCTTCTGCTATCATTGATCATGAAATTGAAGTACTGCTTTCTGAATGGAGTAAAAATGCTGACATGTTATTCAGTATACATCCTATGGATGGTTCACTGCTGGTATGGCATGTGGACTGGCTAGATGAATACCAGCCTGGCATGTTTCGCCAGGTGCAGGTACTTTATTTTTTCTGTTTAACACATTGTTATTCTGTTGGAAGTATGATGATAAAATAGCATCAATTGTCTTTCTTCCTTTCTTAAAATTCCAGGTGTCCTTTGTCTCAAGAATTCCTGTTGCATTTCCAACGGGTGATGCAAACTCTCTTTGCAGAAGTATAGTGATGTATGCTTGTACCAGAAATGTTGACTTAGCTATTGAGCAAGGCAAACAAAAGCCTCCTGGCCTTACACGATCTGCATCTATGCTTATCTCTTCTGGACACAGTAAATCAACCAACAGTTTAAAACTAAGTATCTTCACACCCAATGTTATGATGATTTCCAAACATGCAGATGGGTCATTGAACCAGTGGCTAGTGAGTTTTGCTGAGGAATCTGCTTTTTCAACTGTACTCAGTATTTCACATAAATCCCGATATTGTGGTCACCGTTTTCATCTTAATGACTTGGCTTGCCACTCAGTATTACCACTGCTGCTTACAACCTCACATCACAATGCTCTGATTTCACCAGATGCTGAGAACACAAAACAGGCAAATGATTCTTTAGAGTCTCAGGAGTCACCAGTAAGACTTCAGAGCAGAGGCAATGCAAGCGTAACATCCCAGGATCCCAGTGCAGTTTACAGTGAACTTATTCTTTGGAGAGTTGACCCTGTTGGGCCTTTGTCCTTTTCTGGTGGAGTTTCTGAACTTGCTCGGATCAATTCTCTCCATGTTTCAGCTTTCTCTAATGTTGCATGGCTGCCCACACTTATACCCAGCTATTGCCTCGGTGAGTTTTATTTCCTGATTTGTGAAATGTTCTAGATTAAAAGCAGTATAACTTTTTAATACAACACAATAGCTAATGTAGATACACATGTATGTACTGGAAAATACCTATAGCATGGGTCCTTTATTTAACAACTTTCCAAGAGACTGATACTTGGAAATTGTTTCTTCCTGTGTAGTGTTCTGCTTTGCTTTAGGTACATGGTATTTTAAGAGCTAATGCAGTAAAGCTCTTAAATGTGAGTGCATACTTCAGAGCATGTAGAACACTTAAAAACAGCCATAGATTTTTTTTTGTGATTTGCAAATGGGATTCTCATTCCCCTTGCTATACTTTGATTTGGTTGCACAGCACAGCATTAATTTTTATAGTTTTTGCTTGTGTACCAGAATCAACAAAAGAGAATTTTTCTTATGCTATGTTGCTTTCTTTTGTAACTTCAAAATTGCCTCAAACAAACAAAAAACAACAAAACCAACCAACCAAACATTCCCCTCCTCCCAAAAAAACCCAAAACAAAAGAAAAGCCCAACCAAAACCAAACCAACCAACCAACCAAAACAAAAAAAGGGGCAGCGAGTTGTTTGAATACTTGAGCACTTTTTTCCTTCTTACTTTTCCAGGTGCATATTGTAATTCTCCAAGTGCCTGCTTTGTGGCTAGTGATGGACAGCATTTGAGATTATATCAAGCTGTAATAGATGCTAAGAAACTTCTTTGTGAGCTCTCCAATCCAGAAATTTCTGTAAGTGCAAAGCTGTGTCAGGTTTCGGAGGGTTGGAACTTTATTCAGTCACAATATTTTCAGACTTTTACTGATAACTAAGCTGGTTACTGAGGGTTTCAAATATTATAAAAACTTTTATATCAAAGCTTTTTAACATTGTAGCCACACTCCATTCCATTTAATCTCAAACTGCATATTGGGCCAAGTCAATATTTGGTTGGGAGGTACCTCTAAAACACTTGCACTGCAAGGAATAATAGCTGAGCAACAAGCTGTGTGTGCATGTTGCCCAGAATAAGGAAGAGTTGAGATGATAATGCAGCTTGGGGAAAGCAGAGTAAACTGCTGAATGTGATGCTTTCTAGATAACTTCATTTTTCAGCTATCAAAACCAATATGGCTCTTGAAAAAACTCAGAATGTTACCTGTGTCCTTGGTGGATTTTACCTAGTATATACTCAATGCCTTAGTTAGCATTTGCTTAGTGATACTGCACCTACCTAGTAGGCTGTGCCATAGAATGGTGGTAACTAACAAAACTGAGGACCATCCCCCTGACTCTTTTTAAACAGAAATACGTTGGTGAAGTTTTTAACATCGTAAGTCAGCAATCTACAGCTCGCCCAGGATGTATCATTGAACTGGATGCTATCACAGAGCTTGTAAGATCTTTTTCTGTACTCATTATATAAAGTGTATTAACAATATAATCTAAACATGTTGCTCTTTGTCAGATAAAGATGGGGTATTTATAAAGACTGATTTTGACATATAGTAGTACTTTTGGTTTGCTAGTACTTGTAAATGTAGAATGGGAGTAACAAAGGGGCATTTTCTTGGGAAATCTTTCATTGGTATATAACTTATCAAGTTAAAAGCTACCATATTAGCAATCTTAGACAATACATTCCAAATGTGTTCGCTTGTTCTGTTTTTTGGTTTTTTTTTTTACTTTCTTAGCATGGCAGGAAAACACAGTTATTCCATGTTTTTCAAGAAGATTTCATTTTGAATAACCAGGAGAAGGAAGTACCTGAAAAGAAGAAAAAATTATCAGAATCTGGTAAAGAATTCTGTTTTTGTACAACATGGAAGACAAAATAGTATACTTCTTATTCCACAGAGGAAAATCTTGGTTTATACCTTTTAGCATTTTAAGGTCAAATACCATACTTCAAGATCTTTATATACCAAAGAAGAAAATCTAGTCTTGTGAAACGCATGGGTGTTTCACTTGCTTTAAAAGTAGTGTGCAACCAAATTTTAGATGAAGTAATTTTAAGTCATGAGAGGCCCATCATGTACTACTATGTTAAGCATTCCATTGTTGATACCTTTTTGACATGAGAGGGTGAGGGTTTTAAATGTAGAGCCTGTAGCTGTGAGATATGACATGGACAAAGCTTATTGCATCCTTTTTATGATGGATGTTCATCCTTTACATCAGCTAAATACTGCTCCTTAAGTCTTGTGTGGTACAACTGATGATGGGCCAAACAAATCCTGCAAAATACAACTATGAAATACAATACTATGTGAAGTGCTACCAAACAACAACAAACATTTTTCTACAATATCTTAAGCAACCCAGTGTCAAAAACACATGGCAAATACAGCATATCCTTAATGATGTTTTGTGTGGCACAACTAAGGATGGGTCAGAGCAGTCATGGAGGACAGATAGACACTAAACTAGCTGTTCCTGCTGGGTCTGAATGAGTTTACTTTGCTGCTGCAGGAGAAGAATGGCTGGGTGCACCCTACAGAAATGTGCTCCTACTGATACTACAACTCATGTTGTCTTTTCTTAATGTGAAACTACAGCAAATAATATCTTAAGAAGCAACATTAGACTTCTTGTACATTCCAGATTGTAAAGTCAGTCTGGTTGGGTTGTGAGACATAAAGCTGTCCATTAGACCAGGAAGTGACTTTCCAAACTGTTGACATGGCACTCTCCAGATTCAAGTTGCGTACTTACACATTAAAGGTTAAACCTCTGTCTAGTTCACTGTCTTAATTGTTACACTTGCCAGTAACATAGAGTTAAGAAAGTGTAAGAGATAAGCATATGAAAGGCAAAGGTGTAGAGCTGAGAGTACATTCTGAGATTTTAAACTCAGCAAATTCAGGCAAATATGTTGTCCTCTCTAGAGGAAAACAGACACTTCTTCATGTATAAATATATATGTATAATTGTAGTGGCTATTGCTTCTGATAAAATAATAAGAAAACTGATTTAACAGAGTTGGGTGTAATTAGAGCATTGCAGTTCAGTATTAGTTAATGATAGCTTAATGTGACTATTTGCCAATCAGCAAAATTTAGTTCTACTTTCAGGTGTATAACCCCTAAGATCTTCCTGTTTTGAATTTCATCAGGAAACCAGCAGAATGGATTCTCTGAAAAATTCTACTTAATAGTAGTAGAGTATACTCAAAACCACTCATTACTACATATGTGGCATCTACATTTGAAGTCAATTCCTGTCTCAGTAGGTAAGCCCTCTTTCTTGTAGTTTTCTGTCTAAAAAAGAAAAAAAAGGTCCCTGTCTTGTGAATACATCTGCTGTTCAGGGTATTCTAAAATGTATTTCAGTTTTTTTGGAAAGAATCTGCAAACCTTAGATTACAAGCTTTCATCACATCCCGTTTGTTCTTGATTACTACATAATCTTCAGAACGCTGAAACTTCTGAGTTCAACCTGACCCTGAAGTGTAATACATATTGTGTGTTCTAATGGTAAATATATTTATCGGGTTTTAATACAGCCTAACAGATCAGATGTTTTTGCTTCTCAGAAGTTTTTGCTCTGCAATTTTTTGCGTTTACACATGAATTCTAAGTTGGACTAGTTTTAAATACGTATACAACAGAAATAAAATTACAATTATGAACAGCTTTGATGTTCTGAAATCTGCTGGTTCTCTTTCAGACTACCAAACTACCACAAAAATTATAAAACTTTAAAGTAAGCTAACATAACTTCAGTAATTTTCTGTTAACATTTAAAGACCAAGAAAACGTACGTCTGTTTTTTACCACATACCAGGGGAATCTATTATAATAATTTAAAACAAATTGGTGTTTGCCTTATTGCTTTCAAAGACAGAATTTCTTCAGTGGTTTTAAGTATTGTTACAATTAGTTTATACGATGGTGAGAAAGCTAAAGGTAGAATTTTTCCTATTTAAATTACGGAAACTTTACTAGTAATGCTTTTCCACCAACCCATTGGCTATTTCCGTGTTCCAAATGAATTTAATTTATTGTTCCAACTGCTGAGTTTCATTAAAAATAAAAAAAAGTGGTGATGTGTAAAAATCACAATCTCCAAGATGCTACATTTTAATAAAAAAGATTAGCAAATTTTTTTCTGAAAAATGCCTTACCCTAATTTGCAGGGTAAGACATGAAGGTGTTAATTCAATTTTCTCTAGATACAGGTATTTTGTTCTTCATGAAGCATTAATTCGTGTGGATAACCGCATCTCTCATCTGTAGTTTTAGTGTTTCTGGTTACAGTTTGACTGCTTCAAGTCTAAGTTTAATGTTATATCTTCTTAGTAGTTCTAGAATTTCAGAAGTATTTAATCTGAGGTGTCCTAGCATTTCTCTATAGATTTGGATGCAGGAATTCATGTCATTAAAATAATTGTAAGATTTTAAGTTGTGTTTTCTGTCCTTTTGGACCTTTTAAGGTGAGAAAAATTCCTTCTTAGACTAAAGACTTTTTCACTGACTTTTTCAAATTAATAATGCAAATTTTTTTAGATGAAAAGGTAGATTCAAATATACCTGAAGCCACAGCACAGGCAGAAGAATTGTACTCTTCACCTGATCCAGAGAAGATTCAGTCACCTTTCACTCAGAAGTATCAAGCCTGTAGAGCAAACCTTCAGAGCACCAGTTGGCTTACTCTGTCTTCCAAAATGGTGTATAGTCAACAGCTGAATTTGCCAGAAGGAGTAGAGATAATTAGTGTAAAGCCATCAGCAGGTTTGTAATTTTTCTTAAAGAATAAAATAAGGGAACCTTGCCTTTCTGTCTCTGATCTTAAAATATAAACAAAATAAGATTGGTAAGTTTCATATTTCTTGTTAAAATTAAAATGCTTGTGGGTGAATCCAAAAGATTTAGTAAATCTTGTTCTGACTTTATACCTCAATCGTGGAACCTAGAACTGAAAAAACCTTTTATTTCACGTATAATATTCCTTGAATTCCAGATTCTTGCCATAAAAGGACTTACAGAAACATGAATTTAGTTTTACAATAGTTAATTATTTCTTTGGTAGTATCTACACTTACATTTTAAGGCTTTCTTCAGTAGTCTTTCAAACAATCCTTTATGAAGATTTTTAGATTTTTGAATGGGAAACCTTTGTTTTATGGTAGAGAATATACAGATGAGGTTCAAATCACAGCTCCTCTCTACAGCATGAAATGGAAACAGAGTAAATGGTTTTGAAGTATTTTTGTCATACTCTTTGATTTGGAGGCCCTCCCTGCAAACAGCCCTCTTTGTGAGGAAGTGATGATATTTTTTTGTTCCATAATAAAATAACTGAGTAAACACATCTTTACTTTTTTTGCTTGCTTTTTAATATTTCCCATAGTAAAAGTGTATTTTATTTAATTTTAGGACATCTGAGTAGTTCTTCCATCTATCCGGTTTGTCGTGCTCCGTATCTGCTGGCTACTTCATGCTCTGATGGAAAAGTTCGATTCTGGAGATGCAGGGTTTCCACTGAATCATCAGCTTTGTCCATGCCAGACTATAGTGCATGTAGTGATGTTACATATGTATGGGAAGAATGGCCATTACTGATTGAGGATGGACTTAATAGTAGTGCTGTTAGTGTTCCAGGAAGGCCAACTGAAATTAGCTGTGCACACACAAACAGATTAGCTGTAGCATACAAACAGGTAACAGCTAAAAATAGTAATTTTTCTCAAGATTTTGTAATGCACGTTAGTATTTTTGAATGTGAATCTACTGGGGGTTCTTCTTGGATTTTAGAACAGACTCTTCGTTTAGATGAGAGAGGCACCATGTTAGAATCTGGTGTTATTATTGATAGTAATTTAGTGGCATATAACCAACATATGTCCAGCACTAAGCACTTGGTACACCTAGATTGGATGTCTAGGGAAGATGGTTCACATATTCTGACAGTGGGAATTGGATCAAAACTTTGTATGTTTGGTCAGCTGTCTGGAAAAATGCAGGAGCAAAGTGGTAAGGAGATTGTAGCAGTTTCCCAAAGTGTCAGCACAAAGGCGAGGTTTGTTCTCCTGCGTTGTGTCAACTTGGTTTCATCTGTGGAGGGGTCACCTCCTTTTCCAGTCTCCTTGTCGTGGGTACGTGATGGCATTCTAGTAGTTGGAATGGATTGTGAAATGCATGTTTATTCCCAGTGGCAAGCTCCTTCCAAGCAGGAACTAGTTAGTACAGATTCCTACAGTGCAAGTGCATCATGTATAACTAGCTTAATGAACCAGAGCCAGTCAGTTTCCTCAGGTCTGCATCCACCAAAGCGAACCTTGACCAGATCTATGACCAGCCTTGCACAGAAACTTAGTGGTAAAAGATCTGCCTGTGATCTGTCTACAGAAATGGAAGATTCTGGTCTTTTTGAAGCAGCTCATACATTATCTCCCACTTTACCTCAGTACCATCCATATCAACTGTTGGAACTCATGGATCTTGGTAAAGTACGTAGAGCCAAAGCCATTCTGTCCCATCTGGTGAAGTGCATTGCTGGAGAAGTTGTTGCTGTAAATGAATCTGAAACTAATCATGATAAGAGGCTCAGATCCCTGACCATCAGTGCTAGTGGAAGTACTGCAAGAGATCCCAAAACATTCAGCAAAACTGAGACCACAGACTATATTGAAATAGACTCTGTTCCACCATTGCCTTTGTATGCTTTGCTTGCTGCAGATGAGGATTCATCACATTCCTGTTCTGAGAAGTCTAATAATCAAAATAGTAAAAATAAAAAAGATATGCCCAATGTCAGTTATGAAGATCTCTTTCAAAGTACTATTGTAAGTACAGATGAACTACTTACATTTGATGCAGATGAAGACAGTTTGAAACCAAATGTCATTGATCTTTCTCAGTATAGCCCAACTTACTTTGGACCAGAACATGCTCAAGTTCTTTCTCGTCACTTGCTTCATTCAAGCTTGCCAGGTCTGACTAGAATGGAGCAAATGTCATTGATGGCTTTGGCAGATACAGTTGCTACTACCAGTACTGACATTGGAGAAAGCAGAGACAGAAATCAGGGTAAGCTGTCTCTTCCAAGTTAAATGTACTGCTGTGCTTCAAAGGCTTTTTGGGGAGTGTCTCCTGTTTTGGAATATTTTTGTGGCTTATGAAAGCATTTCATAGTTCTGTTTCATAGTATACCTTGTACTTTACTGTGCCACCATAGTATTTACCATTTAACTGAAATTTCCAGACTTAAGATTTTCATAAAATACTGTTATTGCCAGTGTTACTCCATCAGTACACGTAGCATAATTGCTTCTAATTCAGTGATAAAACAGCTTTCTTAATGGTCACTTTTTATTACACTATATAGAGAAATTGAGAAATATATTTATCAGGGTTTTTGAAGTATGATAATACTTCTTCCTGTTACTTCAATTAAGAAAAAATAACATCAAAGCTTTTATATACGAAATTTTCCTCTCTCCTTGAAGGAAAGAATTAAGCCATTATACATTTAGTCAGATATTCTATATATTAGATATTAGTCACATAATTCTAAAGTAGTTCTCCTGTTAAGACATCCAACAGCTACTTTATAGCATTGGAACAGGTTGCCCATGGAGGTCCCTGGGGGTGTTAAAAAAAATGGGTAGATACAGTGTTTTGGGAGGTGTTTTAGAATTATGTGATTAATATCTGATAGTTGGACTTGATGATCTTGAATGTCCTGTCCAGCCGTGATGATTCTATGATTCTATAACTCTGCTTTGAATGCTTTCTCTAAAGTGTGTATAAAAACATTTAATTCCAGGTGGAGAAACTCTTGATGAGTGTGGATTGAAATTTTTATTGGCTGTTCGTCTGCACACATTTCTAACAACTTCACTTCCTCCTGTACAGCGAGCTCAACTGCTTCACCAAGGTAACTGATGTGTTTTCTTAGACGAGGTGAATATGATTGCTGTGCTGTTGACATGCCTCTGCAGAATCAATTAATTCAAACAAACACTTTGTTTGTGTTGTGGTTTTTTTTTTTTAAATTCTACTCAATATGAATGTATGCCATAGCAGAAAATGTTTGTATTGTTTTAGCTAGAGATCTTGGAACTGAAGTGGTTTTTTTCCTTTTTTTTTTTTTAGTTTTAATTTTTTTTTCTATTTCCCGCCACAAAATGTTTTTTCTTTGCTTCTAATACCTTGTTGCTCCAATAACCTTCTGTAGAAATAATGCAGTAGAAAATAGAGTACCATTTAGTTAGTTTTTTAATACATGCATAAAGATCTCTTATTTATAGTCTACTCAGACTTTAAATGTTTTTTCTTATGCTATGGTAACTATCCAGTGAACTGTTTCAAAGGTTTGCTTTCATGTAGTTTTGAATAGTTCCACCTGATGTTGCAGGATGAGATAGACTTGATTAGGCCTAATCCAATCTAAAGGACTGGTTGTGGTTGCTCCTCAGCCTTCCATTATTCATCATGGCAGTTGATGGCTGTTCCAATCTCGTGGCATGTCACCCCTCAGCTACATGAGAGATCGGAATTTTCCATGTCTGCCACAACAGAGTACTGCTGAGGGAGCTCTCTGGAGTACTTTTAGTTGAGATATTTCTGCATCTGCTGAGCTCAGAAATTGGTGAGAGAAAGAAGTTCCTCCAGGACATGTGCAGAGGTGCAGTTGACTGTGCCTAAGCGCAAAGAAGCATCTCTGTCTCTCGCTAGTGATGTGATTGTCCATAGCCAGATATGCTTCTGCTTAGTCATCTTCATCATGTGATTTCTTTTTTTCTTCCAGTTTTCCTTTGTATCCCTGTCATTAAACCCGTGTTTTACTATGATTATCTGAAATTTAGGATTTTTAATCCAATTCAAAATATTGAGCCTTCCTTTCAAAAGTCTGAAAAGTTTAACCAGTATTTTGCCCTTTGTGTCATGGCTAATCTCAATGCCACCTCTATGAGTATATCTTGAGCTTCATTCACTAACTTCGTTCTTCACAAACTTACAATGAGAGTGTTCAGGTAAAAATGTTTTCATATGTATAAGCTTCCATAATACTTGGTCTGCAGTATCAACAGTGAATTTCTGTTGCCTCCTCAACAATGCACTTAAAAATGCAAAATAAATAAACCTTTCCTTCTCCCTTTCCCACCTCTTGACCTCTGATTCTGCAATATTTTAATGGTGGATTTTTTGTTTGTTTGTTTGTTTTGGTTTTGTTTGTTTGTTTGGTTTTTTTGTTAAATGATTTATTATGTAGGCTTATCTACTAGTCATTTTGCCTGGGCATTTCATTCAGTAGCAGAAGGAGAACTACTGAGCATGCTCCCTGCAGTACAGAAAGGAGATCTAACATGGGCAGAACTCAGAGCCATGGGTGTGGGATGGTGGGTTCGAAATATCCACAGCCTGCGGAAATGCATAGAAAAGGTAAATATAGCATGCTGAAACAAAGTTACCAAACATTTTCCAAACAGTCTTCTGGTGTTTACCTTTTATTTATGTGGTTTCAATTTTTTAGGTATGTTCAGTGTTTCCAAATGCATTTGTGCTGTATGTTTTTGTACATAAACAATTTATGGGAGGAATATGAACTTCTGTATTTAACTATTTTTTTTGTACTTTAGTGCTATTTTTTTAGTAGTTTAGTACTTTACTATTTTTTTAGTACTTTCAAATTCTGGTGTGAAATACGTTTTGGACCTTTAGAGTTTCCCTGTTGAAGGTGTCAGTGTGCAGTGTTTATTGTGGCTGCTCGAAGTACAGATTGAGCTTATAGTTGGCTTTTCTAGTAAAATCAGAAAACAAGTTTTGGAAAAGGTTCTCCTTAGAAACCTATCAGAAATGGGCTCAGCTTAGATGTTGTATATCTGTGTTGCAAATGCCTTTTATAATTTCCATGCTAAAAGATTGTATTATTTTGGCCTGCTTACTTTTTTTTTTTAATACGTGTTTTAATCATAACAGATTAAAATCTGCCTAATGTCATTGTCACTTGTTTTAAGCTTGTGGAAAGGCCAAGTGTGTTGATCTAGAAAATTACATGCACAAGATACTTAGACTACAAAGCACAAAGTGCTTAAGTGCATGTCTGTGCTTGTGCTTTTCAATCTTAATCTGTTAATCATCACTCTATGAAACTTACCTGCCCTGCATTGAAAAAATTGTGAGTATCCTGAGCCTGCATTTAAGGTTACCTTACATGGGTCTTTGATTAATCTTTCTACCACTTAACTTCTTTTCTCTTCTCATCCTTGAAAAGCAATCTCTTCAGAACAACTTTTCTCCTGTTGTGACTGGTCCCAGCCTGTTCTTCAAGAGTATCTGCCCTTTGATTACCAGAGAAACTACTTAATTAATATTATTAGGATTTCAGGAACTGATTTCAGATGTAGGCATTCCCATTTGATCTGCCAAAAAGCTTCTAGAACTGGGAAAGCATTAACTAAATGATACCAAACTAAACCAAAAGGTTGAAGTTTTGGTATCTTCATGTGTTCTCCTGTAAGACTTGTAGTGAGAAGAGGGATCCTATATTAAAGGGAGTTTTCCAAGCAGTATGGGGCATGGGATACCAGCAGCAACAAGATACCCACTTGAGATGTATTTCAGTTTTGATTGTTTGTTTGCTCTTGAACTTTCTTCACAGGTGGCTAAAGCAGCCTTTCAGCAAAATAATGACCCACTGGACGCAGCCATTTTCTACCTTGCAATGAAAAAGAAGGCTGTGATCTGGGGATTATACAGGTTGGAAATGGGAAAGCTTTTACATGGAGTTTCATACTGTCTGGTATAATTTGGGGAAAAAATTTGAGTGTGGTAGTCCAAAAGATCTTAAATATTACCATTGAAAGCTGAGGTTTGGTTTCTACATTAGTCACTGTATTAAATGGGTACTTTTTAAGCTTGTTGTAGTTACAGAGGTAGTTTAATTGCTGTTTCTGAAGGTAGATACTTTTAAGTTTTAGAACTTCCGAGGAATACCTGTGTAGTGTGTGGAATGACATGGATGTCTTTTAGCAAAGTCAGATGTTAAAAAATTTCCCTTAAGTTCGGAGAACTGAAGTAAGAGTCCATCTTTCAAACTGGCGTTTCATAATTCAGCATCCAATATTGCAAACTTTTTACAAAGTGGTTTTTGTCACCACCTACTCTTGAGGGCTTATGTGGAAAAAATGAGATTATCTTTATTTGTAGGTTAACTGAAAATACGATCTGTTTTTGTATTTATTATTTTTTTATATTTTTAAATATTAAGACTTGTATGCTCTCTGTGTGGTGAGAACATTGGCATTTCCAAATGATAAAATGTGTGTAAAATTCTGTTGACATCTGAGGAAATAAAATCCACAATGTATGTCATAAAATAATATATTTATTATGTTCAATATTCAGGTCCCAAAAAGACACTAAAATGACACAGTTTTTTGGGAACAACTTCACTGAGGACAGATGGCGTAAAGCAGCACTAAAGAATGCCTTTTCTTTGCTTGGCAAACAGCGTTTTGAACATGCTGCAGCATTTTTCTTGTTGGCAGGACATTTGAAAGATGCAGTAGAGGTAACAAAATAATGAACTTTTTTCTTTTTTACATTGTTTTATTGTCTTATGTTTTTTAGACTATTAGATTGTCCCAAACTTACAAATCACACCCAAACAATTGGGATCAATGGCTCAGTATCCAAATGGAAAG
Source organism: Florisuga fusca (assembly GCA_038090715.1). NCBI lineage: Eukaryota > Metazoa > Chordata > Aves > Apodiformes > Trochilidae > Florisuga > Florisuga fusca. Next base: position 17,597,027 of record JAAWXA010000006.1, on the reverse strand, counting down.
TGACAAGTGGTGTTCCTCAAGGATCATTACTTGGACCGGTGCTGTTTAACATCTTTGGTGATACAGTGGAATTGAGTGCACCCTCTGCAGATTTGCTGATGACACCAAACTGTGTGGTGAAGTCAGCATGCTAAGAGGGAAGGGATGTCATCCAGAGGGACCTTGACAGTCTTGAGAAGTGGGCTTGTACAAACTGTGTGAAGTTTAACGAGGCCAAGTGCAAGGTTCTGCACCTGGCTTGAGGCAATCCCATGCACAAATACAGATTGGGAGGGGAAAAAATTGAGGGCAGCCCTGAGGAGAAGAACTTGAGGGTGGTGGTGGATCAGAGGCTTAACATGAGCCATCAGTGCTTGCAGCCCAGAAAGCCAATCGTGTCCTGAGCTGAGTCAAAAGAAACATAGAGGACCAGCTGAGGGAGGTGATTCTCCCCCTCTACTCTGCTCTTGTAAGACCCCACCTGGAGTACTGTGTCCAGTTATGGAGTCCCCAGTGTAAGAAGGACTTTGTCCAGAGGAATGAGTCCATAGGAGAGCCACTAAAATGATCAGACGGTTGGAGCCTTTGAGGACAAGCTAAGGAAATTGGGGTTGTTCATCTTGGAGAAGAAGGAGGAGGCTCTGAGGTGGCCTTAAATAGCAACCAATATCTCAAGGGGGCCTACAGGAAAGCTGGGGTAGGGATTTTTGCATGGGTGTGTAGTGAGAGGACAAGGGGAAACAGATTCAAACTTGAAGAGGGGAGATTCAGATTAGATATTCTGGAGAAATTCTTTACTGTGAGTGTGATGAGACACTGGGACAGGTTGCCCAAGAAAGTCGTGGCTGCCCCCTCCCTGGAAGTGTTCAAGGCCAGGTTGGATGGGGCCTTGAGCAACCTGGTCTAGTGGGAGTTGGCCCTGCCTACGCAGGAGGGTTGGAACTGGATGATCTTTAAGGTCCCTTCCAATGATACCTATTCTGATTCTATGGAATATATTGAATGTAAGTTGCATTTTGCGTTAGTATTACCCCTGAGTTTTCTAGTGGTTTTGTGCATTTTACCTCCCTGCTCTCCCCCCTCCCAAATTAATTACAAATGCAAATCCTTGATTTTTCACATTCAACTCTACTTTTTCTCTCATACAGTGATACTTAAAAGTCACATGGTTAATTTCTCCATAATAAGATTATGAAACCTGGTTACTATTAACTTGCTTTCAGATTGTTATATATGAGGTTAAAATAGCTTTTCATTAGTGAGGTCCAGATCTGAGCATGAAGGCTTTTTGGCAGTGGTATGAATTGGCTCCTAGAATCCCTGCACACAGAGAATTTTTTTTCTTAGATGTGTTTGAATTAAAAAGTTGGCTGTGCATTCATCTCCCATAAAAGAATTGTTCTGTAAAGATTCATAACCCTAAATACCTATCTTCAAGAGATGGCATGTGCACACTGACAAGGATTTATTAAAGCTAATTTATTTTAAAGATCTGCTGCCATCTCAGACTTAAAATGAAGAAATTGCAAATTAGATCTTGCATGTAATAGTTGGCCATCTCTATACTGCACAGTTCTTGCTGTTTTTTTATGGAATTGGTGGAACTACATATCTCAATCTGATCAGATTCATGTCACGTCCTCATTTATGATCATTTTTAACCAGAAGAGAAATACTAATGTTTGATCTTATGAATATTTTCTGTTAGGTCTGCCTTGAAAAACTGCATGACATTCAATTGGCTCTTGTAATATCAAGACTTTATGAGTCGGAATTTGAAGCATCTAGTACTTACAAATCTATACTACAGAGTAGAATTTTGGGAAGTGTGCTCCCTGGAAAAGAGAGCTTAGGAAACATGCACTGTGACCCTTTTCTGCGAAGTATGGCTTACTGGATTTTGGAAGATTATAGCAAGGCTCTTGACACTTTAATTAAACATTCTGTTCAAGATGAAGGTAAGAATATAAGTATTTTGCCTGTTAGCTTGATTCTGTTTCTTGATTTAAGCAGTAGTTTCTTAAAGCACAGTCTGAAGAAGACCAGGCACTGCACAGTTGCTTACCATTGCTAGTAAATAGCTTGCTGTAGTAACGTATGCAGGTTTTATAGTAGATATGTTAACAATTGTTACTATTCTGTATCCTATGAGGGTTACTTCATTTATCCTGTAAGTATGTGAATATCAGGAGAATGAGAATTTTCCTGCAATGATGAAGCTGTATTTTCCAGCCTCAACTTAAGGATGAAGAAGCAAATTAACTATATAAATTTGAATAAATGAAAAAAAATTCTGTTTGCAGAGTTACTTAGCAGATTATGGAAGACATGGTGTTCTGTAGCTTTTAGTCCATCTTAAAAACGGTTGACCAAAATGATAAACTGTCATAGAAAAATAATTACTATTTACTATGATACAGGAGACCCAGACATGTGGTGTCTCCAAGTCTAATAAAGTGATTATTTTCCCTCTTTACTAGCTTTATATGTCTTCTAAAAATCAGTTGTTTTGTTTTCTACATTTAATGTTCTTAAGGAAGATAAGCATTTCAATGCCTCAGCCATTATCATGCTATCTGGTTTCATTCCTGGCTGCTGAAAGAAGCTTGATAGGGATAAATGAAGACTCAAATCCCAGGAATTGTGTAATTAATTTAAAAAACTGATTTCTGTAAAAGTTACACACCTCAGGATAATTTTGAGCAAATGAGGGATACAGTGTTCAGTTTTTTCTGTCTTGCTCATCTCACATCCTCCTGTGTAAAGTAATTCTTAAATGTTGCTAATTCTTCTTCAATCTGTTCTTGTTTGTGGCTTGTTCGTGGTTTTTTGCTTTATTTTCTCACTTAAAAGGTGCCCTTTCATGTACCTTTTCCTATTATCTTTAGTTAGTTGTGTCATAATGGTGATAGAGGAAAACAGCTTTGAAAGCTGTGGGAATTATCCTATGCTGTTGCTTGTGTCTTTTAAGGGTTTTTCATATCATGGTTTTGAATATGACAGTAAAATGTGTAGCTGCTGCACTGAGGTATAATGAATTTATCTTTATGTAATAGTGATATGAGTATGTATAAATGTTTTGGATTCCCTAGTTTTATTTTAATTTGCATTTTTGTTACGAGGTAGACAAAACAAAAAATACTAATCCAAAATTTTAAAAAATACTTTCAGTAAAAAGCTTTTGTAAGATGAAATATCTTATTGTCATTTAGTGATGGAGACTTCAGAAATCTAAACTAAGCATGATTTTGCTTGACTGCAGTAGAGTTGACCTGAGTGCAAAGAGAACCAGTGGCTGCTGTTCTAAATTAAGGTTCTTACCTACTGTCCCACTCTAGCTTCTCTTTTTAGTAGTAATTAGGTTTAGCAATGTCCTCCATCACAAAATAGCCAGATGATAACAGAGTAAAGGAAGGTGAAAATAGGGATGTAATGAAGTAAGCAGGAGACTGTTGAGACCTAATAGCCTACTGGTGAATTTAGAACTTTGCAGATGGATTATTTCATACAGATTGGTAGATTTTTCTCATGATTCAATATCTTTTCAGATGAAGGAGATGGCTCATCAAGTTGCAACCCTGCGGTTTTTAACTTCTATAACTTCTTAAGAACACATCCTCTCCTGCTGAGACGTCATTTTGGCTCTTCTGATACATCTTCCACGCGCGTTTGTCTAACAGTGGAAAATGGGTTATCTGACAAAATCAACCTAGGTGAAAGGCAGTTGTTTTTCACCACTGCATATGCTCACCTGAAAGCTGGTTGTCCTATGTTGGCCTTAGAAGTGTTATCAAAGATGCCCAAAGTTGTCAAGAGATCAAAGTCATTGTGCAGATCCCCTACCTTAATGGATACTAGTAAAGATTTCTCCCCTTCTCCAGTTAAAGAGTTGGAAACAAAAGACAAATCTTCAAGTGTTGATTGGTCACAGACAGTATGGAATGGTCTGGGGTCATCTTCAGATTGTTCATCAGGAAAAGATTCAGGTTCAACTCTTTCCTTTGACTGGAGCCAGCCAAGTGTGGTATTCCAAGATGAACACTTAAAACTCCACTCAGATGGTAATCAAAGTGATGAGAGTGAAGATTCTTCCCTAGTAATGAAAGAGCTAAAATCTCGGAGGAAAACTGAAAAATTATATGAAACAAGTCCTAGCTACACAGAATCTTTTAGTGCAGTTGATGACAAAGATATTCTAAGTCCATCAGAAGATATAATTTGGGTACAGCTGAAGTTTAGAGCATGCCTGAAAATCCTTACTGTAGAGCTTCGTACACTGTCCACTGGTTATGAAGTCGATGGCGGCAAGTTGAGGTATCAGCTTTATCAGTGGCTTGAAAAAGAAGTGGTAGCTCTTCAAAAGACCTGTGGTTATGGTGTTGAGGAGATACAGTCAGGAATTAATGTGATGCCAAAGGAAGCTACATTATGTGAAAACTCTGAAAACTTCGCTGACCAGCAAAAAAATATGCTACAGAAAGAAGACTTCCATAAAAGACGACAATGGCTTCTGAAACACCAGTCTCTCTTAAGAATGTTCCTTAGTTACTGTATACTTCATGGCTCTCATGGTGGAGGATTGGCATCTGTCAGAATGGAATTAATTCTGCTATTGCAGGAATCTCAGCAGGTATGTGGAAGATCTTAGTTTGTGTTTTCTCTGCTTCTGCTTCGTTGTAGATTTTTTTTTTTTTAGTATGTTTTGTATTGTTGACATTTTCCTGTTACAGTATGCACCTGTTTTATAACAAATGTGGCACTGTTTTTAACCATATGTTTTCTGTAGTTTTGCATTTTTTTGTTTTGAATCCCATTCCCCTCTTTCAGAGGTTCTGCTGTTTCTTTATGAATCTGTACTATTACTTTATGCCTGTTTCTTGCTTGTTTTTAGGAGCAGTCAGTACAGATACCGTTCCACCCTCAACCAGAGCAGAGTTCCATACCTCTCCTATTTGCTTGCACAGCTAGTGCCAAAACAGTGGTGGCTAATCCCGTGTTACATCTTGGTAATTTAACTCATGACATCTTACATGCTATAATAAATCTTGATTCACCACCTCATCCAGATACTCAGAACAACAAGGTGTGTATTTTTTAAAGGTTTTTTTTGATAGTTGTTGTCACTGTCCAGTTTGCTTAAGTTATTAATCTTTTTCTGACAGCATAAAAGCTTTTTGGCATGTCTACCTGTTACAAGTAATGCAACTGTGGACATAAGTATTTTCTGTAGTACTTATCTGAGACTAAAATAATGTCCGCCAATTATCCAATTTAACCAGTTTATTAACCAATTGTCCAGCAATGTCTTGCTGTGGAGATGCTAAGCATCTGTTCCAAGAAGCTGAAATAGATAGACCTCTCTCAGGACAGGATATTTATCCAAGATGACATCTGTTATGGAAAATTTGTTTTACTACACTATCAGTGTGACATTTGTCTTTATGGCAGTATGATATGGTAATATGATAATTACTTCTGTTCTAATAATGGTAAATTCTGGATTTGAAGCCTAGACCTAGGCAAAATTAAGTTTTGAAGCATAAAGAATTATTGCAGCATCATGCAGTATATTCACACTTCTTTTTGTGAAACAGTATGTGTGTTCATACACAAAAATACAGTCTATCTTTTAAAGCTATGTTTCTGTAAACTTTCTTCCATATTTAACCTTGGACTGGAAAGCAAACTGCAAGTGCTAGGCTGGATCTTTCCTGAAATTTTCTAGGTCCCAAGTCATGTTTACTTTTGCTACAGATTTATCAATAGGTTGCTCAGTTCCTAGTCTGTGTTTAATTTGGGGAGTGAAGAGAATTTTTTGACTGAACCTTTTTGATTATCTCATTCTCTAGTTCTTCATTTATGTGATCATCAAGAAAATTATCTGTTACGATAAAAATAGTAATTGATGTGGTAGTCAGGATATTGTGTGTCAGAGAGCTCCACAAGAACTGGTCAGAACTAAGCTGCATTATAATTTTCATTCTGATGCAAAGCTTTTGTATTCTGAGCAGTGTATTGCTACAGTCTTGGGGTATAATAACTCATACCTGTTGTTATAGAGGTTAAATACGTTTTCTTAATTGAAAACATTGCACTGGGATCTGATCTATGAATGTGTTGGTGGTATAATTGTTTCCCCATCCCCTTCATAGCAACTAATCAGTGACTAATCAGAAATTAGTTCTGAAGAGAAGGTGTCTTTAAGTTATTTTTGCCATAAAAACTTGTACTTTCCATATTCAGTGCTTGTTCCACTATTACAAATCTGTATGCATGTCAGGCTATGATACTAACTGCTGTTCATCTTAAGTGTAATATGTTCTGTAAAACTGTCTTACAGATATATGTAATGCATTCCTTAGCAGCATCACTCTCTGCTTGCATCTACCAGTGTCTTTGTGATGGCCACGGCTACAGGTAACGTTTTACGAAAGGTGCTTTTTAGAGAATGGTCATAGAATCATAGAAAGTTTGGGGTTGGAAGAAATTCAAAAGATCATCTAGTCTAACCCCCCCAGCCAGAGCAGGTTACACAAACACATCCAGGTGGGCTTGGAATGTCTTCAGGGAAGGAGACTCCTCTAACTCCCTGGGCCTGTGCCAGTACCCGGTCACCCTCACAGTGAAAAAATTCTTCCTAATATTTATATGGAACTGCCTGTGCTTCAGTTTATAACCATTGTCCCTTGTCCTGTTATTAGTGACCCCTGAGAAAAGCTTGACTCCATCCTCCTGGCACTCGCCCCTTACATATTTATAAACATTGATGAGGTCACCCCGCAGTCTCCTCCAAGCTGAAGAGACCCAGCTCCCTCAGCCTTTCCTCTTAAGGGAGATGTTCCACTCTCTTCATCATCTTGGTTGCTCTGTGCTGGACTCTTTCAAGCAGTTCCCAATCCTTCTGGAGCTGAGGGGCCCAGAAGTGGACAAATATTCCAGATGTGGCCTCACCAGGGCAGAGTAGAGGGGGAGGAGAAACTCTCTTGATCTACTAATCACCCCCCCTTCTAATGAACCCAGGATGCCATTGGCCTTCTTGGCCAGGAGGGCACATTGTGGGTTCATGGTCATCCATCCATCCAACCAGCACCCTCAGGTCCTTTCCCCTGTGCTGCTCTCCAGCATCTCAGTCCCCAACCTATACTGGTATCTGGTGTTGTTCTTGCCCATGCTTTACACTTCCCTTGTTGTAATTCATCAAATTTCTCTCTGCCCAGCTCTCCAATCTCTGCAGGTCCCTCTGAATGGCAGCACAGCCTTTTGGGGTGTCAGACACTCCTCCCAGCTTTGTGTCATCAGCAAACTTGTCTCACTGTAATGATGGTGTAATAGAGAGTGTACCAGAAGACAGTGTTCACACCTGCCCACAACAAGAAAAGGCTATCACCTGAATAGTTTTAGACATAACTTTTTTTTAAGTGCAACATCCCAATTTTCTGTTTCACAGCTCATTTCAAGCAAATCAATTCACTGGAACAGTGTATCAGACAGTCCTATTAACTCAGCGCCATTCTCTAAGAACAGCAAGCTTAGAAGAAACAGTGACTCCTAATACATCACCTGCTCAGTGGCCAGGTATTTAATATGCTTTTTTCCTCTTAAGGGAAATTTAGTTTTGTGGATCCACTGTAAGAGCATGTTGCTATGTTTTTGGACCTCTGAGTAGTGTTTGTAACAGCTGCATGGTAAAAATAAGTTCTTACAATAAAGATTTATACTCATTTTTCAAAAGCTGTAAGCTAATAATTCCAGTTACTCACTAAGTCAAGTTGATTTATATTGCTTTCTTGTTCTAAAAAATGTTAGTGGGGGCTCTAGTGTAAAGGGCAAGTAAATGGGAAGTAGGGTGTTGTCCTGTGCTGTTTGACTCACCTGCGGGTGACAGATCAGTCTCACCATTATTCTACTTCCGTACTCCTGAAAAGGACTTAAAAACCTATCTTAGTTTGTGCTCCATCTTGGGATGATTCTTGCTTATGTACAACTTTTTAACTAACTTGAAACAATTGACAATGAGAATTTTCTAATTAATTATATTTTTCTGTAGCTCTAAAACCCAGTTAGGATTTACGGTAATTGTTAATGTGTACTGGGATCTATCCTAATGAAGCTACACTGGTCCCATTAGTGGGAGTATAAGCTATGTAATGTATTTTTGTATGAGCTTCAGTTGACAGCACTAACTTTAATGGAAGTTTTACCAAGGTTTTCTATTACAACTTTTGTTTTTTCCATAAGTAAATTTCACACTATAAAGCCTTTTGGAGAACCTTAAGCAGTTTTTATGGCTTATACTCTCCTGTTCTTTTATTTTCTGCAAAACAGTCTGTCAGTGAATCTATATATTTTAGATAAAAATCAAAATTTCATCTGTTTTCTCTGTATTTCATCGGTTGCAGAGTTAAATTTATCATGAGTAAGACAAGTGATTGTTAACATTGATGCCTTGAACTGATTTTTTTTTAAAGTGCTTTACATGCTCTGTGTGCAGACGTGAGGTTATGACTGACAGCATAATTCTTTGTACACTGTTATTTGTATTTTCAGTTATGGCCTCAAACTGACATGGTTGGCACCACATCTAAATCTCAGCAACTTTTTCTGGGAGCATGAAAACACTTTAAGATGTTTAGTACTGAGGTTAAGGAACACTTGTCAGACCATGCATAGTTGATACCATGGTTTTTGGTTGGTTTTACCACTGTAAAGTGAAAATACAGCATTTCAATTTACAGTGTTTGCTGGAGTTAAAGACCTTACTGCCAGAAGAGACACTAAAGGAAGGCCAGCTAGAAGATCAGTAATTTTAGTTTAACTGTAAGATTTGGATGCTATATATGGAATATACTGTGAGGTACTGGAGTAAACACAGAGCAAGCCATTTGCTGAAAGAATTGATGAGGTAGAAAAAAGAGCTTGAGATATGAAGGCAAGAAAAATTAATATAAGTACTTTAACTGAATGTTGTATCATAGTTTCAGTATCAGGGAGCTGAATTAAACTGCCAGTGTTTTGTGTAAGATATATCCCCAAATTTGAGTGCTTTTTCCCTCTTGTTCTTGAAAAGTTGCTGTGTATTTCTTTAACTGTTAGTCCAAAACATGAAGCTGAAAAGCTATAATGAACTGGTAAAAATAAGTAGCATGCCACTTTCCCCTAGAGTTTTCATTTTTCTCCAAAACCTAGATTTTTTTCTTCACTAGAAGATACTAAATAATGTAGGTTGCCACTCAAAATACCAGTGATAATCCAGAGTATGCACTCTCACACTATTAAAAATACTTTTTATTTATTTATAAACAGGAATAACAGCTCTAATACGTCTCTTGAATTCTGCTGGTGAGGAAGCACAGCCAGGTCTCACAGTTTTACTTTGTGAAATTCTAACTGCAGTCTATCTGAGCCTGTTTATCCATGGTCTAGCAACACATTCTAGTAATGAGTTGTATAGAATTATGGCTCATCCACTTAACAACAAAATGTGGTCTGCTGTCTTTGGAGGAGGAGCACATACACCAAGCACAGGACAACATCAGTTAAAGGCAAAAACTGGTAAGCTCTGTTGCTTTACTTATAATATGTCTTCTCGGGGTTTTTTTAAGAAAATGGTGCTGAAAGCTTAAGAGTAATTGCTTTAACAGAAATGATTGTTAGTGAAGTAAGGTTTTCAAGAGGCACAACTGCTGTAATGTGAGGGGATTAAGTTCATTTTAAGAGAAAATTTCCAATACTATTACAGCCTAGTTTTTAATATGTTCCAGTTCTCTTAAAACAGGAATATATTCCCGTTTTACAAATACAGTATGTTTTCTTTCTTTGGCAGGTAGGCACTTCCCAATGCCTAGCCCACATCAGGTAGTAGTATTCTCCATGGAATGCGTGGGGTTTTCCAAATCCCTTACCACCTTCAGTACTCATAGTCCTACCAAATCTTCAGGCAAGATGCTAGATTTAGTACTAGGCCTCTACATGCAGTTTGCAATGTGTGATTTTTTAATTTTTTTTTTGCATATGTAGAAAGACAGAAAAACTTCTGTTTGCAAGCCATGACATTAAAATTCAAAGCAAAGTTTTGTTACTAAAGCAGAAGTTGAATTGGGCATTTTTAAAAAAAGAAAATTGGAAATACTATTGCATTCTTACTGTGCTTCCTTTGAAATCAATATTAAATATAAATGGACTTTGACCATGGTTTGAAAGAATCAGAAGTGTTTCAGATCTTTGTTGGGCAGCTGCTTGTTTGGCTTTTTGAATATAAGCATTACTATGCATGTGGATTTCTAAATGTTCATTCTAGACATTACAAAGAAAAAGTGTCTTAATACTCAGTTTTGATAAACTGATATCCCTTAAGAAAAGAAAACAAACTCCAAATTTTAAATTCAGATTATTATGAATTGTGCTGAGGTTCAAAATGAATTCTGTAATGCTTTCTTTTTGGTACAATTTTGTGCTTTGTAATTTAGTTGGACTTTTTAAAAATCAAGAGCAACAACCCCAGAGATTATATGATTTTAGTTTTCTAAAAATAAGATCTTGTAAAGAAGTACTTAAACCAAAGCAACTTACTACATCACATCTGAATATATATATATATAAAACTATCTTGAACAATGTAACTTTTATTATTATTACTGCAGTTACGTGCATGTAACATTTTAAAATGTATTACCTTGCATTTAAGGAAAATGAAAATGTAGTCCGTTTAAATGCAGTCTTTTTTATACATTTAGAAAAGTATTTCCAGAGTAGAGATCTTTATCAAAAGTATATTCTTATTGTAGATCTAATCGCTTATATCTGAATTGAACAAATATTTATTATCACTAAGGTAAATATATTTGCTATATCAAAATTAGTGGAAGGTGGACCTGGCTTTTCTTTGCAAGTCTAAGTTTTCTAGGTATTGGTAACTATATACTGAGGTGTGTTAGTGCTGCTGCTACTACTCTTTCAAAATTATACTGTAATTGTTTTTATATAGAAATGTATTCTGAAATGTATACTAAAGGCTTATCTCCATGTTTTCCTTAAAAATTATGCTGGATGTCAAATTGCCAAATCAGTAAACTGTTGCTGGAAGAACAAAGAAGGTGAAAATGAAAATTTAAGGGAAGAAGTGATCTTTTAAAATACTAATTTGTAGAGGTAATCAAACACTGGAGAAAGGGCCTAGATGTGATGTGGAGTCTCCATCTTTGGAGTTACTTGAAACTTGAACAAACTAGGTCATTACGTGGGTTATCCCTGTTCTGAGGAAGGGGCTGGGCCAGATACCTTCCAACCTGTGTAATGATAGGATTCTGTAGGTCTATTTGATTTCAATGTGTGTTTATCTAAAGCAAATTTGTGGGAAGGATTTTTGGAGACATGCTTTTCTCTGTCACTTGAAACTCAAGAAGAGGGTTAAAAAAAAAGGAAAAAATAGGTCCCCAGTGAAGCAGAGGAGTCGGTTTACTGAACCAGCTATATTTTTGCCCTTACGTTTATCTTATCTAATTAATTATTCTTATTAATTTTGCTTTAACAGTAAGACATCTATAATATCGTTGTCAACTATTACATGCTTCAGGAGTAAATTAAATACAAAACTACTTGTGCCCTTCTAAAAAACATACTGCCATTACAGATTTTATAAATACCTGGCTCTTCTATAGAACATCTAAGCAGAAGATTAATTTAGTGTTTGGCCAAGTTTTGCTTAGGCAATTTTAAAGAAAAAAGAAACCCTTAGAATTCTTGTATCTGTGTGCTTGCCCTGTATCTCATGTGAAGTAGGTTTCATCCAGAATCTAAAGCAAAGCAACAACAACAAAAATTGAACTTTCATTAGTAGTGCTTCAGACTAGATGTTACAGTTCCATATATCTGAACTCAATTTCACCAGCAAGTCAGAAACACAAGTAACATCAGAAACATCTTCATATTTAGACTATCTCCAGGAATGGCTTAATCTCAGAACAGCTAAAAGGATACAGAATCTTCAAGTATTAAAGCCTACACGCTCATGTAAGAACCTACAACAGCCATGCCAAACTGCTTCTTTCTAGAGCAGAATTTCCTGCATTATAATTAGCGGCAGAAACTTTCATACCAAAGTGAGAATAATTGCCTTGAATTTCATCTGTCTTCCAGAGACTGCAGTGTTGGGCTTTTCTTAAAATACTTGAAAGTACTGAGTAGTTCATTACTGGGATGGCCTTTCTATTGTATATTAAAGCCTTAATTTCCTCATTATTACTGTCTTATACTTGTTTATGTCAGCCATTAACATAGATTAGAAGTCTGAAATGAAGTGTTCACACTGAATGGTGGAGTAATTTTGGCTCAGTAGAAGCCTTAGATGTTCAGAACAGGAAATTTCAACAGTTTGTCACAAAGTATTTTGTGTTTATCAACTGGTTTCCATTCACCATGTATTGAAATGGTCACAATGTATATGTCTTCAGAAACATCTGAGAGTGTAGTACATACTTGCTTCGAGCCTTTTAGTGAATCACTATTACTAAATGGTACATAAATACAATAAGGAATTTATAGTCTTGTGTATGTATAGTAATTACACTGCATCTTATATTACTTAATTGCATTTGGTACTTTGGAATGTTAATTCATTAAATAGATTACCTTGGCCATGTGAGCTGTAAGCATAATATCACATAAAAATCTTCCGGATTTGTAACCTTGCAAAGTGAAAATTTTTTTTAGGTTTGAAATAAAAATGTCCATCAGTGCAGACTTTCACTGGGCTGTTGTTCTGGTTGGCTTTCACAGCTTCCTAAAGAATTTTTAAAATCTGTGCAGGGCTTTTATACTTCTGAAATTATATAAGGTGCTACTCAATCAGTCTTTGTCATGTTTCTGTCATTACACTGTATTCAGGGTTCAGCAGTGCTGGTACTTTTTATGTTGCTTATGTAAGAAAAGTACTTCATAATTTTACCTGTTTTAATAAGGACTTCCATTTTTCATAGGATGTTGGCTATTGATGCGTCATGCCTGCTCACAATTTGCGATAAAGCACAGTAACTTTGATTAGTATTTTCCTCTTTTTTTGAAATTGACATACATTTGTCTTTTAGCTCTTCCTGGGAAAGTGTAAGGAAGATGATGTGAGCAACATGTTTTTTAAATATCCTTGCTTGTTTTAGATGTTGGCAGAAATAGAAACATATAAGTGATAAATGTTTTGAATGAAAAAACAAACAAGCAAAACTTTAAGTAGAAATAAGAGCAATTTGAAAGTGAATATAATTGGTTAACTGAAGTTCCAAATTACAAAGTCAGATTGCAATGAATGAATTTGTTAATTTATTTAAAGGTATATAGGAGAAAAAAATTTGCCATTAGTAGTATGCATTTCAAACCTCTTAAATGGTTGTACTTTGATTTGCCTTAAATATTGAATTTTTTCCAATGGCAGTATTCTTAAAATGCAAAGAACAATGCAGCAGAACGGATTTGTTTTTTGATTTCTGCTTAGAACAACTTCCAAGTATATACTTGCTTATTTCTTTGTCATGCAGCTGTTGCTCCTTACTTCATGCCTAGCGAATTTTTTTTAAGCAATTGCTAAAATTGCATAGTGATGCATGTGCATGCTCTTTCTTAACTGATGAGCTTTAAATAATTAAATGAAAATTTGTTGTACTGCAGCTATTATATTTATGACTTTTAGTACAGGTAAGTAGATTTCAACTAATATTCCTGAGGGGGAAAAAAAAAGTATAGTAGTGTGACACAAACTGCTAAAGTGTCCCAGTTTCAAGATGAAAGATGAGATGTTGTCTTCAGCTTTGATTAGATTTTATTGAAAAATTATTCTTCAGTTCATCTGCTTGTAGTGGCAATGGTCACCTTTACGCATGGTGAAAAATGGCTCTGAAAATCCTTTGAAAAATGGGGTTATTTGTCTCAAAAATGACAAAAAATTTTGTCAAACAGAGAATTTGCCTGTTTGAGAGAAAAAAATTAAAATCGTAGTTGTGAGGTACGAAAGACTTGAAAGATTTTTGGGTTTTTAAAGAGAATTTGAATCTTAGCTTCCTTCCTTCCTTCCTTATATGTTACCTCAGTTTGCGTTACAAACATGTAAGTCTTATGTGTAGTATAAGTTCTTAAATGAGCACTGTTTCTTTTGTGCAAGGTCAGACCGTCTGTTTTCAAGTGATTAAGTACCCATAAGAGTTTTGAAAGAAACAGTCTTTCAGACATGTATCAAGACTCAAAATTCTGCTTTCCATAAACCCTGTAAAGAACAATGACTAAAAAGGAAACACTTATTTGTAGTAGTTCACCCCAGACATGTAGGGATGCTGGCTCTTTTTCATAGAATCATAGATTTGTCTGGGTTGGAAGGGACCTCAGACATCATCAAGTCCAACCCTTGATCCACTACCGCTGCGGTTACCAGACCATGGCACTGAGTGCCACATCCAGTCTCTTTTTAAATATCTCCAGGGACGGAGAATCCACTACTTCCCTGGGCAGCCCATTCCAATGCCTGATCACCCTCTCTGTAAAGAAATTCTTTCTAATATCCAACCTAAACTTCCCCTGGCACAACTTGAGACCATGCCCTCTTGTCTTGTTGATAGTTGCCTGGGAAAAGAGACCAACCCCCCCCTGGCTACAACCTCCTTTCAGGGAGTTGTAGAGAGTGATGAGGTCTCCCCTGAGCCTCCTCTTCTCCAAGCTGAACAGCCCCAGCTCCCTCAGCCTCTCCTCATAGGACTTGTGCTTGAGTCCCTTCACTAGACTAGTTGCAGTCCTTTGGACCTGTTCCAGGACCTCAACCTCAGTATCCTTCCTAAACTGAGGAGCCCAGAACTGGACACAGTATTCGAGGTGTACTTGCTAGCTCTTGTCTTGCTAGCATTATTAGCAGGAGAAAATAGTTTGACAAGATTCAATGGAAGTTATTTTTGTTGGCCTTTGGTAGCAGAAGAGAATAAGGAAAGTTAAAACTGTAGAGTGCCCAGTTACATTTGTGATGTTCATATTAGTTCTTCCTTGCAACCAGTCTGGCCCAGGATTAAACACACTTAGCAAGAAACAACTTGAAAGATTTTCTGTACCCAACTGGATTTTTTTGGTTGGTTTTGTTTGGTTGGTTTGTTGTTATTTTGGGTTTTGTTTAGACTTCAAAAAAGTAAGTGAGGTGTCATGAAGCTTTAATGTATCCTGTGGTATCTTTGGGTGGTGTCATAATTTTCAAACCTTACGAGTAAAAGGGAGATTTTGAAATGTTTAAAAAAAGAATAAATGTTCAGTACTTGGTTAAATAGGTATTGGAAGTTTTGGAGATGTCCAAAGGCAGTTCAAAAAGATTTCAGAAAAATCTTCACCCTTTTAATCTTCATGTTTTATCTTTATTTGTTTTACATACATCTTGAACCCATTCATTTGTTTCGCTATAGAATGTAATCTCATGCATTGCATGTATCTACTTGAAAATAAATTTTACAACCAAGTAGGAAATGGATTCAAGTCCATTTTGCCTGTAATAGAAGGGGAATGAAGGCCACAGTGTTACAGCAAATCTGCAAATGCAGTTCCCTTTCTCCCTCTTCCCTTCCACTTCAGAAGTGTTTTGGAGAGCTAGAACACTAACTTACAGCTCAATGACAGTGGCAATTCAACTGATAATGTTCCTCCTTTACCTAACAGGCTGTACTGCAATACAGTTTATATACCAAGAACCAGCGTCTGAAATGAGGCGTCTTTTTTCTTCTGTGATACAACCACACTAGGATGTATCTGATAGCCTGGATAATCTGTTTTCTTGAGTACTGTAATAATCAAGAACATAATTCAAACAACTCTCCTGTATGCTCTTCTTATTCTGAAAAAAGTCAATGTTGGGGGATATGAGGGGATTCCTCAACTCCTAGGAGTTAAAACTACAAAGTATTACAAACACTTAATACAAATAAATAGTTCTTCCCTGTTTAAAGCATATATTGGATTGTATTAATTAAAGTGGGGCCTTTTGTGTTTGCTGGAGAAATACATTGCCAGGATGTATGGTTTTAGGAGAATTGTACCATTTAGAAAAAAGTACTGACCTCCTTGGAAGGAGACACAGAGAGAGTAAGAGTGGCAAGCTTAGATATTTTCACTTACATATTCTGAAAGACAAGACACTCTGCTTATCTTCAAAAGAAAACATAGTATGCAGTAGTGCTTCTTAAAGTAATTTAGTTTCATGGTATTGATGCTTGAGCAACAGTATTTGCAATTTTTCTTGTAGGAAGAAAGCTTCTAATGCAGTTATGGTGTTCTTTACTATTCTATATTTTTGCTGGGGGAGTGGGGTCCCATGTGTATTTCTACATACTAGTTTTGAGTATTTGAGGACTAACATTCCCTCTAGTTGTTTGCTAAAGAAATGTTAAGATAAAATTCTGAAAACTTGTCATGAGCAAGATTTTAACTCTGTTGGAAATCTTTTTTTAAAAAGCAGTGGGGAGGTGGAGCAGATTATTTAAAGCAACACACTGTATTCTATTCCTCTGCAGATGATGGAGAGAAACAGCAAAAACTTTACAGGCTTTCATCACAAACCTCTCCAAAAGAGAGTTCTCAGTTGCCAGTGTTGCCATTGGTAGACCATGAATCTCCATCTTACAAAGAAAGATTTATTCCTCCTGAGCTTAGCATCTGGGATTATTTCATTGCAAAGGTAATTTTTGTCACTGTATAACAGTTAAATATCTTCTAAAATTTCTGGATGGTAATTTTTCTCTTCTCAGTCTTTATTCTAGCTATTGATTTAGATGTGTCATAGAAGCACCCTGATTTTATAACTCGTATTTAACTTTTTCTAAAACATTGCTTGTGGATATTTTTGAAACAGCTTTCTAAACTGTTGTTAGGAATTTTTTTTATGTTGCTTTTCACAGTTACAGAATACAAATATATCAGTAATCATGGATCATCAATTTAGACAAACAAGGAAGTGTGAGAAAGTTTGTCATCTGTTTCAAATGGGTGAACTAAAGATGTATGCTTACTGAAAATCAATTTATGTTGCCTTCTGTCACGTCTGCAGTGGCAGATCTTTTTTTGTAGAAAGTTAGATAATTGTGTGGTGTTGTATGGGGCATTACTATATCAAGTATTAGCCATATCAGTAAAATAAATATAAAACTCATACTTTAGGAGCAAGAAGAGAGAAAAATGCAAATATTGAGTAATGCAGTGTAGCACTGCTGGTGGATGTTCCAGAAATATTGAACTCTGTAGGCAGGGATAGGAGTCCTCTGACCTCTGGGAAGAACTAGATTAGAACCACCCTGGTGCTTTGGCTTCTCTCTGATCAGTAACAAGCTTGTGTGTCCTGTGTGTGGCCTGATATATCTGACGTGAAAGTAAAGCAAAATAAGAATTGGAAAACTTATTATTTTACTTTCAGCATTAGAATTTTGAGTAATGTCAAAGATAGTTAAGTTGTTAAAGTATGCCGTGCTCATAGACCATTAACCATTTTCATGAGATACAAACTCCAAATGGTAATAAATAAAGATGATGTGACTGCTTTTTTAATAAAAAGCATTTAATATTATAATTGTTGTTTTTAAAAGATAATTAAAACTATATGCTGGCTAGTAGATACTAAAGGAACATTGTTTATATTTTTAGCCTTTTCTTCCATCACAAAGTAGAGTAGAATATGATTCAGAAGAGAGTCTGGAAAGTGGTGAAGATGATGATGATGCTGATGATGTCAATGAAGATGTGTTTGCATCAAACTCACATAATCAAGAGCATTCTAACTCAAATTCGTACAGGTCAGTAGCTCCTCAGAATGCAAGATGATCTGCTATGGCTAGACTTGAGTTTTTAGCATTTTAACTTTTCACATAATGGTTCTTGTTATTTCATGGCAGTGCGTATTTGGACTTAGCAGTTAGTTTTTCACAATGATTCTCTTGTTTTATTAATACACAATAAAGTAACTTTTGAATTGAAAGTATCTATAATAGTCTAAAATACCGTTTAGTAATTTTCAGCTGTTTATATTGAGGATTTAAAGCTCTGAATTTAAATCCTAATAGTGAATAAGTTAGAAACTGATTTTCCTATTAGTAAATTACTTACTAGTGCTTTCTTGTTAGTTGGTCACTGATGAGATTGGCAATGGTTCAGCTGGTACTTCACAATTTGAAGATTTTCTACCCTTTGGCTGGACATGATCTTTCAGGTAATAAGCAGCAGAGTTGTCTTTTCATACTTAATAACCACAGTTAAAATCAGTAATGTGTTGAGTAATATTTTGTAATTGTGCAAAATTGTGTAATTTCGTAACCCTCCTGGCCATGCTTCTTTTTGTGCAGCCCAGAATGCAATTATTGGCTTTATGGATTGCATGTGCACATTGCCAGCTCATGTCCAACTTTACATTCACCAGTACCCCCAAGTCCTCTTCTGCAGGGCTGTTCTCAATCCATTTGTCACTCAGTCTCTATTGATACTGGTGACGACCTTGACCTAGATTCAGGACTTTGTTCTTTGGCCCACTTCTCAAGCTTGTCAAGGTCCATTTGGATGGCCTTCCTTCTCTCTAGTGAATCAGCTGCACTACTGAGCTTGGAGTTGTCTGCAAACTTACTGAAGGTCCACTCACTACCACTTTCATTAGCATAGATACTGAGCAGTACCTATCCAAGTACAAAAACCCTGGGGGACACCACTTACTACTGATGTCAATTTGGATAATGAACCTTTGACTGCAACTACTTGGGTGCAGTGATTTATCCAATTTCTTACCAATCAGATAGTCATTATCAATATCATTAATAGTCAACTATAAATATCCATAATCAAGTCTATGTTGCTCCAATTCAGTAGTAAGGATGTTGTGTAGGACCATGTCAAAGGCTTTACAGATGAAAAAGTAGATGACAGTGGTTAATCTTCCCTAACCTGCGCAGCTAGTTTGTTAGAGAATGCCACCAGATTAATCAGGCACAATTGGCCCTTTGTGGAGCCATGCTGGCTTTCCCTCATCACCTGCCTGTCATCTGTATTCTCTGACATTGCTTCCAGGAGATTCTGTTCCACGATACTTAGTTTCTGTCAGCGCTGGAGAAGCTTCTTCCTGTCTTTAGCAAGGGCAGCATAAAGCAGTTCATCCTTTTATAGCTGCAAATATAAAATATAAGTTTGAGTCAAGCTTACTTGGAGCTATTTGAAATACACTTTGGCCTTCGGCTGTGGAACTATCTTTGTCAAGATTATAATGGAGAAGGAAGTTTTTTTATTGTTTACTTGTCTTTGTAGAGCTTCCAGTTAGCTCCCCGATATGCCACGCAGTTTTGAAAACACTACAGCGCTGGGAACAAGTTCTTTTCCGACGTCTTGAGCTGTATGGGGGTCCACCTCAACATTATATATCAGTTCATGCCTCTGAAGATGCCCTAGCTGCTGGTCCTGCATTGCTTCGCCATAAAGCTTTACTTGAGCCTACAAACACTCCATTCAGGTGAATCTAATTTCTGTAAACAGTGACTATAATATCTTTACTATACATCGAGCAGTATGTTGTTGGTGTACATGATAGACCAAAATGTCAGTAACTATATAAAGCCGTTATCTATATGTGTTACTTTTCACTGTGAAATTGTGGATACACATCAAAATTAATCCATCTGGTCCAAAGCAAGATAAGGAAAACCAATGAAAAGGTTCTAAAATTTTCAACTTCTTTTATTGCAGCTAAATATAACAATTTTGAATGTTTTTGTGGAAAAACTGTGGGTTTAGATTAAAAGAATCAGTATACCCTGAGAGATAATTAAAGGTGAGTGACTTAAACAACTGCCCCACCTTTGGAGGGAATGAAGTTACATTATGATCAGTATCTTTTCCTAAAACCAGAGAAGAAATGTTTAGTATTTATAGTAGTTGTGGCTCCACATAACTGCATATTCAATGAGAGAAGTGTGCTCAGTTTCTTAAAAGGTCACTTTTTAAACAGTTTTCTTCCTATTTAATCTTAGTATCACCTGTGCTTGCACAATCAGCAGAAGGTCTGTCTTTTTGTTGTGAAATATCTTGCAGCTATTATACTTAGTTTTATTTACTTGAGTTGATTCAAAATAAACAACATGTATCTGTTGCCTGGTGTTATTTTTAAATTACAATTTGTGTTTTTTGCTATGCCATAAACATCTACATTTTTATTTATAAATTTTAGTCGAGCACACAGTTTCTAGGGATAAGCATAAACATTTGAAGTCTGATCTGATTATAGAATCCTTAAAATTTTGTTTCTGAAAACTCATGGTTGTTTCAGAGATGATACACAGCAGGAAGTGTTGGTCATTCATTGTCTATGTGAAAGAAGCACTCATTAGCAGTAAGCAGAAATGATCCATGTTGTGAAGAATGATGGAGACTAATAAATAATGTGTGTGATGACCTTATTTTTAGGTAATCTCTTAGAGACTTTTCACGCTTGTCCCAAGATAGGAGGAGAAAATGCTGCATGTTCTATTCCTTCTTCCTTTTGCACCTCTTCTCACGTCATTTTGTTTGAAAGATGGTACCAGCATTTAGAGAGCTTTAGTTTTGCTTCAGCGTTTCTTCTAACTGTAGTTTGATTAGAATGTTAGATACTGAAGTCTTTCAGAAGCATGAGTACAATGTTATTTTAACTTTGTTCTGTAGATCTAACAGTCATCTTGCACGATCTGTGAAGAGGCTCTGGCAGTACTTGGTCAAACAGGAAGAAGTCCAGGAAACCTTTATCAGAAATATTTTTACAAAGAAGCGAAGCCTAAATGAGGTTGGTATGGTATATAAAAGACATAAAATATGGCAGGTCAGTCTATCAGCTTTTACTTTGGTTGACTTGTTTCTTCTTTCAAGAGTGAATGGATATCTCTACATCTGGCCTTTGTCTCTACATCTACAGTGTTTGACATAAAAAATCTGTCTCCATTATGTCATGGAAAACAAAAATTAATCAGTCTTTGACTGTAGACAGACAACTACCACTTAGCTACAATTAGCCTCTTCATTAAGATCAATCTAAAAGCTTCTCCAGAAGAATGACAAACTCTGATATTTCAGAGATTGAAACCAGTGACCTACTCAGTCAAAGTTCTAAAAGTTTGAGTTTGTCCCTACCATAGTAATTAATCTTGGGTTTATGAATTGTTTTCTAGCATGGTATAATTCCATTTTAATAAGAAAAATGGTCATACAACTGTTTATATTTCTGTTTCTGATAACTTGTCTCAGTGTCTAGATGGATTCCAGTTTCCAAATTCTGTTAAATGTTTTAAGGTTGTGATTCTGTAGTTGAGGGTTTTTTCCTTCCTTAGTTGCTCCTTTCTGATTCACCTCTACTCCCAATAAATTGAAAGAAACACTTGTATTATAGAAAAGATGTAGACTAGCAGAAATATAGGAATAAGAAGCAGATTGGAGCAAATTAAAAATGCAGGGGAGAAAGAGCATTCATGACCAGTAAAGTCATGACAGAAGAGTTCTGTATGAAGTTCTCTTTGTCTTGTCACAATTAGAATACTAGCACAATTGTTTAAGTCTTTGTGGCTAATTGTGTTTACCACAGACTGCAGTTAAAAGGCAAATTTTTCCTTTTGTCTTGTTCTACGAAAATGGTAATCATCTTATGTTAATACAGCCATGTTGCTATGCTGTATGGAATCATAGAATCACAGAATGGAAGGGGCCTCTAGAGATCATCTAGTCCACCCCCATTACCACACCTGGGTCACCTAGAGCCAGCCACACAGGAACACATCCAGGGGGGTTCTGAAAGTCTCCAGAGAAGGAGACTCCGCAAGGAGAGACAGCTTGTTCCAGTGCTCCATCACCCTCACAGTAAAGAACTTTCTCCTTATGTTGAAGTAGAACTTCCTATGTTCTAGCTTAAATCCATTATTCCTTGTCCTATTACTGGGCACCACAGAAAAGAGATTGGCCCCTTTCTCCTGACACATATTCCTCAGGTATTTATAGACATTAATAAAAGATCTCCTTTCAGTTGTCTTATCTCAAGGCTGAACAGCCCCAAGTAAAGTAGGTATTTTGGAATATTTTAGATGTAGTTTATGTTTCCAAGTAGAATCACTGATAGTCTTACACAGCACAGGTATGTTGGCTTTATTTTGTTATCTTCTTATTTCTAGTGTCATTGAAGATGAATTATTTACAGAGAATTTTTACTATTGAGATGGGCAAAATGCTGTTACAATACACAATAAGTAAATCAGTGTCTTGTACTTAATATGGTGTTCATAATTTGATAATATCTGTTACTACATAAAATAAGTGTGTGTGTGTTTGCAAACATGCTGTTGTATTTCAATTTTTCTGTATTGGAGTAAACAACAAGGAAATGAGGATTTCAATGATCCCTTGCGTGTTATGTCTTATCTTTACTTTTTTTTCTGTGGTTGTTCTTTCCTTGGTGAAGTCATTAGAGGAGCACAATGAAACCATGAAACATTCTGTGGTGGAGGAGCCCATCATCAATAAGGTACACAGTAGTAAGGCTGAAATTAATTAGACCTTACATTATTATGAAATACGTCCCTTTGAAATCATGCTGATCTCCCTTAAATGTTTGCTGACATGGAAAACTGAATTTTTAGTTTTGTTTCTAAAGAGATTGGGTTAAACTAGTACGGTTATAGATCCCATATAAAACTAAATATATCTTGGGAAGTTAGATGAAATAGCCAGGTAAGAACAATAAGTATTGTCAACTTCCACAGCTATGCCAAGTGAGGAGCTGGGGCTGCCATTTGCCCTTTGATAAAAATTCAGAAGTACTTTGGGAACACCGTACATAAAGAATTAGAGCAGTCTGTTAGCACATTACTAGTTTGCACAGATAATTTTCACCGAGCCTTCATTATTATGGTGATGAAGCCATATAACAACTTGGTATCACCTATCTTGAAAGATGGATATGAGATAATAAAAAGGTATATTCCTATACCTAATAATGCCAACAAATGCTGTATTCTTTAGGCTTTCTTTTACAGAAATAGTGAGAAGACAGGTATAAGAATACCCTATGATGTCCTTGGGCTACCTCCCTGTTATTTATGTGATAAATGAATATTAGCCAGTAGGTAATTGGAACTGACTGGGAGAAAAAAAAAATCTTAATTTCATGCAGGTTTGTTCACAACATAGGTCATGGTTTTGTATCTGTTTGTCACTGCAGTTTTACGTACCTAAGATTACCATGGTACCGGTTTTGTTTTAATCTTTAAAGAGGTATTCTGCTTTGTATTTATAATAGCTACAGATTTTCCAGAGTTTTTCAGACAGATGAAAATCACCATCTTTTCTTTTTTTCCACTAAAATCTTTTGTATAAACCTTTTGAAGAGAATTAAGAAATTGAAGGGAAGAGCCTGGGAAATGGTCATTCTGGAATAATTCCTTTTGTTTTGAAGAAAATACAAAATTTTACATTTGTAATTCAGGTTTCAATTTTTATGTCACCATTTCATTGGCAATGCCCTTTTTTATTGTAAAATTATTTTATAACTGCAACGGACTGGAGTTTGTATCCTGTCAGCTTAATATTTGAAATGCTAAGCTCTTAAATTTTTAATGAATACTACTGTGCTGGTAGATTTTAGAATTTTGATGAGCTGGTGTATGTCTGGATGCCTTTCTAATATACAAAAAGGTAGACAAGATTCAACTACAACATTAGGTCAAATTAAGAAAAGAAAAGTCAATGGAGTAGTAAAAAGGCTTGTGGTCCTGTCACATGCAGAATTCCAGAT
Organism: Florisuga fusca; assembly: GCA_038090715.1. NCBI lineage: Eukaryota > Metazoa > Chordata > Aves > Apodiformes > Trochilidae > Florisuga > Florisuga fusca. The sequence continues at coordinate 17,573,266 of JAAWXA010000006.1, read as the reverse complement.
TTATTTAATTGTGGAGAACAGTGAAGAAGTAACTTGACAAAATCCAAATTTATTTTCTTGCTTGAGGTCTTGTCTGAACTTTGTTGGACTATTTAATCAGTTTCAGTGATGAAAAGTGTTTGCTAAAAGCATGGAAATATTTAGCAAATTGTTCAAGAAGAAAATATTGAGACTTTTTATTTAATCAACACCCCCTAAGTATGCATGTTCCTCACAGGTTTTCAGTGTCCCTGATTACAGGGTATATTTGTAATATTTTCTTAGAATTAATTAAAGTCAAGAAAAAAATAGATGACATTTCATATGATCCATTGTTTTGTCTCTGTACTTCTGGTAAAAAGTAGTATTGCGTATAAGTTTACATTTAAATATGCTTACTTTTTAAATACAGATAGAAACGTTGTGTTACCCAGGAGGCAAGGCACGAATAATTCATAAAGAGTCTGACATCATTACTGCTTTTGCAGTCAATAAGGTGAGTGTAAAGGAGGTAGGATAATCTAATTTTGTTGTCGTTCCACCCCATAAACAGGTGGTAGTCCTACTTTGAGTTAAGTGATATATCCTTTGCCAGCCATCTTGATACAGAGTGAACTCTCCTCTCAATTATCTTCTCAGAATTATTTTTTTTTTCTACTGTGCAATGCATTGAGAACAGGGAAAAGGGAAAGGTGGCCTCTAGTAGTTTGTCTTTAAGCTTGTCCATAGTACTGTTTTTCCTTCTCTGTCAAAGACAACCAGGAAGTCATCTTTTCTTCTCCTGTTTAGCCATTTAAGCCTTAAAAAGTGGAGGAGGTGAGCTTGGTTGCAAGCATGGTAGTATGGTTACATCTTGTTTATCATCAGGGGAAAGAAAGGAGAAGCAAAAGCTGCTTGAAAAAAGTACAAAATAGAAATTATGTATGGTGCTATCTCAGTTTACTTTAAAAGTAAACTTTAAAAGGGATATTGCCAAGTTTAGAGAGTCCAGATACATAGATTTGTAGACACAAATGTTTAGGATTTGTAAATTGATTAAGTGTGTGTTTTTGTCAACAACTGTATTGTGACCAGTGAAAATCAAAAACGCACTTTTTTAAAGTGTTCCTTTTATATCTGTCTTTGTATTTTTTTTCAGGCAAATCGGAATTGCATTGCAATAGCATCAAGTCATGACATTCAAGAGTTAGATGTTTCTGCAATTTTGTCTACACAGATCTACACCTGGGTTGATGATGATGTGGAAATAGAAAACAAAGGGTATACTTTCTACGTTGCCAGTATCACAGCTTGACTGTGTATAAATTAGTATAACAGAGCATAGTATTTAATGTTGTTTTATTATATGTAACCTATAAAGTTGTTTTATTTATAGGGCTGATGATTTCTTGGTTATACATGCTCGTGATGATCTGATAAATGTTCAGGGAACCACTCCTTATACTCATAGTAATCCTGGCACACCTATCAACATGCCTTGGCTTGGTAGTACACAAACGGGCAGGGGTGCATCTGTGGTAAGTTGCTTCTCAAAGATTAGTCTTGTATATTCTGCCTGCTTCTCTCCTTTGTTGTTGTATTTTACAATTAGCATTTAAGTAAATGTTGCTATTCTGTGTAATCAAGGTGAGCTGGAATTGTTTATAATAATCTGATTAATAGGTTAAAATACTGCACGGAATAAGGAAGACTGCACAGAATACTGCACCAACTAAGGAAGACAAGTTTTTAGTCAGGCCATATAGACAGCGTTTAGAAATGAGGAATCAGTGTTCAGGGAAGTAGTTGCAGCTTGCATTGTTCTTTAATGACTTGAAATACACCAAATAGTGTATCTAGAAAACATACATATTCAGGAAATTTCAGAATATAAGTTTCTAGAGACTGGGTAGAAATACTTGTGTGAAGTATCAAGGTAGCTTTTAAGCATAATCTTAAGTTTCATTCTGAGTTCTATTCCTGTTTTTATTTAAAAGTAAATACCAACTTCTGCTCTAGTAGAAGGTACCATTATAGTACACTGTATAGCAGGATGATCTTCTGTGATAGAAGTGATAGCAAATGAACTAAAGCAGATTTCACTGGCAGGACAGAGGCTTCAGATGAAATGAATTAAACTCTGGAAACCCATCAACATAAACTTGGGAAAAATGGAGATTCATAGTTTCATGGAAAAAATAGGAATTCTTAGTTTCATAAGAAAAATGAGGAAGGCAGGGCTGCAGAAATCGGACCAGCTACAAACATTATGTATAGTTTGAACTACACATCATGCTGATGTATGACTGTTTATCTCAATGGCTGCTGTCAGCTCTGTTTTTTTTGAAGTGCACTACCAATTTTGCTATAACACTGCTAAGTAGCATTATTAAATATCTCAGTTCTGAAGATCTTGGTTTTTAGGAGATAATCTTCATTGCTTGGCATATCTGACATAAAGTAGAGCGAGGATTGCACAGTAAAGAGTGACTATGTCCACATGAAAAAATTGATCCTTCTTATCACAGAGGTGACATCTGTGCAAGGGTAGCTCTCCTAGAAATACTGTTTGGAGAGAAGTCTGGCTGTGAACAAAAAGCTTTCAACTCAGATTTCATTCAGATGGAATGGTAATTCTAGGCAGTTTATTGACATACTTATTCTTTGTTCCTGTGCAGCATAGGTGTTCTCTAATTATGCATATCTGTTGATTAGTTAGCTGGCAGATGCTTATTTGCAGCCACTTAACAGGGCTGAAAGGGTCATAAAAGGTGTCCATATTTCTCAGCCTGTCTGCAGATTGACATGGTGTTTTCCTGGGTAACCAAATTAATTAATTCTCCTGATTTGGCTGCACTTTGTTGCATTGAAGAGCTCAGGGCAAGTCCATAATTATATTAATTCATATTGCAGTTGATTTTTGAAAATATTTTATGACTAGGAGAAGTAAAGAAAGTATGAATGTTATAAGAACAATAATGTTATTCACCCTTCATACTGGGTAATTTGCCAGTCTCTCTCCCTTCTGTTTAGAACTACTGATCCTACTAGCTGCCAGTTTTTCAGCTCTAGTACCACAATCAGGTTTCTTCTGCAAATATTTTTTAGCACCTTTGCCACTTTCTCCTCTCAGTTTCATTTTTTACATATATACTATACATACACTATTCTTATGTATAGAATTTGTGTTTACGTGTTTCTTAAAGTAATTACATTATCTGTTACTCTCAACTGTTTTTCAATTACCTTCTACTTTAATATGTAGTAATACCTAGACACCTAAATGTAGTAATACCTAAAGATGTATGCTATGCTTATGTTGAATGCATCTGCAGTTAATATTTGGACCTAAATTTTGTCTGACATGCTGTTTGACTGTGGCTGAGTAGCGAACCAACTGCAGCACACACCACCTGCCCACTAGGGAGGTACTGAATGAAGGACAAAGTAAATGAACAAAGAAATAGAGATCATTGGGAGGAAATTAATGTTATTGTGGAAGGACTCAGACCTGGAGGGAAATCATCTTCTCCAAAATCTTGTTCTTGATGCTATTTTTTACTTTGGTCCTTTGGACACTGCTTTCCATTCTTGTTCCCATCTTTGCTTTTCTATAATTTGCAGCTGATTTAGTAGATACAGTCCACTGTTCTTTACCATTACTGGCTTTTTAGTCTCACTGTCTTTGCTGCATTTCCATCAACAGAAGAAACTATTAGACTTATGATACTCAGTAAACCATGCTTTATTACCTCTAAGGTTTTTCTGTTACTCTTTCTCATTGTTTGCTGGTACACAGTTCATGCAAGGTAAGTAAGGAGGCTAACCACCAGAGCCTTCAGTACAGTTCTTGAAGGAGATAATTCTAGGAAGCCCTTACTGAAATAAATAGTATGTACTGTCAGCTTTGAAACTCAGGTCGTGTTCAACAGCTTGCATCATTGACACCAGTTTAATAACTGATGGGTTGAATTTTAAGCATTTTTTGGTCTTACTGAACATTAGGCCTAAAACTCCCAAATGTCCAACAAAGCATTCCAGTTTCGTAGGTATCAACTATTAAGGGGAAACTGATGGTTAGCAGTATCAAAGGTCAGTTTCATTAATAATGTAAGTATTTGCATTTGATAAGCTTCCAGATCAAAAATACTGAGCCAGAGACTCATGTTTATATGCTTTCAAAGGCATGTTTATGTAACCTTGCTTTTATACAAAGCATAATTGAGTAGCGGTTAGGAGACAATGTTGCATGCTTATCTGTTGAATGAAGATGATTTCTGGGTAAAAGTGGCTGTAAAATTCAACAGAGCCCTTCAATTTTAGTGAAGAAACACAAGAAACGTGAATATTTGTTCTTTCAGTTTCACACAGGGATAACCTGTAAGGTTAGAGAGCAAAGTATTACAATTACTTACCAATTAGTATATGCACTAATGTTTGAAGACTATCATCTTCTGTCTTGCCCTAAATCTCACAGCATATATAAGGCTTTATTCACCAATGTCTTGCATAATTATTCAGCTTTTTTCTTTGTAATTTAAAGTACTTGCAGGAACAAAGAAATATATATATTTGAAGATCTTTTTTATCTTTAGGAAAGTGTGCTTGGGTAACACAGAGGCGTAAGGCCTTCTCTTCAACAAATACTAAAGCTTTGAGAATAGGAAGATCTCAGTCTGCTTCCAAAGTGTAATCAAGAGGATAGCAATATTCCACTAATCCAAATCTTTGAAAATTTAGCAAGAATATCAGTTCTTTCTGTTCCAAATGTTTTTTTTCCTTCTTTTTGGTTGCAATCTGACAATTTGGAGAACATTGCTTTTCAAGTCTTCAGATCATATTTAGCAATATGAAGCAAGTAAACATTTGTAATTCATACCTCACTCCCACTGCCACCCTAATAAGATTGGAGGCCAGGGTAGAATAGCACCCTTAAAGTGCTTCGTTAGCCGTCTCCTGTTTCAGTGACAAAGCAGCGGCAAAACACTGTACAAAATTACTGCAGTTGAAAGTCATGATTGGACTCAATGAACTTAAAAGTCTTTTCCAATCTGAATGATTGTATGAAAGCAGTTCAGTACCAGCTTGCTACTGATGGTAGCTGCTGTGTTGGAAGTAAAAGTAACAAACATCTGTGTTACCATTTAAAGTTAATACCTGGCTTGAATATAAATTTTCACCCTCTTCTTTCTGAGGTTCAGGTGAAAAATACATGCCTGAGCAAACTAAATCCCAACAATTTTCTGAAGAAATACAGTCCTCACAACAGCCAGATGCTTTTGAGGAGAACTAACAGGAGATAAAGGAATGGAAACTTAATTTCTCTGTGCATTAATAAAAAGATGAGAAGGGAAGAGACATGCAAGGAAAACAGAATTGCATTTCTCTGAAAAATCCCTACTGCTGTTTTCTTGTTGTGGGTTGGACTTATGATTTAATTAGATGGCAGTTTTATTCTAATAGTCTTAATGTCTCCAGTCCTATTCTTCATATATTGAACACCTTCCATTTAGAAATCAATCAACTAAGAAAAACAGTGTTCTTGGTAATGAACCTTGATCAAAGCACAGTTTGGAATTTAGGAACAGAAGTGCTGCTGGAAACCCATTGGATCATTATTTGCAAAACTATAAACACTTCTAAAGAATTTTTTTATCTACCAGCTGTTAGGTATATTGCTTATTCTGGATGTCCACAAGTAGTCACTTTTCAATCAATTACAATAAATTTACTAAACTTGAAAATAAATATATTCCTTCCTTTTCTTTTTACTCCTGTTAAAGTTTGTTTACCTCTTTCTTTACATGCTTCTGCCTCTCTCTTGCTTATCTTACAATATTCAGGAATATTCCAATAAATTTAATGGAATCAGAAAGGAATTGGCAAGAAAAGAGGTAAGACTGCAGTCTAAAGAGTGTTTATATTTGGATCCATAAATCTCTGAAGCAAAAAGTTATTATTACCTAGATGTATAATGATCAAAAGTATTAACATCTACACTAGTCTTGAAAGAAATTTACTTCTGTCTGAATTTCTAAACCCAATATTTGTGTTCAAGTAGGAATTTTCATAGGAAGCAGCTCTCTGCAATCACTAAATATTCTAATTCAGTAACTTTTTTCAGTAGTAGTTTTTAATAGTTTTGTTTTTTTTTATATTGAACAGATGATCAAGAAGGCTATTAATAACGTCAGACGAATGGCTTCTCATCCAACATTACCATACTGTAAGCTGAGTTTTGTTAAAAAAAATAAAAAAAAATTCAAAGATTATGTATTTACTAATTGGTCCTGTTTCTTAGTATGGTGCTGTTCTGCTTTTAAACTTAGTTATAAGCCCTATATTACTGAAACTATTTTTCATTTTCAAGAAATACATAATGGGTGATATATAATAGTCTGTAGAAACAGTGGCATTCTTAATAGCAAAAGTGCTTTGTTTTATTTATGACTTACATGAAAGAAAGTAGGAAGAAGATACATTCTTGTTCATATTTTAGTACCATCTAAATATAGATTTTAATTGAATAATAAGTATGTACAGTTCAATAAAGTTTGAATAGCACAGGTTTAAGTTTCAGTGGTAACCCCTACTCCTACTGTATGCCAGGTACTATGGCACATATTCTGGCATTAGGTATTTTGAGGATGTTGTAACCTGATGTGAGATTTCTTAAAATTTTGGGAGCAACCTTCCTGTTCAGCTGCTACAACACCTTTGAAAAGTCATAAATATTTTCTGTTGCAGACCTGACAGGTGCTCAAGATGGTAGTGTACGAATGTTTGAATGGGGTCATGCACAGCAAATCACATGTTTTCGATCTGGTGGCAACTCGAGGGTAACTCGAATGAGATTCAATTACCAAGGAAATAAGGTAACTGACAGGGTGCTTCTGAACTTACCTTCATCTTTTCCATCCATCTCCCCAGTTTAATTGTAAATTATCAGAAACATCAAGTTCTTCAAGTCTAAAGTAGTTTTCTTTGAATTGTAGATAATTTATCTGTAATACTTACATATATATTTACAATTATTTTTTTTTTCCAGTTTGGAATTGTTGATGGTGATGGATATATAAGTTTATATCAAACAAATTGGAAATGTTGCCCACTTACTGGAACTTCACCTAAACCATATTTGGTAAGCTCAGAAGTTAATTTACTTTCATAAACTTGTGTTGTACTTTACTTCCTTCCCCTTTAGTATAGTTTGGAGCAGGCAGAGATTATGCTAATAACCAACCAAGAAGTAATAGTGACATCCTGTGAACTATGTGACGAATGAGTTCTTGAATCCTAATCATACTAAATTGGAGAAAATGCAGTGTTAGATACGGAGTAACTATAGTGCTCTTTGAGGGTTGTTAATACTTTTCAGTTGTTAATTAATTGTCAATAACTTGGAACTTGAAAGAATGTCGCCAAGGAAACATAAGAGCATCAGAAGACAATCACATACCTGTATAGCCTGTGTTCTTTAAACTAACTGCTTACCTTCTTGATAAAGTTTTAAGTTTTCAGGCTTACACAAAATCTGGATTTTAATTAATGGATAATTTCTAAACTGCAATTTTTCAGACATGGCAGTGTCATAACAAAACAGCCAATGACTTTGTTTTCATCAGTTCATCATCTTTGATAGCCACAGCAGGATTGTCTTCTGACAACAGGTGAGCACTGCAGTAATAATGCATAAAAATGGAAGTGTTGCCATGTTTATTCTCCTTCACTTCCCTTCACCTCTCTCTTTTTTTAATAACTTCTTAACTTCTTTAAAGTAGTTTAAGAGCAACATGCATGCGTCTACTGTCTGTCTTTCTTGGTGGGAGAGGTGGAGAAGCAACATTTGCAGCTAAATTCCATGTGCCTATTAAAGGAGATTCCATAGGGACATTGAAGTTCCTCCTTTCATGTTCTGTATGAGGAGGGAGGTGCTGAGCTCATTTTCCTGGTACCCAGTGACAGGAGGTGTGGGAGTGATTCAAAGATGCTTCAGGGCAGGTTTACACTGGACATTAGGATTCATTCTTTACCAAAAGGGTGGTGAAACACTGAAAAAGGCTTCCTAGGAACCTAAGTTCCTCAAGTCTGTCTGGACACTGCCCTTAATAACATGAGCTTTTAGTCTGCCCTGAAAGGATCAGGCAATGGGACTAGATTATCTTTATATGTCCCTTCCCACTAAAATAATTCTGTTGTGTTATATTTCTATGAGTCTGTCAAATTATTTTTTTAGATGTAGGGAGTTGTGTGTAGCTCTTTCATGTTCATTTTTTTTTTACTAAATTTTGGGTAAAGAAGTAGCAAGAACTGCTGACATTTAGGTGAGTTCAGCTACAAAAGATGGTAATCTCAGTATGAATCCTTTATGAGAACAGTCAGTCATAGATTGATTGTGTAGAGGGCATGTTCTTGCAGTGTAACTATAAAAGTAATTTGAGGTCTTCTCAAATATAATCATTCAAAGTCTGTTTACATTGATTTTTATGTCTGAGCCAATCTTTTTAAGAATCAAATGACTTTTCAACTGTTCAAAATAATTTAGAAGATTTGTCACTGAATTGGAACATTTTTTTTCCACAGAAATATTTGTCTTTGGGATACTTTGGTTTCACCTACAAATAGTTTGGTGCATGGTAAGTAAAATACAACCAGCAAAATATTTGATCACAGTAAAAAATACATGTCTGTGTCTGTCTTTATGGAAAAGTTACTGTGGGAATTAAGTTTAGTAGCAGTAAAATATATTTCACTGTCCTGTGTGAGTGAACCAGCAGGAATATAAAAACAGATTATTGAGAAATGATTCAGTGCTTGTATAAAAGATGAGTTTCATGGACATGAGTAGTTTGCTTGGCATACCTTGCATCTTTGCACCACAAGTGCAACTACTGAGAGCCCGACATCTCTAATTTCTGTGTCTTTTTAAAAGATTTTGAGCAATTCCAGATTGTAGTGATGAGTGTGTGAAGAAGACAATAGCTGTTAACACTGTCAAAACAACAGTTCTTAGCACAGATATGAGAATTTTTTGCAAGATATGTATCCATAACCCTCAGTTCAGAGTACCTATGGCTGTGTCTGTACTCATAAATCGGAAAGGTCCCGCTCAGAATTTGTCAGCTAAGTTTTAGACCAAATAATGGTACCATAAAAAAAGCATTGGGCACTTATAAATACATTATCTTTTGGGAGGATATGAGGGGACATCACTTCTGAAAATCCTGTCCTCAGAGAAACCAGTCATTATAAAATGGTTCTCTGAAGAATATGAATAAATGCAACAGATTTTCTAGAAAATACTAACTTTTTATTAATATATAGAACAAGCAGATGTACAACTAAGATCTCGTAATTACACAGTAATTTTCAGAGCTGAACTGGAAGATCAGTTACTTCTTTGTAAATTAGTGCATTTTTGCTCTCAGTGGTTGTGCAGCTCTGTGGCACTTTTACTCTATGTATTATGCCAAGCATCAGAATATTTTGAATGCTTTCTCTGTGTGTGAATGTATTCGTACACTCACACACACACACACAACTACAAAAATGCTTTAGAAGCATTATTTCTCTAAGTGTGCTTTCACAGATGTGATAAATACATAGTGGAGTTTCATTAGTTTTATTACTAATATTTTGTTGAGTGGAAATTAATTTCTATGTCTGAAATACAGAATTAGACTCTGTGTAACTGAAGTGTGGTGAGTGCTTAAATGTACGTGTGAGATGTGTGGAATTTCTGAATGCAAATTTACTGTACCCTTTCAACTACAATGTACTGCAAGCCATCTAGACACAGACATGAGGTTCTACTGGTAATTGTAATCTTCATTCACTTGCTTTACTCATTTTGGGGTAGTAAACATAATTCAAACAAGTGTGAAAAACAGCAAATTGAAAGAAGTAGTGGAGAATTAGAAGTTATTTGGGCATGTAATTTAGGAGGACATTTAATATGAGAAATATATTCCTCAAAATAACAATCACTAGAGAGTTTGAAGGGAATCTGTTTCTGGTCAAATCTTAATAGTCTATGATTACATTAGGATAGGCAAAAGGATTTTTTTTTTTTTCTCATACAGATTGTACATACTTAATTTAAGAATACTGCAACTTCAGGACCACTGATCTGAGCCTGTAGTTAAATAAATATATACATATGGTATTGCAGTACATGGACTGGTTGAAGTCAGCTGTCTTATGGCATCAAAATCAGTGTTGCTCCTCTCTCAAATCATCAGTTATATGGAAAATTAAAATTATAACTGTAAAAATGAGGTTAGTGCTGTGTGTTTATTTAAATCACTTTGCTTTGATTTTCAGCTTTTATCTGTCACGATAGTGGAGCAACTGTGCTAGCATATGCTCCAAAACATCAGCTGTTAATATCTGGAGGCAGAAAAGGCTTTACCTGTATAATTGATCTTCGCCAAAGACAGCAGCAACAATTACTTCAGAGTCATGATTCTCCAGTCAAAGCAATTGCTGTTGATCCAACAGAAGAGTATTTTGTCACGGGATCTGCAGAGGGCAACATAAAGGTACTAAAGAGGGTGAGGGAGCAGAAATGAGGATGGTGATGATGTATTAATTCAAGAAGAATGTTGTCCGGGTGTGGAGTGATCAGCTGTGTCATATATTTGGCATTTATTCTCAACCCTGACTTTCACACTTAATAATGTAGTTAAGAAATGTTATCCATAACTTGCAGTCCTCTTTTAGTTTGTTTTACTTTAGTTTTCATATTTCTTATTATAGGAAACTAATATTCTATAACTGTGTCATTACAAATTTCTACGTATCTTTTCTTTTACAGTTAGTGTCAGAAAAATTAATGCAAAATGTAGTTCAGTTTCTCCATCTCCTTTCACAGTTCCCATTATTGGCTAATTTTAAGACGATGGTCATTATCCTTATGTCTTGATGCTTTTTCAGGTATGGAGTCTGTCTACATTTAGTCTTCTTCACACTTTCATTAATGAGCATGCTCGACAGTCTCTCTTCAGAAACATTGGAACAGGAGTCATGCAAATTGAGACAGGACCAGCAAATCACATATTCTCCTGTGGTGCTGATGGAACAGTAAAGATGAGAATCTTGCCTGATAGATTCAGCCCTTTAAATGATGTGTTAAAAAATGATGTGAAACTTGTGATCTAATATTTTTCTCAGAACAGTGTACAACATTCCCATTCTGCCATCCCTGAAAATATCTTTCCTGGAATTAGCCAACAAAGCAGATACACAATGATAGCTTGTGCCACAAAGATTCATTTTGTTTTGGTTTGTTTAGTTTTCTTCCTTAATATTTATTACCTGGAGCTTTTAGTCCCTGGTGCACTGATGCCTTAAATATTAACAAGGTCCTTCAAATTTTGATCATTGCCTAAATTAAATCTATACACTACTCTGAATTGTATACCTGTAATATTATTAAGATATTGCTGAAGTAGTTCACTCTTCTTTTTGAGGTAGTTACACTCCCACCTGGAGTATACCATCTGGGCATGGCCTCTCCTTATCTTCAACACCTGGCCACCTTCTAATATCAAGTTTGTTCAGATGGAAACCTTAGATATTACTCTTTCACAGTGTCAACCATAACTGTGTCTCTTCTCAACTTGTTTAGTCAACTGACAATAAAAATGTATACCTATGTGTAGAAGAGAAACAAAGCATGTATGATTAGATATTCCTGGCCATGCAAGCATTCATATAGCAAGGCACTGTCTGTCTCCATTCCTGGAATCCAGGCTGTTTACCTTTCTAAGTTGCCTGATCTCCTTTGGTCTCATCTGGGGTATAAGAAACTGAAGGATATTCTGGAACTTGTCATCTGTTCTATAGCTTAAAACACTGCCATCAGGATGGCAGGCTTACCTTTAAAAAATAATTATATTTTTAACCCTGAACACTCCCATTACAAAAATGTGTAAATATTGATGGATATCTTCCTAGGGAAATAGTCAAGATTATGTGTGATATTGTAGTCTTGATCAAAAAGATACAGGGAGATACTGTTTGCTTTAGGATATGGCACTAGAATTTCTTCTAAGACTTTATTTGCATGTCTGTAGAGGAAAAAAACCCACCTAATTTATTTTAACATTTTTTTCCAGTGAGACTTTTATTTAGCCCAAAGATAGTTCACTCTTAGCACTTACTTTCTTGTTTGTCTGCTTTTCCTTAGTACTTTAAAAAAGGAAAAAGGAAAAAAGTTCAACAGCAAAGTACTTTGTTAGTCTTTGTACTGTATGTTTACATCTGGTGCAAAATGAAAGAAAAAATTTTGAAAAGGGTATTTTTTTTTTTTGCCAAAATAGTTAACTGCATAACTTAAATGTCTGACCAAATTATTAATGCACAAAGCCTTTACATTTTTCAGTCAGCTAAAGACTGTTTCTGTTAGTGTTTTGGTTTACTTTTCCTGACTTGAGAGCTTGACAGAGGTTTCATTTGTAAACTAAATGTAAGGCTGGATTACTTGAATGCCAATGGTGTACTTTTTGCTAAAATATATTTTGTGAATTATAGCACCAAGATATTAACTGTAAAATAAAGTTGTCAAACTAGGAATTATGGGGATAAATAAAGCATAGCAGAAATGAAGGGCTTGTAAAATGAACTTTGTAACATTCTCAGGATGCTTTTATCTTAAGAATATTAAATTGTTTAAAAAGATTTTGTAAAATGTATTAAGGTCATTTTCAATGTATGTTTTGCAAGTTGCAGTGCAAACACTATGAAGGTTTTTCTGCACATAACCGGAATTTTCAATTGTGCAATAAAAAGAATGTGAATATTTTGCCATGAAGAAACCTGTGACAGCATTACAAACTGTACAGCTGTTCAGTGATTCAGTTATAATTGTTCTTCCATAACACTTAAAGCTTGAAATCAAAATTAATATCAAAGCAGTTTAAGTACAGTGATGGACCAGAAGAGTGACTAAAAGTGACAACACCTTACAAAAACACCAATGCATATGTCATGCCTCTTCAGTGGCTGAGTTTCCAATATCCCTTATTCTTATAAAACAAGAAAAACAACAGTTAACAGTAGCACACTCTTTGAGGATCAGCTTAAATTCTGACTGGTATTGGAAGGCTACTGCTTATATACGTGCATTAGATTTATGCACCCAGTCAACTGTCAAAGTTATATGCGAAAAAGAAAAATGTGCAAAATTCACAGCACAGTTACATAATGATGCCCGTGATGTTTTGCCCTTAAATATTTATATCACATTAGTTTTAATATTTTAAGCTCAGTTTATTGTACTGGCAACCACAAAAAGCTGTCCTACCATCTGCAGACTGAGAAGATTCTGTATGTAATTCCTAAGACATACAATGTTGTCAATTTTCTGAGTAGAGCTGCACTATGAATAATCTTGGCAAACTTACACCAGCACAGTACCGATTGTGAGTAGGTATTTTCAATGATGTTTATAGTTAATGTAAGCTACTCTCAAAAGAAAATTATGTAAAATTACAGTGTATTTGCCAGACCTTCGTCACCATCCCAATAAATACTGCAGAAACTCAACTCCCTAGAACTCCATGTTGCTGCTAATTCATTCAAAAATTAGTAAAATGTTTGTTAGTATAATGCTAATTGATATTTAACAATTTTTGCAAGTCAAATTATCAGTAGCTTTCTTACAATGATTGAATGAAAATGAGTTAAAATGAGTTAACTTCTGTTAAAGGGACACTCAGCTTCAAATCTAGTCACTTGGGAAGACCTGAACTCAAACTCTTCCAGCTGTTGCCCTTAACAATTTCCACTGAATTTTTTTTTCCTCCAGTAATTAATACATTGTCCCTGTTGCTATGCAAGTTATTCAGACAGAAGGGTGATTGTGGCTACCCAGTGTTTTGTACTTGGAGTAGCCATGTGCACAAACTGAACATAAAATCTGCATTTACCAGAGTTGGAGTTGACAATAACTCCATGTCCAGACAAAGTACCTTAGCTGATAGTTGATAATGTCCCTTTTAAATATCATAGACTAGCAGTTGTGACTTGTGTTTGTCTATGTAGCAATACGTAATGCAATCAGAGTGTGTAATTCCTGTGTTGCTAATTGATTCATTTACCTCAAATAGATATATGATCCAAGTTCTTTACTATTACTTTAGTAACTTGTGGGAATTAAAAATCTGTCCATCTGGGTACTTAAACTGGCTTGCTGTGTGACATTAGAAAATTATCAGCTGACAGCTGATGTTGCAGGAAGTTTATGAAGAAGGGAGAGTGGAATAGATACAGATTTATATCATGCTGCTGTGGCCAAGGTGAGTTTATACATGTTCTGTAGTGTTTCATGAACGTAGCTACCAGCTGCAGGATATAAACTGTTGGGATACCCTACATAAGGTACCACTCCCTCTTAAGAGCACCCAGTGTTAGATAGTTGCAATAGGTATTAAAAAAGCAACAATGATTAAAATGAAATAGCCTTGGAGACATATGTGTTCCAAGGTAATTTTTTCAAATGTTTATTTTTACTAAAAATAGCAAAACCACTTCTAATGGCAGGTTCATCACACTGATCAAATTACTTTCTATAAAATAAAGACATTGATTTACCAAGTTTCTTGGTGTTTCTTATTCCTCCCTGTTTCTAGCTCAAAAATTTGCACGGGTTTGAGCTTTCACCTATCCTGTACTTTTCCAATGTGTTAGCTTCTCATGCCTTAGCTTTCCTTGTACTAGCTTTTTGATGTTTTTAGGGGGGTTGTCTTTGTTTCATCTTTTCATTATTAATTGAATGCATAACCTTCAGTTACAATCAGTTTTGAGTCGCTTCTCAGTGGAAGGAGGCTGATGTTGTAACAGTGCTAATTGCTTCCACAACTCACTCTTTTAACCCCTTGTTTTATTTAAACTTGAAAGCTTGTGAAAGTCTTGGGAAACTTCACCTCTAATTTTTTCACCTCTAGAAGAGATACAAAGAGGAGTGTCCCTGCTCCAGTGACACACGGGGCAACGAGCTGCTGCCAAAATTAAAAGTACCTTAGCAGACAGCTCAGTAGAAAGAACAGTTTTGTTTGGGGGTTGTCCTTGCCATAATTTTAACTCCTCCTTTGGCGGCAAAGGAGGGAAAGAAGGCAATAAAAATTAAAAAAAGTACCCCAAAGTCCACCACCGAGACAGCGATTTCCTCTGCGAGTTAACCCCCCTCTTCCCACCTGATGTTTTTCGCTGTGTGTGCCTGGGAAAAGGCCGTACAACCCGGCTGCCGATGCACCCCTGCTGTACCAGCTCCTCGCCTAGCTGAGGGGGTATCGGCAGAACTCCGAGTAGGAGTAAGGACGGGCGGGCCCCACCCGGGTACAGCCAGCCCCCGCGGGACAGGCTGCCCAGCCTCCCCCTTCCCCTCCC
>JAAWXA010000006.1:17544585-17557898 GCA_038090715.1 Florisuga fusca | reverse complement strand
GGGCGCTGCGGAGCCCCGGCACCGCCTCCGAGCGGCCCAGGTGGGTGCTGCCCAGAGGCGCTCACGTTAAGCTTTTCGTCACGCAGGAATTTATCTGGGTGAAAGCTGTAGTCGGGTTTCTGGGGAAGCCTGCCCGCCTGCCTCCCTCTCTTGTTTCTCCTGTGCAACATGGTGGTTTTCTGGTTTTTTTGTTTTTTTCCCAAAACTATTTCTGCTTTCGCTCGAAGTGAGCACGCCCAGTCCCATCAGCAGCTCTGAAGAGGTAGTAAACGCAACAAGCAGGGCGCTGGCAAAAGACACTATGCGGAGACAGGCGAGCTTGGTTTTGAAATATTACTAGCAAACATTTTGCCGGTAGAATTAGTTTGTACTGTAATTACTAACTGCTAAACAAATGAGATCACGGTTCAGTATAGGCTTTTCCTTTTTAGTAAGCTGGATGGTCAAACCTTCCATTCAAGAGGTCTGTGGGCCTGTAGAACTGTATGTTCAGAGTCTTACTTGACCACACCAGAAAAGCAAAATGCAGCTGAAATGATGTTTCACTCAGCACATGTCTCGTTTTGGTTGTGCAGCTTTGCAAACTATTTTGCATAACTTGATGAGTGAAACTGCTCTTGCGTGGTGAGGACTTCTCCAGCAGTCGGGTGTGCCAGATGAAGAGCTGTTGGTTGCACTTGCTGGCTGGGTTGGCTGCTGCCAGCTCTGCTTGTCTCTGTTCAGCTTTAAACAACGAGTGCTGATAGCAGAGCTGAGTGCTTGCAGTCCTTGTGACAGTGGTTGCAGCCTTTGGGTTGCCACATACCACAGGTGTGGTCTGAAAAGCGTCTCTGAACCATATCACAGTGAGCATCGCCGATATTCGGTGTGACCTTTATTGTCTAAGCCCAGGCAGGCAGCTCAGGTCAGGCTGTGCCCTATCTGGAAAGGCACCGTCCTAGACCAAGGCCTCATCCTCCACACTGTTTCTGTTCCCACAAAACCTTAAGAGTCAGTAGATGTTCTTTGAAAACATAGGACAGTCTACTGACATCTGGTATTGCTTGTAACTCTTCATTCAATGGCATTTGAATGAAAGTTTTCTTTATTTGTGGTGGAAGTTTCTCATGGTGATTTCTACCTGTAATTAATCACCATTTTAGTAAACTTAGGAGAAAAAAATCTGAGCTTTTATAACATGGAACTAAGCTAAATGCATTCCTTTCATCATGCTACCTGTATTGTTGTCATGTATTAGTGCTGCAAAGATGTAATGCATTGACAGACCTTAAGAGTTTTAACAAGCACATAGTGCATGGACCACATTACATGAACATTTTTACCTTTTCCTGCTTTAAAAAATTATATGAGGTTGAGATAAAAACACCCCGCAGGGAGTCAGCTTATCAAGTATTAGAAGGTGTGTGGGTGTTTCTCACTGCTTCATCCCAGAAATATCTTTTCTAAGAGGTGGGAATCATCTGCTGTCTCTCAAAAAAAAACCCCAAAACCAAAACCCACCATATAAAAGTTAGCTGAAAAAGAATCCAGAAAGCAAGAATTTTGCAATGGAAGGATGTCCAAGGCCCTTATTTGGAAGATAAAATTTTGTGACCTTAGACATGGTTAGAAGCAGGAGGAAGGAACTAAAATGTTCTAGTACATTCACATCCTGATTTAACCTGGAAGCAGATTTCACATGGAATATTACTAAAATAAAAGGTATGGCACAGGTCTTTGCAGGAGCACAAGACACTGAGGCTTGAAAAGGAAGTCACTCCCTGTTTGCCCTGACAACAGGAAGTTGCTCATTTCCATTAAACAGTAACTAGATTAGTCTGACCAAACCTAGATTTCAGTGTACTTTGTGTCTTCTTTTGTATGTTTTGAGTTTTCTCTGCATACTTAATGTGAAATAAAGAAAAATAATTGCTGCTTCAGGTGGCTGAAGAGGTAATAAAATAGCTGAAAAATACCTTCTTTTGTCACCTTCTTATTTCAGTATGTCAAGATGAGTCCTCTGAGTGATTCATGTTAAAATGCGTAATAATCTTTAAAGCAGATAATGCATCCCTACAGGTTATTATTAAACAAATAACAAAAGTACTGAATAACAAATTATGGTATGTAAACAGTAGCTGGTTTGAGAGATGTTATGATGATGAATTTTCTTCCAGGTTGTAGAGATGTCTACTCTTGAGTTCACCTCTTAATAGAGGTTTTGGCCTGGAATTTATCTTCAGGTTTTTTATTTATTTACTGCTTGTACATGAGCAGTATAAAGATAAAAAGGGAAAGAAGAAGTTACCAAGCAATGTTTGTCATGATCTTAACATTGCATATATCCACTTAAATTACCCACTTTAATGTCAGTGACTGGTAGTATGTTTTCCGTAGTTTATGCTATGTTGATAACTTTCTAGCAGCTTTGACTGTCAGGGTAAATTTGGTTTATTGTTTCTTGCATCACTGAACTGTAATACGAAGCGTTTGGACTGTACTTCACTTCTTTTTTTTTCTTCATATAGGTAAGTTTGTTGACGTTTCTGGTATTTTCCCACCTTTAGGTTTTCATATGGTTAAAATCTTCCTGCCATGGAGAAATTTCTTATGCTTTTTTTAAGTTAGATTTTGGGGATCAGATTGATATGACAATCAATTGAAATTTAACTGAAAACTAAGTATATTGGTAGAATTTTCTCACAGAACTATACCTTGCACACAGTATGTCTGTTCTTTGGAGTATCAGTACACAGAATGTGGTGTCCCAGGAGCTGATGATTAAATGACAAAATAACTTAAGGACTTCTTAAGGTTGGTTTTGGTGTCTATAGGCTCACAACCGTGAGCAGCCATGTTGTGTATTTGATCTGTAATAGAAATGGTTGCAATGTTTTTCAACTGTAATGTAGCAGGAAATCCAGTCTTGAGTCTGGCTTCACAATCAAAGAAAGTAAGTATGGCTTGAAATTAGCTATGGGTATTTTTTTCCCTTATGCCTCCAGCATCTTCTGATCATAAGACCTAGAATAAATGTTTTGTGTGGTCAAGCAGAAGTTAAGATGCCATTTTGCCAGTTAGGCGAGCAAGCAACAATTTGCAGTTGGCATTTTTACACTCTCTTTCTTGAGTAATGCTTACTTAAGAATTTTCTTTCTCAGCAAGACAAGCTGACCTCACCCCCACTGAGACATGTGAGCTCTGTGCCCTGAGACTGAGGTCTGTAACTTGCAGAGCAGTAGCACTTGCCTGTTTCATTAGCATCTTTAACAAGTCTCAAAGAAAGGGAAGAGTACTGAAAATTAGAAGCTAATAATATTGTGCATCATGTGCTGTTTTCTGACCTGATCTGACACTGTTGTTCAGAGCTAAAACACCACTTCCTTCTTTATTTCACTGTCATGGTTCCTGGGATCTCTGCATCAGGCTTTAATTTAGCAAGGCAGGTGTGTGGGATGGAGTATCAAAAAATAAATACCCTTTAAATGATGTAAGTGAAACCTATTCCTTAATTCAAATTCTGCTTTTGTTTAGAAACCCAGGTGGTGAAAAGAGTCTCAGTTCTTGAGCAAACATTTTTCAGAATTCAGAGGTGTTACATGCCTTTTAAATGATGAAAGCATTAGTTGGCATTGGTAAGTTAATAAGATGTATGATAAGGATTCAGTCCAGAAGATACAAGTACCAAAATCTACATTCCTTTCAATGCTTCCTCAGTAAAAGTTTATCTCCAAGTAGGTGAATTTTAGTATGAATCATGCTTTTAATCAAGATTTTTTTTTTCATTTTAACATATCTAGGTTTGAAGTTGAACTTATACTAAAGTTCAACAAAACTAGACAAGCTGAAGTTCTGAAAGCTAATATGGAAATCGTAAAAAAAAAGATACCAAAAAGTAGGTTTGAGGTCATGAGGAGTATTCTTTGTCAGAAGTCTGCTGAGTAGATATGCTAACTAGCACTCGGTCCTTAAAAGAAACAAAATGTTAACTTTCAGTTCTGCGGAAATCTAAAACATAACCAAGTCATCAGTGTCACTGTAATAAATGGGGGAGGGGTGGAGGGCACAAAGTTATGTGCAATGTTTTCTTACCATCATGGGTATTGAAAATGTCAACTTTTATAATAGAAAGTGGGCACTAAAAAAAAAAAAAATTTGTCTGGACTCATAAATCTTCCCGCTGTTCTGATTTCAAAACATGATGTGCAGCAGATCTTTTTTAACCATAAATGGTCCTCTGTGTACCAGAAAACCTTATCCCCACTGGATAGATACAGTGAAGTGCTCCTAAAATACAATTCAACATTTTTGTTACAATGTTTGAAGTTAATAACTGCCTCTTGACTTACAGAAAGCATTACCATGTTATTTTTATATATTTAATGAAGGGGGTTTGGGAGCTGCTTTGCTTTGAGGGAACAAAAAAGTTTATTCTCTGTTAATTAGTAACAATAAAACATCATGGTTTATATGAAGCAGTTTTTAGTGTTCTCTGGTATGTTGTTGTTGTGTAATACCAAGTACATAGCAAAACTGTATCTTTCTCAAAACATTTTGTAGCTTTTCTCTTGGTTACTGGGAATGTTGTGGAGAAATACTATTTGTTACTTGGAAGGTACTGAGAAGTACCTGAGACTTTCTGACTCATCTACTGCAGAAATTACTGTCCAAGTCATGAGTATGCACAGGCATAAAAAACCCTAGATAAGGAAAGTCAAGTTAAATAACCTGTAATTAAGCCTGAATTTTTAAAATTACATATGTGCGTATTTATTGTATCCTTCCACTTTTTGTTAAATTGTATTTGTTTCATTTGTTTAACATCTCTCTAGTGCTTTACACTAATATTCCAAGTCCTGAGGAAGAACCTTTGCCCACCACCTTCAGTTCATCCCACTTTCTTCCTCCTTAGCTGAGAACACAAACTGCATTTACCAGCTGCACTTCAGCTGAATTCTGTTTTCATGGTTCTTTGCCAGGAGAAACAAAATTTTTAAAAAAAAACTGTTCAGCAAATAGATTTTTAAAAAAGACTGCAGTTCATCATTATGCTTCATAGTCAATAAAAGTAACTGAAATTTTCTCGATTTGTGCTGTGTCTTTTTGACTACTAGCTGCAGAATTCTTTTATTTAAAAAAAAAGAAAATTCCTTTTGAGGATGTCCCACGGAGCTACTTGGAGCTTTATGTCCTTGATACATTTTAATTGTTGAGTTTACATTGTGGAAAATAAGTTGCTACTGTAGGCCCTCCAACTTGTGGTGTTTGGGATTCCAGACATTAAACCTCTTTCTCAAGTAGTCTACACTTGAGCACTTTGAGCTGTGTTATCTTTTCTTCATGATTGGAATGATTTTGTAAACAGCTAGGGAGGTTTAGTGGCATGTGGAACTTAATTATGCTTTTCATGAGATGAAAAAATGAAGCTTTTTGCATAAGAGACAGAGGAGAAGAATGTAAATAGATTGTAGAGCAAGAGAGACAAAGTTGAACTTACTTTAGAAGCCTCAAAGTATGCTTACCTGCCCAAGACTTTGCAATTCTAGTTAGAAGAGAGAAGTTGATAACCTTTATCTTTATCTGGTTAGTTATGGTTATTATTATGGTGAAATAGGAATGATAATACAGGTCAAGAACTTGCTGTATTTGTGCCGTTCTTCAAATTTTTATGTAACAGAAATCTTCACTGCATTTTTATGCAACAAAACCAAGACTGTCTTATTTTGTTAAAGATTCTGATACAAACTGACTCTCTCATTTTGGGTATTTTGGGTAAAGGACAGATCTGCACTGGTCAGGTAACAGGTTTTATATTTCTCCCCCCTTAACTTCTTCTAGGATAATAAAAGCAACTATGTAAAATAGGTGAGGTTCAGTTTGTAGGGATATCTCCTGCTGAAGTCTCAAGTGGATTCAGGATGAGTGTAGCAAAGTGTTTTTTTAATGTCTGCCTGTGGTTTCCTGCAGTTTTAGAATGATTTAAACACACAGAGGGAAGCTGATTTTTTTTCTCTGCTTGACTACAGTATTCTTGTATCACTGAGTACTATTTAACAATAATAATAATAATATGGATAATGACAAAATGCTTTAACCTCCTGTCTTATGAAATAATGAAATAAGATAATACAGATCTGTTACTATGAACAGATGTGATAGGAAACTTGATACTTGTTTTTTTTTGGCTTCCAGATCTGTTTTTTCCCCCAAAGGTCACAGCATAATGGTAGACTGAATTCTTTCTCCTTTGGAGATGTCATCCTAGAAACAATTTAAATAGTAGTCATCTATTTCATCAACATCAATTCCATATCAGGATTTTATCTGTCCCTTGATGTGAATTCAATTGATTATTTCCAGACACGTCCACCTAATTTGTTACCCATTAAAAGGTTTGTTGTAGTACTTCAGTGTGTTAGATTATCCTCATGTTAAAGAAATCTGCAAATTTGTTCTGGCTTGGAGCTTTTATAAAGCTTACTAGTGGTTACATGTAGCATTGAATAATTGTGGAAGTGTGATTAATCTTTGAGTTGTAGAGAAATCTGTGTAGCTACGGATTTGCATTGTACTGGTCTGCAAAACATCACACTGGTCAATGATGCAGAAAGTATGCTGATTTGAACTGAATGCTTTTGTGAGGCTTTAATAGCAGAATTTGCTGTATGAGTTGCTTTCAATATGCAGGTGGATGTTTTAAAGAAGCTTGAAATTTAAACTTTGTTGTAATACCCAGAGGATAACTGGAGAATAGATGGAGAAGAGTACTGAACGTAAAGGCAGTGATAGGCAGTAAAATATTGTCTACTTCATTATTTATTATACCTGTAAGGTGTCAAATGGAATCTCATATGACTGGCAGTTCTTACATGTCTTCCACTTCAAGTATTAGGCTGGATAGGAGAGAATCACAGAATCACAGAATGTTTAGGTTGGAAGAGACCTCCAAGATCATCCAGTCCAACCTTTGACCAACACCATAATCTAAATACTAAACCATGTCCTTAAGGACCAGGACCAAACGCCTTTTAAATGCCTCCAGGGATGGTGACTCCACCACTGCCCTGGACAGACTATTCCAATGCCTGACAACCCTCTCAGTGGAAAAATGTTTCCTAACATTCAGCCTAAACGTCCCTTGGCACAGCTTCCATCCATTCCCTTTGGTCCTGTCACAGTTCACCAAGGAGCAGAGGCTGTTTCCCTCCTTGCTCCAAGGGAGTCATGAGGTCTCCTCTCACCCTCCTCTTCTCCAGACTGAACACCGCCAGCTCCTTCAGCCACTCCTCACAGGACTTGTGCTCCAGGCCCTTCATGAGCCTCATTGCCCTTCTCTGGACATGCTCCAGCACTTCTATGTACCTTCTTCTGTCATGCAGAAGAACGATCTTTCTTCAAAGCTCTTCATGGTACAGAAAAAGTGATTTAGATAGCAAACAAGACAGCCTGAAACTATTTGAACGCTGCAGGGTTTTTTGTGTGCTCAGTGAACTGTTTGTCTCACCATGCCCACTAGAGCATGTCCTGAAGTGCTTCATCTACATGTTTCTTAAATACCTCCAGGAACGGTGACTTCACCACCTTCCTGGGCAGCCCATTACAATGCCTCGCTATCTCAGTAAAGAAATTCTTCCCAATGTCTAGTCTAAGCCTACCCTGGTGTAACTTCAGGCCATTTCGTTTATACCTCTCATTTTTTACTTGAGAGAAGAGGCCAACACCCACCTTTCTACTACCTCCTTTGAGGTAGGTGTAGAAAGCAATAACGTCTCCTCTCAGGCTCCTCTTCTCCAAGGTAAACAATTCCAGTTCCCTCAGCCTCTCCTCATAGGACTTGCTCTCCACATGTTTCTCCAGCTTGGTTGGTCTTCTCTGAACTTGCTTCAGCAGCTCAATTAGAATCATGGAATGTTAGAGGTTGGAAGGGACCTCTAGAGATCATCTAGTCCCACCCACCCTGCCAAAGCAGGATCACGCAGGACAGGCCACACAGGAACACATCCAGGTGGGTTTTGAAAGTCTCCAGAGAAAGAGATTCCACAACCTCTCTGGGCAGCCTATTCCAGTGCTCTTTCACACTCACAGTAAAGTTTCTCTTCATGTTGAGGTGGAACTTCCTGTGTTATAGTTTAAGCCCATCATTCTTTTTTCTACTACTGGGCACCACTGAAAAGAGATTGGCCCTTTCCTCTTGACACATACTGCTCAGATATTTATAGACAGTAATAAGATCCCCTCTCAGCCTCTCTCAGCTAAACAGCCCCAGTTCTCTCAGTCTTTTTTCATAGGAGAGATGTTAGGTCCCTTCATCAACCTCATGGTGTTACCCTGGACTGTCTTCAATAGATCCCCTTGAATGGGGAGCCCACAACTGGATACAGTATTCCACATGTGTCTCACCAGGGCAGAGTAGAGGGGGAGGAGAACGTCCCTAGATCTTCTGGACACACTTTTCCTGATGCACCCTAGGACACCATTGGCCCTCTTGGCCACAAGGGCACATTGTTGGCCCATGGAGAATTTACTGTCCACTAAGATTCCAAGGTCTTTCTCCTCAGACCTGCTTTCTGGCAGGATGTTCCCTAGTGTGTACTGGTGGTTGGTGTTATTCCTCCCCAAGTGCAGGACTCTACACTTGTCTGTTACTGTCTACACTTGTCTTTAATGAACTTCATGAGGCTGACTTTTGCCCAGCTCATTCCAGCTTGTCCAGATCTCATTGGATAGCAGCACAGCCTTCTGGTGTATCTGGAGATGTGGCCACCCCTCCCAGCTTTGTATCATCAACAGGCTTGCTGAGGGTACACTTCATCCCCTCATCCAGGTGGTTGATGAAGATATTGAACAAAACTGGAGCCAGTATTGATCCCTGGGGAACACCACTGGCCACAGGTCTCCCACTTGACTCTGCCACTGATCACAGCTCTCTGTACTCTGTTGTTGAGCCATTCCACCTTACAGTCCAGTTATCTGTCCCCTGTTTCTTGAATTTTGTTAGGAGGATGTTAGGGGAGACCATGTCAAAAGCTTTACTGAAGTCAAGGTGTATGATATCCACTGCTTTCCCTTCATCTACTCATTTGCTCATTCCTCTGTAGAAAGATACCAGGTTAGTCAAAGCACTGTTTCCCTTTATAAATCATGTCAGCTACTCCAGATAATCTTTTCTTTCAAGTGTCTAGAGATGGCCTCCAGAACGAGCTACTACATCACCTTTCCAGGGATTAAATTAGTTCTGTTTTGTGTGCATATATGAGCTTAAAATGCATCAGGGTTGAAAGCTCGTTGACTTTAGAACACATGCTTGTATTAAGGAAAGCTGCCAGAGCCCATTTGTAATAGTAATTGAAGCTCAGAACTGGGACATAGCTCTGTGTGAGGGCCAGTAGCTGTGTCTTGGATCACAGGGACACATGGAACAGAAACACCACAGCTGTGTGAGCAGCCCAGATCTTCTGGGGGTGCTCTGGAGGGAGGGGTGCAGGGACAGGGGCATCACATGAAGTGCCTGGCTAAGCTGTCACACGTCACGAAGTTATGGTTACCCAATATAACCATTCAGTAATGCGCTGGTATCAGACTGGGCTATGTGTATCTCCTGGATTCAGTCAGATGACCAAGTACCAATCTTCAGAGGTTTTCTTGTACAATTGAGAGAAATTGCACAGTTGGATGAAGAGCATGCAGAGCATGAAGAGCAGTGACCATTGCTTAATTTCAGGTAAATTCAACTGAATTTCCTCAAGGGCAGTGCTACTGTGCCTGGCTAATTTGAAGGCAATTTGTTCAGTGTTGCTGCAGCATAACCCTGGAAACAACATGCCTTAAGCTTGTTTATAACTTAAACAAGACCATGTTGTAATTAAGATTTTAAAGCCATGGAGCAAGTGCTGCTTTCTGAGAGCTGTGTCCTGCTAGCAGAAACCCTTCATAGTCAGAGCTGGGTAAATCCTGTAACCTAGACAACCCTCGTACTACCTGCAGCCCCTCTTATTGAAAGCAAGTACTAGGAAAGCAGTATCTTTCTCCAAAATTAAACATACAAAGACCTTTTAGACCATGCTAGAATTTTCTGTTAAAAAGTGTATTTTGAGATTGTTTGCTCTGTTCTCCATGTGTGGCCATCCAGCTTCTTATTTGTTCATAAAGCCCACTTGTTCAAGTCACCAGTGCTGGTCACCTTGGTTTGGAATCACAGACTTTTACAAGTATCTGAAGATGATATCACCTAAATGGATATCCCTGAGGAACAAATAATTTGCAAACAACAACTTGGGGGTGTTTCCCTGGCTGGTACATCCATTGCTGTGTCGAAATAGCATGGCTGTATACGTACTCTCAGAACTTGCAATACAAAAGCTGTATTCTGTATATCTGATTTGAGAGCTGGAGCTTTAGTTTTACCTCATCACAATTTTAGGGGCTGTGTTATTGAATGTACCCCTGTGGAAGATGATAAAGACATAAAGTTGAATGATGACAGAGGATGGTGGGGTGTGCCTGAGCATGATGGAGTCCCACAGCTTCTGTTACATCTTTATTTCTGGGACTCTAGGCATGCACTGAGCTCACAGTAGAGCACAGTGATGGATGATGGTGTCCCAGAAGCTATGCTGCTGTATCTGAAAACTTGGTCTGAATAGCATAAGGATTGAAACAGGAAATAGTTGTCTGTACAGATGCAATTATTGTGCAGCAGTCATTCTGTAGTACTTAATGTGTGGCAGCTATAGCAAAACTAATTCCTGTTTCAGATGTGAATATTGAAACTTTCAGTGCAAGAGTTTTTAGGGAATAAAAGTTGCTCAAGTTCTTAAAAAAACCCAATTTTTTTTTCTTTGAAATTATTTTGGGGTGTTGTATTTGGGTATGATATAATTTTTAGCTATAAATAGTCATTGACAGAGTAGTTCTGTCAATGCTTAAAATGGAATCCTGAGGCTGTTCCTAAATCTGTTATAGTTTAGGAAAAAAGAGCAGTGGTGTTTTGGCAGCCCAGCTTAAGCACTGAGAGAAAATGGGAAGATAATCATATGTAGTTATTCTGATATCATCTAGTGAAATAAGAATGTTAAATTCAGAAACTGTGGAAGGACTTAATAACTTGCCTGTGCATTTAGTACCCTCTTTTCTTTCAGTGCTCTAGAGGAAGTAAACTAATTAGTTTTACACCCATATATTCTGGTAGTACCTCTAGTACTATACATATACATAAATGCATATAAGTGTTTACTTTGACCAGCAAGTTTTGCACTTCTTGTTTCTATGATCCTTCCATTCAGGACTTCAGTCTAAATTCTTCATTACTGAGCTTTTGTTCTCCAGGAGTTCCCAGAGATATTTGAATACTGTAAGATGAAAGCAGCTCGATAAGAGTATGAAATAATAGTCATAAAATGAAAACGGGTTTCTATTTGAGCACATAATTTTTTGTTGACAGTAGAAGTGTGTAAGTGAATTACTGCTGGTGGCCCTAGAGCTGGTTATAATATATTTACAGATGTTGGAGTGTTGTCTGTTTTGAAAAATTTAAACCAAGCTAAAAAGAGTCTGGTGGAGGACAGCATTTTGGTAAAATTTTAAGCTCCTTTTGTTGAGTATGAGTGGAAGAGTTCAGAGTTTTCTATTGGAATAAAACTTCCTTCCCTGTTGCCAGATAGAAGTATTTTATTGTGTTTTGCAATCCTCTACGTGAATTTTTAGTAACTGGTAATATTTGAGAATAAGCATAATTTGGAATAGTTTTCTTACATAACACACATCCATTTTTATACATTTTGCAGTGGTAATTTCATACAAAACTGAGCCTTGTTATACACAGGAACATTTCCAAGACACCTGGTTTTAATGCTTGTTTATTGAATTGATTAACTAAATGCGAAGTGTGTTAAAAGTTGTCTTCTCCTCATGATTCATATCGCTTCTCTTGATTATTTTGCAGAGTGCCAAATCCAGACAGGTTTCTCTAACTTTCTGTGTAACAGCTGCATGTAGTTACATGTACCTCAAGTAAGTGTAGTATGTTTGAACAGTGTTCTATAAATATTGTGATTAATGCTTTTCAGTGCTTGGGACCACAAGCTGAACTGCTTCTCAAAACCTGTTGGCTTTTGTTTTTTTTTTCTTCCTTTGTTCTTTCTATGTGTCACTGTAGCACTGAAGAGTGCCTCAAGATATTCAGACCTGCACTTGCAATCTCATCTCTTTAAATATATATATTTTTAAAGCAAAATTTAAGCCCTGGATTTTATTGGAAAATGCCTAGCATATAGATAGCTCCAGCATCTTGTCATTCTGTTTTGTTGTGTTTTTTTTTTTTGACTGTGTGTTTCCATTTTTGTCAGAATCATACTATGGTTTGGGTTGGAAGGAACCTTCACAGATCATTTAGGTCCAGTCCCCCTGCTGTGGGACATGACATCTTTTACTAGAAATATTTCCCTCAAAGCCCTATCCATCCAGGCTTCAACCACTTCCAAGGAGAGGACAGCTGCAGCTTCTCTGGATAACTGGTTCCATTGTCTCAACTCACTGTAAAAAGTTTTGTCCTGATATCTAGTTAAATGTATTATCTTTCAGTTTAAAACATGCTTACCCTTTGTCTGGTAACTACAGGCTCTGGTAGTAAGTCTCTCTCAGTCCTTCTTTTAAGCCTCTTTTAAGTGTTAAAAGGTTGCAAAAAAGTTCTCCATGGAACCTCTTCTCCAGGCTGAGCAACCTGATCCGATCCTCTCAGCCTGTCTTCATCGGGGGGATGCTCCAGCCCTCTGACAGTTTCCATGGCCCTCCTCTGCATCTGTTCCAACAGGTCTGTCAGGTGCAGTGCAGCATTCCCACTGGGGTCCCACCAGAGCAGAGTGCAGGGAAAGAATCAGAATGACATCCCTCAGCCTGCTGGTCAGGCTTCTTTTGATGGAGCTGGGGATATGGTTGGCTTCTTGGGCTGCCAGTGCACATTTGCAGCCTCATGTCAAGCTTTTCCCCTACCAATACACCTGAGTGTGTGTGGGTATTTACTGTTTTCTCCTTTGTCCTTAACACGTGCAGCTGAAATATTACAGACAGGCAATAGCTGATTCCAAAAAGAAAGAAAGAATGGCTCTCTCATGAAAGTCACAATTTATTCTGCTTTAAAACCTGCCAGTCTGTAATGTGTCAGAGAAAGTACATGTAATTTTCTGAAAAGCAGTGTGTAGCCTAATCCTCTAGGAAAGACAAGTAAATGAGAACAGTAAAAGAGGCCATTTAGCATCAATGGCTTTTTCTAAATCTCTGTGCTGTAAGAATTTTCAAATAAAATTTAATAATATTTCCAATTTCACTGGTTTAGGAGG
>JAAWXA010000006.1:17523468-17544566 GCA_038090715.1 Florisuga fusca | reverse complement strand
TACCTGCACATGGAATAGAATCACATTTCCAAAATTAGATATTCCTGTCTGACAGAAAAGGAGATGCAGAGGTTATATGAGGCTTAATCCATTTAACATTTAGCTATGAAACTTCAGATCATTCTGTTATCTTCTAAGTATATGATATGTAACCTGCACTGTGGCCACAACAACCCCGTGGGGAGCTCCAGGCTGGGCACAGAGTGGCTGAGAGCAGCCAGACAGAGAGGGACCTGGGGGTTTGGATTGACAGGAAGCTGAACATGAGCCAGCAGTGTGCCCAGGTGGCCAAGAAGGCCAATGGCATCCTGGCCTGTATCAGGAACAGCGTGGCCAGCAGGTCCAGGGAAGGGATTCTTCCCCTGTACTCAGCGCTGGTGAGGCCACACCTCGAGTACTGTGTCCAGTTCTGGGCCCCTCAGTTCAGGAAGGAGATTGAGGTGCTGGAGCAGGTCCAGAGAAGAGCAAGGAGGCTGTGAAGGGACTCCAGCACAAGTCCTGTGAGAAAGGGCTGATGGAGCTGGGGGTGTTCAGCCTGGAGAAGAGGAGGCTCAGGGGAGAACTCATCACTCTACAACTCCCTGAAAGGAGGTTGCAGCCAGGGGAGGGTCGGTCTCTTCTCCCCAGTAGCTACCAGTAAGACAAGAGGGCATGGACTTAAGCTCTGCCAGGGGAGGTTTAGGTTGGATATTAGGAAGAATCAGGCATTGTAATGGGCTGCCTTTTTTTTGTTTTGGTTTGGCTTGGTTTTTTGTTTGTTTGTTTTGTGAAAAAAAATCAAATCTACATCAAACTTCAAAAAGCTTAAAAAGAAAATTTCATCTATGATTAGACTGATTAGAAGCAAGAATCAGTTCTGTGTAGGTACTACACCTTTCAGAGGAACTGGTGTGGTTTTTTTTTTAAATTCATGTTCAGAAAATGCATTTTTAACAGTTTCTGTATATTTCTTCTTATTTTGGTGGTTTTTTTTTTCCAACAGTTCTTGTTTATGTGTAAAAGCACAGCTTTATTGCGGAAGCAATTGCAGTAATTTTTGAAGTATGGCATTGACAGATTCCTTTTTATAGTCTTGATAGGAAGGTGCTGCTTCAGGGATTGCAGCACTCCTCTCTTGACAGAATGCTTTCTTTGTCTATCAGCCATGGGAAGCAGACATTTTCAGCCACTAAACACTTGCTTGAGTAGCACATGTGGATTGGGAACCTGTTCTTCAAAGGTAAAATTATGGAAATTTGTAACCCTCCTGACAAGTTCTTTGCTAGAATGAGATTCTGACAGCAATTCAGAATAGCAGCTAAAGCACATCATGTTAACTAGACATCTGGCACAAGATAGCTGGAAGGAAGCATACTTTATCAATGGCCATATAATAAGGAAATTTTACATAGTGTCCTATGGATAATGTAAATTTTTGCTTTGAATGCATTGAGCTTTGCTAATGTTACTTGCTGGTAAAGTTGGCTAGTTACAGCACATTCCAGGAAGTGCAGCTGCTTGCCCTCTTGCAAAATAATGAATATATTTGTTGCAGAGACTGTGCAAGGAGACGAATCCCTTGGTGACTGATACTGCTTTCCTTACTGGAGAGCTTGAAGCCAGGAATCTGAACTGTTAAGAAACTTCATCAGCTGATGCATGCATCATTAAAACCAGCATAAGCGTTTCCAGTCATGGACTGAAACCAGCTCTCATGCTGTAGTCATCTTCCACTGTCACTCAGATTCTTCTCTCCCATTGTTTTTTAAGTGAAAACTGTAAAAAATGTCATTTCTCAAGCTTCTTTCCTTACAGAAGTAACTAAAATTTTAGTATATGAAGACTGCTAAAATAATTTTTTGACAAGGCAGAAACACTGGTGGGCCAGGATAAAGGTGATTTTCTGGTTTGTACTTTTGCTTTCAGCTAAGTCTCTTGTAAGTAGCTGCACTTGCTGAAATTAACAGCAAGTTTCTCAGGCAGTGTCTGCTTCTAGGACTGATAACACTCGATGTTTATAGTTACTCCTAGAGATTGGTATGCAGAGCCAAGGACACTGCTCAGCTCTGAGGAAAACATTTTATCCTGCAGAAGGAGTAAAGAGGTCCCACCTGAACCCCTCCTTTGGGGAGTCCCAAGACAAGATAGATGCCAGAACTGACCAAACAGAGTATTCCATCCCATACACGTCATACTCAGTATAAATTTGAGAGATCACGAGGGTCAAACACCCTTCCTGCCCCTTCTTCCTGCCTCTTCCTTCACCGGTTCCCTGTTTGCTTCGGCATCCTGGGAGGATTCCATCCATTCCTCTGCCTGTGGGCCTGATCCGTGCCAGCCTGAATCTGTGTGTTCCTGCCTCCAGCTCCTGACTGCTGCTGACCAGCCTGGACTTTCCCAGGGCTGCCCTGCAGCCTCGGTGGTGACGTGAGAGTTATTGGGGGAAAGTTTATCATTACTGTTTCATTAAAGTTGTGTAGTTTAGTTTCCAACCCATAAGTCTCTCTCCCTTATTCTCTCTCCTTTCCTTATCAGGGAGGAGAGGGGGATTAATAGAGAGCATCTGTTATTTGGTTTAATTGCTGGGCCAGTGTGAAACTGTGACACTAAAATAGTTGGAAAATAAATTGAGATATGAAGTTATATTCATAATATCAAGGTAATCAGAATCAAACTAATGATGGACAGTTTTGTTAGTTCTGCTGGCTGTGCCATTATAAAAAATAAAACTAATATCTCTGGACATAGATTTCACTCATGGTCATCAAACAGTATTGAATACTATCCACTTTAATTCATAGAAGATTTAGTGGTTTATTACTCATCACCTTGGTATGCATGCTAAATATTTTTGCTAATGTTTATTCTGTTAGCTTCAATTCAGGTGATGCTAGAATTTTTCCCTTTAATATTTGAGACATCCCCTAATTCCTTTTGATAAAATAGGGTTTATAAGAAAGACTTCTTCTGCTTTTGTCCTAGTCCTTTATACATTCATAACAATTTCATTAGGCTACTAGTGTCTGTGTTTCAAGAAGTGGTAAATAGAGGAAGCCTTCTGAATCACAGGTTCCAGGTCCATCTCTAGCAAGCAACTGTCTTGTTTTGCTGTCAAACCTAATTTTAATTCTTCATTATGTTTGAACTCTTTACAGAGGTAGGTGGGGGACTATTCTAGTACTGGCAACATCTGATGTTTAATTTTTTTCATGTTTGGTGGCTGGTCTGTTCTCACTTGTTCTCAGATCAGTTGGTGAACTGAAATAATTTCTTCTGTTACCTGCAGTTCATCCCCTGGAATTTTTTATTTACTGAGGTCTTCTGTAATGAGCTTACTTCTTGAAAGAGTAACTCTTCTGCAGGATAGGCACTCCCCTCCCCTTGACCTCTACGCTCTTCCTTTGAATTTGATCTGGCTTGGATTCTGTTCTCTTGAACTCTATAGGTACACAGATACTTTTGTTTACATAGATACATGTATGGTCGTCATAAATAGTACCTCTAGTTAAAGTCGTGCCTCTGTTGGAATTATTTCTCATGATTTTTTATTTTCTGTGCTTACTGGAGAGAGACTGGTCGGCTTCTCTACTAAGGGTCTCATGGTGCCATAGGCACAGATATATGTTGTTGTTAACTGTCTTTGTATTGAGGCAGCGTTTCTGGTGCAGCTTGAAAGACTAATCATCAACATACAGGATCATCTGGCTGTGTTACCACTGGATTGTCATGTGTATTATTAGTGAACATATGGCAAGACATGTTTTTCTTCATGCTTAGCTGTGAAAGCTGCTCAGAGCACTGTGTGTGATGGTGTAGCAGATGCTTTTGAAGCTCAAGGGTGTATAGGGGTGTGAGGTCCTGGACTGATTCAGCCCTGGAGCATGCTCAAGGCTGTGAAATCCTGACTGAATCACAAAGAGGTGCAGTGTATTTGGCCTCTTCACTTTCTGTGTGTGAGAAACAGTACAGACCACTTAATTAGCAGATGTGGGCAGGATTCACTGACTTGAGCTAATTGCAAGAATGGTGGAATATCTGTGAGCAGGTGAAGTTATCCTTATTTCAAGCAAAAAAGATTAAACAGTATTTGTTCTGTGCATACGCTGCCAAGGTAGCTACTCATCTAGAGTTGGATTGAGGCTGAAGAAGGCCCAGTTTAGTAAGATAAATACCTAGTCACCAGGAGAGAAGCTCAGTGATGTTTGTTTATGTTGAAAAATGAAACATTTCAAGCATCAATAGGTGTCAACATTGCGGGTGTGTGAACCTCAAAGGAAGGCTGTGGAGTGAGCATTGTGCAGGTGTGATCCCAGGCTGTGGTGGGGAGTGGTTTTCATGGCATCTACTTGCCCACCTCCACCTTGGTGGGCAAGTGGAAACCTTGGTGCTGTGCAATGCATGAGGTAGTTGCTGAAATGAAAGGGATTAGTCACTGATGTGACAAGGCGGGGGTGATGCAATGACAGCCAAGCTAGGAGTGTTCATCGTGGCAGGAAAAGCTGTGGCAGTGCACAAAGGAAAAGCTTTTCAGGGATGGCAATGTCCCTTACTTTCCAAGCACACTTAATGTCTGAGTTAACTTAGTAGAAAATTTGGCTCAGCAATAGGAGTGGTATTTTTGGAAAAGCATTGTTTTTGAGTTTCACATCAATTGCAAGAGTACCTGTGTAGCCAAGCAGTGAAGGGTTAGGCATGACATACACAACTAGAGCACTCTACTGGTAGCTATGGTCAAGGGCTGAGTAACTGAAGAAAGTGCTGAAATGTGAGCTTGTAAATTTTCAACCTCAGAATAAAACAGAAATGACTAGAACCATTTTTTGAACCACGTGGTCTCTAATTGGTTAAAGGATTATGCCTCTCATTTACCACTGCATACAGGGTAAAAACAAGGCATCCTTAAGCCCATAGTTTGTGCCTTTTGTGAGTTTCTCATAACAGTTTGTGTCATCCTTTGTATGCAGGCAGGAGTCTGTATCTGACCATTACTGTCATATCTTTTTCAGAGCAGCAGCAGATTGGTTTGTTTGTCATGATCTTGTGGCACACGACCTTGTGATGATACCCTGTCTTTGCTGAAGGATTCAAGCAAGTAAGCACTAATTTCACACATATTTTTGGCTGCCAAAAATGTTATTCACTCCTGCTCCCATGCTCCTATTATTTCCTTCCTTGCGTCAGCAGAAACATTCATATTCATCAGACTGAGCAACTCGATCACGAGATTGGTTACCCTTTTTTTTCCTGCAGCAGTTTTTTTCTGACAATCAATTCTGTAATCCAGTGCTGTACAGCTAAACAGATGTTTATGCAACCGCAGAGAGCTCTGGGGTAGGAGGACAAAGGCAGAGTTGGTATATCATGTCTGAGGGTTGGGAATTGTACAACCATTTAAAAGTTCCTGTTTGTAAAATCTCTGAGTCTGACTTGGCACTTCAGAATACTGGTCTGGATCCCATTTCCCTGAAACTAGCCTCCCTAAGATTTGTTTTTCTTCCCCTGCATGTTCTGTCTTTCTTTGTTGAGGATGCCTCTCAGCTTTGTGGGAAGCTTTGCAGGAATTCTTTTGTGTTCTTTTCAGCTCAGTTTTATTACTAACGTTATGGTTAAATATGTTGCAAGGTTTGGCCACACCTAGGCTGTAGAAGAAATGTTCTTTTAGCCTGGTATCTACTTTCCAGTACTCCAGTACCATTTTTCCTTCAGCAGGTCCACTTTCCAACTACACACTAGTAGCCATCTATTGTTCACTGGTAGCTTTCCATATGGTAAGTCTAGGGTGGGAATGATAATAGGTTATTTTCACATGACCTACTTCTCCATAACCATTTCTGAATGATGTTTCATTTTGATTAGCATCGCTTTTTTCAAAAAGCTTTTAATAACCTGGAATGCTGCTGTAAATGAACAGAGTTGGTCAGATCATTGTTTTCCTTTTTCCATTCCCCTTTGTTGTGTCGCAGTTTTCCTAAATTACAGAACTTATTCAACCTTAAGTCAAAACAATCAACATCTGCAAGTAAGAATTTCTTAGGAAATTTTGTAAAGGGTTTTGATTCTGAAATATTTTTAGGAAAGGTGTTTGATTCTCTTTAAGCCACTTTTTAAAGTATATTTTTTATTGGAGGATTGACTACTTGAGTATAGCTTGGCTTTCTTTCTCAAATGTAAACTTGAATACCATACAAAGCTGCCTCTGAGTAACACTGATGATCTATAATAGGCATATCATGCCAATGTTCAGCATATGTTAATGCAACTTGCTGTAGTAGTACAAGACAGACCTAGGAATGCAGGAAAATTTGACCCAAGAATGTCCTAAGTGCAGCACATGTACGGAAAACAAAAGGTGCTGAACACTGATATTTTGTCTTTAATCTTAGACTGTCTTTAGCTAGATTAATTTTATAGATAGCTCTTACAAATATCTGTCTTCTTAGTGTCAGCAGTGGTAGGATTGCATTCCAGATGTGTATGAGAAGGGCCAATGGACCATTTCCAATCCACATGTGTGTATTGTGTTTCAGATAAACTCTTTGTGGTATAAAAAGCTCAGTAAATAAACATGTAGATGATGTACACATGCATGTTGAAATATTTTTATGTTTATGCCAGTAACCATGCAGAGTTTTAAGAATACCCTTCTTTAGCCATTGTGTAATCATTTCTGTATAGCTTTTCAGTGCAAATGTCAATTTAGTGCATGCAAAGGAAGCACTGGGATTAAAAAAAAAAGAAAAAATAACTGAGGAAAACTGGTAGTAGTCTCCTACAGTCTCTTTTTCAAAATATATGAAAAAATTAAAAATTGTATTATTTCTTAAGCTGGTTAGACTGATCTTGGGTTATTTGCTATACTTCTCTGCTTCTCTAAAAGTCATATTGTAGAAGTTCACTTAAAATAGAATTAGTTGTTACAGAGATCCGTAAGCAAATCAAGACAATACACAGATGTCAAGATACTGTGACTCGCTTCTCTATTACAGTTGAAATTTATTATCTGCTGAACCAGAGTAGTGAAGGTTTGGTAGACATAGGTATCTGATATTACTGTCTAGGGTTTTTTTCCAAATTACTCAATAGGCAGCTGAAGAGTACACTATTTACAAATTAGTATTACATGTTTATTGAGAAGACTATTAGCTAATAGATTTTTTTTATTTAAAAAAAGAGGAAACTGCAAAAACAGTTGTAGCTAGTAATGAGTATCTGTATCATGTAATCTTTAATCATGCTCAAAATTAGTGTTTTTTGACCTGATATCATCATGTGGAAAAGAAAATAGAAAGTGTCTAATGTAAGTGGTCAGACAGAACCAAGAAGTTGGATTAAACATGTATACTTGTTCATGCAGCAGCATAGACTCACACTACGATTTTCCTCATCTATCACCTCAGGTAAAAAAAATAATCTAAAAAGTGCCATAACAAAAACTATTTTGGTCATTAAACCGGTCTGTGTTTTATGAGGTATTTGACCTGTCAATCCTGATCTGCCCTGCTCCAGACTTACTTGTCAAAAATATTACAGAAAAAAAAAACCTAGCAAGGGAAGTCCTGGAAAGTAATGGAGATCTGTGTTGTATGACTTTTGGCTTAGAAAGCAGAATCCTGAGAAGCTGATATGTAGCCGGTGAAGTGGATGGAAGTTAGTAATAAAATGGGTTCTTACAAATGGAGCTTTCCAAGCTTTCCTTCTTGGGGTGGGGTAAACCTTGCCATCAGGTAAGTCACCACCCTGCTCCCTCCCCCCCAGTGGTAGAGGAGAGGATCAAAAGTAGATCATGGGTCAAGATACACACAGGTTAATAGGTGAAGGGGGTGGGAGGTAGGAAGAAACAAGTAAGGCAAAAGCAATAATTTTCCATGAGAAGATTAATGATCAGCCAGTCTCAGAACAATGGTTAGTTAGGAAAAACTAACCCTGCCCCACCCCAGTTTTAGTGCTGATCCGGGTTACATGGTATGGAAAGCACCTTTTATCAGCTGTCTGGGCTGTGTAATCTCCCGACCTCTTGGCCACTCAGCCTACACAGGGGGAGAGGGGCAAAGTGGAAGACAGCAAAGGTCTTGACTCAGCAAAAGCCAAAACATTGGTGTTACCATCATTGTTATGGTCACAAATCCTGAACACTGTAAGGGCTGCCATGAAGAAAGTTAACTCCATCCCAGCCATACCCAGTTGATGTCTATTGGCTCACCTGTAAAGCTGGAAGTACACTAAATCTTAGTAAATTTACTAGCATTTCTCTGAAAATCCAGTGTTTTACAAATGTATGGTAAAGGCAGCACCCTAATGCTCCATGACAAGCATTTTAACTTTACTTTCAAATTAAGGATTAAATTCTGATGCCCAAAGTGGACTTCTCTGGAGTTTATTGTTAGCTATCCATTAATTCCCCATAAGCTCATCAGACCTCTCATCTGAAATCTCATTACATTAAAATAATGAAAGCTGCTATCAGTTAAATACCTGAATCCTCTAACAACTAGACTTTCCATGTTCTTGCTCATTAGTTGGTTTTTTGAGAAATTTTGTAATTGTAAGTCAGTTAGCTGCTTGCCTTTATTTAGCAAGAAGCTCTTTCTCTGGTTAAAATTCTACTTTTAAAGTGCTCAGTACATTCTGTAACTCTACATTCACTCATGTTTTTGTGAGTAAATAACTCATGACTTCTCAGTGTTTCCTGATGAGGGGTTGAACTGCTTACCTTCCAGAATATACCACACTTTATTGTTTCATAAGCAACAGCAACAGAAATTTCTTAAAATCATAAAGAAAAACAAAACTAATTCTCAGAGTGTGGAAGCCTGTATCTTCTCCTAGACTACAAAAACTTTCATTTAGGTTGCTTCATGATTGAAATTATTGTATAAATGCAAGTGAAACAACTAAATTAATGAATTAAGTGAACTGGAAAATGTAGTTGTATTTTTCGAAACTGGTATGCAGTAGGTAATATAAATCCTCCAAAAAGCAGCTCTTATCCCTGTCTGTTGTCATAACGGTTTTCCATAGATTGATGCAGTTGTAAGCCAACAAGGGGTTCTGAAAGCCCTTTGGGGATGCCAGGAGATTTGTTAGTGAATTAGCCCAAAGCTCCTGGGACTTAGCATAATTTCACAATGCTGTTCCTAAAAAACAGACCTGAGTAGAACAGATTCATATTTGTTTGTTAGCTATCAAGAGAGGTTGTTGGAGCCTTTCAGAAGCACTAGCAAAAAAAAAATGCAGTGGTGCTGTGGAGGTCCAGAATACTTAATCAGCAGTTAGGAGAGGGAGGTCAATATTAAAATTTACAGCACAGCCCTCAGACAAACTGAGTTCGTATATTATAGTGTCATTATAGTGTCTGCACCAGTTTTCTTTTTAAAGCAAAAAAGCAAATATTACCATAGTAGATCTTTTGAATGCTTTACAAGGTAATACAAATTTTGTTATAATTTTACATTTACTTTTACAATACAAACTGGTAACTTCTTTTTTTAGGACCTTTAATTACTGTAAGTGAAAACAAGTTATGAAGAGCTAGTTGTTAAAGACTAGGTTTTGTCTAGTACTCTAATTGGCAGTTCTGCCTAATTCCAAAGAGGAGTAATATTAAAGAAGTATAGATAGGTTAATACTGGGAATGGATACAGCAAATAATAAGTGAAGCATTTTTAATTCAAAAGCATGAAAACATGATTTAATGTTTCCTTCTGTTATTTACGTATTAGTTACACAAGCTAAAAGCTTTAACCTAATGAATTAGGAAGTGTATTTCCCAAGCTACGTATTTGTCAACTCCTACTCTCATGAGGTGTTCCTCATACTTCTTGTTTATATTTTTAGCTATTAACTCCAATGCTTTCTCTAGTTCTTAGGTATTGTATGTGATTATTTACAGACCATTCTTGATTATTTACAAACATCCTTGAGAAGTGGAATTTCGGGAAGGTGGCTGGCAGCAGTATCACTAGATGTCTTGTGCTCTTCCTGCTTTTGGCCGCTGCTGAAAGAAGAGTTCTGAGACAGAGAGACCTTTGGTGTGGTCTAGTGCAGCTACTCTTTATATTCACAAGTGACTACTTCAAGCAGGAAAATTTTTTAGCTGAGTTTTAAAAAAAGTGTAAGTTCCCAGTGGCAAAACCTGCTAATGCATATGCTTCACTGGTAGTCAGCTTTTTCTCACCCAGGCAGACTGTCAAGTTTGAAACAGTGCACAAACTGGGAGGTTTCTAGTACTGTAAGCAATGTGTGTTCTTTCTAGTGAAGAGACAAACATACTCTGAGATTTAAACTCAGGGCAAGGAAACAGTACAAAGGAAAGCCTGCCTTCTGGCAGTATTTTTCTCCAGTGTCAGACAGATGCTGACTGACACATACTATAAGATGAAAAAAAAAGAAGATAATAAAATTGTTCCTTATGAGAAGATTCTCCAGCTCTCTTAAAGGCAGCAAAGATGGAGCAGGGGAGCTGGTGGCAAAGAA
Source organism: Florisuga fusca (assembly GCA_038090715.1). Lineage (NCBI taxonomy): Eukaryota > Metazoa > Chordata > Aves > Apodiformes > Trochilidae > Florisuga > Florisuga fusca. The sequence goes on along the minus strand of JAAWXA010000006.1, from coordinate 17,534,114 downwards.
AAGGCTGACATACACTATCCTTGCTCCAGACTTAGCATTAGGGAGGACTTAAGCAAACTGGATGTACAAAAGGTGATGGGGTCTGGCTCATATGTGTGCTGAGAGAGCTGACTGATGCCACTGTAAGGCCAATCTCAACTAACTTTTTTTATGGCAACTGAAAGTGGTTCCTAGGGACTGAAAGAAAGAAAATGCCACTCTTGTCTGTGAGAGGGAAGATCTGGGGAAATAGAGGCAGGACAATGTCCCTTCAGTACCTGTGAAGATGATGGAGAAAATGCTTCTGGAAAGCATTTCCAAATGCATTTAAAGACAAAAAGGGAATTTATGTTGACCATAGGTTTGCAGAGGGGAAATTATGCTTACCTGACCTGATGGTCTTCTACTGCAAGGTGACTTGTTAGATAAGGGGAAAGCAGTGAGCATCATTTGCCTTAACTTTGATAAAGCTTTTGACACTATAAGTCTCCCATACACCCTTCTTGACAAATCAGCAAGGTAGTGCTTAGGTAAGTGCTTAGTAAGGAGGTTTGAAAACTGATTGAGCAGTCCAGAGAGATGTAGTTAGTGGGGCAAGGTCCAGTTGGAGGCAGGTTACTAGTTACCATTACTAGTTACCATTGGGATTGATAATTGGGCCAGTTCTGTTCAACCTTTTCATTAATGACTTGGATGCTGGGACAGAGGGCAAGTTTGCAGATGGTACAAAACTGGGAGGAGTGGTTGGTACAGCAGCTGGTTGCACTGCTATTCACAGGGGCTTGGACAGGCTGGAGAATTAGGCTGAGAGAACTCTCATAAAGTTCAAGAAGGGGAAGTGCTAAGTCCTGTATCTGGGGAGGAGTAATCACATGCACAAGTACATGCTGATGCCTGAGAGAATGAAGAGCTGCTTTATAGAGAAAGACCTGTGAGTCCTGGTAGACGCCAAGCTGACTTATGTGCCAGCAATGTCCCCTTGTGGCTAAGGCTAGCAGGGATTTGGGGCTGCGTTAGAATGAAACTTGCTAGCATATCAAGGGAGGTAATAATTTTTCTGTTCTTAGCACTGGAGAGGCCACATCTGGAATGTTGTTTCCACTTCTGGCCTCCCCGCTACGAGGAAGGCAGGAACTTACTGGAACAAGTCCAACAAAGAATCAAAAATTAAGGGACTCTTCATGTGAAGAGACCAAGAGAGCTGCTAAGCTGGAAGCGAAGCCTTAGACAAATATTAACAATGAAGAAGAGGAATTCAGAATCTTAGGAGTGCCAGTGACAGGATGTCCCAGTTTAATGGTCAGGGCAAACCAAAGCCCAGAGAACTGAACTGTTCTTTGTTATTCCTTTCCACCTTTCCAGGGGAAGATAGAAGGGCAATAAGGAAGAGAGACTTCAAAGTTGGAAGTTAAACTAGAACAGGTTTAGTAGAACAGGGGAGGGATTGTAACACATGGGATAAGGAACAAACAGACAAATATATACAAATCCCAGTTCCGATGATCGCTGATAACAGTGGCTGCCAGTCCATTGCCAGAGGTTCTTCCCAGCATCTGCTGGATTCAGGTCCTGCTGACCACGTGGTGAGCTGATGACAAAGAGCAGGATCATCTCTCTACCACCTACAAGTGCAGCAAAGCAGCAAGGAAAAAGGGGGCAGAAAGGGTGGAGACTTCCCTCCCTCCTGGCTTTTTCAGGACGTGGCTGGAAGTGGGAGGGAACACTGACCCCTCTCTGTTCTGCCCCCTGGATCCTTTGGCATCCTAAACATCCTCTCTCTAGGTCCCCATATTGATATCATAAAATTAGCCTGTGCTTCCTCAAACCATAACACAGGACAATAGGCCTTGGCACAAATTGAAATGTATAAGGCATCACTGGAACACAGGAACACACTTTTGTACTGTGGTCTAACAGTGAAATGGTATGCCCTGGAGGGTTCCAGAGGTGTTCAAAGCCCAACTGGATATGATCTGGAACAACCTGCTTTAGCTGTGGGCTTGAACTGGGTGATTCCAGCAGATCCATTCCAGCCTTAACAATTCTGTGATTCTGTGATTTTGATGGCTGCTACAATAAGAGTGGAACAAACTCTGGTACATTATTTTACCACAGCTAACCTTAGAATTTAATCAGGCCTTTATCTTTCACCTCCTTCATGGAAGAGGATTTTCTTTTAAGTGAAGACCTTGGCCATTTGAACATCAGCATAAAAACCCTGTAATCTCTAGAAACAGTCATGTTTCCATAGTAAAATTTTCAGTGAACAAATAAATTAGAGTTATAATTTCTGTATTATTGTTATTGAAGTATGTCTGCCTCACTCTGTTTAAAGATTATTTTAAAAATAAATATTTTTAAAGTTTATTTGTATTCACAGAACCTCAAGATGCTTTATCTTGAGGTTATACAGAAACAAGAGAGGATGTAACCATACTTTCTTACCCTTACTGCTGCAGTACTGTTTCAAATAGCGTCCTCTCTGACTCCTCAGTCAAGGGTGGCATACTCTTCCAGCACCTGCTGCTGTCACGAAAGATCCTGGGGACTTGCCCTAAGTTGTTGAAATGCATGGTAACATGTCTGTGGAATTTGATAAAAGCTCTGAGGTTTTTCCCTGGTATCTGATTGATATGGGGGTTGGGGTAGGCTGCTGTCAAGTGTCAGAATCAATGAATATCACCATACTCTACGTATATAAAATTGCTAGAAAATGGAAGTTTCACATGGTTTTACTCCTTAACCAGTGACAACTTCTTTATCTGTCTTGAACTGATTTCTCTCATTCCTGTTGACTATGAAAAATAACTGACAGCTTTATTCTGCTTTTTTGGCAAAAATCTGTATGTATCTTTGTGCTCGTGGTAAAACTTGTATTTCCAAGCTACTGTACAGATTAGCACCGTAAACTGAAATTGTTTCTGTCAGCATTAGCAGTTTATATTTACTGGACTTAAATGCTTAAAGTAATTCCATTTTCTCAAAGAGGTAAGCTGGCTGCATTACTTTTCCAGAAGATCATCTTCCTTCGAATTTTTCCTGCAAGAGGTGTCACAATAGCAAGGACTTGAAGCTTTACTAGGAGGAGTTCCTCTTCAGTTTCTGCTCTGTCTCTGAAAGAATCTAAAAGTTTTAACTTTCTCTAGAAAGCAAAGTCTGCCTCTGTTATTTAATATTAGGACCATGAGTACATATCTATATATTCAGAAAAGGAAACAGTCTGTTACTGTTAGAGACTGTTTCCTGTCTTTGCACCCAGCTGTATCTCACTATCACATCTCTGAACACCAGACAGAAGTGATTTGTTTTTATTCTTCCTCTCGCCTGCGTATGAACACAGCCTGTAAATTTTCAATTTCACTAGCAGTGGTGTGATCGAGAACATCGTTTCTTATGTGTATGACATTCCACCTAGATTATAGTGGTATGTGTGATGACATAGTGTTCCTGACATAGTACTTCATGGTATATTCCACATAAATTGATGAAAGGCATCAGCAGTTCCTGAAGATAGCTGTCTTTCTCAGAATTTTTAGTTCTTTCTGAATGTCACAAAGCTAGACAAGAATTCTGGGGAGCTGTCCCTCCAGATTCTGATGACACGGAAGTGGTTAAGACACAGCATTCCTGTACACCTCTGCACATCAGCTCCATGTGGTACAGAGGGAGGTCTAGAATTTTCCCACTGAATCAACAGCTGTCAAGCTTTAGTGTTGACAGCTGACAACTGTAATATATGAACAGAAGTAGGAGGTCTTTCTCCTTTGTAAGGAAGTCATTGACTTTTGAGAAGTTATCTTACATAACTCAGTTTACTTAAAAATCCTCACTGCTAGTGAAATGCTCAGGACAAAGTTTAAGGATAACATGTTTTGAATTAAGAATGCCTAAGACTTACCTTTCTTTTTACTTTTAAAACAGTTGGCTTTTACATTTTTTCACCCCGTTAATTCCCAGCATTGGAACTGGATGCCTTCCTGCCTCCTCAGTCTGAAGTACATGGTTTTGATGGGCATTTCTGCCTTTTCTTCAAAAAAGCTCAGGAATCCTGGGAGTGCTGGTACAACTTCCCTTCCCAAATGCTTCCTCTTTTGTCATCTGGCCTGTTCCAGCCACATGGATGTGTGGGTTTCTCATGGTTTTCCCATGAGGCACATTTGTCAATTTGAAATGCAGTGTTAAAATTGAATTGAGTGTTTAAATGCAAATGATAACCTGTGTCTTCTTGTCAGGGGTCAGTTGGGTTCCTTAGTATTTTTCTTTGATCCGGGATAGTGTGTCACAGAGCACCTTAATCAGGCATTAATTTCTTTTGCAAAGGAGCCTTTCAAGACAGACTGGTCCGATGTTTCTTCTGCAGTAAAAGGAGGTGGAGCATGAATGATCCTGAAGGAGACATGAAGGCTGTTTATTAATTACTAAACTTTATTTCAGATACATTCCATCTTCAAGATCATAGTCTTCTGTCTTTCCGCCTCAAGTGCTGTCAACTGATTTTGAGATTCAGAGATTGTAAAGAAACTGATGATGTGGCATCATGTTCCAGGTATTTGTGTCCTGGAGGGAGGAGGTGTGAGCACATCTATGTGACCAGGTCTGGTCATGCTTAGTCATGATGTCAGTGGACAGTACTTCTTGAAACATTGGTTACTGGTGACGTACACACTTGTAACTGGTAACGTATACACTGGAATACAGCAGAGTGGGATTTGGAAAGCACTATAATATAGTACAGGATGAAATGTGCATGCTGGGAGTATTTCTGAAATGTAACAAAGTAGACAATTGTTTAATATTGCTATGTCGTTTTGTAATGAATCAAGGTTTATACAGACCAGAATGATAGCACAGGATTGGGATAGGGTGCTCTGTACATTCACTGAGTGTAAACATTTAATACAGGCATTTGGCCTAAAATTAATTTGTTAATTTCTCTAATGCAACTGATCCCCCAAATGTTGTAGTCACTAAATTGCATGTGAAAATAGAAATACATAATTAATTTTGAGGGAACATCAGGCATCACCAGTACAGTTAAACAAGAGCCTTGCAGGTGCCTTCACAGGCGCAAACAACATGTTGATGTTTTTTTGTTTCTACGTGTTTCTACCTTTATCTTCCATAATATTGCTAACCTTGTTTTTGATGGAGGCATATCAGACACTTTGATCAATAGCTGGTCTCTGATTTAATGCAGAGACATACTATGTATTTGTTGAGGGTTAGCTTTTCTGCTCACATACAGAATATAGGGTTTTGTTTGTCTTACTTAGTCAAAATAACATTTATGTCTAGCTTGAGTTTTACTATAAAATACCTGTGAACTGTTAACTTAACAGTACTGGCAATTTTAGAGTATGTATTTGTAGTTACAGTAGTTTTTACCCTTTGAAACCAGTACTATATGAAATTGGGAATCTGTTGGTTTATACCTGGAAGTTTTCCATAGGAGATTTGAAGAGGAAAAAACTGCTGTCTTACTCACTGATGGATTTTAGCCCACAGCTCTATGTTGGATGTCAGGACCTCTGGAAGGAGCTGGCCAACTGATGTAGGATTCAAAGCCACTGGTTTAGAGAAGGGTTTGCCTGAGCATCACTAGGACAGGTTGGCACCAAATGAGGTCCTAGTTCCTCTCTGTAGAGAGGCACCCTGCTTCAAATGGAAAGGCAGTAGCTGTGTTACCCCAAAACTTGTATACTGGAGCTTTCACCTCTGAGGCAAGGTCTCCTGATGCATGGAATTTGCTAATACAGACTAAGTATCAGTTAGGTTTTTGGTTTTCTTTTTTTTTAATTTATAAAATGAGGTTGGGAACAGCTTCAAGATGACAAAATATTTCTTATTTCAAGTCTTAGTCTTGTCTAAGTTCAGAATCTCAAATTCGGTTCAGTTCTGATTTCATTTAGAAATAATTTGATGAAAAAACAGATAACTTGAAGTTGGAGATCAGGTTAAGATGAGCATAAATCTCTGAGATCATCAAATACATTCCTTTCTTCCAGATCTTTGTTGCACAAACATTAGCTATGAGTGGTTTCTGGTTTTCGTTGTACACATTGGCCCATGTACATCTATAATTCTGCGAAGAATTTTTAAGCTGTATTTAAAGGAAGGAGGTGGCATCAATGTGTAACATTTTTTGAAAGGTAAATATTTGTAAACATTGTATTTCAAAGGATCTGGAAAAATAGGTACTCAGTAGGCACCCCATAGGTATTCTGTGTGTGCATGCATCTATGCATCAGCAGTGAAGGCTCCACAGAAACGTGTAATTCAGAGTCATGCAGACGTCATACCACTTAAAAATGCAACATTTCATGCTGAATGTACGTTCATATTTAACAAGAAGAAGAAATCTTACTGAGAAATATGAAAATTTATCCAGTTCATGACTCCAAGCCAAAGCATCACTGCTCATCAGCAAACAATCATCACAAAATGATTGTAGCAATTAAAAAAAAAAATTGGACAGTGTTTGTATTCAAACATTGTATTGAAACATATTTCTTTATTTGTGTCAGATACTTGCATATTTTTGTGCAGTGAGGTTTTTTTCTTTTCATTATTTCCCTACTCATTCACTAGGAAGTGTTAGTATTTCACCTGTTTCTGATTAGTATTGGAATGAATACCAGAAGCCCACTATGACAAACAGGAGTTTCCATTTCTGCCTTACAGTCAGTGGGATCAAGATCCTGTAAATAATGATGGAATGGCTACGCTCATGTGTTTTGTCGTGCCTTTGATTTTTGCAGTGAAATGTCTCCTTTCTTCCCCTTTGAGCTTGAAGGTCAGTCTACATTTACAGTATAAACTGTGGAGTCAAAACCACACAGGATTGTGAAACCAGACTCTCAGGAAATGGGGAAACATGATGGCTTTAGTATTATGTTGCCCAAACACATTCAGTGTTTGCTGTTAGGTAAGCTTCTGCTGGCTTTTTCCTGATGTTGAAAATAAGTTGTGTTACATAGGTGTTGGAATGATTTGTTTTGGTAAGGTGTTGCAGTTTTGAGTAAAATATATTTGTAGCCTGGCCTCATAATGCTACATTTCACCTCTGCTCTTCTGTCCATCAGCTAGACTTGCTGCTGTTTTCTACCTGCAGTCAACTGCTCTGAGATACAAGTAAGCCTGTTTAGATATAAAAATCTACTTCGAGTGGAACAGCTGTATAGCCAAGTGAACACAGGAGCTTTCTCCTGAATAGATGATTTTGTAGTGCTTTCAATTAATGTATTTAGTACCATTCTTCTAGTTTCACAGTTAAGGCCAGCATGCCAAGTCTGGTATTTGATAAAGAATGGAGATTTATTATTTCCAGTTTCACTTACAGAGATGAAAAACTTGGTAATGCTATGTTGTCTTAAAATATGGATAAAGATGTTGGGCAAAATCTTATGGGCTCATATAGCATTGTTTCCTGGTTCATCCTTTCCCATGGGAAATGTGCATGCATTTATATTTACATTTAGGATGAAAAGCTTCAAGGCAGCCTGGAAGTAAAAAACTTAGATTTAGTATTTGGTTTATTTTCTCAGACTTCTGAAAAACATGATAGTCAAGTGTCTCTACCCAACACTCATTAAACTAGAATATTCTAATTTGCCTTATTAGATTTTTGTTACTATAAATCAACAGCATTTTTAAAAAGTGCCCACTGAGGTTTTAATTGACATACAGAAAAAATAAAAACTGACTAATACCTGGGAAGACAAGATTATGGAGGATCTACCCAGATAAACACAGTCTTACAATGCTCACAGAAATAACAAATATTGCCTAATTTAGGTAAGCCATACTTTCTCTACCATTTTAGTTCTTAAATTTAAAAGGGATGTTTTGCATGCTTAGTGAAGGTTGTACCTGCAATCTTTATCCATGGCATTCCTTGGTTATGATGGACATTTTAATTCTATGTACTAGTGATGTTTGTGACTTCTTGTCATCAGACCTCATATTACTGTTAGACATCAGGCAAGGGGCTTCCAGGATTTCCAGTGATTAGATAAAAGCTGGGACTCGTCTTTCCCATGCTGACTTCCCCCATGGCTCTTTCACCCTGTCTGTACATTGCTGGGGACCTGGGACCTGAATCAGTGTGACCTCTTCTTCACAAGATGATTGCAGTATGAAGAGTCCCTTTGCCTATGTGAATTACTGAAATAGGGAAGACCTTCTCCAGTCCTGACTTCTCTTTCATCCACTGTTTCTCCAAATTACCCACTATCCCTTAATCTATCCACTGCCTGCATGCAAAACAACCATGCCTGTCTTGTGGAGAGAAAGGCACTGACTTTGAAGCTAGAAAGATGATTTACAGGTACCTAAAAACCTGCCCTCCAGCACGTACCAATGAAACACAATTTCAATCTTTTTGTATGAGCTGCAATATGAAATGTTTAAGTGGGTAACACATGCAGCTGTTCAACTTTTCTGCCTGCCCTTTGCTTCTGGTACTAGTAACTGACTTGTTCAGCATATTCTTAGTTAATATTTTCCCAAAAGGAATCCTGTACTTGCAAGTACTTTTCCATATTCTTAATATGGCTTCAGTCTAAGTTTTAGGCAAATAGTGAACCAATTTCAAACCAATTTGGAACATACAGAAATCAATATTTTTTTTGAATGAGCACCACATAATTAGGTACATCTGGCTTGTGAATGTAAATGATAACTGAACTGAATTAGAGGAGACTCTGCTTAGGTTTACTATCCATTTAAATCCTTCTTTTAATCTCTTAATTAAATTTGAACTAAAAGGAGATCGTTCTCATAGCTTGGATTTTTTTTTTTGTTAGTTTTTTTTATTTGAAATTTTATCTAGATAATATTTCGTTTTATATGCAAGTGGTGTTTTGACTGTTTGCATGATTAATGGCTTTGGCATCTAAAAGAAAAAGGGCACAGTTTGATTATTATGCGTTAGAAAGGCACTTGGATCATTCTTTTGGGACTGAAATGCAGCCCTTGCAAACTGAGACACATGTTTTCCCATATATACACTGCTTGTATATGAACAAAACCTGTTCTTTTTAAGGCAATATTAAGTTTTCTGTTGGCATCACTGCCGTACTTAAAGTACCTGGTTTTACACTCCAGGAGCACTATTATCTCAGGCTGTCAGTGGTGACAGAACAGATGTGATTGTGGGTATTGTACAGATGGACAGTGTAAATTGTACAGATGAGACTAGCAGGACCTGCAAATTTCACAGCAGTTATGTTCAGTATTCTGCAGGTCCATGAAGTCATGAAGTCTTTTGTGCATGTATCGTCCTACCCTGTCCTGTCTTGAATGGGGAGAGCTGAGGTGATGAGCAAGTTCTAGTGCATCCATGTAGAAACCAGTATCTGTCCCATATGTACAGCTTCTTCCTATCCCTAATTTGGTGAGATGATTGTAAATCCATTTGTCACTCTATGCTGTGGGTTATTCTTCCAGTTCATTATCAGAAAAGGCATACTTCTGTACAGTTTACTCTATGGTGAAGCCCTAAGTGTCTCTTTGACTTAAGGCCACACCAACAGTGTGTTTTGGGTTCATATGGCATTAGATTTGCCATATATTGCTCCTGCCATTTGGAAATGAAAGAATGGAAAGACCTCAATAAACCACTCTCAGGTGGAGAATGGATACTGGACAGGTATATAGAAATAGGCAAGGGCAGCACAGGGGAGGAGGAAGAACAGGATGAAGTGCTGGATGCCAAGTATGGTGCAGAAGCTGTTGAAGAGTTTCCTGTGCCCTTTGGGGTGGACTTCCTGTAATGCATTAACCACATGATGGAAACATGGACCTGAGTGTGTTTGTGGGTCTGTCCAGCAGGTGGAAGTATTGTGAGTGCTTCAACAGCTACCGCAAGCATCATCTGACTGGGTCTGAGGTCTGTTGTGCAAAGGGGAAAGACAAGTAAATGGTAAAAGGTAGCAAGCAGTGACAATCAGGCCAAAACCAGGTTTACCCATGTTTTTTAGATCTGGCTTATACATTGAACTGGTAATATTTGGGTTTATTTTATCTCTCTAGCTTTCAGTGGATTGAATTTTCCCACAGTGAAAACCGTACCTGTTATGAGTTTTATGAATGCTAAGATAAATTGCTTGAGAATTCTTCACCACAGATAACTGAGATATTAGAGCTCTGCTGTTGTATGAAAACACTTCATTATGTGTGCTGAAAACGTATTTCTGACATCGATCAAAAGTTCAGTGCTATCTAGATTATATTGATATATGTGTGGTTTATGGTAGAAGATAATAAATAGAAATCGAGAGTGAAGTCTGGATACAACAACAACAGATGGGCTTTTGTACCTATTTTAGTTACAGGACTGTATAAACAGTGCTATTAAAATCACACAGCTAGTCAAAAGTCCTCTTTTTACAGTAAATTAAAATTAAACCCCAAATTAAAAAACTTGCATGAGTGTTGGAATTTGGTTTTGGTGTGACTGCATATTGCACTGTCTTTTGCAATAACAGGAGTAACATAATTACAGATGGAGTTGCTCTACTTCTGGGTTAGGAAATAGCTTTAAAATAGTTTCTTGGTTTGCTAATTTGAATCTCTGTGTAACTTTTAAAGTGCATAACCGAAAGAAGCACAACTTAGGATGCAAGAAGAATTTTTACCTTTTTCCTGTGACTTTGTGCCCCCTCCCC
>JAAWXA010000006.1:17265852-17523448 GCA_038090715.1 Florisuga fusca | reverse complement strand
CCCCCCACCATTGCTCTCCCTGTGCATTCAGCCCTGTGCACACATGATGTCTCTGTGCACCTTGGCACTCACATGACATCTGTGTGCAGCAGCAGGAAGAACAGGCAGCAGGTCAGGGCTGCACTGTTTGACACCTGGGAGGATGCCTGTCAGGTATATTTCTGCACCCTAGAAGGCCAGAGTGCCTTTCTTTGTAAGGCAAGATTTCAGTGCTCTGTAGGGATGCCAAAAAGCTCATCCACCAGTCTCAACTCATAAAGAAGAAGTTAAAAAGGCCTGTGCATCTAGAAAGTTTTTTGGAGTCTGCCTACCAGAAAAAAGGTCATAGTAGTACTAGAAGAAATGCAGAAAAGGACCAATGGAGCAAGTTGTGAGCACACTTCTGTTTTATCTTTAACTTTTTACTCAATAACTTCTATAAAAAGATCTTTCTGATAAAATCTACAAGCTAACAAGATACCACTTGCAGAAGAGGCAGCTATGGTTGATTTCCTAATGAAATGTGAATGTGGCTTCCATACTTTTGAATTTAACAGTTTGTCCTCTTTTTTTCATCTTGTGCTGTTTTTCTGAGGTACTGTACAAATGTCTTGTTGATTTTCTGATAGGGCAATGTCTTTGAATGTTCCCAAAAAGTGTGCAGACAAGACCTGCTGCACTTATTTCTGCTTGGGATATCTTGGAGCAAAACAAAACAATCTTCATCTCTTTCCCTTTCAAAACAGTGGTGGGAAAAAACTTGAAATAATTGAGAACTGGTGAAATGCATTAACAATAATGGATGTATCACATAATTTCTCATTACATTTTGTAAATTGTACATATGAAGAAATAATAGATGAGTGCTTCAGGACAGTATACAAAGTTGTTCTTGATCTGTGTGAAAACTTGGATTAGGTACCTGTAATACAAACACATAGAAGAGTGTCCAAAGTTGAAAATATTTCAACCCAAACCTCTTGTATGAGGAATAGGTACAACTTGTTGGGGCTACAGAAGAGGGATACTGTAGGCTTTCCTTAATTACTGCATAAATGCTAAATGGGAAAGTTTAAATAATACACAGGTTATACACTGAAGTGTGGCATCCTTGTGTTTACTCCATGAAAACAGCTGGTTGGAAATCTTTTTTTCTGGTATTACTGTGAAAGCCAGTCCTTTCACTATACAGCCTTCCATGGGACAATCTGGTGCAACACTTTTACTTTATTATCATTACTTCATGCAACATTCTCTATATTTCCTAATTCATGAGAATGAAAATCTCTACAGGAAGGAGCTGAAGTTGGGCATGGAGCTTATTTTTATTGTTCAAAAGTTTGCAATCCAATGAAGGTGGCATTCTGTAAGAGCAGAATTTATCACCAAACAACTTTATGTTGACCAAAGAGGGGGAGGTTTAAAAAACCCAAAACCCAAAACCAACCAACCAAACAAAAAACCCCCAAACCAACATGAATATGTGATGTCTTAAGTGTTACATTACCACCTGTTTTTTTTGCAGTGTAAGATTTACTCTAGCTTCCATGACAGCTGCCTCCTCCTGAAAGCTTCTTCCCAATACTTTTCATGTATTGGTACTATTTCCTCTTTTTTGTGAAACAACACATTACAGTCTGTTCTGACAGTTCAGTGTTTTGCTCCTGGATCTTCTTGGCAGTAAATCTAGCAAAATTTTTGCTACTATGACTCTTATTATTTATATAAAATATTTATAAAATATGTAATAGGATTTGCCACCTGTGTATCTAATAGGAAAATGCTTCTGTAAACAGTGCACAAAACATGAACAAATTTTTAGCTAGTCTGGGGATGTGCTGAGACAGCAACCTATTCTTTCACAATGCCCTGTATATTGCAGTAGTAAGCCAAGGCCTGCTTACAGCTGTTCATTCTACGGTAAACCTGCCTTAGTGTTTGCAGAAATGAGGACAGTTTACATATTATGAGCTAAAGCCAAAACAAAACCAACTAAGTTTTTGGTAAAGTAAAACCATAACTTTTTTGTTCCAGTAGAGAAGGGTGTGAAGGAACATACTTCACTGTACCTCTGTGTCTTACTCAACTTCATGTCCTTTAGACTTGAAGACTTGAAGTTTATATGTAAACCCTTTTCTTCATGTGTGCCACACAAAAGGTTTCATTTTTGCTGGGAGTTCTGGCCTTTACAAGAAGGCATCTATCTAAATGTGTGGTGAGTTTTAAGCCCCTCATTTTCGGAGTTACTTTTCCCTAAGAGAATCTGCCCTGTGAAATGTAGCTGTATCTGCTGATTCTGCTTTTGGAGTTTTTGTCATTCTCTGTTTTGTTTTGTTCTTTTTCTTCCTATTCCATATCACATGCACAGTTTACAATTAAAGAGGGGGGAGGTTTTTAAGCTTCCAGGCTGTTTACTCACAATGGGATCCAAAAATCAGTCTGGATGCTTTGGTAACTGGCTCTTCCCTTCAGCTGAAGCAGTGTAGTCCCTTACCTGGGCTCTGGTGTTGCCCAGGGACACTGTTTAATATTTAATTGCCTTATTCTGTTATTTTTTATTTGTCTTCTGTGTAAAATTACTGGAGTTCATAGTGTGGAAACTCTGAAGAAGGAGATAATGTCCTCACGATCAAATGCCATTACAAGTTGCTGCTTAGCCAAAGATCAAAAAATTACCTACCTAAACACTCCAGGCTGGTTGGGGTCTTTTCAGCCAATACATGTGTTTTTAAGAAGCATAACAACCAAACTGAAACATAAAATACCATTTCTGGAGTCTGAATTGAGACCCTTCATGCAGGAGGAACAGGGCTGAGTGAGTAGATGTGATCTTGGCTCTGTAGGGAGGAAACAAAACAAAGTAATCAGATTTTTGTTATTAGACCAGAGAGGTCTGAAGTTTCTGAATACCTTGAGAAATCTTAATTTGCAGAATTTGCTGCCATTTAACTACAAGCTCATTGCCTCCTCCTTGGAAGAGTTCAAGGCCAGGTTGGATGGGGCTTTGAGTAACCTGATCTAGTGGGAGGTGTCCCATCCCATGCATATGGTTGTAGCTTGATGATCTTTAATGTTCTTTCCAATCCAGGGCATTCTATGATTCTGTAATTCTGGGATTATCTCTGTGTCTGTCTGCCATCTAAAATAACCAAAGTCAGTCATCTTTTGTGTAAATCTCTTCACACAGGGCTCTTGATACTAGTTTGTATTCTGGCTGGTTCATCCCTGTACCAACACTCCCTTTGACTAAAGGACCCTCAAAACTGTCACAGTTCATCTTAAATAACACTGGTTTTCTTGCTGTTACTCCTCTTTCCTGTGTGGGGCTTCTTGACTGTTCAGTAGCTTCAATCTACTAAACAGTAGTTACCCCAAACCAGTAACGTTTAATTTTTATTTTTATGTTTTAAATTCTTTTTAGTATGAAAATCATAGAATAGTTTGGGTTGGAAGGCACCTTAAGGATCAACTAGTTCCAGCCTCCCAAATGGGCAGGGACACCTCTGACTAGACCAGGCTGATGAAAACCCCATCCAACCTGGCCTTGAACACTTTCAGGGAGGGGGCATTCACAGCCATCCTGGGAAGCCTGTCCAGTGTTTCTTCACATTCACAGGAAATAATTTTTTCCTAATGTGTAGCCTAAATATACCCTTTTCCAGCTTAAAACCATTACCCCTTGTCCCATCACTACCTGCTGGCCTAGTGTTGTAATTTTTCTTCTGTGATAAGACGTAGGGTAATACACACTTTAATTCTGTGTTTAGTAGTATGCAGCTGCAGTGCTTTGCCACACTGCAGGGGATTATGAGGCCTGTAGAAGACAGACAGTTTCTCAAGGAATGTCCTTAATTGACCCATGTTGTTGTGTCTGTTGCAAAATAAAAAATTGCCAGTGTCACCAAGAGCATTCAGCTAAAATGTCTGTCTTTCTTAGGCATGGGAAAAGTACATGGCAAAGGACAGTCCCTATCATAAATAAACTCACACAAAATAGGAGAAAAGTTGCTCACATTCTGAGGGATTATTTACCCCACACGCCAAAGCAACTTTGGCATGGCTGAAGAATTCACACCACCCTTTCTGACTTCAGACCTTTTACTTATGAGACCATCCTAGCTACTTACAGCTGCCCCCTAAAATTTAATTAATTTTTTTTTTTCTTTTTTTTTTTTTTTCCCTGCATGCTCCAGTTTTGTCTAGCTGACAGTTTTGCTGTTTCTGACTTCATCCTGAAATACACTTATTTCCACTTGACTCCAGTAAGGAGTTTGCTGGTAATAGTGTTACTTCCACAAAGACCCTGTCAATCCTTCAGGCACATGCATTTAACCTTGGGAGGGGAACTTAGGTGGGAATTTGGTGGCATATTGGTGCTGGCAGTGCTGTCAGGACTTATGTGAGATCATGCTTCTCTTCTTGTGTGAGCAATCATTTTCACAGAGGTTTTGTCCTGTTCATTGTGCTGAAAATATGAGTAAGTAGGAAAAGATGGTTCCTTTTGACAGTGATTTTACTGGAGGCTGTGCCAGTGGAAAAATAGGCTTCCAAGTAATTTCCCCTGATTTTACTGCGAAGGCGTGTATGATGCATGTGAGGTGGGGGGTGGCTGCAAAAGAGCCCAGTTCTTTTGCTGTCTTCTAAAACAATATAGTATAATAGTTAAACATTTCTGGGATGCAGGGAGATCTGCGCAGAGAAATCAGGTATTTTTTCCAAGAAGGAAAGGTGAATTGCCTCTCTTCAGGGTAGATAGCACCATGCACTGAGCATGAGTGAGAGAAAATATAACTATTTAGTTTAAACAACCTGGAAGAAAGCTGCTGCTTCTCATCCTTTAAGCATGTATTTAGTCATCCTGTGTTAGTCAGTGTAATTATGGAGGCTGCAGAAGTAATTCCAGATAGTAACTAATGTTGAAATGTACAATTTAGTCTTAAAAAATAATTTCTTTGCATTAGATTTTTCTGCAAGTTAAGAGAGCCCCAATCTGATTGTCAGACACTGCTCCATGCTCAGGGCTTTTTTTGGTCTCCTGCTTGCTTTCTCATACCACGTTGGCAAGCTGCAACAAGTGAAACTCCACCCTTCCTACAGACTGGGGAGAATAACATGCATAAAAGGCGACTGCTGGCGAGTGAAATGAGGGTTTCTGTGGAGGTGCTGGTTTTCCAGACAGTCGCTGCGGCGCAGCTGAGAAAGGGGCGGGATCCTTTTCAAGTAGCTTAGTTGTGATTTGCTAAATTCATAGACTTTTCCCCTTAAACTTTTTTTTTTTTTTTTTTTTTTTTTTTTGAGAAGTTGACTTGCTGCTGCTTCCTAGTAGGCACGTCAGCTGTAATCTGGTCCCCGGTGCCTCTCGCTGACACCATGAGTTCGGAGGCTGATGACCCCAAGGAAGGTATGGTTTCTAACTATTTTTACAGGAGAAGGAACGTGCATGATTGCATCACCAGCAGTGCTTTTGTGAGCATGGAGGAGCGTTTCTGCTCGCTTTATCTCTCAGGTATTCAAAGGAAAGGGGAAAATAAGTTGGTAGAATCATCTGAAGTCCTGACAATTTTGCTGGTTATGAAATGACCAAAGTGTTGGCACTTGGGGATTACAGTCTGTCTCAGCAATGGTAATGCACTCACATGTGGAATACTGGTAAGTGGAAGAAACACTGTTTCAGAACACTGGTAGTAGAATATTGAAAGAGGAAGATTTTTCAGTTTGGAAGCTTTGTATTTTTCAGTAAAAGAGGAACTTGGACGGGGGAGAAGTGAAAGGTTATTTTGGGAATAAGCTTGTTCACTTCCCTGTCCACATGAGTGAGCGTGCATGTGTGTGTGTGTGTGTGTATTTGTTGAAGCTGAGAGGAGTGTGCCAAAGCTACAGGGTTTCATTTACTGCTTCTAGAGTGGAACGTGTGGAGGAGCTGGAAGAGCTCCAACAAAAATGCAATTATTCCGTCCTGTTGATCGGGAGGGGGTACGAGCCCCAGTAGGACAGTAGGGAGCAAGTGGGGGAGGAGGAGGGCAATTTCCTGAAAGTGCCTATGTACAAAAGAGCATTTATACAGAAGAGGAAGGCAGGGCAGTGGTGGGGTTATACACTGAGTTTCTTAGAACAGAATTGACGTTTTATGGTTACAAATAGTCCTTAGGGAGACTCAAACGTACAGAGATCCAGTATGACTTAGAAAAATAATCTTAGAAGCCCAACAGATAAGCAAGTAGTAAGGCAACCTAAGCATTTTGTATTTGGTGAAAACAAGAAATTTTCAGACTGTTTCAGATGGTTTGCCCTTTACACTCTAAACACCTTCCTACACTTGAAAAACAACACTAACAGGGACATCTGTCTGCTTACATGCATATAAGAATAGTCTGTTGATTTGTTTTTTCTTCTTTCTTCAGTTGAATAAACAGGTGAACTAAAAGGCAGCATTTTTTCCAGGAAGATTCTGTAGGACAGATTTAATAAAAAACATAACTGGAAAAAGTATTTCTCTGGAGAAACTATTTGAAAAACAGAGTATATAACTAGGAACATGGCAATGTGGGCATTCTCCTTCAGTTTTACATCAGAAGAGAGATCAACATGCATGCCAAAGCATACAAGACCCTCTGGTTTCCTATAGGAAGCTCCAGACAATTTTACCAAGTTGACTGTAATTGAAATGTAAATTTTCTTGTTTAAATAAACCTAACCTTCTTAGATGATTAAGATTCTTAAAATCCTCTGGAAATATTTTCCCTTTCTGTTCATTTCTTTTGAAACAGTTTGGGGTGCCAGGGTCTTCACGTGGGAAAAGGAATACGAAGCAGGTGGCTGAGACAGGAAAGACTGGGTAGCTTTTTGGTTAGTTATTTTTAGCTGGGAAAAGATTTGGGATTTGTTGTCTTGTGATTTTTATTGGTTGGAAAGGAAAATAAAGGCTGTTGCTATTGTGAGCAGATTAGATACAGACGTCAATGGGGGCTTTTTTCAATTGGTCTGTAAATGTATCCTGGTAATATACTCTCACCTGTAAGGGAATAATGTAAAAGATGCATGAGAAAGGGAGGGAGAGTGTACATGCAAATAAAGACTGGGATTAGCAGGTAAACACTACTTTTCCTAGTCTGACTGAATATGCTGTAAAAGATCGCTAATCAAAACACTGGAAAATACAGTGAAATACCTGTTGATTTGTGGTGGTATAGTGTATGTTGTATAGGGATTCAGGGTTGTTCAGATAGTTAGTTCTGTTTCATCAGGAAAAGCTTTTTTTTTGCATGAAAAGGACTGATGTTTCAGAAAGTCAGACTGAGTTTGGGGCTTAGACTCGTGACACTAAGGATATCTAATATTTTAAGTGGTTTACCAAAGGGAGGGTGGTTTATTTTTCCATTCAGTGTAAGACTGAATATACTCTAAAAGAGAAGTTCTGATTTACCCATAAATTCTGTGGTCTAGCCAGGGAATTAGTAGATGAAAGGTCTGTGACTGATTAAGGAAGAAGTAGAGTACAATTAAAAGAAGTTATTTTACCAGTTTCTGTACATTTCAAGGCTAGAGCTAGCGAAGAAAGCGTAGTGGTTAATTTGCTACATGGTACAAAGTGAAAGGAGGAGAAAGCTGCCAGAAAAATGTTATTTTAATAGTGTTTTTTAGCAATATTTTGATTTTGCTTAAAGCAGAGGTGCTTAGGTGGCCAGGGAAGCATCAGGGACCATGGCCTAGTGAAGGGATGTGCAAGGCTCTCTGAAATTCAATTTCAGCTTCCAGATGTAACTCTTGGACCATGTGTTGGAAGATCAGCCTGAATGAAAAGGCAGGCTAAGGGCATAGGATTAGCATCAAATACGTAAGATGTTCTGACAGTTATCTAATGCTGAAGTGAGCAATACTTCATATCCAGCTACTATATCCATGCGAATTGCAGTGTTTGAAGAATGTTGGGATGCCTGTGAAAGTAAATTTAATGGGTTAATATGGTTTGTTTTTAAAAATATGTATTTAAAAGATAAAAGACCATACATTCTGCTACTGTAAAAATGAACTTTACCCATTGTTAATGTGAGACCCAAAATCAAGGTCAATTTTAAACGGTAGATTCCTGAAGATTTTATTTTTTATAATGAATTGATTAAACGTAGACTCTTTGACCTCAAGTCAGATCTTGTTCCCAGCAGAAACTGGGATTAAAAAGGCACTGCCAGAAGACAGTCATTAGTTCACTGTATTTTGTACTAATTGCTGGATACGGGGTACGCAGCAGTGTATGGGTGCTTTTCAGCTTCTGTGTTTGATCTCTGCATGATCCACATTAGAATCATAACATGAAACAGTTCTCTTTCTTCTGTCATGCTGCTTAGTAACATTAGAACAATCTTTGTATTCATCTGTGTACCGCAATGCTGTGGTAAATCTGTGCCTGTGCGTGTCTGTGTTGGTGTGTATCAATCTATAGTGCATTTACAGATTCCAACAACTGTCATGATATAAATAACCCTGGCATGTTTTCTTGCAGTTACTTTTGCGCTGGATGGAACACAGAACATGCTAACGAAGAATAATATAGCATTTAACTGGCATGATTTCAGTTTGCTGTTACACGGTGGCATGTCATGACATGCCATATGCCAAGGAATGCTGTTATTTGATTTAATTCCTTTCTGAAATCTGAAGGAAATGTTCTTAATGCTGTCATATTAGAGATATGTATCATATATATACCATTTTAAATATATGCCAACACTGATTAAGATCATTCTGGTGTTACCAGGTTCTGTACATAGTATTTCTTCAATGGAAGAAAATAGGAATTTATGTAATGCTTCAGAAAGGTTCAACTCCATTTTACAGGTCTGATGTGTATTTTGAAGATGAGATAAATCTAATGTCTCAAAGGAGCAGTAAAATAATAACAGATACAAGAATAAGTGTAATACACAGAATGTAAAATGATAGATATTATATTACAAACTTGAAAGCAGTGAGAGCCTGCACTTCATTTTTATGATAGTTTTAAGTACCACTTTTCATGAGAGAGAGAGATATCTCTGCATTCCTACCAGCACTCAGATCTTTTTTAGACATAATTAGCATTTTTTAATCCAAATGAGATTGCTGAGGGATGAGCTCACCTGTTTGCTTCGTTTTGGAACACAAAGCACAGGGGTTATAAAATCACAAGGCACTCACTGTTTTGAGAAGTCAGTACTCCCTGCTGCAAGTAGTCGTGGATTTGCTTTGACAGTTCACAGTCACCTCTTGTTGTGTAAAAGTTTTCCAGGTTAGAATCATGTTCATTTAGATTACAAATTGTTAGCTCTTATGTTCCTACAGGCCACTTGCTCCCTCCAGAACAGCAATTGAGGTCTGTAATATATGATTCTCCATCCCACTATCTCAAAAACTAGCATTTTATAGACCCTTTAATGCTTTTATGGTGGTGAATGGAGTATTGCAAGTAGAGCATAATCCATACATAAAGGCAGCATGTACCAGGTGACGAGAGTTCCATTTCATGTAAACTTATGAAGTTGCAGACTGTTTACATGCATAATTAGAAAAAATTTCAAGAAAAACATAAGCTTAAACAGAAATGGGATGTCTCAGTGTCCACTTTTGGACTGAAGGGGGTTGTGTGAATTGTGATAGCTTTGACAGCTGCCAAAGATAGAGAATGTCCTGTTCTCTTTTGTGGAGCTCATTTTTTCCATACAAAGCCAGAAGGAAGCAGCATAAACAATTCCTGCTTACCCCCACATATTAGACCCACCTTCTACTCTCACCCTGAAGACTACTAAATGTGAGCTTCCTGTGTTTCACCTGCTCTTCATCTGTCCTCTCTTGTCAAAACAACGATGTCAATAATACATTTAAGGCCAGCAGAAAATGTGCCTTTTGTTCACAGTAGTCTGAGAAGTTCAGTTCAGCAGGAGGAAGAATCATCTGGCCCCAGCGGATGTGTCAGACATCTAGATTAATCACTTTGAGAATTTTTTCATTCTACAGATAACCTGTCTGCTGCTGATAAAGATAGTGAAAAGATTACTGGGGTCTTAAGTATTATGTGCACAGTTCTGTAAATCTGAGCACAGCTTTGTAAATCAGAGCAATACTTAACAATTTGGCATTTCGTGTAATCCTTTCTATACTTTATTAGAATCTATGATTAACAGGACAAGCTAAAGGCAAATTGTATCACTTTAGTACGCAAAAGAAGTAAAAAAAGGAAGTAAGCTTATGAGATACAAGAAATACTAGCAAACCAGACACTGTTGTACTGTATCACATATGCATAGGAAAAGCATTGTTAGAGGCACAGATAATGGGCGTGGAAGGAAAAGGAAGAAGCTAACAGCTTAATGAAAAAGGAGCGATGGGAAATTTAGAGGAAATAAGACTATAGCACACATGTGATTCAGAACTGCTGGATTTTTTTCAATGTTGTTTGGAAGATTGTCCATCTAATGGAGCAAGGTACAGGAAGCAGATAAAGGACTTTGAAGGCAGGAGCAAAGTTGGTTTGTTGTACAGCTGCCGCAGCTCCATCTGGACACAAGCACTTGAATCTCTTGGTAAGAACACTGACTCTAGAAGCACCTCTGCCTCTCTTGTCTTCAAAATCAGAAGACTGATTGGTTTTATGTTCCTGGACAAATCAGGGTGCCTTTCAAGTTAAGTTCTCTGTGGTGGTATTAGGTGTCTGCTCTCTTTGCTTCTTCTCCAGACTCAGTATCTAATGGGATGAACTGTGTGGTTTATTGTGTTTTATTTTGGTTTGGGTTTTTTGTTTTGCTTTGTTTTTTGGGCTTTTTGTTGTTGTTGTTGCATACCGTGTTTGGAAGACCATTTGGAGTAGTGGTCTTCTACAGAACACTTTCATACCCCATGTATTTAGCGAATCTTGTGCAACTGGAGTAGATGAGGAAGCTAGGTGGTAATTTAAGTAGATAAGCACTAGCTGTAGCTGGTAGGTTACTTCAGAGAATCACTGAAACTGTTTAACAGGTTAATAATTTAGCTGTGATTGTTGGGTTGAATGCTAGATTGCTTTCAAAAAATTCCAGTAATATAATTATACTTATGCAATCAGATCTTTTAACCTATAGTAAACTGCAACACTCACATGTTTAATTTCGAGTGAGATACAGTCCCTTGAGCTGTCTGGTTGATAAAGAGAAACATAGATTAACTGCAACTGCAGGGAAATTCTGGAGGTTGTTAGGAGCAACCTTCCTTTCAAGGCAGAACTGGCTTTTAAGTTGGAACCAAATTCAATGTTAGATGAGGTTGCTTAGGCTTTTTCTAGTCAAGTCAATAGTGTCTTCAAGAGTGGTGGTCCCACCACTTCTCTAGCAACATGTTCAATATTTTGTTGCCCTTGATGTGAAGGTGGTCATTCTGGATAAGCATTTGCCTTGCTGCTGCTTTTGTCTGTTGCCCCTTGCACTTTTGCAATGTATTCTCCAAAAGAGCCTGGCTTTGCGTATCTTGTTAATAAGTATTTAGTAAAAATTTAGATCAATCCATTAGGTTCACTGTCAGTCTTCAGGTTGAGCAAACCTGTCTCTCTCAAGAGCCTGTCCTGTGTATTGTGTGCTCTCTAACCCTCTTGGTGGCTGTCTGCTTGACTTGCTTCAGTTTGTCAGCTCCTTGTTTTTGGAAAGCTATTGTGGAGCCCAAAACTGGACACAGTACTTCATATATGGGAAGACATCACTGTCTTCAAATTCTGCCAGTGCTGTTCATCTTACAGAATTGATTGTTGTACAGGAGAATTAGTTTCCTCATTGTCCTTTTGTATATCTGTTGATGACAGAATTTGCTATGTCACAGTACTTCTTAGACCCTTGAGTGGGTTTCTTTGTTTGCTTGTTGGTTGTTTTTTTTTAAGAATGTGCAAACTGTGCTGTCATAAATGAGGCAGAGGTTAGAGATCAGGGGGCAAAAGTTAGTGAATCTCTGGAGAACCAAAAGAAGTATCTGGATAAGGAAAGGACCTTACACCTACATTCAGAAAGGCTGTATTCTTTATCAGTACTATTTCCAAGTGTAGAAACAGGCTAAAAGAGAGGCTTCTATATCTTCTGTAATACATATCCCAGGGATAATGTAAGGAAAACGTAACCCTTAGATACTAGTTGTAATTTGTAATTTTAGTTCAAAAGCACTCATCACTCCTTTCATCAATAGCAAATTTGGTCAAATCTTGTTAAATGTGACAGTTTCATAAGGGTTCTTAAATGCCGCAGAGGTACTTAAATACCTCTCCCCCCTCTCTCCTCAGGCATTTAGAGTCTCTATAAACACAATTGGTATATAAAGCAAATGAATACTATATCAAAGGTGTTGTTTCAACCTTCTGGGCTGCCTTATTTGTTACAATTAGATTACAAAATTTACTAAGAGAAGAGCATTTCATACATAAGTGAGAAAGAGCTACCAAATTTTATGCTACTTGATTAAACAACTCCCGTTTTTCTTCTTCTGTATAGCACACTCAATAGAAGAAATAGCAGGATAAAATTAGTTTAATCTATTTCCTAATTACTTTAAAGCCAAAATTACTTTTTTTATACTTAAGGACTAATTTTTCCTGTTTACTTACTGGGTGGGTGCTTCATAGATCCATCAGTATCCAGTAGTAGTACTCTTAGGAGCAACTATTAATGTTTAAACTGACAGTTCTTGCATTAATAAATAGCACCAATCTGAATATGTCTTATACATATTGACATTAGCATTCTTTTGTGCTGTGGGAAATCCAGAAGTTACAGATTTTCATGTTTTCTCTGTCTGCATCAGTAGATTTTGAGTTACTTGTGTTCTGTAATGGCAGGTGTACATTTTTCCTTTTGTGCAAAGATGACCATAGTGACAGCTGGACAGGATACACTGTGGGGTTAGAGATGCAAATGCAAGTGACAGCAACTTTTAACCATGATGTCAAGAAAAAGTACAAGCTTTAAATCTGCTGCCAGTTGGTCACAGTATTGCTTTGAGAAAAGAGGGGAGAAACCAGAAAACCAGTCCTTTGAGAGTTTCATTCTGCTTTCATCCCTTTAGGATGTTTTATCTTAAGCTTTGGGTTTCTTCATAAGATCTCTTGCCTGTGTTGGATTGTGATTTGATTCAGTTTCATCAGTTGTTTTCCTGTCACAGTTCTGTTTTATTTTACTTCATTTCTAGTACTGGACTTGTTAGCAAACAGAAGTAGAGAACGCACACCTCTGCATGGCATGGCAGATTTAGTCTGGGGAACTTGGGATCCAAAATCTTCACCAGAGATTGGTTTCACTGGAAGCAACATAGCGGATTGAATGAACACTAAATAAACTAATTTATTTTTCTCTATCTCTTGTTAAATTTTATATCAATATTTGTAACTATGCAGATTAGTAATGAAAGATCAAAGAATCTATTTTGCATAGCAGAGGGGGAAGCCTACATTTTGGTTTGGCATACTATATAGAAATATTGGTGTCTGCAGAGAATCCTGTTACTCCTAGCAGTTTACACTAAACAGAATAAATTGCAGTAAAGTGGGAGTTAGCATTTCATGTATTTGAGAGCATTTATCCTTGAAAGACTTGTAATTTGAATCCAGGGATGTATTCTGAGATGTATTTTACGTATCTGTGAAGGTCAGTACTTGCAGGTTTCTCTAAGGCTTTTGTAGCTATGATTTCAGTGGACCTCCAAGAATATGCTACCCTTAAGTCTGGATCCCAAAATGTTTACATTTCTTTTGATACAGGAATTAATAAAACATTGAATCAGTGCACGCATGGACAAACTTCCACTTAATTCGCTTCATCAACCTCATCAGGAAACCCAGACTTTGAAAATTGCAGAAATTCCACTGTATTAAAAATGTAAGGTGTTAAAAGTATTCACTGAGAAATAGTGGCTTTGACTTTTCTTCAGAGACTAACAAAGAACTTGAAACTCTAATTCACAAAATTGGAGCTGTGAAGAGAAAGAGTGGATACTTCGGGAAGGAGTAAGAATAAAGTTATCTCTGGTGTCTTCATCTGTGATGGCTTCCTTAAGTTCACAGCCTTGTCCTCAATGCTGAAGATCAGAGGACATCACAGTCCTGGATAGGTTTAAACTAGCATGGCTTTGCTACAAGCAGTTTGTTTGATTTGATTATAATCAACTGAAATAGATGCAAATTTTGGTGGATATAGATGTTGATCTGTTTGCTGTGGTCTTGTTTCATCACGCCATGCAGTATGGGAGGAGGGGGTAGCAGTAGCACAGTGAGGCAAAGAGAAACTGTTGACATTTTTACTTTAATGCAAAAATCTAGAATTTAGATTGATGGTATTTATTTTCAACACTTGAACTCTTTCCTTCTTCAGGTTCAAATCTGAATTCCCTATTTCTTACTTTTTGGGTAATAATCCTGAAAATCTCAAGCTACTACAACCTTTCATAATTGTGGGTATCCCTGCATAGCTCATCTGTGCTATTCATCACCTATTCAAAAACTCTATTTGATTTCAGCACAGCATAAAAAAAATGAACATTTCAATTCCACTGTAGTCAACAGCTGCAGTGCACTTAGTCTCCTGTGCCTTGCCCTGAGGGGTGAACTACAAAATACATGCAGGTTTTACAGAATCACAGACCAGCTGAGGCTGAAAGGGATCTCAGCTGTCTAGTTTAAGTCAGTAAATATATTTGCATCACTTAAAAATAAGTGCACTGGATTGCTAGTGCTCTGCTAGGTGTCAAAGTTCTGTATCCAAGTAATTATGCTTCCTGACATAAAAGACAATGTCAGTGTCACACTCATTATGTGTAACCAGAAGATTTAATTTTATAGAACAAGTTACTAACAGTATTGAAGACCTTACTTTTTGTTTATGCTTTACATTCTGCCAGGATTTAATTATATTAATGAAAGCAAAACCAAATTCCTAAGATACATGGGAAGGTGGACCTGTTTTCTGGCAGTCTCAGTTTATGCTTGATAGTTTGGGTGTTGTTAATTGTTCTATTTTTTTTTTTTTTTTTTTTTTTTTTCCTGCCAGTGGGTTTTATGTATAGAATATTTTACATACTTTTTCAGCTGTTTTGAGCATTGGTTTTGAATTGGAGATTCTAGGAATAAAGCAAATGAAGTGTAAACAGGAGTCAGAGCAAAGCCTCCAAAAGACAGACTGTGCCTTTGGGTCTTGGGGAGCCTGTTCTAAACTGGCTTAAAGAGAGCAAGAGTAGAAAGGAGGGAAAATACTCTCAACTATTGATTCATGCATGGAAATTTGGATGAAAGTCCTGGTAGGTGTACTACAGATACAGAAGGAACAGGCTGTGGCTGCTAATTACTGGGGAAAAAAACCTTAAAGTTGATGGTTTGGTTTATTTTTCTCCTTTTGAAAATTATCAAGAATGTCTTTTTGTAGTGTCAATTGAAAAGACCACTATGGGTACCAAGTATAGCTCTCTTTACTCACAAGTAATATGATTGACACAGAAGAGGAGACAAAGCGTGTAGTCTATGTGCAGGCAGAAAACTGCATGTTTCATAACAGGAATCTTACCCTCCATGATAGAAAACAGAGAACAGGTAGTGAAAAATTTAAAACTGCAAGAGATGAAAGTTGTCAGAAGTGTTCCAGGCCTAAAGAAGAACCAGTTATCTGATAAATAAAATTCTTAGGTGGCACATTTTATTGTGTATCATAGTCTGTGTTTTAGTGTTGATATTGAAAATACACTAACCAGACAACTAAGAACTGAGTGCCCTGGTAATTGCTACTGGGTGGGGTCTTTTTTCTTTATTCAGTCTGTAGATGTGACAATCTTCATTGTGTCAGAAGTTTCTCTAGAGAAGAGAAGACAGAAATCAGGTTCTGGGGGGTGGTAGAGTAATGGTGTCATTGCATTTCTCAGCACAACCAGTATAAGATACAAGAGTAATATATTTAAGCAATGTGCAAACTATGAGCAATATATATAAACAATGTGCAAACTATCAATACAGACTTCCTTCAACATTGCAGTGAAAGAGAGACTCCTGTCCTGCCTGCAAGAAACAGGCAGGGTGGCTTACAGATCAGCATTGAGAAGAACAGAAAACCAGAACTAGAAATACAGGAAAAACATTATTAACTACTTCCAAAACCATTGTAATATCACTCACAAACCTTTCAGTCATTTAAACACTCTGGTGCCCCTGCCTTGGCTTTCTTCACATGCTATTCAAAAGATATGCCCTTTGCATTTTGACAGCCAGGTTGCTGCCTCGTCCTTGTAGTTGAGTTCCCTGTTCCTCTCATGCCAGATTGCCATCTTGTCTAGACCTTCCAGTTCATTGTATTTTTGCCACATGTATCTTAAACTTCCTGTTAACTGCTGTTAACCACCACCCCACTACCTCCAAGTAAAATTTAAGTCTCTACAATGGATTCAAGCTTCCCCAGGGCTACTGCTCGTGCTTTATCTCTCTCTCTCCCCGCTCTTTTTCCTTCTCCATTCAAGCCAGAAGCTCTTCTGTTATACTCTAGTTTCTGTGCCTACATCCAGGCTTTTTTTTTCATAAGACGTTTCTTTTGCCAGGGTGGTTGTAACAGAAACTAGTTACTTCTTTTTAAACTTGCAACTTTTGGTAAAACATGCAGTTCTATCACCCAGATTATTTTATTGGAAGTGCCACTTAGGTTAGGGAGCTTGGCACTGCTGCCTTCCTGCAGTTTGGCACTTGTTTTCTAAGTCTGGACAGAAAAATGCAGCACCTATGTTTTCAATTGCTTGGTTGGAAGGAATGACATAAGAAAAACTTCATTTCCTATGAAAAGATTTGTGCAATCTTAGTGTTGAGTACTCAGGGACACCTGGTAGATATAGAGGAACTTGATGTAGCCCTGAAATGGCCAACAGCTGAAATACACACGGTGCCTATTTAACACTGCAGCAACTGTTTTTACGTTCCAGCAAGGCTAACAAATGGCTGCAAAGGAATAACCAAATTAAGTTCATGACCCTACTTTATGGACAGCCACAGTATGACTCTCATTTTCTCTGTTTAATCTCCAACATATTTCAAAATAAACTTTTATAACAGAAGATGTCAGAAGTTAATCTGGTTGTATTTTTATTATTAAAGCTGCAGTGTTAATTGAAATGCATGCTGCGGATCGAGGAAAAAGGGCTTTTACGAATGCTTTTTAAATTTCTAAATCAACTACAGTCTATATAATCATGTGATGCACAGGGTGGCTGTGGGAAGAACAGGCATGTAAAACCAGAATAACCTGTTGGCACAGACTGCTCTCTTGGGACTTCAAAAGTCTGCCCATACATTCTTGTTGGAAATAGCATCTTTCCTTGCCATGCTATCCAGCCTTAAACTCCAGTGTTTTTGGTAATTCTTCTCACCAAGAAGAATCTTCTCACCAAGATCAAGAAAAGATTTTGGTTTCTGTTTTTTTCATGGTTTGTTTTTGCAGTTAGAAAGTGTGACATCTTTTTGCTATTGGTCAAATTTTGGACATTTGGAAATTAAGGCTAGAACAAAATAGCAAAGTCCAGAAGAATGTAACAGTATCTTTCATGTCTGATACATCAAGGTTTTGACAAACCTCTTGTCAATGACTTCTTCAGCATTTTATTGAGAAGAATAGGGTGTTCCCAATGGTGTTTGCTAGCTTTTCTTTTATCTTTCCTGTATTCCTGCTGCTGGAAATACATTTTCAGTATAAGTATGCAGATTTGACAGAGTCTGTATTTTAAAAAATTCTTGATTAGCCAGATTTTTTTTCCCCAAATTGCTTGATTAACTATTGCTTCAGAGTAAGCAGCCTCAGAACTGACTTCCAAATCCAATAAGCCTCCTCATGCAATATTTGCCATGCATTAGGCTTGCCTTCAGATTAGGTATTTTTTCTTTTGAAAGTCTTCCAGTGTGATCGTTAAAATTAGTAAACATTGCATGACTAATTAACATTCTCATAGTATGCTCAGTTCATAAAGAGTGAGAATTCATAAGTGAGAATTTAGTACAATTTTCCTACTGTACCTATGGAGAAAACTGCAGGGAAAAGTTACCTTTATGAACAAATCCTTTGTATGTGTTGAAAATTTTAGTTTAAACTGCTATCTAGTTAAAATTGATATTCATATATAAATTTCCCTTTTTAAAAAACAAGATGCCAAACAAAACATTTTTTCTCCAAATAAAGACCTTGTGTATCTGCATCAAAAGAAGCAGTCACTTAAGTGGAAAAACTATATACTGTATAGGGCTTTTTTTTTTTTTACTTATGCGCTTAGCCGTTTGCCCTCTGGGTTTTCCACTGCCTGATGATGCTTGCCCAAGCTGTCTGGTCTGTTGTAGTCCTTTTCTTAAAAAACTCTACGGCTGCCCTGGTCTCCTCTCGTTCATGCCAGCAGCCAGTTTAGAAGTTTCAGTCCCAGTCTCTGAGGTTGAAGAGTGAAAGCTGTCAGAGCGCTGCCTGGTCTTGCATGTCTGGAACAAATTTTCTTCAGCTTTTGAAAAGCCAAGAAGTGACCAAAGGCTTGCAAACACAGAAACCAGCTAATATGCTGAAATGGTCATCTGAGGACTGCTTAATTTTTTGAGTGATTTTTACTTTGCAGGGACTTTATCTGTGCTTTTAAAAATGTTCAGTTTAAGTCACCTTTCACACAGGAAACTTCGAAGCACTTAGATAAGAATAAAAAAAAAGAAACTGAAAAACATCCTTTGAAACCGTGACTCGCTCACTCAGAAGTTTTTTAAGAAGAGGCTGTAAATCATGCAGCCAGCTAGAAAAATCAGCTTACCTTACTCATATCTGAAGAATTCATACTCTGTGTCCTACCACTCATTGTTTAATCTTATCATGTAGTAAGTACAATTGTGAAAATTGTTACAGCCTTAGTAACAGGATTATGACTCTATCTCTGCCTTTTCTGTACTTCAAGACTTGTTCTTTCCCTGATGTTCTCTTGCGGTTTATCATTGTTGGAGCTTTATCTTACTGAAGTCATGTGTTTATACATGAAGTCATATATTTATACCCCTCAGTTTAAGTAGGTTTTTAATGTGTCTGGCCTGTATCATTCCTGAAAAGAGGGGTAGTCCATTAAGGACCCAGAAATCAGAAGGCACAAGTTAAAATTCAGTAACGTTTTTATCCCTTGATATCTAGGTGATCTTCTGATTTTGGAGATGAATAACTCATGGTCAGATATGCTGGGAGAGCCTTGTGCTGTCAATCCCTCTTAATTTCAAGTCTCGTCCCTCCAGGGAAATGATGCTCTCTCACTCCAGGATCCTGAACTGAACACACAGTTCACATTGTGTGTATGGAGTTTCAGCTCACCCACAGTCTGCAGAGAAGCAAACACCCTCGTGCACACAGGATGCCTGGCAGGAAACTGGTTGCCACACTTCTCAAGGCTATGCTATACTGTTAAATGCTTTTTTAAAGGTCTTTTAAATGCTGCCTGAAGCCCTCAGTACTGTCACTCTCCTAATCACAAATAAGTGTTCCTTGTGCCTTGCCCAAATACTACTCTCATTTTCAGACCTTGCACTCACCAGGTCCCAGTGCAGGACGTGTTGTGTCAGTGACTGACGTGAGATCCGGGTTTCCCACGGCAGCCTTATTAATTGCTTCACACTCACATTTTCTCTTCTGCTGGAGCAGTGTGCTAGAAATGCAACTCATGTCAGAAAGCTCAGCTTTGACTTGCCCATGGAATTTAGCATGGTTTTTACTGATGATTTTTTTCTAATCCTTCTGTATTACAGCAAGCTTACAAATACTCAGTGACTCAAGTATTCATTGCCAGTGTACACAAGATGGAATACACTCAACTGCAATTGATGTTGAATATACCATCAACTTCCCTTGTGGAAAAAACTTTTGCCTTGATTTAATTTTTTTTTTTTTTTTTTTTTTTAATGTTGTTATTATATATAGAACTGAGTAATAGGTTATTTGGTAATAGGTATTTTGCTACAGTATGGAGGGAGATGTACTAACTTCCATGTCAGGGAAAAATCACCATCAGAGCCTTAAATGGTATGTTGCTTGTACTTTTATGACAGTCTCCTGAGAGTTTAGTAACCCACAGTTATAAATTTTCACTGAAAGTTTGTATTTTCACTACACTTTTAAGGAAAGCAAGTGTAACATGAACAATTTTTAGAAAAACACATCTGGAATGCTGCTACATGCCCAGTATTTACTGACTTTAATAAAAAATGCCTGTGTAAACACATACGCAGGTTGGGAAAATTAATCATAGAATGGGTTAGGTTGGAAGGGGCCGTAGACATCTTCTACATCAGCCTCCCTGCCATGGGCACCTCACATCTAGGCAAGGTTCATAATTAATAAGCTCCAACTTTCACAGGAGACAGTCTCCAGCATCTTGTTTGACAGTCGTGTTTGTTTTTATAGGCTGTACAGAAAATGACATCCCATTGATTTCAAAGGGATACGATTTGATGATACCTTTTAAAAAGTGGAGTGTAAAACTGCAATGAAAATAAATAGGAGCTATGAAGAACAATCATGAGGAAAAACTGTCTGTGTGGTGCTTAAAATTGCTTTGGATAACTTGCCTAAATTCTGGGTCTGCTGCAGGCCACCAGAGAAATGGCATTATTTCAGGTTTTAAAGTGCAAGGAAGGGACATGTAAGTACAGGAGGCATGGTCAGACTTTTTTGTACCCTGGCTGCTACTGCCATCGCTCTTTAAAGGCGACTGCGTATATTCAAGCCCAAGAAAACAACAGTGCTTTAAGTCGTTGTCTCCCTGTTGATTTACAGCCTTGTTTTTGAGTTCTTGCACCTGAAATTGTAGTCAGGGATATAAAAGGGGTTGG
Source organism: Florisuga fusca (assembly GCA_038090715.1). Classification (NCBI taxonomy): domain Eukaryota; kingdom Metazoa; phylum Chordata; class Aves; order Apodiformes; family Trochilidae; genus Florisuga; species Florisuga fusca. Next base: position 17,502,636 of record JAAWXA010000006.1, on the reverse strand, counting down.
TTGGCTGTCCTGATTGATGCTGAGAACTTGGGGCTGGTGATGCAGGCAGCCAGCAGCCGCCCAGCACCAGCACTCTGTGTATCAGGCATGTCCCATATGCCATGGGAAGTGTGCTCCAAGATATGTACACTCACAAGGCGTAGTGAGTAAACTGTGAGACTTTAACAAAGAGGTTAATGTTTTAATCTCTTCTTGACACCTCCCTGCCATTTCAAGTCACAGGACCTTTCTTCTCCCTCCCTTTCTGCTGCTGGTTCCAGTTGTCAGTTATCTGTAACCACTCTTGGTGTTGCACTGCTTGCTCAGCAGTGCAATTTCCTTTCAGCTCTCTTTTCAAGGAAGTGAAACCACTGCAAAGTATTTTTGCCTTCTGAGCTGCCAAAGCAAAATGAAGAGCTGGAGGCAGGAGAGGAGAAAGGTAGCTGAGAAAAGCTGCAGTTATGGCGAGGGGGAAAAACCCGAGTTCAGTGTGTGATAGCTTCTGACAGCATTCCAAAGCGCATGATAAATTGTGCGCTGGGTTCAGTGGAACAAATAAGCCTCAGGCCAGTCTGCACCTCGGGTGTTTTGCCTCTTTTTTCAGCTGTCAGCATTAGCAATTGCAGTTCCATTTGATGAACAAGTAAGTAATAATTTTAATGTCTTTTAAGGAAGCATGTGCTGTCTGAAGGACCTCTGTGCTCTTACTGCTTAAACTCAGTCTTATTTAAGCAATTGGCCGTGAAGTGCGTTTTAACTCTGCCATCAGTATTGAGGTAAAATTCTAATAATAAAATACTGTTTGCAAGCTCCCTTTTGGATTCACTGAAATACTGAAGTATATTGTTTAACCATCAAATGAGAACGCATGTAATAAAACAGGGAGAACGTAGCTGACTTCTGGTGTGCTGCGGAGTAGATATAAATTAGTTTGTTCTGAGTAGTTCCAAAACTCAGACAGTTTGTAAAGAAATGCCATTAAGAGTTTAACACTTCTTGTAAGCGAGCAATGGTAATTACATGTTGAGCTCCACTTTGTCAAATGTTAAATTACACAGTGGAAAGATGGGGTTTTTTTGTTGCAAAACTGTAAAATTTTTAGAAAACTTCCTTGTTTTCAGTTTCTTCAAATCGATGCTTCCTTTTTTGGAACCTACAGCATCTTGGGAAAGAATATTTTAAAATAAGTACGTATCATACTGGGGGGGAAAAGGTTCTCTGCAGATTTATGGAAGATATTTCCACACAGCCACTACTATTAGTACTAACATAAATGTATCTTTGTGGAGTGTCAGAAAGAAGATACAGGAAGCAAATTGGAAGACTTTAACAAAGAAAAGGTATGAAAAAACAATAAGTATTTCTGCCGTGGAGGAAATCATTCTTCTGGAATAGCTGTGGAGCTATTATACTTCTGTAGATCTTTGTAAAGCATTGGCTGTCAACTTCTACTATTTTACCAGCCTTTGAAAAACTTTGATTAGTTTTATTTGCACAGTAGCCGTTGCAGTTTTCTATTTGAAAACACAAAAAATGAATCAAATATTTTCATTTCACATTGACTACTTAGGATCTTTAATATTTTCATCTGTCTTTGTGGTTAAAAGCATTTCTGTCTTGTGATCTTGACTGCTCTGCTCACGATAGTTAACAATGGGTTCTTTGGTTTTCAGTGCCCTCATGTAGTAAAGATTTTTAAAAATACACATGAACATTTCATGCTTCAAAACAAAATCCAGATATGCACTGAAAGTGTTACGAAACAAACCTACTTCAGAGTTTCCAAGATGACAAAAAAGGAGCTTCTTACTAAGTTTCTCAAAGGTACTGTTGAAAAAAACCCAAATTTGTGTCTCAGATGTCCTCAGGGACACCTGGAACCCCAGATACACTGTGTGTCTGAACTCACCAAGATGCCTGGTACAAACAGCTGGAAGCCTTTTCCAGATTCAGGGACTTACTGTTTGGCATCTGTAAAGCTTTCCTTCAGGCTGTCTGAGACTCCAGCTGCAGTGTAAAGGCCTCTCAGGCCATTCAACCTGGAAATGGGAATTTGCATGTACTTCGGTGGAGAGCATGCTGCAAAGGGAATGTGCTGTAAATAGTTGTCACTGGAAACAGAACATGAGCTGTAACATTTAACAAAGCAAGTTTCTGAATGAACATTTGGGGTCTTTTAAGTATTTGAAGAAATGACGGACCAGTCATTGGGTATTTTGGTTCAAACAAGCATGGTTTTGGAGGTGAAAATGTCTTCTAAGATCTTCTTTATTGCTAGCAAAAGGATTTCTTTAGAAGCTTATACTATCAAGTGCTGTGGTAATCCCCAGACTGTTAATTTTTGTCTATTTCTTCATTAAGTGTAGAAATGTTACTCTATACTTGCCTTCCATCTGAAAATTAGCTTCTTAAGACTGCCTCCGGAGGACTTTAGTATTGTTTGCTGACAAAAGATTTTTGTGTTATATATATACATAAAACCCTGTGTATATATATAGTATATATATATATATAAAAAATAGATGGGTAGTGTCTGAATTCACTGATCATGTAATATGCTTAGGAGGAAAGAGTTTTACAATAGTCAGTTCACTGAATTACTATCTCTGAGTAGCAGTGGTAATTGTCATGGCATTGAGATAGTCATGGGTTCAGATTTCATTGTGAATTTGAGAATTAGGTCAGACTTACAACTCATCTGATCAAATAGGGCAGGGGCATTGTTTCAGTTAGAAATCCCATCATATGTATATATACTTTAAAACCATTTTTTACTAAGTTCTGCCTCATTTCATGTTTCCTCAAAGGTAAAACAACCTGCCAGAACGCATGCCCAAAGACAACAGAGTTTTAGGGGTTTAAAGTATGTGGTTTGCTGCAACTACATACCTGTTTGCATTATTTTTGTGGCAGTTAGTAGGACTAACATGAATGGAAAGGCTTGGAAATATTTCCCAGTTTACTGTGCATAGTATATCTCTTAGGAAATACTGACTGCATACTTTTTTCCTTTTTTTCTTTTTTTTTTTTTTCTCCACAGTGGCCACAGATGTATTCAACTCAAAAAGTCTGGCCATTCAGGCACAGAAGAAGATCCTTGGAAAAATGGTATCCAAATCTATTGCAACCACTTTGATTGATGATACAAGCAGTGATGTTTTAGATGAGCTCTACAGAGTGACCAAGGAATATACACAAAATAAAAAGGAAGCAGAGAAAATCATCAAAAACCTCATTAAAATAGTCCTCAAATTGGCAATTCTCTACAGGAACAACCAGTTCAATCAGGATGAAATAGCACTCATGGAGAAATTCAAGAAGAAAGTTCATCAGCTGGCTAAGACTGTGGTCAGTTTCCATCAGGTGGATTATACCTTCGACAGGAATTTTTTGTCCAAATTGTTAAATGATTGTAGAGAGCTTCTTCATGAAATCATTCAGCGTCACCTAACTGCAAAGTCACATGGACGTGTCAACAATGTGTTTGATCACTTCTCTGATTGTGAATTTTTGGCTGCCTTGTACAATCCCTTTGGACCTTTTAAACTCCATTTGCAGAAACTTTGTGATGGTGTCAACAAAATGCTAGATGAGGGGAACATATAAGTACTTGTATTAAAGTTGACTATGCATTATTTGTAGATGGAACACTGATGATTTATGAAGGAATAAGGGAGCATGCAAAAAGGGTTTTTTACAGTATGTCAGATTTTTCCATAATATCTCTATTAAACTGATTCCTTTTGATGAGCTATCTGTTGCTATTCATGGTCCATCTGGAAGAAAGACTGCACATGACTTTTTTTACTGTGCTTTGCCTATAGAAACAGGGGGATAAAGACAATAAACAGAACAGTCCCAGTACAGTAAGAGTCTTGCAAAGATAGATACACAACCCAGTATGCTGTCATCCACATCATTCATAGTTTTACAGAATTATTTCTAACCTATCATAGTCTACTAATGGTGGTAACAGACTATGATGGTGATGATTGAATTTCTTTCACTTGTAAAATACATATATTTGATTCATTTATAGTACTTTATGCTCTCTGCACAGATCACGGCTTCCTTGTTTTGCCCTTATGAAGCATTCAGTTTTAAGTGTCAGTGATTCTGTCATGTAGAGTCTTAACAGGCTTGTTCATCTCCAGCTCAGTGGTGGAAACTTTCTGTCTGCAAGGCTGCCAAGTATAGATCCTGATAGACCTGCACAAATGCTTGCTTCCTTTGATTACATGGGGATTATTTGAGGAATAAGCTACAGTAACATAGCCTTACTGGGGAAGAATATTCCCTAGAAACCTCCTGCGGTACATAATTTAACTACGCCTACAATAAGGTAAAACATAGTGACTTACGTGTGCAATTCCTTAGGATACTTAGAATTCTGCTAATAGGTCGCAATTCTTTTTAAAGTTGTGTGAGTCAGTATATTTTATACACTAGGCTGACATGTATGATGATGTGAATTCAAAAAGCTTGATGATTTGGTAATAAATTTCAAGCCAGTTTGCTTTGTGTACAATGAAACTAGAAATAGAAATTAGTTTTATCATTGTGTTATATACTGTTTAACTAGTGGAAAAATGGAATCTTGAATAAATTCTTTTTTTCTTCTTTTCTCCCTTCCTACTCTTCACCCTTCTTTTTCTCCCTCATCTTCTCTCTGCCTTATAATCGGGGGATAAAAAAATGTGACTTTCTAGACACTGTAATGTACTTAAAAGTAAGAAGTTAATACATTTCAAATACCTAAAGACTTTTTTGTTAGGTTGCATATAAAGAATTTGCTGTTTATTTAATTGCCATTGTTTTTGCTGTTTGCTGTGTCCTTTTGTTTTAATGAGTAAACCAAAGAATATTTGCACTCCTAACTTTACACGCCTTTTTTTTCTCCCTGTCGTGCATTTTAAATTAGAAGACCAAACTTGGCCTGTGCAGGCAATGAAAGCATCACAGCCTCTGACATAGGTTTTCAGCATTACTTGTGATTTTTTAAGAGAGAAATTCACTTTAATCCATATTTGTTTAGTCACTCATCTCTGAATACACCCAGAAAGGTGCCAGAGAAATGTGTGTTCAAAATGTGAACTCACTTTTTACAAGCTGCTAGTGTCCAGCAGCAACGGGGAACTGATGCAAGGATAGTACACCAGAATTTGACAAGAAGTTGATTATTAGTTTTACATCTGAAGGTACATAATTTAAGGTTCCTTCCTATGTTTTATTTAAACAGAAAATATATTGTACTTTTGTCCATCAGTAGTAATGTGTTGGAATGCAGTATTATGAGGAAAATCCCAGAAATTGTAAAGAGTATAGTTTCTGACATATTTGCTCCCCCTATTTATTTTCTCTTCCCACCTAGAAAGTAATTTGATTTCTTTCCCAGTTCTTTTGTCTAAGGTGTGAATAAATAGGAACACGACTTCTAGAAACTGAAACAGTTGTCTTAACAAATCGTGTTTTTAAGCCATGTACTGATTTTCTAAAATAACATAGTTTATAACGAATTATAAAAGTTACTGAAAGGAGGAGGATAGGGCAGCACGTTCTTTAGAACTAGTCATAATATATTAATGTGCTGTGTTTTTCTTTAGCCATGACCCAGAATATTTTTGACTGCTCGAATTGGTATTTTCTCTGGAACAGAAATTTCTTACATGGTCTTTGAACAGTGTTAACAAACACCTACATACATGTTTATGAACCATATTATAGCCAAACTATATACATATTCTGTAACAAAATAACTTCTTCCTCTTTTGCATTATCTAACCATTTAGTTTTTAGAAAAAGTGAAAATTGTCCATGGAGATCTGCTTATAACCATAAAAGCTTGACAACTGGGAGAAGTTATATTTAGCTAATAATCTAGTTACATTCCTCTGAGATGCTGTAATGATTGTTCTTGTCTGGCATTCGTTTTCAGTAATAAAGAAGCAACTTCTGTGCTGATAGAAAAAAACCCACAATTTTACTGGATTTCCAAAGCTCTATCTTTATAAATAACACAAGACAGCACTCAAGCTGTATACATTTGCAGTTAATTTATTTTTCCTGCAGCATACATAAATATTGGTTTTAATTATCAAAGTTCAGAACTAAATTGATAGCATTGTTCCTTGTAATACAGTAGTCATATTAAAGCACCAACCCTTTAGTAGAAACTTTACATAGTCAAGAATTAAAAAAAAGTTATTGTAGTAGTTTTTAAATTATGGGTAGAATAATGCCATTATTCTGTGCTATGAAACAGATGCAACACTGTTATATTAGGGTAAAATTAATACTGTATTAAAATTCAGCTATCATGCATTAATTTTATGAATCAGTACTCTAGGTATTTCATATTTGTAGTGTTGTTTCATTATTATGTAGTGGCCAGTGCTATCAAAGTGTATGTTGGTGAAATTGTGGAAGTTAAAACTGATGTTACAGCCTCCTAGAGGCATTGAAAAAGTGTTAAGTCAGACCTTGGATGCCTTTTGCAAGACATATCAAACAACTGTGAGTTCAGCCATACAAAGGAAACAAGATATAGGGGAGGTTATCACAGCACTTTGTGTGTGCCACCTTTAAAGGGATTCACCAGAACTTTGAGCCCTTAGTATGTATTTGTGTGCATGCATAGACAAACAAAAAGACTCAACTGGGTAAGTCAAAAGCCTTATTCTTGTTCTTAAGCTCTCCTGAGATTTCTTTCTATTTATAAGGTACAGAGTTTATCAGGAGTCTGGAATTTTTCAGCAGCTGATGTGGGGTTACTGGTTTTTTTCTTTAGGAAAATACCAAATCATGCCTCTTCTAAAAAAAGGATTCAGCCCTACTCACAATGCAAATTCCTGTTAAAAAGGAAGGAGTAACCAATTTCTTTTTCACATCTCTCCCTCCAAGACTGCATTGTCCCAACAAAGTAGCAAACTAAATCTGATCCAGTTGCCTGCAGTTGCTTTCCAGCCCTTTCTTGTAGCTATAGCAGCTATAATGTGACTCTATAATGGACCAGAACAATTTTCTCTTCATAGTCTAGCAGAGAGGAGTCCACAGTCCTGGTAAGTTCATCATTGTCAAAGATGACAATGTTATGAGGAGAATGGGTAGACTCCATATTGTATGGGTTTACATGATCACCTCTACGATGAGTGTTTGACATCTGGTGACTTGCTACCACAGTTTTATTTTGGCCTTATTATGCTTCTTCTGCCCTTTCAACCACAGAACTGCTCTTCAGACAGGTCTACTCCTTCCCTACTGTTTTTGCCCTAAGATTAGATTACATTGTGTGTTACCTGTGCCACTTAACAAAATAAAACAAAAATAAATAGAGAGAAATACCAATTCTCCAGGATTTTTGCAAAGTAGCTTGAAATCTGAAAGAATAATCTACATCTTGATCGAGTTGTTAGTTTACTGCTTTGGATATTATCTGTAACCTCATCAGTACAGTAAACATTTAGCTGTGGTTTTAGTACATGTTCTTCCATCCCTCTAGAAGAAAAGAAAAGAAAACAAAACAATAGTTGTGCTTTTGAATGGATTACAGAGGGTATGCTTCAACATGAAACAGATTCCCACTTGCATAGCCTTTTTCAGAGAAACCTTCTTGTTACGACTGTTTTTCATTGTGATTTGGGCAGGTCAGCCAAAATTCATGGTTAAGTGGCAAACATCTGTGCCCTGGATAAAACAACTGTCAAGTGAGATTATAGTTGTCCAGAAAAGTTCTCTAATATCTTGTTTTTATATTTTGCAAGGAAATGAAACTTCATTTGTGAGAAGAAATTTTTCTGTGTATCTTAAAATATAATTAATCTTTAAAAAGAAATCACACTGTTCAGATAGTTTAGAGTAAGTAAAGTAGTTGTTATTTCCAACTTGTGACAAAAATCCAAAACAGAAAACCTTTGCATTTGTTCTTAGAGGGAAACAAGACCTAAAAAATTTCTCATCAATTTGTGCTGAAATTTGCACACTGCAGCTGAAATGATACTGCATGTTTGGCATTTTTACCTGACTAATATTTTAGGTTATCATGTGATTATTTTCCCTCCTTGAAAATAAAGGAGTAGTGGTATCTCTTTAAAGGCTGTGTCTGACAGCTTTCTGTTACAGTAGTGCTTGGTTTATATAACGGGTTAAGATTTCTTAATGTTTAAACCTCAAATTGCTGAAGTGACCTCTCTCAGTTTTAATATTTAGAGTTCTGGTTTCAAATTTTAGAGCTGATATTTATAGGCAGGAGATTTCTGAATCAATACCCATTATATCTTGTGAGCTTAGGAAATACAGGAACTGACTTGGATCTTCTAACAAGCTGTAAATTTATGCTTGCTATCACAACACCATTTCCTGGAGAAACATTCCTCATAGCATTTCTTTCAACTAGAGAGAAAATCGAAAGGAGGCAGATTATAGCTTTGGGATGCCCCATAATTACACAGTGTCTAGCAAAGTAGAGTATAATGATTAGGAATAATGGAATTAAGAAAGTAAATTACTTGCCCAGCTTTCCCAAGCAACCAAAACCTGTTTGCTATTTGTTGTTGTCCCCAGTGGGAAAGTCTTGGTGTGGTAGGTGGAGGATAAAGGCGGAGCTTCCTACAGTTACTGTGATTTAAATATAAATTATTTTTGCTACCGCATGTAAGACCTTCCACTGTCTACTCTGAAAATCTAAACACTGAATTTCAAAATCATACATCCCACTGGCTTCCTGAAAAATTAATTCCTAGTTCAGTTTGTATTAAATACTTGAGTTTTAAATGTGCTTTTACTATGCACATAATTACAAGCTGAAACAAAACAGAAGTTGGCCATGTCCATCATTTCTTTCTCACTGGGTAATCTGTTTTTTTCTACGGTGAGTAGGTGTTTTGTGTTCCATAAAAAAACTACTTGGTGGGTATAACTCTGAAGGTTTGATAAATGTAGGCTGTTACAAAAGAAAATTGATGGCTTTTCACCCACTTATTCTCCTATTCCTGCTGACACGTTTTCAGTGTATCAGCCTCACTGGTCTCTAAACATGGCAACCTAAACCTCTTAATTTGCAACATATTTGTGGGACAACTTGGATTATGTTTTTTCAGAATTAATTTATCATTGATTGTTCTGGCCAAGCCACAATTAATAATTGATGAAAAAATACTGTTACATTTCAGTTGTGTACATTTTGATACTGAGGGCATGGTGGTATAGCTGGAATAAATCAGGCCAAGCAGGGTCCCTTTTTTTCTAGTATGGGAGTGGCAATGCACCAGTTCTACTACATTATGGAATAGCATAGAAAACTTTTTTTTTTTCTTTCCTGAGCATAAATTAGTCTCCTTTGATTTGAGAAATATATGTTAATAGCTGAGCTTGTCTTGCGTCCTCCGAAGAAAGTCCCCTGGCTGTTTATAGGCTAAGATATAATTTCCCCATTGCATAAGGACTCAGCTGATGGTTTCAGATAATTCACTGTTCGAGCTTGAGCTACTGTGTTTTTTTTCCTTTCTTTCTTTGGGGTTTGGTTTTATTTCATTGCAGAAATGAAAACAGACTCAGGCAGTGCTTTGAGCCCAGGTAGTGCTTTGAGCCCAGGACATGATATGAGATCAGCTGCTATGTTGCAGAAAGCTGGTTTTGTATCTTAAGGATCTTGATAGTTCAGCAACAGAAAAATTATCCCATCCTTGGAACTAAAGCAAGTTGTTTGGCCCGACTGAAAAGCTGTCTGCTGTCTCAGTTACAGGCTGCCTAACCTGATTTCAGTGGTATGGACACTCCCAAAGGTACATTTGCAGTGCCATCATCATACAAGAAACTATTAGGGAGAAGTGGAAAGGAAAGCTCATCACTTAAATGGGAGAAAGAGCTGAGATTAGACAAAGATCTCAATAAGTTTGCTTCGCCATCTTCCCTGTGATAAGGTCTGCTGCTGTAAGCACAGGCATTTGACTTTGTCTATGTAAGACAGTATGTTTAAACTTATAGTTACACTATCCTATAAAATAGGATCTACAGCAATCTACAGTTTACTCTAAATTTAGAACTGAGAAGCTCATGCTACAAAATAGGGAAACAGGGCAGGGGAAATGAAAACCAGTCTGTACTATTCTTTGTAGCTGGAAGAATCTTGCCGGGAGAATTCAGATTTCCACCTCATTCCTGGGTAACAAAAAAAGTGATGAAGAGGAGAACAAGCTCCTTCAGGAAGATGGTTTTCTGTGGTTTCTTAGTTGACTGTTGGTGTTTTTCAGGTATTGACCCTGCTTCTCTTTCAGGTATTGACCCTGCTTCTCAGTCAGCGGGCTATTCCATACTTCATATCTTCTTGATTGCAATTGCTCTTTACTGCAGGCTTGGGAGGAATTCTCACCACAGAATATAGTAAATCTGAACGTCTAGTCTTTGGCTTTCATTTGAATTTTTGGGGTGGTAAGGATGGAAGCTGGAATAGCAGGTATGTCTGCGAGCTAGAAATCTGCTGTTTGAGGGGAATGAATATATTTATGTGCTGTTGTGCAGAGAAAAAGCTCTTTAACATTGGGATTAAAAACTCCAGAATGTTTTTGGTGGCAGCCTGAGACAAAAGGCCATTTTAGGAGGCAAAGTTAAAAAGTACCTTTTCTTTTGTGCAAAATTGCTGTTTATTTAAGGAGCTGCCTGGATTTATTCCACAAGCAAAATGTCTTGGAATTTTTGACTGTTCTAACGCCCAGTATGACTGTTAACTTAGGAAGCAACAAGCAATGATTCAGTTTTCCCAGGAGGCTTTTCAAGTCTCCTATGTATTCATTAACGATTCAGCTCATCTGTAGAATCTACTTACCCTTAACTAGTAGTACTGTTGATATACATCTGATTTCCACAGAATGTGACATGGCTATTTGCCAGTCTTATTTTAGCCCACGTGTTTTTTATTCTCCTTTTTCCTTCAAGGGGACAAAATTAATTGATTTTTCATGAAGAATCATTTAAGATGAAATGGAGCAGTTCTGTTACAGCAGCCACACTAGAACATAACCTCCATAACATCTCTCCATAGGTTGTATTTTCAAAGCTGTAGATGTGTACAAGCAACTCTTTTCTGCCTAATGAGTTTCTTCTAATGTGTTTCTACATACCAACTCAGCAGTCCACCAAGGCCTAACTGACCCAGGTCTTCAACCTCCCTTGAGCCCTAAGTCTCTGATGGAATCAGATGGAGAGCTTCAATAGCACTCTGCTTGTGTACCCAGCATGGATTTTCCACTTAATTGAATGCCAAAATTAATGTTTCTTGCCAAGACAGGGACATGAGTCCTCCTGCGATGTGGGTTGTTGACAAAAACTATAACAATTTTTGGATTTACATTTACATTTACATTTCTTTCGTAACAATGTATCCACTGTTACCTACACAGTAGAGTGCTTCTCAACATCTCATCAGGAAAGCTGATTTTCAAGTTCTGAGGGTGGCAAACAACTAATTCAATGGCAAGAAAGAAAAAACATTTACTAACTGCTGTGGGCACACAGACTAAAAATTAAAGTGTGAATGGAAATAATACTATTTGCTATTTCTGCGGATGAAAGCTATCTATAGAAGCGCCATGTATTAGATATGAAGAATTCCTCAGTATCATTTTCTGACACATGAATATGTATACCTAATCAAAACAAGTCATTTTCTCTAACCACTCCCACTAAGAGGGTAATTAGTAGGGTGAGTTGGGTAATAGAGTTTGTTTTTATGAGATGAACATGTGTGACCAGCTCAGGGCTGAAACAGCTTTCTGACCTCTCTGCACTGGCAGCTGGAGGGTGGCTGCCAAAAGAGAGGAAATGGGGACGGTGACCTGGCTGTCAGCAAGGCCTTTTTGATCACCATAGAAAAAGTCTGCCTTCAAAAGCCAGGCGATTTCTGCAGCATTAAGGCAGTACCGTCTTTTGCAGGTCACGCTTTTGTACTGTTCAGTGAAGGGTGCCACAGTTTTTAGCATGGATTCTAGTTGTTGGTTGTGGCAAGAAACATCTGTTGCCACCTTCTGTCACATCTGTAGAGAAATATTTGTTCACAGTGAACAGGCCTCTACAAACCTTCATGAGCAAAACCATCCAGAAAGCAAATAAAGTACTTGAAAATGAGCCTTATGATCCAAGCAGATCTTTGAGCAATATTAAAAAATACAAAGCAAATGCAAGTCAGTAAATTATTTTATTATTCTTGAAAAAAAAAGCTGAAAATTGTTCGCCATCTACAGCAGACAGTTGAAAACATATTCAATGGGATTAAAGCTCCTACAGTATCCACAACAGATGCAACCCCGAGTTTTTAAAAGAGACAAGAACAAAACTCAATTATGAAACCTGTTACTCGAAAGAATTACTTCATTACATTTCATGCACAATATGAAATTTCACTCTTCACAGAAAATCTGAGCTGCCCTAGGCACTAACGGGTAAAATAAAAACCCCATAATCATACTCTGAATTACAAGGGGCTGCTTTGGTAAATTTCTATTGGTGTAAAAAGGGAATGGTAAAAGAGTAAATGATGCGTTGGTAAAAGATATAATGATAATGGATATTAGTTCACACTGCTCATTAGGAGACAAAGTAGACCTGGTCTTCCTTTTTTGAATCACTCATTTTGTTAATAGTTTTAACCACTCCAAACCCTGTCTGGCAGAATTTAGAATTTGGATATTTTTCTATTAATCTCCCACTATGGCTCACTATCAAACTTAGTTCGATACCTGCTACTGATTTGTGGCTTGACACCTTCTTTATTTGAGTCTACAGCTAACATCACCCTGCTTTGGTAGATAATAGTAGTGTTTTCCCCTCATACCATTTTTCAGAGTGATGCAAAAATGTTCTGATAGCTGTATGGCATTTGGAACAAATTACTACAGACTGCTAAGGGAACCCATCAAAGGCCCTTCAGTACTGAGTGGTTCTTTGTATTTTATATCTTTTTAATATACAGAAGTTTACATAAAATGTATACGCAATGTACTTTTACTCCAGTGCACTTTTTGTTTTGTTTTCCAGAAGAAAAAAAAAAAATCTGCTGGTGAAACTCCAATTTTATTTATTGCTTTGGAGTGTGATCTCTTTACTGATTCTAATTCCAGTCTATGCACCAGAATGAGGAAGCTATAAAAGTTCCTGGCTTGCTCACAAGGCCTGTTTGTTAGCTGCCTAAAGAACAAACTATGCTGTAGAAGTACCTCGGGGTCTGATCTTACTCATGCCATATAACCACTAGCTTCCAGGAAAATTAAATTGTAAAGTCTGTTCCTTGAATGGCCCATCATCTAAAATAAAAAAGGAGGCCACAGAAGACTGTGTCACCTGAAAGCCTAGGGCTGAAATGGTCTGATTAAGATCATGTGAGAGGTCAGAGCCAGCACCAAAAGTGAACCATGTTCTCCTAGGATCCATCTATAGTCATACAAGCAGAATTATGCTGTTTTAGATAGATATAGTTATCTAAGGGATCACTGAAATAAATTTGGTGGTGTAAGGATGACTACATTAATTCCTGTAAGCATTTCCATTCTGAGCTAGATGTTTCCAAAAGTACACACGGTTGACTAAGCTGGGTATTTGTGCTGTTAATTTGTGTGGATTCCCCTACCTGGACAAAATACATCCTTAATTTATTGGACAGTACTGAAGCTGTATAACCCCCTTACTAAACACATGGTAGTGAATAAGAGTATGTAACACTCAACACACACTCTCTATATGCTGCCTCAGAGCATTGTACCTTTGGAGGAAGGCACAACATGTGTCTCAGTCATGTTGCAGGGCTGGCTTCCATAGCAGCCAGCAGTGCTCTTCTGCAGACTTTCCTCTGCCTTTTGCCAGGTAGGAGCCCAGTCCCACAGTGCTGAGGCTCACAGAGGGTTATGAGCTCTATCTGCCCCTCTTCCCAGGACAAGGGAACTGACATAGAGTTTAGCCCTCCTGGAAAGCTTCTTCCTCTGCTCTGCAGCGTAGGACAGACAAACAAATTGCTGTCAGTCATGGTTCACTCTGTAACACACAGACATCTGCAGTGGGTCTCTCTGTGCTGGGAAATTTGCTGTTGTGTTGGGCTGCATTCAAATTAGTGAGGCAAAGTTATTATAAATAGTTGTTTTTTAGTTCCAAATTAACACACATCCAGTGCAAGGCATTGCTTCTGCACACATTCAACATATTTCCCATACTTAAAACCCATGATTTTTTGCAGTCTACCTGCCCTGTTACTGCCTTACCTGCCTGCAGAACAACCTTTTGTGGTTTCCAGTGCAATACACGTAACTTACCTACAGCCACCACACCAGTCAGTCTATGGGCTAAGTAAAACCAGTGTGTATTAAATGGAGTGTCCCTTCGACTGGACCTGTAGACGGGCCTCGTTTAGGTTCGGCACAGAAAAATCTCATTACTTGCGGTGTGGTATGGGCAGAGCGCCAAGAAAATTGTAATGGGGATAGCGCGCCCTCTAGTGTAAAATCAGAAAAATTGCAATCACAGTATTGAATTCAGTGCAATCTCTCCGTTCCAACCAGGAACACTTCCAGGGAGAAGGCAGCCACAACTCCCCTGAACTTCCCTGTTCCAGTGCCTCCACCACCCTCACGCGAAATAATTTCTTTCTAATAGCCACCCTAAATCTACCTGCTTCCAGCCTGAAGCCATTCCCCCTTATTCCATCACATTATACACTTATAAGAAGTCCCTCCACAGCTTTCTTGCATGCCTCATCTAGTACTGGAAGGCTTCTAGAAGATCTTTCCAGAGTCTCCTCTTGTCCAGGCTGAGCAATCCCAGCTCTCACAGTTTGCCTTCATAGGAGAGGTGCTCCAGCCCTAAGATCATCTTTGTGCCCCTCTTCTGGACTCACTCCAGCAGCCCCACATGCTTTCTTACGTTTGGAGCTCCAGAACTGATCACAGCACTCCAGGTGAGATCACACCAGAGCAGAGTGGAGAGGGAAAATCACCTCCCTTGACCTGTTGGCCATACTGCTTTTGATGCAGACCAGGATATGGCTGGCTGTCTGGGCTGCAAGTGCCTGTTGTCAGAGGGGGCCTTAAAGATCATATACTTCCAATCTCCCTGCCACAGGCAGGGACACCTCCCACTACTCCAAGTTGCTCAAAACCCCATCCAACCTGGCCCTGAACAGTTCCAGGAAAGGGGTGTCTGTGACTTCCCTGTGTAACCTATTCCAGTGTCTTACCACCCATAGAGGAAAGGATTTCTCCCTGATGTCTAGTGTCAATCTATGCTCTCAGTTTGAGCCAGTTATCCCTCATCCTATACCCACATGCCTTTGTAAAAAGTCCCTCTCCACCTTTACTGTTCCCTTCAGGTCTTGGAAGGCCACTATAGGGCCTTCCCAGAGCCTTCTCTTCCCAAGGTTGAACAACCCCAATTTTCTCTCATATGAAGGTGATTCAGCCCTCTGATCATATCTGTGGTACTCCTCTGGACTCATTCCAACAGCTTCATGTGATTCTTGTGTTGGGGACCCAAGAACTGAACACAGTACTCCAGGTAGGATTTCATGAAAGCAGAGTAGAGGGAAAGAATCAAAAGCTAATTTCTGCTAGTTTGGAGGTCTCCAAATAGCTATCACTCAGGTAACTATCACCTCTCTTTAGCATAGACAGTAAAGAACCAACACCCAAGGAAATAATCTGCAGTAATTTTTGAGACTTTTTTCTACTAGGTCCAGAAATAAACCAAACTTTACAAACTGTACAAGAAATCTTGATCATTAATTAACATTCAGAGGGAGTATGTTTGGATTTCCCAACCAAAAAATCTAGTCAGCTTCTCTGAATTCTGAGCACACGTTACACCATCCTCTGTTCCCTAAGAACCTTCTATACTTAAGACTGATAATGCAAAGAAACAGGGAGTTTACAGCTCCCAGAGGCTCAGGCTTATGGTGTTCTCAATCAGCTGTCATATTGAGCAAGTAAGAGAAAACAGCCCCATGAGGTCCCTGCCCACAGTTCTGGTAAATTTTGTCATCATCTGAATTAGGAGGGTGATACTGGAAAATTATAGCTAGATCTACTACTGAGATTCAAAGCACTGGCACTGTGAAACTCCAACACAATTCTGTTCTGAATGTCACAGTCTCACACTACACCATACCTGCAATGACAAAATGAACTGACATATTCATTCCTACTTAACCTGCCAGCTGATTGCACAAAATACAATAAACTCTGCTCCTCCTTCCTCCTCATGCTGTTCACCAGCTTCACTATGGGGGTCACTGGCATGGGCAGCAGTTCCTCAAGAACTGATCCATCATGAGTACTCTCCATGGGGTGCAGTCCTTCAGGAACAGACTGATCCAGCATGGGTTTCCCATGGAGGCACAGCTCCTGCCAGAATCCTGCTCCACTGAGGGCCTTCGTGGGCTGCACAACCTGCCTCACCAGGGATGCAGAGGCACATCCTGCCTCACCAGGGCCTCAGGGACACATCCTGCCACACCAGGGGCTGCAGGGACACAACCAACCTGCCTCAACAGGGGATGCAGAGACACATCCTGCCACACCAGGGGATGCAGGGACACATCCTGCCACACCAGGGGATGCAGGGACACAACCAACCTGCCTCAACAGGGGATGCAGAGACACATCCTGCCACACCAAGGGATGTAGAGACACATCCTGCCACACCAGGGGATGCAGGGACACAACCAACCTGCCTCACCAGGGGATGCAGAGACACATCCTGCCTCACCAGGGGATGCAGGGACACATCCTGCCACACCAGGGGATACAGGGGAAACTCTGCCCTGGCACACGGAGTCTTTTCACTGCCCTCGTTGTCTTCAGGTGCTGTTTCTCTCACACTTTTCTCACTCTGGTGTCCCACAACCACCACGCAGAGTTTTTTATACTTCCTTAAGTAAGTTCTTGCAGAAACAGCAGCACCTCGGGCTCAGCTGTTGACAGGACCTGGGGGTGCCTGGCACAGGGCAGCCCCCATCTCTCCTTGCAGAGGCCCCTGCAGCCCCCCTGCCAGCTCTGGGGCCTTAACACTGAGTGCAGCCCACGGGGAGGCAGAATCTGGGAGTTAAGAAAGACAGTGTATTTCACATTAATTGATCTAAAGAACTCCCACAACCAGTGAAGCAACAGCCGAGGGCAGCGATTTGAGTTGGGAAACAGTAAATAACGCAAAAAAATTACACAACATAAAGTATAAGATTAATATTTTTAAAAAGTAAGCAAAGATTATATTTAAAGGGAGGCATGATGTCTACATTCAGCCAGCCTGATCTTGCAATCACCCTCCCCAGCCGTGGGTAGACTCTGCAAGCACCGGTGAAAAAGATCCTGCCCCTCAGCCCGGCAGACGACCTCCCTTTTCAACAGCCCCTGTACAGCCCCCCTGCCTGTGAAGGTACCGAAACACAGCGACCGTGCGCGGATGGAGCCTGCAAACCACCCCCGTCCCTCNCGCCTCCCTGTGCCCGCTTTCTGTTTGTTAAGCGCACGGCAGGAGTGATGCTACTTCACACCAGTCCGTGATGGGTGTCCCGCTCCATGCGCGGTTTTGTTATCCGAATTCCTTGCAGTTTTGCCTTGAACTTAGAAACTGGGGCTTGTAACAAGCACGGTCTGGCACAACTGTTGTGACAGCACGAGTCTGACATGTGCCAGCGCTGCTGCAGAAACAGCTTCGGAACTGCATGTGCCTCCCCTGACCTCCTGCCGGTGGGCAGCTCCAAGGCACAGGGAGGAGGGCTGTGGAGAGGTGGAGGGTGAGGTTTCGTTCGGCAGCAGGGCTGGTCAGTGCTGTGGGTGGCCTGCGGGCTTGGACTCTCCAAGGGTGGTGGTTCTGTAGTGGAATGCTTGCTTTTGCCAGGAAACGTGTTTTGTATTTGTTGTTGTAGAGTAGAACTGGTTGGGTTTGGGGTTTCAGTTATTTTTTCCTTTTTTTGCTTGTTTGATTGGTTTTTTTGTTTGTTTGTTTTGCTATTGTGGGGAGTTTTTTTGTGGTTGGTTGTTAGTTTGGTTTTTTCCTTCCTCTGAATACATTCTTTGACCTTCCCCTGCTCTGGTACTTCCAGCAAAGATATGAGCTGTGAGTGTAGACAGGAGGCAAAGTTTGCAGTTGTTATGAGCTGCTACAGGAGCTTGTTCTGCCATTCTCTAGAAGATTCTAGGTCCCACAGTGAAGTTTTGCACTTTTTTTCTGAAACAGGTTGTCCAGGGAAGCTTTGGCTATCCCCTCCCTGGAAGTGTTCAAGACCAGGCTGGATGGGGCTTTGAGCAACCTGATCTAGAGGGAGATGTCATGCCGGGGGCTTTAATGTCCCTTCTGTCAGATCAGTCCAGGGCCTCCATGATGTCGGGGCTTTAGATTATGTGATGTCTTATGGAGAAGGAAACCTGTAAGATTTTGTGGAAGGCACTGAACAGTCTATTCATGTCAACTGAAGGTTACAAAGCTGAGAATAACTGAGGCCAGATCTTTGCACGGTGCTTTTCAGCTTTTACCACACCTATGTTTGTGTGGCTCTCTCTGTGAAATAGGTCTTGGGTAATAGCAAAACAGAGACACTTGTAATGGCAAAGCTTATGAAAGGCACTGCATGCAACAAAAATTGCTTGTCAGTATGGCTGCAGTTTCCCATGAACTTTCAGTATTATGCACTTTGAAAATGGTCTGTTAACAGAGAAAACTGTCCTTGGCCATTTTTTTTTTTCACAATAACTTTTTGGTATATGGTTGATTGAATTTCAGCCAACATGAAGGGAAGGCCTGTTAACTTTGGTTTATTTCTTGTCTTGCATATATCAGTTTGCAGCACAGTAGCTAGACTGTACTTCTAATAGCATTGTCAACATTGATTTTCTGAATTGGATACTGGGGAACAAACCAGAGCTGGCAACCTATCCTAAAAATCTGCGTTGCTAATTTATTTTGAAGTGACACCTGTTTTCACATCTGAAAATACAATAGGTTCTTTTCCTTTTGGGCAAATCCCTTGTGAAGCCTTGTTCCTGCCTGTCATGCAGCATGGTCATTGTTTATGCAATTCAATCTAACTTTTAAAAAAATGTTTATTTATTTATTTTAGGATTAGTGTTCGTTCTTAAGCATTCAGTCCTTGCTTGCCAATTGACAATAATGACACATATAGCATTTTCTGTGTTTTGTGTACTTCTCAGCTGTGTGGCTTTTCAGAACAAAAAGGCAGTTTTCTTGGATTTGGGTTACATCAGACAGTGGACATGTATGCACCTCACATGGGTTCACAGGATTAGCAGTCTAAACAGCACTGATTTTTTTTGCTTGTTTAGTTGTTTTTTTTGTTTGTTTTGTTTTGTTTTTTGTTGTGAGAGTTAGCTTTGAATGTTTTGGTTAGAGGGCAGAGGTACTGTTGCACTCTGAAAACTTTTTTTCTGGCTGACCCAATTTCTGATTGTTCAGATCTCAGTTGGAATTCTTTTGGAATGGAAAAAAGGATCATTGCAATTGATTTCTATAACTATTGACTGGTACAGTGGTTAATATCTCTAAATCATTTGTAACAAATAACAATTGTGCAGCACACCTAGAGTCTAAGCCAGAGTAAGGTTACAGTAGTCTCACTTTCTTATGTAAGGCAAAAATGCATCCTGTTGAACTATGTATGGATCTGGTTAACTGTGGTATTAAGTGATTTCTCTGTATCCAAATAACTGGAGGGGCTTTGTCATTACATGTTCAGCCACAGTTAAATTTTCTTCATTTTTTTCTTCAAATATTAAAGACTAACCTCAAGGGAAGTATCTTAGTCACTTAGAATGTAATTAATTAACCTGAAACATCCCTCCTTCTTCAAGTTACATCAAAACAGTAAACTTTCTGACTTGCAAATCTCTTTTTCTATCACAAGCACAAACTTAGCAGCAGACAGCTTGCCCTGATGCTTCTGCTGAGAGTAGTAACAAAGGGTAAGCATGGGGATTTTTTTTTTTTTCAATTTTTTTTTTTTCATCTTTTCTTGACTAGAGATTTTGGCTACAATTGATCTGTTTGTTTACATATATTTTTGGAATTTACCTGGATTTTTTTAACTCACAGAGCAAACTGTTTTACTTTAAGCCTGCAAAGTGGTGTTTACGTTGCTTTGGTGTATTTTTTTTTTCTTCATGAAGTTAATTTTTGTGTGGCTTTTTCTGTGAACTGTGATCCAGGAGACAAATTGACTCCTTTTTCTTCCTTTTGTTTTAAAAACTAGGTTTGGGCAGAGCGTACGCTCTGGCTTTTGCTGAAAGAGGAGCTTCAGTAGTTGGTAAGTTTTATGCTAACTAACTTGATCTAGACAATAACCTTTGCCTTTTCACATAGCTCAAATTCAATAGTCCATGCCCTTTTATACAGTAACCTTTGTTATGTAATGGTTTTCTGTCTTATCTTTTGCTATTTAAATTTTGCTCTTAAGCAGAATTTCTTATTGAACAAGTTTGTTTAGGTTTGTCCAAGGGCTTATCTTTGCTGGAAAGGTAATTTGAATCAGATCATTTTGTGGGCTTGATTTTCATCCATGCATACTAATCTTTACTGTGAGTTGTGGCAAGAGAGGTGAGTATGGTTTAGAAAATTCTGAGGTGACTGAAAATGTGTTACCTTCTCCTAGGGGGTACACCCTATCACCAGCTCCCAGAGAACACAATGTGCTGAAAGTGCACTGTTTCTTTCTGCAGCACATCACACAGAAGAGCTATATGGTTTCAGTGGAAGTGCTGAATAGCTGTCAGTTAGGCATTGCTATAGTTTTGTAATCATTTGGTTCAGCCTTCTAAAGGGAACATTTTGCTGTATGAAATAGTTTATTACAAGCTACTTCTGAAGTTTAAGTTATATTCCTGGGTGCTTGGCCATTGGCATTGCCAGTTGACTATCTATGAATATATTTGTACAGATATTGTTGATGAGTTCAGTATGAAATGTTTAAACTAATTATGTACAAGAATTTGGTCACAGATTTTTAGTATTTTGGTAATAAAAATCCCAATCTTAATTTATAAAATTTCATAAGAATTGTTTATTTCACATAATTGATTAAATATGAAGTCTTTTTGTAGGCAACTTAAAAAAAAAATAGAAATTTTTTTCTGGTAGATGCCAGCCTTGCTACCTTATTTACTAAGAACATGAATACTTGCCCTCAAGTCCTCATTTAACAAAAATTTGGTCATTAAATCTGCCCAAATGTTCAATTGTATTGATTCTGTGTAGCTAGTGGTGTTCTGACTTTCCAGAATGATCTTAAAGAAAACGTATTCTGGCCTTTGGTATTTTCATTTAATCATACAGATTTTCTGCAGCGTTTCTACATCTCTTCTGAAGTGCTGTCATGTGTCCTGCAAGCTACATCCTCTTTACACTGATAGCTTAAAAAACAGAACAAAACAAATAAGGGGCACCAGCAAGACAATCTTACATATTTCACTGATTTCACTATGGCTCCTTTTTTGAGGACTTAAAAAATTTAGAAGGCACAAAACTGGAGTTCACCATAGTAAAAGGCCATTTAGCAGAATATCAGCGTTTCATGTAAATCCACAATCACCTCTGGTTTTCTTAATATTTCATTTCATGCCCATTTAAACATACTTTTTTTTACCATTTTTAAAATTTGTTTGTCTCAATATCATGTGTGTATGGATTTTTTGAGGGGTGTTTTTGTTCTCCTGGTGAATTCAGTGAAACCATGGCACATGCAGCTACCATTAATGATATATGCGGTAGTACAGAGAGCACCCTGGAAACAAAGCATCTCTTTTTGTGTGGTAGACCTCTTATTCCACAGGAGCATGATCTGAAGAAGCTCCAGAGCAGGCTCTTTTCCGTGTTCTATGGTGAGGTATACTAGTAACATTTTAGCTACTCTGTTAACTGGAACGAGATCTTTCCAGTTTTGTTTAGGGTTCATGCAGTAACTGTAGCAGTTTAACAAGAGAACAGAACTAATCACCCAGGATCTGTATATAATCTTGATCTTAATCTCTGAACTATAATAACAAAAGACAGGTAGCCTGGACAGAACAAGAAAGTGGTGTGCATGTTGGAGAGAAAAAAAAGAATTTGTTTCCCATCTTATTTAAATAAAAATTTGCTGTATGTTATGCTGTATTAAAAACAAACAAAAAATGGTTAGACCTATGTTCTTCTCTAATTAACTGAGAATCTTAGTAGGGTTGAGATCCAACAGGTTTTATTAATAATCATTATAATTTCCCAGTTAAATATTGAAGACCATGAAGTCTGAGTATTAATGATGAAAAATTCATTTCT
Source organism: Florisuga fusca (assembly GCA_038090715.1). Classification (NCBI taxonomy): domain Eukaryota; kingdom Metazoa; phylum Chordata; class Aves; order Apodiformes; family Trochilidae; genus Florisuga; species Florisuga fusca. The sequence continues at coordinate 17,480,364 of JAAWXA010000006.1, read as the reverse complement.
TTGTGATGCACAGTGAATGATCTTGGAGGTGATTTCAAAGGACATGGCAAGAGCTCCTCAGCTGCTGACAAAGTTGTCAATGAAATCAGAGCAAAAGGAGGGAAAGCGGTACCCAATTATGGTATGTTATTTTTTCAGACTAGTGTCATGCTTTATCTACAGGGGTAGTGGACTTGTTGAATGAAAGGCTGACACTTCTTAATAAAGGACTACTGACAGCTTCCCAATACCATGTCAATTAAATAGATGTAATGTAAAGTGAAGCAGGGAGACAGATGCCAAAAGCAAGTGCATAAATTGCATTTTAAAATAGCACTTGCCTTTCCTGTCATATGTTTTCTTAATATTGAAATAACAAGAAACAATCCACCTGCAGTTATCAGAGGCAAAATGGGAAGGGATGATTCTTACTACTTTTGCTTGTTTTTCTTGCAATGGCAAACACTGCCATTTAGACTTTGGGGGTTTTGCTATAGGCCACATGCAACTAGTAGCTCAGTCTGAATTTATTTTCAGTTGCATGCACCTTATTTTTGTTAGCTTTATGAAGTAATTTGTTAATATCTGAAGGTGCAGTGTATCCAGGATAATATTCATACTATTTTCTTATAGATTCGGTGGAAGATGGTGAAAAACTTGTGAAGACAGCACTTGATGCTTTTGGGAGGATAGGTACAGTGGCTTAATTTTCACTGCAACTTGCATGCATTATAAACAGTGCAATTGCCAAGTGTATGAAGTATAGTGTGACAACAGTAGAACTAACCAAACTTTGATGCACTTATTCAGTGACACCTAAATCAGAGGCTTTCCCTTTTAATTCTGAATGAACAGTATTTCTGTCGTGGTACATTTTAGCAAAAGCTTAAAGGTCAGTATATGATTCTTGTTTTCCTGACCTTCAGATTTTTGGTACTTCAAAATGGTTAAACATTTCTGTCTCAGAGCACAGAGGGCATCAAGGTTTATAACCAGTTGCATGAAATTAGGATAATGTTGCTAACAAGTCAGGGATGCTCTGTCATGTTTTGGGAGCTCTTTTGCTGATGTGAAGATTGAAATACTCTAACATACACAAAAAAAGTTTTAGATACTTTTTTAATAAGTAATGTTTCTCTTTACCATAGGAATGCCACCGTTTAATTATGAAATTTATATGAATTTAACTCGGTATTAAATGGCTAAAAGTACACATAATCAAAGCCAACCAAATTCAGTATTTGACAAAAAAATTATAGTGATCCATGTTGCTTTAGTGGCTGCGTTGCTCTGTGGTTCTTTCAGTTATCATTTAGGTTTCTGTAACAAAGATGATGGAATTCAAAGCAAGCTGCAAAACTGTGTAGGATGTCTGTATCCTGCAGGTATTGTGTTCCTAGGTAGCCAGCACTTCTCAGCTATACCTTGCTGCTAAGTCTTCGTTCTGTTGGCAGGCTGAGACTTGCCTGTATTGAAGTATTTTACCTTGTCTTAATTATTACCTAGTGTTTGAGTCAAAGAGCTATAGGATAGCAGTATGATGTGTGTATGCAGTGTCTACATATATTTTTATATGTAAGTAAGTAAGAAAAAGTAAGAACAAGGTTGTATTTTTAAAGTTCATTCTCTTAGTTTATTTCCTTTTTTTTCCCCAGATATTGTTATAAATAATGCTGGGTGAGTAAACTTTAAGATTTTTTTCCCTGTTGCTTTTATGTAAACACCTGTTAATTTTTTTAATACATATTTTGTTTTTGTTTTGTTTTCCTAACAATGCATTTTAGGATCCTAAGAGACCGTTCATTTGTTCGGATAAGTGATGAGGATTGGGGTGAGTTTATAAACCTTAAGATGTATGTTCTGTGTGAAAGATTAAAGGTATATCCCTTCTGTTGGTACAAGGAAGAAGAGAAGGCAGACAAGGCTGTCAATGCTAGAGACTCATCTTGTGCCCTGAAAGCTTAGTGCTAAGCTGCATTGGTTCAGCTACCTTGTGTTCAGCTTGCAAACCAGATCTGTGCTGCAGTGCATGGTAGGTGCATCTAGTTACACAGGGGAAGAAAGGATCTAGCTGCCACTTCCAGGTGCTGAGTGGAATACAAAAGAGAGCCATGTGAAGCACACAAAATAGTTATTGTGAGCAGAACACATTCCTAGTGCCAGCACGGACTGACTGAATGGGCTTAAAAGACCCAGAGTTAACAACAGAGCAAAGTCAGCTGATGTGCCAAGGGACAGAAAAAGAGAGGGAACCTTCAGCGAGATGGTAGATGGTGATAAGCCAGTTGAACAGAGGTTTGCAAAGGTGGTCTAGCTTCTGTAGTCCTTGGCTGACTGCTGAAGTGTAGGAAATTTGACTATTTGTGAATTATGTACAGGACAGCCCCATACAAGAGGTGGAAGAGATGATTGGTGTATGTTTAGGCAAGCATTTCAAAATGGTTTATAAAAAAAAGAAAAAAAAATCATCACTTCTTATAACAGTTTGAGAATGTGAAGAGAGTGCAGTTTTTGTCATTAAGAAGAAACAAAAGTGCTGTTTCAAGTTATGAAAAATTCCAGGAATTATTAACATGCCCGTAATTTATTCCTAGATATAATTCATAGAATTCACTTGAGGGGATCATTCCTGGTCACCCGAGCTGCATGGAATCATATGAAAAATCAGAAATTTGGCAGGTAAAAATTTGTGGGTTTTGTTATTTGTGTGTGTGTGGGAGGGATTTCCTTTTGTTTTTTGTTTTCATTTTCAGTGGTGTATAAAAGACCCTGATAATAAAGAAGAAGTTCTGCATCCTTTTTTTTCGCTGTCACTGGGATGAAAACAAAATCCTACTGGATTTGTAAACCCTTATCATTTCAGTTTTGCCCTCTAGGCTGCCTCCCAACTGAAAATGTGCAAAGGTTTTTTCCATGTAGATGCAGACAAGAGCTGTAGGGTTATAGAAGTGCCATTTCTTTACATGAGTGTTTAGAATTGCTTGTTACTTGCATGTTACTGCAAGTCTGAGGGATTCTTGTCCCACTCCTTATTGAAATGGCAGATATATGCATTTGGTATTTTTTGTCCCTTTGAACAAGTTCACCTGTCTTAGTTGTGGGAGAGGTTTTAGTTAATTTTGTTACTGTTATTTTATTATGCTTTTATTACTGCTATTTTGTCAGTCTATTAAGTTACTGTTAACTGAAGGAGTACAGTTAATTCAGACCCTTCAAGTTTTATCACTATTGTTGTTTATTCTTACCAAAATACTAATATGATTGCATAAATTTTAACAACATATGTGAGCCTCTTTGTCATTCTGTGTCCAAACTGACATTCATCCTCATCCAGCAAATTAAACTCTAAGGGTAAGGGTATGTGGTCAGGTAACACTCATAGTTGAATTTAGTTATTTGAATGTGAATTCTGTAAGAATGCATTTTCACGTTTTACCATATAGATATTATATATATATATATATATATAATATAGATATTAAGGTGAAGTTATTTTCAATTAAAAACAATTCTTACGACCCCTGAAGACATTAGTATAAGAGTATACCTGTTCTAAGTACAGTTAGAACATGAAAAGAAAATACTTCATTATTACAGAATATCTATTCTAGTTTTGCGGTATAATTCAAAAAGTCTCAGGACTTTGTTAGTTTTCTGCTACTATGAAAACAGTTCAGGATTTGACAGATGTTTGCTATCAATCAAAGATTAAAAAAGCATATTTTAGTTGAACAAGTATTTTTTTCATGCTTTCACACTTAGGTGGGATATGGAGAATTTAATGACAAATCTGGAAAGTGCCGTTGTGTATATTTAAAATCTTGAAGAAAGTGTTGAATTTTTGTTTTTTCTCTTCTCTTCCTCTTCTCTTCTCTTCTCTTCTCTTCTCTTCTCTTCTCTTCTCTTCTCTTCTCTTCTCTTCTCTTCTCTTCCTCCTCTCTTCCTCTTCTCTTCCTCTTCTCTTCCTCTTCTCTTCCTCTTCTCTTCCTCTTCTCTTCTCTTCTCTTCTCTTCTCTTCTCTTCTCTTCCTTAAGAATAATCATGACGTCTTCGGCTGCTGGAATTTATGGAAACTTTGGTCAGGCAAACTACAGTGCTGCAAAGCTTGGCTTATTGGGTCTTTCAAACACAATTGCAATTGAAGGCCGAAAGTATAACATCCACTGCAACACAATTGCCCCTACTGCTGGATCCAGACTGACCCAGACTGTCATGCCACAAGGTGAATCATCTAAGGTGTACATAATATTGATATTTTTCAGTGAAGTCAAGCACACCTGACATCATCCCTTATAAAATGCAGACACTTTACACTTCATACACTAATTGTATGAATTTATTCATAATGCTAATTCATTATTCCTACTGCCTTTTGGTCTCCGAACTATTTGTTCAAATACTAAAAGTATTTGTCTTTTATAAGGAATTCTTTTCTGCCACAAGGTAGAAGCAGCTTTTTTAAGTCACAAGAGCAATTTCATATGGCAAGGTTCTTAATTTTAGTCTCTTCCAACATCTTCCTGCTCTAGTGGAAAAGCTTGTTTATTTCATCAGATGTGGAATCAAGTATGTGCATAAGGTGTCTGCACTTGTTAAAATATTGTCTAATTGCAAAATACTGGTTTTTACACAATACATCACATATGTATTTCTTCATTCCATGATCATCAGGAGATGGCTATGAAATGAGTTGCCTAATATATTATGTTTATTGCTCAGTTACTTATCCTTGAATGCTTGAACAGGTTTTAACAGGGCACTGCATTGCGAAGTCACTATAAAGAATGTTGTAGGAGACAACTGTGTTTGAACTGAATTACTTTGGCAAATGACGAAAAGAAGGCAAAATTAAAAAAAATGGAAAAAGAAGTCTGTGAAAGGAAATCACTCTCAGAAAGTCTTCTAGAATCAACCTGTTTCATTTCACTCCTGCCCTTCTTTTTCCTAATGATAGACAGGCTTTAAACCAGGGGAATAGTATTTTTCAGACTGACATACAAGATGCTGAAGAGTAATGGATACCGTTACGTGTGACTTAAATGCATGATTTTGTTTGGCTAAAAAAGTTCTGTGTAAAGTATCTGTTTTAGGACTAAATAATCCAAGTGATCAGGAAATGTAGCATCTCCATAGGTGGTAGGTTTTGTTCTTGGTCATTGTAAGAGGAGTGACATCCTATCGTCTCTGTATAAGACAGGTACATCCCTGATCATTTGTTTCTTTCCCCTTTCCCTCCCTGTCCAGTTTTTCAGATACTGTTCGAAGGTTTGAACATTAGAACTTTGAAAACATTTTCACATCTTACCAAATAATCCTTGTTACTTGCTCTGCAGTTTATCAGAAGGTGTTAAAGTAAGAACAATTTGGTAAAATTATACAGTATTTCTATTTTATGATTCCCTTATCCATTTTTCTCTAGATCTGGTTGATGCTTTCAAACCAGAGTATGTTGCTCCCTTAGTTCTTTGGCTTTGCCACGAGAGTTGTGCAGAGAATGGCAGTCTGTTTGAGGTAATTGTTTATTTTTCCCTTCCTTTCTCCACTTTCTCTCCTTTTACTCCTTCCTCTAATTTAGCCAGTCCAGTCTTAACCATTCTGATGAAACTGAGTTATTACGTGAGATATTACATACTCAGGACAGACAAAGTAAATGTTTACCCTGTTGTGTTATATTTGAGATCATGCAGTAACAACCTTGTTGAATTCTGGTGTGTACTCAAAATATGACTGAATTGATTAGAAAGTAACTCTCACATAGGATGAAGTACTTAGTAATGGAATACAGAATAGATATTTGCATCAAACTGCTAGCTCAAAAACTGGATAGAAGTTGTTATCTTCGTTTTGGAATTTTGTGTTTCTCATGTTCCAGTACTTAACTGTTAAGCATAACTAGTAGTAGTATATTATTTTTTACTGTGGTGAGTTTTTTTCTGATAGTTTTGCTTCCCTACACTACCAAAATGTTGCTTTGTAATGTGGTAAGCTGATGAATTTCTTTTTTCTTGGCAGGTGGGAGCTGGATGGATTGGAAAATGTAAGTACTTTGTGTTGCAGGATTGATTTAATTTTTTGACTTGACAAGAAAATTGTGCAGATCATCTGTGCAATTAGCCTTTGCTCAAGATATTTTTGTTTGGGGAGAGAAGTTTAGCAAGAGCCATAGGGTTCTTAGGACACTGTTTATTTTAAGTAAAAGTCACAAATTTCACTACACATGGGAAAACTGGTAACTTAGGTATATGCCTTGCTATGCTTTTGAGCTGACTAATAGTAGCTGAAAATCTGCCTAAGTAACCTTAACTCTTGGATCCTGAGGATATAACTGAGGTTATGAAAGGTGTCCATTTTTGGTGCTAAGTATCCGTTGCTGCCTTTTCTTGATAACTTCAGTTTCTCATGGTATAAAATTAGAACATGCTGGTAAACAGGCTGTTTTATTTGTTTTCCACCTTTATTTACACTTCTATAAAAAATGCTAGTGATTAGCATTTACATGTAGAGACAATTAACCTTCTTCCTAACTAGTAACTGTGCTAGCTGAGTATTTTTATCCAGTAAATAGAGTAATAAGCTTAAATAAAAACATAAAGAAAATTTGCAGTCAGAACTGAGGTCTTGCGAGATGGAAAACTTAATTTAGTGTGTGAAATGTATTAACTTGTCTCATAAATATGTTGCATCTCATACTGACATTATATTCCTGAGCCTATGTGAATATCACCAGTTGGCTGGAAGTAGAATGATCAATTCACGAAGTGGTTCCCCCTCCTTCCAAAACATTTTTTTTGCCCACTTAATAAAGGATTTTGTATACTTCTAACTATAGTTGTTCTTGTGGCACTGGAATAGCTTTTCTCAGGTAGTATATTAAACTGATTAAATAAATCAGAGCAACAGTGTAAAACCTCTTTAGTTTTTTTTTTAAAAAAAAAACCTCAGATTTTGTTTTTAATACAGCCAATGTTTTAAACACAGCCAAAACTCTGTGGCTTCTCCTCTCTGATCAAAAGTAAATATAATTTTTCATCACTTTAATGGCTACTGTTGAAGTCTTTAGAATGAGCTTTAGAATGAGGAATCAATATTTCTTATTTGTTGTCTGTTGCTATCTAAGAGCAAAACCAATGTGATGGATTAAGGATTAGTTACAATCCAGATCAGAAGTATCGTTTCAGAACCAGTTTAACATTGGTGAAACCCCTTACCAGAGAAACCTCTGAAATAACAGTATTGAAGTACAGCTTCAGGGACTATGTGGACATGCTGGCTACTGGTATTAGCAGTTTTTCATAGATAACAAATGGCTTTCACATTTCCCCTCTAATTTTCCAAGGCTTTCAGAAGATTTTTAAGCATCAGCAGCTAAAATCTTGTCAGACAGCATGTCTGTAGATACATACTAACTACAGCTTCCCACTAGACAAAATACGAAAACTGATATAATGTTTTCAAAGAGCAATCAGTCTGTTTTGGCTGTAACGAAATTTAAAACTGGTGGTGTTCCTTTTCTAAATGTTAAAAGCAACAAGCCATTTAGTCCAGCTTGAAGTTAGACTGGTAAGTTAAATGGGAGTTCTTAAAACCTTTCCTTACGTGCACCATCTTGAAAGTAGTGACCTGGATGAAAGTGATATAAATAAATTAATGGCTTCTTTGTCACTTGAACTGACTGGCTCACGTTTCCCATTAGTGCGCTGGGAGAGATCCTTGGGTGCTATTGTAAGAGGAAAGAATCAGCCAATGACGCCTGAAGCAGTGAGAAATAACTGGGAGAAGGTCTGTGATTTTGATAATGCCAGCAAACCCAGAAGTATTCAAGGTAAAAGAGACTTTAATAAGGTGGATAGTTTGTGCAAGCAAAGCTTAGCAGAGCATGCTTTATTTTCAGGCATTTGCTGCAACTTCAGGAACTCCACAGAACTGATGTAAATGTGTGACATTAATATATTACTGTTCCAGTCACTTCAGTCTTTTCAAAGAAACTTTTGTGTTCTTACCTTTTGTGTCCTGTAGAATTGAGAAAGTTCTACCTTTCTTAAAAGTGTCCAGGGAAGTGACAGCACTGTCATTTCATGTATGACAGCCAAACTAAGGGTAGTATTTTATTTGAGTGTATCTATGCACAGGTAGTAGCACTGTAATAGAGAGATTGTATTTTCAGTCCTGAAATCTTGTTTTTTGGTAGACATTTCCATTCCAAAATGCCATCTGGTTAAATCACTTGGTATGTGTCATTGTAGGAAACACCAGGATTTAAATGTTTAAGGGAGGAGAGAGAGCAGCATAACTTTATGTTCAGTGCCAGTTGAATTTGAAAGGTAGTTACACAGCAGAAGTTTAAGCTGTTGGTCCTGAATTCCATTAATGTATTTCATTTAAACCTTGGGGATATGTTTTTAGATGCTCAAACCAAATTCAGAATAGAACACACTTTGTCCTTTCTCTCACATCTTGGTATGTAACCAGCCATTCAGTAGTTCTATATCACCTTACTGTTTTCACTGATCTTTGACTTACAGCTGTCCCATTCTCAAATGTGTGTCAGTTTATAAATGTTCTCTGTCCTGCTATGGCATGAGATTTATAACAACATAATTCCACCTTTATAGCAACTGCTCTGCTCTCCAGCCAGTCGCGTGCACTGTATGTATTACTAGCAGAAAACTGTTGTAGGTGGGAATTTCTTTTGAAAGTTGTTTCAGCACTACATATGATATTCCACATCTGCCTCTTATGATGTTGGGAGAAAAAACTGGACAAGACTTTGGACTTCTAAAGTAAATATGCTCGTAATACAACATAGTAGGTTTCTACAATCAGATAATCATGAATATTAGCGTGAGTCTCTTATGCAGTGTGGAACCTTACCTTCCATTTTGTTATGAACTTAACCAAAACAGAATTGTCCTTTCAGTGACAACAAGTTGTAGATACTCCCAGGCTGTATGAAAACTCTTGCGCTGATTTATCGTATGTGCAAATCAGCAGAAGGGTTCAGGAAAATTCTGAAGAAGTTAAGTGCACAGAATTATTGGTTCTGTGTCAAAAACTTTTTCTACTACTCTAGTTTCCGCTTTATTGTTTGAAGGTACTCAACTGCTAAATAAGGTAAACTATACAGAGTACTTTTATTAAAAATTAAAAACTTCAGTACCTACTGAAATACTACAACAGAGCCTTAACTTGCAGATATTATTTTAAGCTATTTGATGCTGTGAAGAGCAATCACATACTAACCATTATGTATAGTTATAAAAAAATGCCCGTTAGATAAAGTATTTGTGGTAATATAATAAAACATCCCATAACTGGAGATTTTGTGTTTCATCATTTGGGCAAACTGATAAGAGAAGCTTGACTTCACTGATTCTAGATTATGAAAAAGTTGAAGCGTCATATATTGGTTGGTGGTTTGTTGGTTTTTTTGTTGTTTTTTTTTTTTTTTAAAGTAGGGTTCTTTTATACGTGTAGCATTCATACACAACCAAATACTTGCTTGTTGGACTTCCTTTTTTACTTAGAATTCTCCTTTTGGCAAGCATAAGAAAAAGTAATTTTCTTAAAGACAGACAAATGAAATGTTGCATATCCAGTGTCTGAATGATCATGGATTTAGAGCTGTGTCTATCGAAGCTCTCATTTGCTGTTTAACCAGGGCACATTCATAGCTGCATATTTTAGCGAAGGTCATTCTGCTGATGATGCTGAAGTCTTTAAGTCTCAATGGAAACACTGTCCCTCATCTTTGTTTTAGTAGTTGTCTTTCAAGGAATGAAAACATTGAATTATTTTTCTCAAAACCAGTTTAAGTTAGAACATCCAGATTTTTCCTTTTGTATTTTCTTTTTTTTTTAAATTTTTTTACTATTTTAAGGGTCTTTTTAACTTTGGAGGCTTAACGTGTTCCTCTTGGCGCAACCTAAAAAATCCTGCTTGTGTACTAGAATATGATCTTACTGAGTTTGTGCAATTTTAATTGGTAGGAAATAGCTACTTGTCACTTGATTTGCCAATTGCTGTTAATTAGGAACTTACTGAAGCTTCATAGATATCATGATAATGTGCCCAGCGAAGAAATCCTTCTTTTTAGTTGCCCTACATCTTTCTAGACAAGCAGCTGCTGATTGTTCAGTACAGTCTTGCCCAGCTAAAGCAAGCTGAAAGCTTTTTTCTTTAGCTCCAAAGCTATCTGACATGGATAATGTAGGTGACTATCCATGCCTTTTTACTTTGCTTTAATTCAAGTGTCTTTGAAAGTTCCCTGTAATTATTCCTTAACCTTTATACGCTCAGTCCTTAACATACTTGGAGAAGTTCTCACAATTCTTCTGTACTCCTGCACAGTCTCAAGTATAATCCTGTTGTTGTTAATTTGTAAAAGAAACAGTTACATATGTATTCACTACACTGTGTCTTTTTAACAGCAGAAAAATCTGAGAACAAAGTTGGGGTTATGTGAGAGCTTAAGCCTTAGGACATTTAAGAAGTTGAAGATGTAATTTTGTTGGGATGCATTTTCCTACATTCCCCTTCCTAGGAGAGAAAGGTAGCAATTTACTCAACACAACATGAAAATGTTACTGGCTCAGAGGCAGCAGTGAATCTGCAGCAACGTAAATGCTAGAGTTTTTCCTGACTTGTATGATGATGTTATTTTCTTACTAATGATTTCACTGAAATAATAGTTTTGGCTTACTTTATACCACTTCAGGACAATCTAGAAATCTTTCAAGAAGATAAGCAGAGCATAATCAGAACCTTAAGGTTAGGACACAGAATCACTTTACAGTGTACATCAGTGAGTCACTGTAACTGTCTCTCTGTATGCCCCTAGGCAATAACAGTTGCAGAATAATTAGGCTTGGCTTAAGTATTGGCTTAAGTACTGGCTTAAGTACTGGCTTAAGTATTGGCTTAAGTACTAGAAAAGAACTGATAAGGCTCTGATTTGCAGCTGGATCTAGTGAGCTGACATACTTGTCCCAGTAACATGATTCCATAATTTGAGATACTGAGAGCTCCTAGGCTCTTGTGGCTGTGCATAAGTAGAATGACCAAATGAAATGGGATGCAGAACCTTCTGAATGTTTTATGCATGTGAAGCATGTCACAATTGCATGTTGCACTGCTTCTTGACATGTTGCCCCCTTGTTTTGTCTCCCAGACAAAACTAAATCCAGTTGCCCTTGTCTCCACTTGTTCTTGTGTCCTAGTGTGATTCTTCCTGATACTCAGAGGGAGAAATCAAACTGTTTTGTGAGATAAGTGGAAGATAACCATACATATCTTGCAGATTGTGTGGTATACACAGCATTCTGTAGTATGTATGGCACAGGCTAGTATGTTTAATTGTTTTGATACCTAGGAAAAAAGAATTAATAATGTCTTACCCATAGGAACAGCTTCACAGTCATAAGCCCTTATCCTCATGAGGGATTTCAACCACCATGATATATGTTGGAAAGACAATTCAGCAAGCACCAGCAATCCAGGAAGTTTCTGGAATGCATTGATGACAGCATACTTCTCCAAAGGGTAGAGGAACCAAAAAGAAAAAGTGCTATGCTGGACCTTTTTCTCACTAACACAGATGAGCTGGTGCATGATGTAAAACTTCATGGGTGATTTGGCTGAAGCAACCATGAGATAGTAGTAGAATTCAGGATTATGGAAGGTGCAAAGCAAGATCACTACCCTGTAGGGCAGGGGAGCCCAGGAAAGGTGGTCCACATTCAAGGATCAGTTCCTCCATGCCCAGGCAGGAATGCCAGGAAGCCTTCATGGATGAGGAAGGAGCTCTTGGATACAGTTAAATGTAAAAACAAGTCCTAGAAAGGGTGGAAGCAGGGACAGGAATATAAAGACGTTGTCAGAGAAGCCAGAGATCAGGTTAGGAAAGTCAAAGTACAGGAAGAATTGAATCTGGCTGGAAGAATCGAGGGCAACAAGAAAAAGTTTCTACAGGTGTGTCAGTGGTAAGAGGAGGACTAGGCCCTTTCTAGAGGGAAACTGGAGACCTAGTCATGCAGAGTATGGAGAAGGGTGAGGTAATTAATGACTTTTTTGCTTCAGTCTTCACCAGTAAGGGCTCTTATCACATCACCTAAGTTACAGAAGGCAAAGTAAGGGATTGGGAAAAGGAAGATTCACCCCACTGAAGGAGAAGAGCAGGTTCGAGACCATCTCAGGAACCTGAAGGTGCACAAGTCCGTGGGACCTGATGGGATTCATCCACAACTTCAGAACAAACTGTCAGATGATTTTTCAAAGCCACTTTGAAGAAGTGGCAGTCTGGTGAAGTTCCCACTGACTGGAAAAGAGGAAAGATAACCCCATTTTTAAAAAGGAAAAAAAGGAAGACTTGGGGAACTACAGGCCAGTCTGTTCCCAGGAAGATCATGGAACAAATCCTTCTGAAGGTTCTACTAAGGCAAATGAAAAATCCAGAGGTGATTGGTGGTGGCCAACATGGCTTCACAAAGGGCAACTTATGCCTGACAAATCTGGTGGCTGACATCATCTACCTGGACTTGTATAAAGTGTTCAACACTATCCTGGAAGACATTCTGCTATCTGAACTGGAACAATATGGATTTGATGGATGGACCAGTCAGTGGATAAGGAACTGGCTGGATGGTTGCACTCAAAGGATTGTGGTCAATAGCTCAATGTCAAAATGGAGAACAGTCATGAGTAGTGTTCCTCAAGTGCCAATATTTGGACCAGTGCTGCTTAACATCTTTGCTGGATGGCAGAATTCAGTGCACCCTCAGGAGGTTTGCTGATGGCACCAAAGTGTGGTGAGGTTGAGACCCTGGAGGGAAGGAATGCCATCCAGAGGCATCTTAATAGGCTTTAGAGGTGGATTTGTGCAAGCTTCCTGAATTTCAACAGCACCAAGTACAGGAAAGTAGGATTTTAACTATAACTTGCAGGATATTTAGGCTAGTGCTGCCCTGTAAGGCAAGAGGGTGTTAGTCCAAGCAAAAGTGGAAGTCAGTATGTACGTATAAGGGTATTGAAGGGGAAGGGAGTAGCTCTGAGATAAAGGTTGTTAAATAATGATATACCATTTTTCTGATTTAAATACTTCTCAATTTTTCTGTCTATGATCCTGCCAACTTCTTGATTTTTTTTTTTCTAACACACAAGTGTTTTATATTGATTTTAGCCATATTGATCTTAAAGGAGCAAGCTGTTCTGTTGGCCTACCTTGCCAATAGTTCTGTATCTCAGACACTTATTACATCACTTAACATCTTGGTGTTGTTCAAACCTCAGACTTATTTATGTGTCTTCAGAAAGAGAGTAACCAACAGGAGATTAGACCTGTTACTTCTCTTGCAAATAATTTTCAAGATAAGAAACATAGTACTAATTTTGAGGTATTTAATTCTGAGACAGTCAAAATACAATACTTATTATCTTCTCCTTAACACTGTGGTTTGGAGAATAAAATAAAGTATTTACTGACACATTCCCCTTGTCTTGAACTGTGACATATAGGACAAAACAAAAACAAAAGTTTGTGTTTCAGGCATGTTAATTAGATAGGTGTCATGGTTCACTGCTGGGTGCAGAACTGAGGGAATTGGTGTAAAGATCACGTATCATAAATTGTTATGTAGATGTTTGTAAAATGCATAACTATGCTCAATTTGGAGATGTGTATTTATTATGCTTAAAAATAATAAGTACCAAATAATAAGTACAAGGCTGAGTCTCATTTCCTGGCATGTTTGTTTTGTGTCTATCTGCAGTGTCTCTGTTATGGCTATTTATAAGTGCTTGTTTTCTTTGTTTGTTTGGGTTTTGTTTTTTTTTTTGTTTGTTTTTGGTTTGTTTGATTGTTTGTTTTTTCTTGTTTTAATTCCTTTCTCTAGAGTCCATAAGTGTACTGAGTGATGCTCTAAGTCAGATAGAGTCTCAAGGGAATATTGCTCTGAATTCAACAAGCTCTGGATCTGTGGTCTCTTCATCTGTTGACACAGTAAGTACCTTTCTCTGTCATATGCATCCAAAGTTAGGTGACAACTTTGAACAGGGAGACTTGTGTTGATGATCAGCTTCTACTCTAGCTTGCTGTCTGGAAAATGAGAGGTTTCAAACTGTGTTTTGAACTGCAAAGTGAGGGAGCATAATAAGAAGCAACTCTAGATTTGACTGTTTTCTTATTGATAATGGGGAAACTGGATTGAATACTGATTGAACAAATTGAATACTGAATAATGCTTGCAAATTTGGAAAGCTTCTTACAGTATTATTCAGAAAAGGGGTGGGGGATGGGTCTTGCTGGGCAATGTGGTTTTGCTCTGGCTCCTTTTCTACAGATAAATAATTTTTCCTTGTTTCAGTCTTACTATAGTGTTAGTTATTTCATTCATTCATTGTTCTTGAAAAATTCTTACACATTGCTGGGAGCAAAGCTATATAAATTTATACTACTTATTATTGAAGTAAACTGCTTGCAGTAAGATATAATGCATTATATTAGAGTTGCTTGTACTGCAACAAATCCATTAGAATTTTATGGTATGTTTATTGCTCATACTTTATGTTTACATATGACTATAAAGAAAATGCTCAAATATGAACTTTGTTAGATACAAGCGTTACAGAAAGAATACAAGTGTAATATTAACTATTATGAAGTTTTATTTTATACCAACTTTTAATTTCCAGGCAAGCATTGTTGGCCGGGAATTGGCTACCCAAGTGTACAAATATACTCACTTGGAACCTATTCTGTATGCCCTGGGTGTGGGAATGTCAACTAAGGATCCAGATCACCTAAAATTTCTCTTTGAAGGAAGTGAAGATTTCTGCTGTTTACCTAGTTTTGGAGTAATTCCTGCTCAGACTTCAATGTTTGATGGTATTCCTTCTCTTCCAGGACTAAATATTGATCTTGCAAAGGTATGGTAGATTTAAGTATCTAACTTTATATAACTATAAAGTGACTTTAATTAATATGTTTGTAAGGAAAATCCAGTGTTTTATAGTCTTACACCCTGAGAAATTGTTCATTTGCTTCATTTGTATAACTCCTGTCTTCCCAGGATGGTTTGAACAGTCAGTTTTTTGTTAAATTTTGTGTTCAATATGCTGTTATTAAACCACTAGGGTTTAAAACTTTATCTTCAAGTATTTTTTATGGGGGATGAAACTGGAAATACAAAACAAAAGACTTGCAGTTTTCTTTTTTATTTGTTCGGTCTGACCACTTTCTAAAGTAGCTGTATTTCCTAGCAATTGTGTTGGGGAAGTAATACAATACAATGATTGTTACAGCACTGCCTTTCTTTACACAGATGCTGCATGGTGAGCAGTATCTGGAACTATATAAACCATTGCCGACCTCAGGTCAGTCCTTTTGTGCTGCTGATGTGCTTTTCACTGTGACAGAAGTTCATGTAGCCATACTATTAATGGAAATAGGGGACCTCTTTTTCCTGGAGGATTTTTTGGTTTTTTTTTTCCCAAGGGAAAGGGTAAAAAAAAGAGGCAACCTGATATATTATTGATGAAATTCTGCACCTCTGTGTTCTTGGTATTAGGTGTTGCTTTTCTGTAGTATACGTAGTAAAGTCATGCCTAATCTTTGATACAATAAGCAAATACACTCTGTGCTGGTGCTTCAATCATGTAGTTTGATACTAACATTAGGACAAGAGGAAAAGGGTTAAAATTCCACCAGGGTAGGTTCAGGTTAGATATTGGGAAAAACTTCTTCACAGAAATAGTGGTGAAACAGGCTGTCCAAGGAAGTGGTGGGGACACCATCCCTGGAGGTGTTCAAAAGATGGATAGATGAAGAGCTACAGTGAATAGTTTAGTGGTAGGATGGACAATTGGACTCAGTGGTCTTAGAGATCCTTTCCAACCTTGATGATTCAACGATTCTAACTAGAAGAACTTTTAATTCTTTCTGTAAGGTTGTACCATAAAACTTTTGCAATGTTTGCCAAAAAATTCTTCAACACTGGTTGCATCCGAGTGCCTGTAGGAGGACAAGATTTAAGAAGACAGGATTTTTTTTTCTGCATGTAAAGAGGAAATGGATATCTTCATGAGGAGGTGAAAAAACAACTTGCTTCCTTTCAAAATTCTCAAGACATCAGTTGCTGCAGTTGCAAGCTTTTTTCACAGATGGCTGTGTTTTACCAGTTTAAAACACTTGAAAAGTGCTTTTTAGATTCATTCAGGATATGTGTGCATGTATCTGAGTTTCTTAATTAGTAGTTTTTAAAAATTAACTTTTCCAGGCTGTAGAAAGAAAAAAAAAACCTGCATAATTTCTTGCTGAAACAAAAAGATATATGAAAATTCTGTCAGCTTGGAAGAAGTCTGATAATTAGTAATTGATTGCTTCATAAAGGTTTTTATTTTTCCATTAAGTAAACATATATGGGTAGATATCTGTCTAGAGCAATAAAATCTTGAAATTTGTGGCTGTTCTGTAAAGGATTTGAGCTATCTTTGAGGTTATTGATGTTTGTGTCTGAAATGTGCTTTGTGTATTGCCCTGAATGAATAAACTGTAGCAAGATTTTATTAGGAAAAAACCCCACAAAATTTAAAAGAATTTTTAAAATCCTCACATCTGTAAACCAATTGTGTACTATGAGTATTATTACCACTATTATTATTGTTAGTAAGGAAGTATAGGGATCTGCAGATTTCTTTCCTGAAGGAAAACCTTAGGACATGTGTATGTTCTTTACTTACAGGGCAATTAACTTCAGTTTCAACTGTTGCTGATATTCTTGACAAAGGATCAGGAGCAGTCTTACTTATAGATGGTAAGAGGGTTTATAATTTTTGGAGGGGAAGCAGTAAAATTTTACAGCCTCAGTTTTAAACTAGCTGTACCAATAACTGCCAATTCTTCCTCAGTAAGCACAGTTAGTTTATTAAATCTCAACGAGAGCTGAGATACGAGCTAATTAGCTAATAGCTGTTTAAATGTATGAAGTAATTGTTCTTTGGCAGTTAATGTACTGAATGTAGTCAAATAAACACTCCTCTTGGAAAAGGATTTCAGATAAGGCTTGGTTGCTTTCCTATGAGGTGTAGTGCACTACATAAAAATCCTTAACAGTACTACTTAATCCAAGCTAAAAGAAGCCATTTTAGATTCTGCCACCCATCAGCAAGTGGGCATGTTTGCAGATGCGTGCCTGTGTTTTGTGGAGTTGTTTTGCAAAGATTTTTCATGTATATTTATGTTGCATAGACTCGTATACAAAGAAGCCATCTCTAAGAGTGTGTCTGTTTTATGCCTATGTTATTCTTTTTTGAATGAAAATTAACTCAAACCATCCCTTTGTGTCCAAGTTAAAGGATCAGATTGTATCCAGAAATTACTGAATTGTTGTTTTCAGAATTTTGTTGTCTTTATTTAGGAGTATACCAAGGTCCTTTCTGAAGTTAGACTGCAAAAGCAGATTAATGGACAGTGAATCTGTGAACACTCTTAAGCTTCATCTTGTTGAGATGAAGTTGTACAAAGGTCTTTACTGTCCATTTTTCCTCCTAGCTATGTTTGCTTGCATGCTGGGCTAGCACTAAGTCTGTCTGCTTCTGCAACATGCAACGGTTCTTTTTGTGAGCCAAGTCTTGACCAGTTTTAAATTTCTTCTGGAACTGGAAATGAGCATTAACAATGCCTCAAACTTCAGTCACAGGTATAAGGGAATGGAATAGAAATGAACTGGAAACAGGAAGCTGAATCTTGATGCTGAGTAACAAGTTTAATTTCTTTAAAAGAAGCATAGGTGATCTTAAACTAAAGCTTACTTATGGGCTTTTTTTAACCACTTTTTGTGTGAGTTGATAATGTGTTTTAACCACTAGGGATTCTTAATAGCTTTTAATGCATCATATTTTATGATACAGTTCTATCACATTGAAATAAACTGCTAACGCATTGTGATATGCTGATATAAATACTGATTTTACTACTGTTGTCAAACATATTTAGTATTTTGAATGTCATCAGCATTTTGATAGCTCATTTTCCATTTTAATGCTTTCATATAGATAAAATTCGTAATAGTGTTATTAGAAGCAGATCCGTAGTCTTCTCTAGTGAGGAAGTTTCTTGTAACATTACAGCATGGCAGTGTGAACATGGTCCTTTCAGTCGTTAAAAAAAACTTTCTTGTGTTTAAAGCTGAACTTTTATCTTGTAACAACTCATGTAATCTATAAGAAAGAAACAATTGAAGACAATAGTTGACATTCCTCTTTTGTTGTCTTTCAGTGAATACCTATTGTGGTAAGGACCTAGTGTGTTATAACCAGTTCACTTTGTTTTTTGTTGGAGCTGGAGGATTTGGTGGAAAACGAACATCAGAAAAGGCCAAGGTAAATTCACACTTACTTGTATTTGAAAAAAAAACAACAGCCACATACAAATTGCTGTCAACACTGTGAGGAAAGATATTTACTGTGTCAACAAGGAAGGATAAACCAGCATTGAGCAGTGGTGGTACAAACTCAGATGAAATTTAAATACTTCTGATCATTCAAGAGCCTGAATGAAAGTGTACTCTTCAGGGCCTGGAAAATCAGTGGGTTTCACAGAGAAAAGTGAATTGCAACATGCAACTAATGAGATACCTGTCATTTAAAGTATTTTAATACAAGAGTATAAAACACTCTAATGGAAAACAGAACAGGAGATTCTCTAGAATATATTTATAATGTAAAATCTGTGGACTTGGAATTAGAAAATTATGCCTGAGGTTAAAATAATTGAAACTGAAACTCATACAAAATTCATGATGATGTGGAAAAAATGCACCTTTAGAGGATTTGTATTAAATCTTTTAGAAGAGGGTCTTTTGAAATCAACAGTATTGGAGGCCCAATATGAATTTATCTGGCCCAACATGACTGAATTAATTCCATAGTAATGGCAGAAGATGCTGCATGCTGTACTTTTGGCTGAGCTAAATTCCTTAAAATCCTGTGTTTTTAGGTCAAGTGTTCAGCTGTCCTGTTTGGCAAGACTTTTATTGACTCTTGGTTTTATATAACCCAAACATAAACTTGCAAACAAAAGAAACTATTGGTTTGAAATTTATTTATTTGTGTGACTTCTAGTCTCACCCTCCATAAGTTCTTGTTAAAAGCTAGCTGGGGAAAGGTTTTATTTTTTCTATCTATTTTTTAGCTAATAATCTTATAGTGGACATTTTGTATTGGAACAGGAAGTGGCTTTTATTTCTACAATGTGGTTTCCTCAAGTGGATTTGGGGAGCTTTCCCTCTGTTATGTAGCTTTAAAGCAGATTTTTGGGTTGCTCTTGATGGAGCATCAGCAGCAAGGAAAGTGACAAATCTGAAATTCTAGCTACTTTGCTAGGGGCCTACCACTGAGCTATTGGATTGTGTCAATTCAATTTCTGCCTCAGTATTTAATCTCTAGTTGGGAACATGTGATCTATGTTTCATCAGTTTAGCATTGGAGTGTGTTCTGCTGTACCATCTCTGAGATTTTCTTTGCTTCTACTTAAGGGCTACTTATATTAAAAAATAAATGGATACTTAGTGATAATTTTGTGTGTATATATACAGAGAGTTTTCATGTTTAGTTTAATAACTTGTTTTTCATGTGTTATCTTTTTGATTACAGGTATGATCATATGCTAATATTGCAAGATGTTGCTCTACTATAGAGATTGGCGTAGTAAAAATCTGAGAAGTGTTGCAATGTGTGGTGTTAAGTTAGAACTTACAATTTCTAAAAGAGATCTCTTGGTGTAACTCTTTATAAATCTAGGTATTCATGTGAAAGATGTATTAAAAGCATGAAGAAGAAAAGAAATGTAGCAGTATAGTTTCTCACATCCAGTAGAGTGGAACTCCTGCATTTTGGCAAAGAGTTAGCAAATGACAAACAATGTCACATGAACACATAGTGTGTCAATCCAAATTAATGACATAGCTATTCAGGTACATAAAGCTACTGTCTCCTTCATACTGTGTTTAAGGTAGTGCCACCTGTGGCCAAATGTTGTTATTGTGAACTAGTCTTGAGGCACTACAGTAATAAGGAGTTAATTGAATAAAGGCTGTTTTAAGCTCTGTATTTTAGAAAATTTATAATTAAATACCTAGGTTTTGTACATCTATAATACAGTAGGTATTGTTTGGGGATTTTTGGATGTAATCATACAAGTTTTTTTTACTGAAATCTGTATCATTTGTAAAGAAGTATTCCCCATATGTCACTTTACAAATCAAATGGAAATGCCTCCTGTGTCAAAGAAAAACGGGGAAAACCCTCTGCATTGTATAAAAAAATCCATATATAATATTTCAGATTGTGTATAAAGGTCTTTGGGAACCTTAATTTTTCTATAATAAGATTTTGTAGTAGTGCATGTAAAAGAATTACATTTCAAATGAAATGTTGCAAATCTACAATGGCATCAGTGAGTCTAGCATAGTTCCTTGGCATTTTTTAGTTAAATGTTGCACTTTATGCAACTGCAACTTCTTCACTATTTAATGAAGAACAAGAATGCTATATAAATGATTTTGCATTTCAAAACATAAAGAATAGCCTTCACAGACAGCAGTCCTTCTTCTGACAGAAAAAACCCATAATCTAGTCTAGTAAAGACAACACAGAGCGAATTTCACAGAGGCCTCTGCATACAAGAGGATGGTTTCAATTCATAAATCTTCCTGCTTTGTCTATGGAAACCTTTCTAAAAAACATACCTATGTCCCTCTGTGCAAAAAAAGAAATCCCAAACTGACCAGCTATATTTTATGATGTGTCTTTTTGTGACTTTAAACAGCAACTTAGAAAGAATTTCCAAATTTAGGTCTGTGATGAGCAAAACATGTAAATCATGTCCTTTCTCTTGAGTTGTGGTGCTCTTGCCCTACTGGCCGGTGGGTTTCCATACTTATTCACTTATTTCCATACTTATGTCTTAATGGCTTTAAGTCAGGTATTTTCCTGTAGATGCTCTTTATTTTATACATAACCCAATATATTCTGGCATGGGTACAGGTAAAACATTTTTAGAGTTAAATAATAATTCTACTATTTTTTACCTAGGTAACAGTGAATCCACCCAAGAGACCTCCTGATGCTGTAATTTCTGATGTCACAACAGTTAATCAGGTAAAACATTGGATGCTCTAGGTATGGAAATAATTGTTTTGTTTGGAGAAAGGAGTCTTCTGTGCTGATACATAATAGTTCAAATTTTTTTATATATCTCAGGTATTTATATTTGTGTGTATGTATATGTATGTATATATGTGTATAACATGAAGCTGATGTTTGTGGTAGGTTAAGTTGTGACAGTGTGTTCAAGGTACTAAGACATTCTTTTAACAAGGTTGATGTGATTTTTATAACCATTTATTGCAGAGGAAATGTATGTTAGTATTCTGTCCTAGGTTAAAAAAAAACAAAAACAACAGGTTCAAAATTTATGAAACTTACAACAAATGGTGCAAGAAAACACATTGTGAACCAAACAAAAGTTCTTAAAGTTCACAATTTTGAAAGAATTACGTTTCTGTACTAGTAGTCAAGGAAAGCTGAAATACAAATAGATGTCTATCCAGTTGCTTTTCCATGGGTGCACAGTCCTAATGGTGCACAGGCATCTACTTCCGTAGGCAAAAAGCTGAATAAATAAATATATCCTCTGAAGGTAAATATACGGCAGGTGTCAGAACAATAAGACCAGGACAGTTTGATACTACCTCTATTAAGACACTGAGTAGTATTTTTGAAAGCAGCTTTATCATGGCAGAAGAGTGCAGCATTTGGAGATACAATTAAAATGCTGAGCATAAGCTTATCATCAGCTGTTGGAAGTGTGGTGTGTGCTTAGCCTCTGATGAGATACAGAGTAATTAAACTTAAGTGGTTGAAGTCCAAGGTAGCTCTGCCCACTTAAGCCAGGAAAGAGCTTATATCAGCATTTCTGTTTCTATTAATTCACAGCACTATTCTAGGAGATGTCTTTAATTCTTCTCAATAAGCTTTATTGAAAGTTGGCCAAGGCGAAGGGAATGGTGTGAGGGTATTTTGTTCCTGGGAGGTGGTTAAATGCAATGGAAGTTAAATGCAGCTCCATAGCATCTGGTATTTTATTAGGTAAGATATAGAGACCTTAATGGTCCAGTAGTTACAAGTATTTACTTTTGATGTTGAAAACCTAGTTCAAATGATTCTCTGCCTGATTAAATCAGAATTGATTCCAGCTGCTGTAATTTTCAAATGATGTTTATGATCCCCTTGTTCATACAGTAATGTTAGTTTCTGACCCTTTTACATCTGGAATTCACAGAATCACAGAATTGGCATGGTTGGAAAAGACCTCTAAGATCACTGAATCCAACTATCAATAGCCACCCCTCCAGCAAAATAATATGTATATCACCATGCCCACCATAGCATGTCCTGAAATGCTTAATCTACATGGTTTTTAAATACCTCCAGGGATGATGACTCCACCACCTCCTTGGGCAGCCTGTTGCAGCACATGACTACTCTCTCAGTAAAAAAATTCTTCCTCATATCTAGTCTAAACCTCCCCTGGTGCAACTTGAGGCCATTTCCCTTAGAGAGAAGAGGGAAGCACTCACCTCCCTACAACTTCTTTCAAGTGGTTGTAGAGAGCAATGTCTCCTCTCAGCCTTCTCCAAACTAAACTTTATTCCCAGTTCCCTCAGCCTCTTCTCATAGGAATTGTTCACCAGACCCTTCACCAGCTTGGTTGTACTTTTCTGAACTTGCTCCAGCAGCTCAGTGTCTTTCTTGTAGTTTAGGGCCCAGAACTGAACACAGGACTCAAGGTGCTGCCTCACCAGTGACAAGTACAGGGACACAGTCACTTCCCTTCTCCTGCTGGCCACATTATTCCTGATACAAGCCAGGGTGCTATTGACCTTCTTGGCCACCTGAGCACATTGCTGGCCCATATTCAGGTGGGTGTTGACCAGCAGCCCAGGTCCTTTTCTGTCTGGCAGCTTTCCAGCCACTTTTCCCAAGCCTGTAGCATTGCCTGAGATTGTTGTGACTAAAGTCCAGGACCTGGCACTTGGCCATATTGAACTTAATGTTACTGGCCTTAGCCCACTGGTCCAACCTGTCCAAGTCCCTCTGCAGAGCCTTCCTACCCTCAGGAATATGGTGTAATTATTTGGGTGCCCTAGACAGATACAGGATTTGCACTTGATGATCCGGATGATCCTGATCCCTTAAAAATTGGCATGTTCTATTATTTTATGAACACTCCCACCCAACTTCATGTCATTTGCAAACTCACTGAGGAAGCACTCAGTCCTGTCATATTATTGATAAAGATACTGAACAAGACCAGCCCCAGAACTGAACCCTGGGGAACACCAGTGGTGACCAGCCACCAACTGGATTTAACTCTGTTGTCTGCAACTCTCTGGGCCTGGACAGAAAATTTTAACCCAGAAAAGAGTGTACCTGGCTATAATATGAGCTGCCAGCTTCTTGAAGAGAATGGTCTCAAAGCCTTTACTAAAGACCAGGTAGACAACATCCAAGTCTTTCCTTTCTACACTAGGCCGGCCGTCTGGTCATAGACCAAGATCAGGTTGATCAAGCAGGACCTGCCTTTCTTGAACCCATGCTGGCTGGGCCTGATTCCCTGGCTGTCCTGCACTTGCCATATGAGCACACTCGAGATGAACTTCTCCGTAATATGTCTCAGCACCGAGGCCAGGCTGACAAGCCTGGAGTTCCCTGGATCCTCTTTCTGGCTCTTGTAGATGGGCATCACGCTGGCAATCCTCCAGTCATCTGGGACCTCCCGGGTTCACCAAGGTAGATCATGGAGGGAGACTTGATGGGCTCGTCTGCCAGCTCCCCCCATACTCCTGGGTGGATCTCATCCAGCCCCATAGACTGTCCAGGTGCTGTAGCAGGTCATTAACTGCTTCCTTCTGGATTATGTTCTTTTCTCTGTCGTATCTTCAGCTTAGGTGGATGAGGGTAGCTGGTAGCAGGACTGACTAATAAAAAGGGAGGCAAAGAGGGTATTTTACTCCCACTTTCTTCTGAAAGCTACCTGTCCTGTTTGTCTATGTGGAAAAACTAAAGCTGTAACATTTGTATTTGTAACATAACACATTTGCAGGACTTCTAAGTTTTTCTCATTTCAGTAAAGTGTCTAATAATTTTAAGAATTGGTGGCCAGATGAAATCTTCACTTGCATCAGGGTCTCCCACTTTAAAATCTGACTGTACATTGACCGAGGATGTTAAGAAATTGCTGCTTTTTAGTGTTTTGATTTCTCTATAAAATGCAATTATTTTGAATTTTCTCAGATGAGAAGTCCTCTGTCTCATACTGCTGTGCTCTAGCTATTTAGGTTTAGTTTTTCATTATGTCACGTTCAGCTAAAACTGCAGTTCTTAATGTTACTGGAAACAGTTGTGGAGACAATGATGCATTAATGTAGTTTGATGTAAAAAGAGTGGACTTTGCAATACCAACTTATTAAACAGACATCCTGAAAGAATTAGGGTGAATGAGAAACATTCAACAGTCTGATGAATTACTAAACTAAAACCCACTGTAAAATGTTTTCTGCCTGTTGTCAGCAGTTTCAGTCTTGTGATTCAGTTCTTTACTTCGAGTATAGTGAAATAAAACACTTAAAAGCTTCTGTGTAACTGGGATGTTGATACTATGGAATGTCATCTTTTATTCTGCACAAATTTAATTTGTGTTTACATTTTGAGTATATGTAAATACATGTGCATGTATTTAGAGAAGATACACATAGATACAATAGTAATCATTAATATTCTATTTGAAAAAAAAATTGGTTATTTCTAGTTTATGTTTGGTTTTTGGAGAAAATTTATGCTTATTTTAAACAGATCAGAATAAAAAGTTGTTGGAAGGTGTTTAGAGTTTAGGCCATTGATTGAATGAGTGCAGTAAAGTCCTGTAAGAGAAGATAAGGAAAACATTTGCATGGATGGGGAAAATATGGTTAGAGGACAAATGTATTTTTTTATGTCTTGATCTGCAAGGACTGTAGTACAGTGTTGCCTGAAAACATGTAAATCTATGTTCTCATGTGCTGTTCTCTTAAGTTAGCTTCCTGAGAGCCTAAAGTGATTTTTTTCTATTTGTAGCATAAGTAATTTGTTTCATGATGGAGAAAATAAAGTGCTGCAGTAGGTTCACAGATCTGGAGAACATGCCAGAAAAAAGGTGTTTAACAGCAAAGGATAATGCAAGCAAAACAAAGGGAGGTGAAGCCATTGCAGGGATTTGATAATGATGTCCTAATTTGTCTAGGGATTTCAGGATGCAGAGATGATACTCTCAGCAGTCTTGATATTGTGTAGTAATTGAGCATTTGCAGTAGTAAGAACCTTAAGACTTTGTTACATGTTAGTAAGCTAATTTCAACTTTTATTCATTCACCCACATGGTGTTTGTTCCTGTTAGGAAGATTAGAATATGATTTTCTAGTTGTGGCAATTTGGAAAAATAGCAGAGGGCTTGGATTACAGTAGAATTTTGTGTGGTACAATGGTAAAAAAGGAACTAGCCTGGAAGTAATTTAATTTTTAAAAAAATGCTTTTCATTACCAAAAGTTTATTTCCTCCCTCCCTCTATTCATGTCTTAGTAAAGGGTATAAAAACTATTACTCCATTTAAAGTTCCCCAAACCAAAGTAATTTGAGTTTTGTATCTCTTCATGAGATTATTTGACTGCTTGCTTCTAAATAAGTTGTTTGGTGAAATGTATACATGCGCACACACATGCCTATAGATACGTATATGAGTAAGATAAGCTCTTGACCAGAGCATTTTTTTTCTCTTTTTAGAAGAGAAAATATATGGATATTTGGGTTCCTTTTTTGATAGCTTTGCCTTTGACATTTATTGCAGTCTCCAGGCAAGACTGAAAAATTGGCAGAGATAGGTTGGATATTGCCTTTTCTTTTGTGGTCTGGCAGAACTCCTGAATTGTTAGGAAATGAGACTTGACAGTATGTGTTATTAATTGGAGAATAATCTAGCCATATTATGACTGACTTAAATCTAATGCCCCACATCAGTTGACTCTTGTCATCCTCCAAATATACATAACTTCTTTTTTTTTTTTCTTTTTTTTTTTTTTTTTTTTTTTTTTTTTTCCTTTTTTTTTTTTCTTTGCTATCACTCAGGCCTTCAGGAAATGTCAGAATTTGAGGGATATAGAAACTAGAGCCAACAAGGCTTTGAAACAGTTCTTTCCTCATGTGAAATGTAATTTATGTAATGAAGTAATACCAAAGAATGGTAAATGAAAAGAATGTTTTTGGCAGACCTGACATGACTGCACTGAATCTCAAGTAGCTGCTATGTAACTGTTTTATTCAGTTCAGCCTGTGTGTTTTCTAGCTATGACTAGTGCAACTCGTTGCAGGCACAGAAAAAAATGAGTATTGTTTACCATAGTCATGCATCAGACTTTTAGTAAAATACATTGATCACATTTAATTATCTGAACCTAGATATTTCTTAAATGCTATGTTTATTTTCTTAGTGAAGCACAAGTATTCTTTACCACAGTAGTTCTGAAAAGCATTTGACAGAGGTATTATCTCCCAAGTAGTGCTTAGTATCACAGCAGATACCTGGCTAGTTTTTATTACAGCTTCAGTAAGCAATCACTGCAAAGATAGATTTGAGCTGAAAACAGAAATGTCATTTTTATATGGGAGTGCCATTCTCATAAATAGAATTTTCTCGTATTACAGTGAAATGTTATGTAATTTGAATTAAAATTTATTACAACAGCTTCTTTGTGAAAATAGCCTCCTGACAGCTTTCTTAAAAAGCCAAGTTAATGGAAGAATGAAAATGACGCCTTAGAATTTCAATTTAGTTTAAAAGTTATTTTATTATTTAATTTATTTATTAATATTTGGTAATTTTTATTTTCTAGGTTTTAAGACCTAGAAAGTTTACATTTTAGACTGTTAGATTTTAGACTAAAACAAAACTTTAGTGATGAGGGATCATACAGTACTTTGTAGAGTTCTGTCAAGAGGAATTATCTTTAAATTGTCAGCTATAATATAATTTTTCTTTTTTTTTAAGGGCACTAAGGGTATGGTCCTCACTAGAAATCTCTTTCAGAGTATTATAACTTTGATCATGGTGGCAGTAAGACCTTAGGCAGCTCCTAAGAAAGAAGGTAGTGATGCATCAGAGCTGCTCATCTCTGCCTTTTGACAGTGAAACACTTTTAGCAGCTACTTGGGGGAGAATGGGACTGAGTAAAGGCACAGCAAGCCAGAAGAGCAGCATGTGCATGTTCTCTGAACCCCTGCTGTTGTGGGGTTTTTATATGTGTGAGTGGGAGTGTGATGGCATCTCAATACCCCATTTTTTTTCTGCTTGTGTGAGAGTTGAGATGAGAGAACAGAAAGTGAAGGGAGCAGGTGCTCTCTATGGGTGGTAATTGGTAGCCCATGTCCATCTGTCTCTTCCCACTCATCACTTCAATCCATTTGCCTTAGTAGTGTAGTGTAAATATTTATTTTACTTTCCTGTTCCACCCTTAGCCAGCACTGTGTGTTTCACCACACACTCCTTGGGTACCCCCTATGGAACAGCCTTTGTGGCACAGGATTTCTGGGTGTTCTATTTAGCTTGCTTTTTTGAACTTGATTTGGCTTTTAGTTTGCTAGTTTTAGAGTCCTAGCACTGCAGGAGACTGCCTTCAGGAGATCTTGACTTGATTCTTCTCACTACATGAGATATCTTAGAGCATCACCATTGTTTTTTCCTCCCATTAAGCAGCTGTATTTTTTTCTTAAGTACCAAGACCATACATAGTTTTTGGCACATTTCCCTGGAGCTTGTACATTTTGTTTGCACAACATTTAACTTCTGCTGGTTTGTATTTATGTAATCTAATGAGTAATAAAATAAATAGTGATAAGTTTGCTAAACTATGACAAGTTTTTTGAGAGATGCCTGCTTGTTTCTGCCAAGCAGAGATAGGCTCCCATTTTTGTTTCTCTGTTCCTGCAGGCTGCGTTGTATCGTCTGAGTGGAGATTTGAATCCTTTACACCTTGATCCAAGTTTTGCTGCTCTTGGAGGTGAGCTGGGGGATGCCATTGTATTAATGTCTGGACAAAGGTTGATGTAAATGTATTTTTAATTTTACTGAATTTCTTTTCCACTTAGAGAGTCTTTAACAAGTTGGAGGAAACAGTGCTTTTTTTAATAGCTGTTCTTAGAGTCACCATTAGATGTCTTCAAAGTTCTGTGTGATGCTTCCCTTCAAAGCACTGCTTCTTGTAGCTACAAATGCAGAATGATTCTTGTACTCCTACCTACTCACCTCTATACCATCTTTAAAATCTCTTTCATAAGCAGAAAAAAGTGACTATCAAAAGCTTCATGGGAATTCCATAAATTCTTCAGTAGATAATTCTTTCCATCTAAATAATTTTGAGATTATGTTGGTCTCAATAGATTTTTTTTTTTATACTTCTATTAGTCTTATGAATTCCAGTAGCTCTTAGGAGTGCAGGAGAGAGGGACTATGTTAGCACTTTTTTAAATATAAAAATGCTGAAATGTTCCTCTTGCTAGTCCAGTAGCTTGGTTGTTTGCATTATGGTACATGCCAAACCAACCACATTAATTCCTGTAGTGATCTAATTAATAAAGACAGATCTGTTTTCTTAAATTTCTGTTGTAAAGGTATCTTTCAGAGTAGGCCTTGCAAGCACTATAGCGTAATTGTTCCAGGCAGACATCAATTGGATTTACATCAGAAATTTTCTTGAATATATATGCTGTCATCATAAACTTTACAAGAAAATAGTGGTCTATTCAGAATACTGGTCTGCAGTATTCTGGTGACTTCTTTTTGATATATAAGACAAATAGAGCAGAGTTATGTGTCGTTGTTCAGTTCATACTT
The DNA here is from genome assembly GCA_038090715.1 of Florisuga fusca. NCBI lineage: Eukaryota > Metazoa > Chordata > Aves > Apodiformes > Trochilidae > Florisuga > Florisuga fusca. The sequence continues at coordinate 17,451,412 of JAAWXA010000006.1, read as the reverse complement.
ACACATATTGTCTCGCTTCATAAATACATCCTAATTGTTTGGTTAACTTTGTTTTTTATAATTCTATGTAAATTTGTGAGATAAATAATGATAATCAAACACTAGAGTCCATAAAGATTTAGACTCTCACCCATACAAAAGAAAAGGAGTTGCAGTCTTCTACAGGCTATAAAAAGAGCACTGGCACCTAGACACAGTGAAAAATGAAAACTGCTCCACTGGATTTTGGAACTGGGGCAGTCTCCTACTCAAATACCCATATTAAATGCAAGTTTGAACAAAGAAAAAAATCACTGTAGAGATATTATAGAAATATTTTTTATAGTTATAAAAAAATTATTAGCTTGGGCATATTAACACACCTTTTTGTCTTTAAGTTTTCCCTTTGACATTCTTTCACCAATGTGCATTGGAAGCAAGCATTTAGCATAATTACCTCAAGTTATTACAGCATTACTGTTAAACTTTTCTGTGGGTAGTGTTTCACAGGAGATACCCTACATGAAAATACTTGTATACATTCTTGTGCCTCTATTCCTATAGTTTGTGAGTATATCTGAGATACTAGAAAGTCTAAGCAACATTTATTTTGGGGTTTATTTTTCAGTCTAGATAAAAAGTAACCTGATGGCCTTGTGGATTTTCCCTAGTTTTATAAAGAAAATGCCAAGGAGAATAGGACCTTACACATTTCTCTGAGTTCTGAAAATAGTGGCACGTGTGGTTCTTGCGTAGTGAATTTAGCTAAGCTTTTGAAGAGCTAAATGTTACTGTAACATGCTGTATGAGAAATACCAAATACTGATATTGTTACTATGATGCCAGTAATCTGTTTAAAAATGGACTATATGGTGTCTTTGTGCTTTCAGAAATACTCTGTGCGCAGTGTAGAAAAAACAGTACCATTAAAAATGAGCATATTCAAATATTTTCCAGGGAAGAAATGGCAGAATGATCAGTCATATACATCAAGAAAACAGACTCGCGTCCCTTTCCACCTGTCCTTCTGTCACATCTCCTCTCCTAACTTAACAAACAAAAATTTCGTATCCTCACTCCTTTTGGCCATGTCTCAGAATTCCCACCTTTCCCAGCACTGAGTCCTACTAGCTTTTTTGTCTCTGTCTTGAAGGTGGTTTCTTCTTCTGCTACTTCTGATTCTCTGCAGTCTAGACTTTCTTCTGTCTCTTTTTTGGTAGTTGGGTTTTGCTTTTGCTTCTGCTTCTTTCTCACAGTTTTTTTTCCCCTTGGCACAACTTTTCCTGCTCTGTAGATGCTATGAGAAGTTGTTCTCAGGAAAAACAGACTAGCAGCTGAGCGTGGCAGAGTTCCAGACAAAGCAACCAGTTTCAGAGCCAAAGCTGGACAGATCTGTCTTGAATGCATAGCCTGTTGCAAGTGGGATCAATTACTGCCCTGTCAGGTCAAAGCAACCTGTTAAGGGTAACGGATCAGGACATACTCAGTACAAGCAGTATGTTTAAAAAAATTTAAAATCTGTTGCAGTTTAGGAAATCTCAGGGCAGTTTCCAAAGGTTTATTTTGTCAGACTTGGGAAAGACTGGGAAAAGTTTCAGTGCTAATACAAAGATGATCTTCTGCCAAGGTTCAACTTCTGGTCCAGTGTGCAAGGAAACTGGACAAAAAATGTCAGTATAAACAAAATACTTTTTTTCCCCTCTTCTTTGTTAGATGTGGTCAAAATGTGTGAAATATTTTCAGGTTGGGGTTTTTTTCCATTTTTAAATAGAGAAGAATTAATCCTAAACTGTGCACTATATTTGAAGACTTTTCACAATTGAGAATTAAAAACAGGAAGCATCGAATAATGTTGATATCATCACATTTAATCATTACAAATACCTCCTACTGTTGATAAAGTTCTGTGTAACTGTGTATATGATGCACAGAAACAGACAGTCTCCTTGTTTTTTCTTTTTTCCACCTGCACAGGGTGGAACTAAGGGGTCTTACATAGCATAGGCAGTGTTGAAGTGCCACTTCTCAGCAATCACTTTTCTTTGCTTCAAAGTAGAGAAGAAAATAAATGGTAAAGCATTCTTTTTCAGTGAGGTAAATCAGGTTAAAAAGAAAAAAAGGATTAAGAACATTATTGGAGGAAAATACTGTCAGTAAAATACAGATATTTGTAGAAGCAACGTGCAAACTTCTAATATTACAGACACTAAAATGTTACTTTTTGAAATAGGATTTGAGAAGCCTATACTTCATGGACTGTGCTCCTTTGGGTTTGCTGCTAGACACGTTTTGAAGCAGTTTGCAAATAATGATGTCAACAGATTCAAGGCAATCAAGGTCTGCATGATCATTCTTTGCAGTTAATTTTCCTGATATTTCTGGTTTTAATAATAATTCTTTAGCGTGGGAAACGGATATTATCTTAAGTGCCATGTTTGCTTTTACTTTATTGCTGCATGCATTTTAATGCCTCTGTCTATATGTTTGCTTAAATATTTAGGGTTTCTGCATTTCCAGTTGACTTTCTCTTTGCTGCTTCTCGTTTAAGTAGAACCTATGCTTTTAAGCTTTGCATCTACTTAAGACAGATCTTTCACACCCCCACTTTTTAATTTCTTTTTTCAGGTTCGCTTTGCAAAACCAGTCTTCCCAGGGCAAACTTTACAGACAGAAATGTGGAAGGAAGGAAATAGAATCCATTTCCAGACAAAGGTTAGAACACTGTTATGGGGTTTGAAGAAAGATGTCTTTGTTAAAGACTAGGAGTATAAGGAGGGAGCAAAAACTGTGGCTTATCAAACATACCATTGAAGAATGTCTTGTAAATAAATGAGGTTAATAGAATTAAATAGTCATACCTATTTTATGATGTTCCAATAAAAATACCAGTATACTCACAGGGTGTAGTACACTCCTGATGTTAAACAGTCATTTTATTGTACTGCATTTTCTGTGTGTGTCCACTGTGGAAGAACAAGAAGTAGTCATTCTCAGGTCAGCATAGTTTATACTTGTTTTCTTCAGTTAATCATAACCTTCTGTATGTACCTTTCTTTAACATTTGTTTATCTTAAATCAACTCCTGACAGTTAGTTTGACCACATAAACTTACACAAATTCTGCTTAAATTGAACGCTGCCTTTACACAGAACTAATTACTTAAAAAATGGAAGTTTCATAGCAGTTTGACATAGTAACTACTATAAAACTGAGTTTATAAATTCAGGTTTTTAATTTCTCTAATTTTTTTGGTATTGCTGTTAGCATTATGTAAGGCTATGCTGTAGTCCTCTCCTACACTTGGTAGGACACTTTCTGGAAGCTAAGGCTAAAATACTGCATGTAGAAGCAAAAAGTTCTCATCACATCTGCTGTTGTATCCTGTGACACTGTCACTTAAACTGTAAGTTGCTACTGTAATTTGTCAATATGTATTGGCTTATGCAAATACAATTTACACTGCTTTGCCTCCTTGAAGCTTTGTATCCCCATCTATAAAGATGTAGCCAGCTGTTGACTGGTGAGTAAAGCTGCAGGGATAGTTGTAGCTGCAGGGAAGAGTGGGCATGATAAGGTCATAGGATTGCTGTTTCCACAGGGATACACTTTTGTGTAATAAATGTTGACAGAAGAAAGTAAATTTTGTCTGCAGATGTGGTGAGTGTTGGCAGCTATGGAACTTCAGAATGACAACAAGACTACTATGTACAAACTCCATCTCTGGTTACTAGTAGTAAACAAGACAGTTTGTTACCTCAAATATGATTTGGAGATTGCATAGCTATATTTAAAAGGTTCTGCCACCCAGTCCTCACAAAATTTTTACACTTCAGGTATTTACTTCTGAGTGTTTGCATGTGCAGTGTAAACTAACATAATTTATCATATGCCTTCATGCCCTTTGGAGTCTGTGAACAAAGGGGGATGTTTTGTTGTTTTTAAACGCTGTGTTTGTTTTTATGCTTGTTTTTTTCATTGCTAATATGCAGAGTTTGGGAGGATTTTGGTACAGGTTTTTTCCACAAGTGTGCAGTAACTTATTTTGGAGAGAAATTACAATGTTTGTCAGGATTCTAAGAAACCACATTGTTTCAACAGTTAAGAATTACACAGAATTCTGTTTCTTACTGCATGTTGGATTAGTTTTAAGTAAAGTTATCTTTGTACTTGTAATGAAGTCTACTTAAATCCAACTAAAAGGAGAGGTACAACTTTTATATTCTGGTTTCCTTATCTAAAGTGCAGTGGTGGCAGGTGACAAGCTGTTAGATGTGATTAGAATAATAGTCATTATGTAGTCTTCCTGTATTAGTTTCACCTGTGTAATAAGCTAGGCTGAGTTACAGTATGTTCGTCCACTTTGGCTGCTCATTATATAACTATGCATTGTCAGTGAATCACTTTGCCATCTACTGTTTCCTCCTGTAAGTCAGAATAGTTTGGCAGACCCTAGAGAGACAAGGCCAAAATGGAACCTATTTTCTTGTCTGAATTACCTGTTTCAAATAATTAAAACAGAAGAGAATTCAAGTATTTTTCCCCTTTCATTGTGAAATATTTTTGATTTTGACAATTTGTAAAAAGTTACTTCTAGTGCAAGTTTCAGTATAAGCCATCTGGAAATAGTGAAACTGTCTACATAAACTCTTCACAACACCATATCTACCTCCAGGAAAAAAAATGTAGAGCAATATAATTTTCAGTAACATTAACAGTTTTTTTCTACCATTTTATGCACAGAAAATTAGCAATATATTTTTGTTAGAATTCCTCCAGAAGCAAGTAGTTATTTTGTTCGAGTAGCTGTTCACAAAGCAGAGTATACTAACTTTTCTCAAGATCACAATGCATTTAAGGGGTGTTTTTTTCATACTCTGGAAATTCCATGTTTTCTTTGTCTCTGATTTTAAAATGTAAGGCATACTTCTTGGTTCCCCTTCTTTTGTGAAGTTTTTTTAACTCACCAATTCTTTAATGCAATTTTTTTTCCCCCACCACAGGTGAAAGAGACTGGAGAAGTTGCTATTGCAGGGGGCTATGTGGATATAGTACCAGCTTTGGATAAGCCCTTTGCTCAGGAGCATCTGAAGGTAGGGAAAGCAATAAACATATTAACTCACAAAGCAGCATAGTTGGGCTTTATTTTTGTGAAAAGCTCAGGGAAAATACCTGTATCACTTACATTTTGCAGCATATGAGTTCAGAGATCTGAATACACCTTGTTTAACACATAGAGGGCTCATGGATCTATTTGAGGAGCAATATACAGATGTTTGAACATACACAGAAAGGCTGGTGAAGTTTGAAGTGCTTAATGCCAGTTGAACTGTTAGGTTAAGCATTTTGCTGTATGTAACAAAACAAGTGAGGCATGCACTGATGAGGGCAACTGGTTTTAAGTACTTGCAGAATTTGAGATTGAAATCAGTCCCTTTAATTTGAGGCTGTACTGGTAAAGCAAGCATTTTGTTGTTATTTTGTGCTATTGCAAACCAAACTCAATGTAAGTTGTAAAAGTGTGTGACCTTTCTTTCTCAATGTTTTTCAGATAGACATGGGGACAGTGGCAGGAGAGCAATAAAGAGCAGAACAAATGAGATAGTGAACTCATAGAAAAGGATAGTTTTGTCACTGAATCATTTTCAGAGAAGGCTCTTCACAGCTGTTTGTGCATATGGTTAGGCCTAACACATGATACATGTTTTATACTATATATATACATATATATATATTTTAAGAAATTGTCTGCACGTTTGCATTAAGCCTTGAGTACTGAACTTGCAGCAAAAGACACTGTAATACCAAGGATATTCTGGGTTCTTAATGTGGTCTAAAAGACATCAGTGCACAGTGCATTGCTTTAATAAATTATAATACTTTTCCCCTCATTGATTCCTGCCTGCAAAGGATGAAATGTAAATGCCTTGAAGTTTGTGAAATACTAAGGTAGCGGTATTGGTATAAAGCATGTGATAAATTCCTGGGACTTTGTTTCTTTTTGCTGGTAGTGTTTAGTCCTCTGACATTAGTCATCTGTGTACTACCTATATGTACTGCCTGGTGTACATATAGGTATAGCTGACCAAATAAAGCTATGAGAGCTTCCTTGCTCTGATTTCAGTTAAATCAAAAATGTTGCTGGATTGGTTTTAACAAATATTTGTACTGAATAAAAACAATGAAAGGCTTGAAAAGTCATATGTGTTTAGAAAAATTGAAAATCCCACTCTTAAATGATAAACACATTATGTCTACTCTTTCGACTTCAGACAGTGTTCGTAGTAGTATGTTTTGCACACCTTCCATGTCAAATGAAGGTAATGTACTTGTAAAAGCATTTATGTGTTCTCAAAACAGTCATGCCATTCATCATGAAAAAAAATGATGGCTTTACTCTGAAGGAAATAGAGGACAATGTATAAGCCCTTACAATCCCAATTATTAGTGAGAAATGATAAAAATTACAAAAGCAAGATTTGAGAACTCTCAATCAAGAGTCCATGAAGTGTTTTCTGCTTGAATGTACTCCAATGCTGATAGTTGCTAAAGGTGATTATTTATGGTGGAAGAAATCTCAGTTGCATTTAATAAGTCTGCAGTAGACTTTCCTGAACACAATGCTTGAACTATAGACTTTTAAAATGTAGTTTCTTTTAAACTTCTTTTAAACTGTAGTACTTCTAAAATGGAGTTTCTATTCTAAATTGTTCATATTCACTTTCTTTTTCAAGTCTGCAGTGCTGCAGAGTGACCTTGTGTTTGAAGAGATTGGTCGTCGTGTAAAAGAGATTGGAAATGAGTTGGTAAAGAAAGTAAATGCCGTGTTCCAATGGGACATAACTAAAGATGGAAAAACAGCAATGCAGTGGAGTAAGTTTGTAGCTTTTTTGTAATGCTTTGATGCCTTTTTTAATGGCATGAGATTAATTATAGTCATTCTAATTAAGCTGACATATTGAAAGTAATTATCAGTAGATGCATATTCACCTGGAACCAAAAAATCGGTTTCCATAGTAAATGCACAAGTGACAAGTTGGTCAGATCAAATTCTATAATGGCACTTACTGACCTTTCTAGGAATACTCTTCTGTTACCTGTTTATTTAGATGCAGGCATAGGCAAACCAGCCTCTAGAACTTCAGTGCATGTCTGTTTACATTTTCCAAAATTGATTGCCACTGCACTTAGAAAAGCAGGCTAAATTAACCTACTAGGAGCTCTATTAAAGTAATTAGCTTAATGCTGATGTAGACACTAAGTAATGTAAAACAAATAGTTATTTGTTTCTACTGCATTGTTCTTGTCACTTGAAAATATAGCCCACTTTGTTTCCATTGTGTATTTTAGTATCTGAATATATTTCATTGTTTTTTGAATTATTCAGCTGTTTTTTCGAGGTGTTTTGAATAATCTATTAAAGAAATTAAGTTTTTCCACAAAGGATAAACCGTAGTCATATTCCACGCCCTTGGTTTTCTTTTTTGTGGAGAAATGCAAGTCAAGTCTGTCTCATAGATGTGGTTGGTTTGTTTTGGTTTGGTTTTTTTTGATTGATCTGAGTGGTTGGATCCAATCAGAGCAGTTCTGGGGGAGGTAATGATGAGGTGGGCTGTCCTTCAACAGGCTGATGGGGTAGACTGACATTTTAACATTGTGCTTTGTCCTACAGACTGCCTTTTTAATATTGTTAAGTCTCTCCCATGCCTGTTCCCAGTAAATGGTGAATGGTTTAAGCAGCCCCTCTTCCTTTTACAGAATGGTTTAGAAACCTGTAATTTCACTTTCTGTGTTCTAATGTTAGCCAGCAGAGATTCTAAGCAGGAAGACAGCTGTTATGTGTCAGGAAAAATGTACATAGATTGATCAAGATAGCTTTGTCCTGTCTGCGGAGCCTTCTAAGAAATTTTTGAGGAATAATGGGTAATTTCCACTTGGATAAGTTAATCAGTATATTGGATATACCTGTGTAGACTATACAGGCTAAGTACCTATGCATTGAAATGAGGGGAAAATACCACGTAATTCAACTCAGAAGATCTGTCTTAAAACTCCTTCCTGCTCTTAATTATTCCTACTGTCTGCAGTTTCCTCCTTTTATGCTCTGTAATTAAAATTATGGATGTGCCTGGACAGAAGGCTTATGTGTTTAATTGTGCCTACGATTATAGGAGATACAGTAAAAACTCATAGATTAAACTTAAACACTTTAAGTGGATGCTTCTGATTGTTAGAGTATTACTCTATCTCAAATCTCTCCATTACTTTATGTATCACTCATGTCTATTCTTTTATGTGTAATTAAATGTAATGTGATAGTCATGTTCACAATAACAACCAGAAAGCTATCTTCAATGTATTGTTGTTTTTAGTTTTGGAACTGCTTAGGAACACCTAAGGATGTTAGGAACACCTAAAGTGTTACTTGTGTTCAAAGGATGGAAAGGCAAATCAATAGAAGAAAAAGCTGATGAGGAGTGTTCAAGACATGAATAAAATTTTTTCCCAGGAGTACCCTAAGCTGCAAGCTGCTGAACACAAACCAGGCACACCGTAGGAGTGAGATCTGAGCAGGGGCCTTACCTGCCTCATGAGACCAAGTTTTATTAGGTGTGAAATAGGTAGATTTTTTTGTCATTTTATTCAGAGACAGAGTACTCCTGCTTTGAGTAAACTCAGAGAAAAAATTCTGTTTACCAAAAATAGCTTTGCCTGTCTTTTATTTCCTACTCAAGTGGTGGAAGGAAAGCAGTGCCTTCTTCCAATGCTTATTTCCCTAGTTAAAAGGTATTAAATAGACATAACTTTTCTTTGTCCTGACCCGTTTGCATTGCTTGTAGTGAACAATATCTGTACTTTTATACCAATCTTAAAACTCAATGGAGGAGGTAATGTAATGTTTCCTAACACTAACTGGTATTAGGAATTTAAACGAAACATTTTCAAAATCTTGGAAAAATTACTGCACATTTTTCTATAGTGTGATCAACTCCTTCAAGCTTAGGTGTCAAAGCAGTGGCTAGCATTTGTGAATTACTGTAATCTGTGTAACAGTAAATATGTAAGACTGAATGTAAATATCTAGGTGACAAGAAGGGTGTCTGTAGAAAATCCTGCTTCCTTTGCTTATCAGTAGTGTTGGTATGCAAGTACCCCCCCTGCATATCAGTTTTATAAAGTTCTGGCCAAACTCACTTGCAGAGTGTTAGCATGTGGATTAATAACATACTATTGTTGCTATCTGTGTTACTCTAGTGGTTGATTTCTAATGGCAAGATACATATATCTGCATGATGGAATTTTTATTTTGGGGATTTTAGAAAGCACCATTTGTTTGGGCTTTTTTTAATGACCCAAACACGAAGCAAAAAACCAGACCTTCTAGAGCCAAATATTCAAGATGTTTAAGCAATTGCCTTTTAAATTCTTTGTACTTGTTTGCATACATTATTGTTCAGTACTCAAGAGCATCAGCATGTATTAGTTTTTGTACCAAATGCTAACATAATTCATTTTACATGGTCAGTGTAGAAGAAAAGAGTAGTTTCTGGCTTTCCATTTAAAGGAAGACAGCTTTTGTGCAGTTATGATGTCATCGATAACCCAAAAGATTTCTGACAGATCTTTATATCATCATCATCCAGACTTTTGTAATACATAGAAACAATGACACCTTAGATTATGTAACATTGCCAGTGCCATTTACTGAGTTGGATGCTTGACTTTTTCTGTTGCTAATGAATTTAAGGTTCTGTACATAATTAGAAATTTTAGCCTTTGTGAAAGTTGTTTTTTTTTTCTTCAGAAACTGAAGATGATGTTACAATGTTACTTTTGCTGTAGCTTGGATCTAGTTATAAGTCACTATTTTGACTAGTTTCAAATCTGCTTCAAATTTCAATGATGGTCAAGTAGGTAGAATTGCACATATTTAGCACTGCATTAAAATTTGGCCTGCTGATTATTAGTTGATCTCCTATGTACAATAATTTTAAATCAGTTTTGTAAATGTTATGCTAAGTTTGGTTTAAACAATTTCAATTCTTTATCTCTTTTCTTAATGTAAAAATGCTGTTTTGAGAGCTAATTCTTACGTTTACATAGCCACAATAAAGCCAAGTGAAAATTGACTTGGAATTTGGTTCCTGTGGATAAATATCACATGCTCCTTCGGTGTACGGTCAGAATTCTTGACATGTTATCACTGAAACAACTGACATGTGTACAACAGGGGGTAGATTATTTCAAGGGAGTTCTTTGATTGTTTTAAAACTTGAGGTGATGCCAGTTGTTTCATTCTCTATCTTCATTTTAGATCTTTTGTTTCTAAGGGCCTCCCAGCCCTTTACAGGTGATGTTTGTGGTTCTCTTGGGCTACCTGCTGGGCCTTTTCCTCTATTAAATGTATTGTACTTGTGATGGCTTGTCTTTTAATGTTTTGACTTGCCACTTTGCAAAGCTTTGTGCTTCTATGAAAACTGCAGCAACTGACAGCACTAAAAACAATCTGCTGTCCTAGCCAGTTATTGCAGCTCCAGCATCTTCTGTTGATGTCCTTAAGCCTCTTAAGATCTGAGAAGAACCAGGGAGGGAAGCAAAGGAGGGGAAGAAGCAGTATTGCAGACAGCTGTGAAATTTGTTCCCATGTAAGCAGTGGTTCTGTTGCTCTCCAAATTTTCAGAAACCAAAAGTTTTTTTTTAAATAAATTATATTTATTTTAGTATTTTATTTTAATTGCATCTCTAACATTGGGATTTTTATTCTTTGCAATAAGCCAAGATTTTTGTTTATTACTTTAAATGAAGAGAGTGAATTGGGTTTTGGCTCTTTTTTGTTACAGAGACAGCTTCTTCATGGTAGCACTAATATTGGAAACACTCATCTGTTTAATTAGCAATGACCTTTTATGTTGTTCTGTGTGATCAGTGTGAAGACATGGAGAGTTGTAGAACGATCGATCTTGGACTCAGAGTGTGAAATTTTGGACAGCTTTCTAAACACCAGTGAACTGTAGCCACTGACAACTGGTCTTAATTAGCAGTATTTCTTTACAGAAGCAAGGTGTTCTAGTTTAAGAGGGTGCTGAAAATACTTTGAAGATGATAAAGCAATACAGATTTTGTATCAAAACCTAAGGAATAATCCTAAGAGTACTGGAGCTATCTTTTTGTGTTTTTTAACAAAATCATAGAATCACTGAAATGTAGAAGAGTTTAGTTGGAAGGGACCTCAAAGATCATCCATTTCCAACCCCCCTACATGGGCAGGGGCACCTTCCACTAGACCAGGTTGCTCAAGACCCCATCAACCTGGCCTTGAACACTTCCAGGGAGAGGGCAGACACAACTTCCTTGGGCAGCCTCTGCCAGTGTCTCACCACCCTCACACAAAATAATTTCTTCCTAACATGTAATCTAAATGTCTCAGTTTGAAATTGTTCCTCCTCATCCTATCAGTACATGCCCTTATGAAAAATCCCTCCTGAGCTTTCCTTTCTGTCCCCTTCACCTACTGGAGGGCTGATAAAAGTTCTCCCTGGAGCCTGCTCAACTCCAACCTGATCAACCTTCACTCTCCCAGCCTGTTTTTTGTAAAAGAGGTGCCCCAGCCCTGTCATGGTCTTCAATACCATCCTCTAGACTCCTTCCAAAAGCTCAATGTGCTCCTTGTGTTCTAGCCTCCAGAACTGGACGCAGCACTCAAGATGGGTTCTCATAAGAATGGAGCAGAGGGAGAAGATCACCTCCCTCGACTTCTGTGCAGCGTCTTCTGATGCATTCCAGGACAGGGTTGCAAGTGCAAATTGCTGGCTCATGTTGAGCATCTCAGCACCTGGTTTAGGGCAATCCTGGTTTAGGACAAATCACTGATGGACCTAGAGAAACTGTTCTTGTACCCTTGATGTCCCTGGCCAGATTTAATTCTGATAATTCAGATTTATCTTTCCTAGCCTTATCCTTGGCTGCTCCCTTTTTACATCTAATTGTGTCCAGGGGCTCCTTGTTCATCCATGCAAATCTCCCAGCAACCTTGCCTGCCTTCCTCTTTGTTGAGACTCATGGCTCCTGGGTCTCAAGAAGGTTATCCTTGAATACCAGTTTCCTTGGGTCCCTACTCCCTCCATGGCTTTATCCCATGGTACACTACCAAGCAGATCTCCAAAGACATCAAAGTCTGCTCTCCTGAGGTCCAAGGTAGTCAGCATGATGATCTCACTCCTTGTTGCCCATATCTTACATGTCTTGACCACCATATCCTACAGCCAAAGCTACCCTTGAGTTTCACATTCCTCACCAGCCTGTCCTCATTGGTGAGAACAAGTTCCAGCATAACACGTCTCCTCATTGGCTTCTCTGTCATTTGGAGAAGGAAGTTACCATCAACACATACCAGGAAACTCTTGGATTGCTTATGCCCTGCTGTTGTTGTCTGTCCAGAAGATACTGGGATCATTGAAGTCCCCCATGAGGACCAGGGCTTGTGAATATGAGGCTGCTCCTATCTGTCTGTAAAAGGCTTCACCTGTGTGGTTTTCCTGGTCAGGTGGCCCATAGAAGATCCCCACTGTAATGTCCCCGGTCCCTCCCCTCCCTTTAATCATGACCCATAAGTTCTTGGTCTTTATTCCAAGTTGGAGTTCCATACACTCCAGCTAGTCACTGACATTGAGGGTGACACCCCATCCTCATCTCCCCTGCCTGACCATTCTAAAGAGCCTGTGTCCTTCCATTTCAACACTCCAGTCATGGTCTCTGTGGTGCCAGTACAGTCATAACTCTACAAGCACACTTAATTGAGTGCCCTCCAGCTTTGACTTTTCCTGTTGGTTCACTACCCTAAAGAATGCTTTGCTTTCTCCTGTATATTTATTACTGTACAATTTCCTTTCTTTTCAGTGATTGTTTTCAGCGATTGTAAGATATTTATCTCAGAGTTAAGCTACTTAATTTCAAGTGTTGTTTCCATAGAGAAAGCATTGCCATTGAGATTTTTCAGCTGATAGTGTGTCTCTAGAACAGTACTCAGAAGCATTTACTCATCTGTTGCATTTTTGTCACACTCTGAAGGCACTGCTGATTCTTTCCAGTCCTCAGAAGAATGAAACTTTGTTAGGAGAACATGGGAGCAGTTGTTTAATGCAGTTGATTCTGAGCATATGAAAAATTACGGTGAAACTGCTTAATTTATGATGCAGTACGACTTCAGGTAATGAAGAGTAGGTGACACTTTGTTCTGTTTGTTTTGAGACCAAGTCTGGTATTGCAGTTAGTTACCCTCTGTAAATCAGAATAAAAACCAAGCCAAACCAAACAAAAAGAGTCTAACCCCTTAATACTTCTTGCCTAGAGATGGTAATGCACTCTTCAAGGTTAAGCAAAACCTGGGCCCCAGAGTTCAGATGCTGAGACTGTTTTGCTACTTACTGCAAAATATCAGTGTCGAGTGTTTTAGCCAGTATACATACGAATTTTGAACTTTTTTATTATGTCTCTGAAAACAGCATCTTATGGAAGATGATAATTAATAAATATTTAATTCCTGTTATATAACACTGATGTATACAAGTGAAAACAAAAAAATGAAGTATAACTACTGTTCCATCCACTGAAACTGCTTTATTCTGCTTTTCTGCCAGGTCTGTATTATTAAAAGTTTTAAAAGAGACTTTAGCTTTAAGTTTATTTTGCTGCTCACCAGTCTGTGTTTTCAAACTTCTGTTTCTGGGGGGGGGATAAGCCATGTGAATGACTAGACGAGCAGTATCTGTATCAGCCACATAAGGAACAAAAAGCCCTGGGGACACCTTTAGGCTACTCATTTGTTCCTGCTAGCAGTGGAGTCACGCTAGCAGTGCGCCGGGTAGTTGCCTGCAGCTGCTCAGGTCACCATCCACCTGGGCACTGATGTGGCTGAGCCTGTAACCAGGACATCAAGCTGGCTACAGCCATGGTCCCACATGCCAGCTACATTGATAAGGCAGTAGCTATAGCCATAGGGATGTGTATCCAGGAGATACATGTAGAAGACATGTATGGGAGACTTGCATCAATGCAGTTTCCTGTCACAGCAGGCATCTTTGTTATAGGGCTTTATTTCATAATGTTGTACTTTATAAGAAGGTTCATTCTTGTCACTTTGGAAAGAGAATTTTTATGATCTGATGGTTGGGATCTGTTCTGGTATTCGGCTCATTTCTTTCATTGCTGGTTAATATGCATTTTTCTGGCTGCTAGTGCTGTAGATTACTCTGTAGTTGTAATCTGAATACTCTAGGTATTCTCACCTAGGTGGTGAGAATGATCAAATGATCATTCATGTCTGTTATAATTTTTCTTTTTCTTCTTTTTTTTCTTAAAAAAAAAAAAGCAAATTTTTGGGGTAGCTTCTTACCCTCTGCTAGGAGGGTAGTTTCTGTGTGAGGTTTTTTTGTTTGGGTTTTTTTTTTTTTTTTTACTGCTAACATTAAACATGTCAACTCATTTATGATAGAGCTTAAAAAAAGGGGTGAGTCAACTAACAAGAAAAGGTCTTTCATGTTTTTGTAAAAAATATTTGCTGTCAGAGTTGTTCTCTTGTGGATGGTCTATTTTTACTTTTCTTAGCAAAAAATCTTAATGCTCTTTTAAAAAATCAAGTGGAAATGAAAATTATATTTTTTAATTTTGATTTTTGGGGAAAGAACATACTATTAGATTGAACCTTTTTTCTAATAATTTCTAACTTGAGATGAGTTACAGATTTGCTGAAATTAAATATATGTTTTTCCCATTTTCCCATGGTACCCTGATTATGCAATATTTTCAGGCATATTTATTTTGTTTAGAATTAATTACAGATTTTTGATTGGTTAAGCAATTCTTTTGAGACTTGGGTAGGAAATGGAGGAAAACAAGGATTGTAACAATGTTACGTATTCTATTCAGATTAAAATCGAAGATGTGTTAGAAGATTCCTGGGTCACTACACCTTTTCAATTCTAACTTTTTGTTGTCTAAACTTTACTTTACTGAATCTGTTGGATAAGTGTTATCAAAGTGACCTATCAAAACTGCATTTCCAGCCAGTGCTTAGTTGAAAAGGTGAAGAGGGCCTCACATGTCTTGGGACTTATTGTATCAGGCTTTTAGCATCTGGGTGCACTCCTAGAAGACATTCCCACAGGAGGAATGTTTAAAGTTTATTAGATATATTAGGTCTTTTGGATGACAAGAGTGTTATATAGCTTCCATCCACAAACACAGAAGGTATAGATTGTTTATCTGGTGCTCATTATTTGGAGGTTTTTTTTTCTTTTTCTCTTACTGTGTCAAGTTAGTGATGTCCATTAAACCTGTTCCTGAAATTATAATTTACCTTCCAATCAAATGGATAATAATCCAGCATGTCACTTCTAACTGAGCATCACTGTGTACTTAATTCCCCCTCTGGTTTTGTTACAATATTATTTAGAGCAAATTTCCAAAACTGAAAGATTTAAGTCAAAGAGACCAAAGCTACTCACAGTCTGTGTAATTCATCTTACCTTTTCAGAAAAACAATGTGGGAAAAAAAATACGTGAGATAATTTATGCAGAAATAAGACTCCTCCTCCTAGATAAGAGGCTAGTGTCTTAAAATTGTCAGGTAAGAGGAACCAGCTGACAGTGTTAGTATTGGCTATGCAGCCATGATTAGAGATGTCATTTCCTTATGGGAACATCCACCTGAATAATGAGTGTGGTTTTTTGCTTAAAAATTAGTGGGGGACTGTGAGGAAAAGGTGTAATGGGAAAGAGAATTTTCATTATCTGAGAATGGTTCAGCAAAGTGCATCCTGTCAAAATATTCTTCTAAACAAATGGCACAGCAGTGCTAGCCTTGTAATAGATTATTTTGGCAGGCCAGTTGGTGTGGGAAAAGCATACTCTGAAGCTCCAGACACTTTGAAAAATTTTTGGCTTTCCAGAAGAGAAAGACAGACAGATAATTGGCAAGGCTTCAAATGCTTTTTGCATGTAGCAGAACCATTAATTGCCTGTTGGATAGAACAGGGAAAATGTAGCAACATATTGCTTTCTCTGAGTAAAGGATGCTATTTTAAAACATTAGAGCTTTATTATCATCTTTAACATTTTTGCACTAATTGCACTAATTAATATCATATGAATCTAAAAGGTTTAAAATTAGGTTTTGCCATCCATGATAGAATTTTTTAATGGCAGTCCATGCTGTAAACCCTTTGCTCCTTCATACAAGAATTTTTTTTTTCTGTTCTAATTTCAGATATTTTATTTCATTAAAGAAGGATTAAAACACCTTTATTTTATTAGTGACTGTTAGCTTAAGTTTTTAAGTTTAGACTGAATGATTCATAATAGTAGATAAGGAGGGTAGTGTTCTTTAGACTGAAAATTTTGTCTTTATTTTGAAATATGTTATCATTGGTGCTTTTTCTCAGCAATTGACTTAAAGAATGGCTCTGGAGCAGTGTATCAAGGACCTGCAAGAAGTTCTGCTGATACCACCTTCACTCTCTCAGATGAGGATTTCATGGACGTGGTACAACAAAAGACCAACCCACAGAAGGTAAAACCTGTGTGTCACAGACATACTCAGGTGCACAGGGACATGCTATTTATCATGTATCAAGTTCTGGTTCATTCAGAAATCCGCAGCACTAGGTATTGCCTTAAATTAATCTCTGGTCCATTCAAAATCCATAACATTGGATGTTTGATGGTGCAAACCAGAGTCAGAGGATGTATGAACACGTCGTTACCTTCTGTTGTATTGGTCAGAATACATGATGAGGAATTTCAGCCATCTGGAGACAAAGATCCTTCAAATGACATAAAGTCTGGCAGTACAAAGCTAGCTGATTGTTCATATGGTTCCTGACATTTCCTGACACTATGATTTGCAGGGCTAGGTCTTGCAGTTTGATCAGTCAGGCAGTTTTGATTTATCAGACTGCAGGAAGTTGGTATGTGTTGCAATAATCTGATTTATTCCTACTGCTGCAGCAAAAAGCATCTCAGATTGTGTATGTATGTCATACGTGTATGTATTCCATGGAATAGTCAAAATTCACCCAAACAATGTAGATTTTAAGGGAAAGAAACGTATATAATCTGGGGTCTGCACTTTTAACTTCTTGGAGTCATGGGAACTATAGGCCTGTCAGCCTGACCTTGGTGCCTATCAAGGTTTTGTTATGGAGCCTCTGTTATGGAGCAGATCATCCTGAGTGCCATCAAGTGGCATGTAGAAGACAACCAGGGGATCAGGCCCAGCCCATGTGGATGTAGGAGAGGAAGGTCTTGCCTGACCAATCTCATCTCCTTCTATGACTGGGTGACCTGACCAGTGGGTGAGGGGAAGGCTGTGGATGTGGTCCATCTCAACTTCATCAAAGCTTTTGACACAGTCTCCCACGGCATCCTCCTGGAAGAGCTGGCAGTCCATGGCTTGCACAGGTACACCCTTCCCTAGGTTAAAAGCTGTCTGGATGGCCAGCCCCAGAGTGTGGTGGTGACCTGCTTCCAGCTGGCATCTGGTGACCTGTGGTGTCCCCCAAGGATCAGTACTGAGCCCAGCCCTTTTCAGCATCTTTATTGGCAACCTAGATGAGGGGATGGAGTCTTCCCCTAGTAAATTTGTGGGTGGCACCAAATTGGTTGGTGAGTGTTGGTCTGCTGGAGGGTAGGAAGGTGCTGCAGTGGGATCTGGAGAGGGTCAATGGTCTGAGGCCAGTGGTATGAAGTTCAAGAAGACCAAGTGCAGGGTCCTACACTTTGGCCACAATAATCCCACACAGTGCTATAGATGGGGGGAAGAGTGGCCTGGCAGAGAGGGACCTGGGAGTACTGGTTGACAACTGGTTGAACATGAGCCAGCAGTGTGCTCAAGTGGCCTGGAAGGCCAATGGCATCCTGGCCTGTATCAGGAATAGTGTGGACAGCAGGACTTGGGATGTAATTCTCTCCCAGTACTCAGCACTGGTGAGGCCTCACCTCGAGTACTCTGTGTACAGTTCTGGGCCCCTCACTTCAGGAAGGAGATTGAGGTGCTGGAGTGGGTCCAGAGGAGAGCAACGAGGCTGTGAAGGGAGTAGGGGGAAAGTCTTATGAGGAGAGGCTGAGGGAGCTGTGGTTGCTTAGCCTGGAGGAGACTCAGGGAGGACATTGTCACTCTCCAAAACTACCTGAAGGGAGGTTGTAGTCAGGTGGGGGTCAGGCTCTTCTCCCAGGCAACGAGTGATAGGACAAGGGGGCGTGGCCTGAAACTCTTCCAGGAGAGGTTTGGGTTGGATATCAGGAAGCCCTACCTCATGGAGAGGATGATCGGACGTGGTAATGGGCTGCCCAGGGAAGTAGTGGAGTCACCATCCCTGGAGGTGTTTAAGGAGAGGATGGCTGTGGCACCTGGTGCCATAGTTTAGCTAGTGTGGTGGTGTTAGGTCATAGGCTGGACTTGATCTCAGAAGTATTTTCTAGCCTCAATAATTCTAATTTTACTACTGATTTTACTAGTAGAAATGCCTTGTGTAAAAGTAAACTAAAGTCTCACAAATTTAATATGTCAGCTTGCAGATTAAAGCTTGAGCAAATGAAAACTTTAATTAAGCACATCATATATCAGACAGTTCCTTTCCTTTGATCCCAAGCAGAATTTTTGATACTTGGTTGTAAAATTGGAGACTAAAGGTGGTGGCAAGTGTTTTTTAAGTCCTACATACCACATGAGTAAAATCCTTTGTGACCCTTTATATAGCAGGCATAAAGCATAAACAAGATGTTGATGTGTTATCTTCAGAGTGCTAAAAAACAGTGATAGCAATTCAGGAACATATCTGTTCATAAACATTAGTATTTCCTGTGACTTTCTGTCAAGTTTTTCATCTAAAAAAGCTGAAAGCATCTATTCAGACTCTTCTCTGCTGGCTCTTTCTGTTCCTTATTTTAATTTATTTCAAGATAATGGAATTACGCAAAAGCACATTGTTTCAGAGCTTTCAAAGAGATTTCAAATGGCAAAGATGCAGTAAAGTAAAACTAGTTTAAAAAACTTCTGGACTAGATTAAGACAGGGTCTACAGCTCTTTGAAGCAGGGACAATAAAAATGCAATACATTGGTGTTTCAGTGAAAATACTGGTTGATTTATGACTCTGCAAATGCAAAGAAACTGCGTTTGGTTCCTTTGTAGTATTCAGTGTAGCCAGTACATTTATTTGGATTATGTGTGTATATATTGTCAAAGTCCCTATTTGAATTCTTGAGTAGCTGACCTTTTCACGAGGCCTTTAATTTTCATAAAATGGTCTTTTCATTCCATTTTCTCACTTCATTTGAGGATCTGTAGGTAACTATAGTATAGGGAGGGGAGGACTGGGAGCTTTATTTTTGTGCCCTGGTGAAGTTGTGCCATCAGATTCTGTGAAGAAATAAAGTTTATACCAGAAAAAATGCTCTGTGCCATCGGTAGAAAAGGAATGAAGGCCACTCTAGTTGCTGTGTATTTGTTTTTCCCCTGACACTTACGTTTTCTCCCCCTCTGCTTTCTGTAGGCATTCTTTTCTGGTAAACTAAAAGTGAAGGGGAATATCATGCTAAGCCAGAAATTGGAAATGATCCTGAAAGATTATGCCAAACTCTGAAGTGCTTGATCATCTACCACAGCAGTGAAGAACTTCAGAAGACAGAAACTTCAGTTAGTTCAGAACCAATGAATGAAACATACCCACCCACCCACTTAACAGCAATGTACTGATTCATTATAATATTAATATCCTGCTGATCTGTTTTAATTGCTGTAGACAAAGTTATGAAATTAACATAACTGTTAATATTGTACTTTCTTTGTTTTGTAGCAGTGGCAAAGAATCCTACTTTTCTCATTGCATATCTTTATCTAAATAAAATGTATGTTCTTCTTACAAAGATGCATATATTTCTATATTAATTCTGAGAAAGATTAAACCAATACATATCTTTGATACCTGCTTCTATGTGTATATCAGTCTTCATTTATATTGCCTTAGACTGTCTCATTTCTCTTAATCTGTCTTATTATTTAAATTAACATTTTTTATCCTAAGTTCTCATGATCCCATTAAAACTACTGGAAGATGGAATTCAGTTCTATTTATTTACGTATGTTATTAAGTAATTTTTTCTGTACAGGAAAAGTTCCTTGAACTTTAGCTCCATCTTAGATAGACAGTAATTTTTATGTAAGTTTACCATGAAAACTACATGGGAAGTGGTAAGCATTAAGTATTTTGGGAAAACTTTTTTCCTTTAAGAGGTATTGCACTGCACCAATGTCTGCCACTGTAGCAAAATTGTTCTTCATGTACATCCATTCCTGTGAGGGCCAACATCGTGGTGGCAGGGAAAGATACAAGAATGCATTCCTCATTTTGTACCTATGGCCACAACTGAAATAGCCATGGCAGCCATATGTTTTCCTGAAGAAAGTATGCTCTAAATTATGATTGTCAGATGAACACCTGGAAATTTGATTTCACCAATGTGACCGAAGCAAAGAAGAATTAATACTGTCTAACTTTGCTCAGAATAACAAAATCTTTTTTTTCCGTTTACTGGGTAATCTTGTGACAGTGATAAAGGTGTCTTCTGGTACTTTCTACTAAAAAATTGTATGATAATTGGTTGCTTATGTATGCACATACTACACCAAAACCAAAAGTTAACTCCTTTTGACAAATCTATACATACTGCCATAAAAATGTGTATTAAGAAAAAAGAGCTGTGAGAAACTAACTAGATAATTGCTAGGAAAAGCAATTATCAATACATCTATTTAAGAATATCATATTTACTGTAGTTAACATGGTCTTAAAAATTCATAATAGGTTTTTCTCTCAGCACCATAGATTGCCTGTTACCTTAAAGCACTGCTCTACAAGGAAAGGCCAGACTGCTAATAAGCTTATTTTTCTCCCTGTTGAAAGTGGGAAGCAAATATATTCAGGCAAGGGAAGATGGTACTGCTGAAAGCTGTTGTAATTTAACAGTTTGGAATTTAGTTCACTAAAGAACAGCAGTTTAATAGATGTGTTGGACAAGGATGAAAGAATAACCCAAGAACCATATAAAGTGTAGGTACTTTCGTGATGATCTATGTTCTGCATAATTTCAATTGAACATAAAATCCACATGCTCCAGTTTTATCCCCAGTACTGGCCTTGATTAAAAACAGAGGATGAAACCCAAAGTTACACTGCTGTTTGATATAGATGCCCTAGACTTTAGACTGATTTGAGGTTTTCATTGCATCATGGCTTGGTAATAGGTATTAATCTTGAGTGGGACAGAAACTCTTTCCGACTTAACTCCTAAAGGCTCATCCTTTTTCTCTCCTTGCCAAAGTTAATTGAGTTCTAGGAGCATAATCCAGGTGTTTAATACTTTCTGCTTTGTGGCCTGAGCAGCCACATGTTTTTAAATAATGTTTTTATTAATTTCATTCATTTATTATATATTCATATATTCATTTATTAATTTCATTAACAAAAATATTAATTTTAATTGTATTATTTTATTGATTTTATTAAGCTGTATGAGCAACAAGAGACCTGGTTAGAATAGCTAAAGCTCCATTAGATCTATATCTAGCCAGGGAGTTCAAGGGGAATAGCAAAAATTTCCATATGTATATTAGGAGCAAAAGGAACACTAAGGAAGTTGTGGGCCCCCTCAGAAAGGAAACAGATGAACTAATGAAGTGACATGGAGAAGGCTGAGGTCCTCAATGACTTCTTTATCTCAGTCTCCACTGGTGAGGGCTCCAGCCACCCTCCTGAAGTCACAGAAGACAATGGCAAGGGCTGGAAAGAGGAACTGCCAAGTGACATCTGAGGAAGCTGAAAGTGTTCAAGTCCATGGACCCAATGGGGGTACACCTGCAGGTACTGAGGGCACTGGCAGATGTGGCTGCTAAACTGCTGTCTATTATATTCTAAAAGTCATAGCAGTCTGGTGAAGTCCCCACTGACTGGAAAAGGGGAAACATAACCCCCATTCTCAAAAAGGGAAAGAAGGAAGATCCAGGGAACTATAGGCTGGTCAGTCTCACCTCTGTGCCCAGTAAGACCATGGAGCAGATCCTCCTGGAGGCACTGTTGAAGCAGAAGAATGACAAAGAGGTGACTTCACCAAGGGCAGATCATGCCTGACAAAGCTTGTGGCCTTCTGTGAAAAGGTCACAACATCAGTAGACAAAGAGCAGCCTGAGCAAAGCCTTCAACACAGTCCCACACAACATCCTGGTCTCCAAGCTGGTAAAATATTGGTTTGATGGATGGACCACTTGGTGGATTAGGAACTGGCTTGATGGCCACCCCAAAGAGTGGCTGTCAATGGATCTGTGTCCAAGTGGAGGGCAGTGACAAGTGGAGTCCCTCAGGATCAGTGTTGGGAATGGTTCTGTTTAACATCTTTGTTGGTGACATGGAGGGTGGCACTGAGTGCACCCTCAGCAAGCTTGATGGCACCAAGCTGTGTGGTGTGGCTGACACACTGGAGGGAAGGGATGCCATTCAGAGGCACCTTGACAGGCTGGAGAGGTGGGACCATGCCAGCCTCATGAAGTTCAACAAGACCAAGTGCAAGGTCCTGCATCTGGGTCGGGGCAATCCCAAGCACTGATATAGGCTGGGCAGTGACTGGCTGGAGAGCAGCCCTGAGGAAAAGGATTTGGGGGTGCTGGTGGGTAAGAAGTTCAGCATGAGCTGTCAATGTACACCTGCAGCCCAGAAAGCCAACCAGCTCCTTGGCTGCATCAAGAGAAGCTTGGCCAGGAGGTCGAGGAAATTGATTCTCCCCCTCTACTCTGCTCTTGTGAGACCCCACCTGGAGTACTGCATCCAGTTCTGGAGCCCCTTTTACAGGAGGGACATGAATGTGCTGGAGCATGCCCAGAGAAGGGCCATGAGGATGACCAGAGGGCTGGATCACCTCTCCTGTGAAGACAGACTGAGAGATTTGGGGTTATTCAGTCTGGAGAGGAGAAGGCTCCAAGGAGACCTTATTGTAGCCATCCAGCATCTGAAGGGAGACTACAAGAAAGCTGGTGAGGGACTTTTTAGGATGTCAGGTAGTGATAGGACTAGGGGGAATGCATTTAAAGTAGAGGAGGGTAGATTAAATCAGATGTTAGAAAGAAGGTTTTCTTCATGAGCGTGGTGAGACACTGGAACAGGCTGCCCAGAGAGGTGATGGAAGCCCCATCCCTGGAAGATTTTAAGGCCAGGCTGGACAGGGCTCTGAGCAACCTGATCTAGGTGTCCCTGCCCATGGCAGGGGGTTGGAACTAGATGATCTTAAAGTTGCCCTCCAACACTGGAAATTCTATGATTCTATGATTTTGGCATGTTGATTTAATCCCTATTCCATTTTGGTTAGCTTTAGAATGTTCTGGTTATCTCACCCTAACTAGTGTCTTAACCCATTTCTGTTGAAAGTAAGGCCACTTAGGTATGCTGAGCATATAACTGAAGTGATTTGGAGGCTTTGGTTTCTGTTTTCTTCCTATGTGAAAGCCTTCTGTTTTCTAGTTGCTAGGTTTTAAGAGGAGAATTCTCTGAAAAGAGTAACAAACCTAAGTATAAGGATACTGAAAGAAAATCCACACAAGGGAATGTTAACCCATTTGGTAAGGCGGTTGCTCAGTCTGAATGATTCCCCCAAATGGTATCATTCTGTTTTAGAGGCTCACATTTCAAACCTATCCATGTTTTTTATCCTTTCTTGTCATTGTCTCTCTTTCCACACAGAGCTTTTTTTTTTTTTTTTTTTTTTTTTTTTTTTTTTTTTTTTTTTTTTTTCCCCTGAGGGAACAGCTGAATCTATGTCTTCCCAGAGAGGAGTCTACATGCTGCTGAACCCACTTCTAGTCCCAGACTTGGTCACTGGTTTCCATCTAAGGATTTTAAGCGTTGGAATTCCAATATATGTATGTGTAATACATAATTATAGGTCTGGTGAGATTTAGAATAGCAGTAAAGTTAAGCTTGTTTAATGCTGTTTTAACAAATCACAAAATTAGATTATACGATTTTCTAATAGTTTAACAAATAATCCAGACTCAATTAAAATCAATAAAGAAGTTCAAGGAAAAAGTCTAACAATATCTAAAATATATTGTGCCTAAAACCATACACATACATTTAGAGAGGTTAGTCTCTCTAAATTTTGGTACCTAATATAATGAAAGAATTTGCATTCTTCTCCCACCAATTTACCAGCAGAGTCAAATTATATCTACCCTACATAATTTAATTTTCCCTCATGTTTAAGAGAGGTGTCCCACAACTTGCTCTATCAATTGGATGAAGCAGGTTCCTTCATGAAATGCATGGCAGCTCAATGAGATCCCAGAGAGCTCCAAAGAGTCTCCCACTTGAAACCAATAAATATAGGGCCGAAGATGATTGACTTTGGCCAGTATTTTTCCCTGATAGCTACAATTTGGGTTGAAAAATTTGGACTGTTTGGCAACTTTCAGAGTGGGCCTATGTTCCGAGTCACCAAGGGGTCACTTGGTCACCAAGTTATGTTCTGCAAACCTGGTTTGAGGTATGGTTAGCAAGTGCCTAATCACCCCAAATTGCTGTATTTGCACTAAAATGAAAAGGTACCCAATTATTCAGGCTCACTGCTCTAGTGGGCAATATCAGAAAGTGCAGGATGGTATCAGTCTGCTGTACTTGCTATTGAAACAAGAACAATGTTAGACCCACCACTCTTGTTTCATAACTTAAAGCAAGAAAAATGTTGGCTAATGTCAATGTTGCAATGTGGCTCAGTGAACAGGGAGGGTCTGCACCACCATAATCAGAGACCACTTCAGTGCTCTTGCTAAATTCTCTAGCAAATAAGCAAGCTTTTACAAGCTTCTTGGCAGTAAAATTCTCAACAGTGCATATGCACTATTTAATGTAGAAGAGAACAAGAGATTCTGCTGTTTAATGCAACATAGCCTTGATAGTGTTCTGAATCATTCTGTATATTATAAATAAGGTGCTGTTTGGACATCAGTGTAAAGACAACAGACTTGTTAGCAGTTGAAGGTAAGCATTCAGTTGCTCATCTTTCCCGAAGTTCTCTTTCTGGAATTGGTGCTAAATTTGATGCGAGTTTTAATCATGTCACAGTGATCCCTCCTTTTCCTTTTTATATTCATTAGAGTCTTCCTGCTGCCTTGCAATTATGTCCATCCACCAAAAAGAAAATTGCTGTTCCGGTGACATATGTCCTTTTCAGTCATTTATGGGTCCTCTAATTAAGGCAGGAGAGCAGTAAGAATGGATAGGGAAAGTTATATAAGCCTTCTGTCTATTAATATTGCCTTCAGAGAAGCCTGTGCTGAATTTTATGCTTTCTTGTCACTGGAATTCTTCTTAATTCGTTTATCCAAGAGTAGTTAAATACACCTTCCAGCTGCCATCAATAATTACAAAAACCAGCTCTTTAAATATTGACCAGTGCCTTCATAATGAGAGAATATTGAAACAAGTAAAATGAAGGAGGAGCAGGGTCATGAGAGAGAAACTTGAGCACCTTCAGGCATAGAAACTAACATGTTATCTCCTCTAAGGCTTATTTCCACCTCCCTAGCATCACAAGGCTCCCAAAGGCTGTTTGTATTCTAGTCTATTGGCTGTGATACTTGTAAAAAGAACTGCCCATTGCTCAAGAGTCACCTTGATAAATTAAAATGCTTCATAAAATGAAAGAATTCAGAGGTATAACAAACTATTCTAAACTGGATAAATATGTATTTTAAAATAATGTAATGTACTTTTTTTTTTTCTTTAGAATAAGGCTCTTCAGTACAATGCAATAATCCTTGACAGAGGTCAGGGTCACTGAGATTATATCTTCTATTAACATCCACACACATCTTAGGAGTAGAGCAACATGTAGACGATGATAACTTAGTCTTTACATATCATAATCTTTAGGGTAAAAGGAGAAAGGAAATACTAGTGTCAGCCAATTCCTGCAATGTGTTTTTTCTTCCACTTCAGTTGGGCTAGGTATGCTCATAATCATGAGGATGAGTAGACAGACACAGACAGCATCAAACATCAGCAAATCTGAAGTCGGTTATGGAAAATACAGTAGGCTATCAATGTGGTTGCATGTGTCTGACTTCTAGATTACCCTCATAATGCAACTGAAATATTTCATCTGCCAGGAAATCAATGCAATGAACTGGTGTGGTGGGGTCTCTGATCAGTGGATAGGCTGAGCTCTGTAAGCGATGGATCTCTTGGTATCTGTCACTGAGTACTATCAAAGTTCCCACAGTCTGCTACATTAAATTACCTGATCTATGGTCACTGTGTCCCAAAGGCAAAATCACACAAGGTACAATAATATTTAATGTTGTCCAAATTATATGATGTAAAGCATGTGTTTTGCGAAGAGCCATTTTAGAACATTATTACTCATATGTTTCCCTAAACTACATATACTTTGATGATATCAAGTGCTTTTTTTCACTAGAACTGCAACTATTTTAATAAAAAATGAGCAGCATATCAGCTGAAAAAACAATCAACAATACCCAAACTTGAAGAAATATCTGATTTAGGTTAAGGTTAAACATTTTTTTAAATCTCAAAATATAAAAGCATATAATCTCATACAATCTTAAAACATTTTTAGAAAGTTTCATCAAGACAGGATACTGAATTTCTCATCTTATTTAACTCATACTTACTCTTTTTCCTTCCCTACCTATGCCTTCTTCCGTTTTGCCAGTTCTCTTACTAATGCACATCAAAAGGAGCACAAGCATAGCAATACCAGTTCTTCATCAAGACTTAGATTTGCAATGGGGAAGATAGACTACTGTGGCACCGGGACATCATCTGGATCTCACTGATCCTTGAGTCAGGACAGAAATGAAATTTCCAGAAAATTCTTGGAACTGGGATTCCAAGAGTTCTATGAACTAAGTAAAAAATGGAATAAGTAGATTGAATAAAAGTGGAATAAGTTTGTCTTTCAATCTGACCCCCCCTCAAAGTAGTATATATTACTAAAAAATCAAGCAAAAATTAAAAAAATAAAAAAGCTGTGAATTGCTGAGATTTGATATCATCCTCTAACTTTACCAAAATAATTTATTTAGCGATTTCAGTGTTATTCAGACACAAGGTTCCCAACAGAATATAGGAATTAAATTGCTGGTTGCATCAATGATTGTGTGTAGGTTAAATCTCGAAGCACTATCCTAGTATTTTTCTCTTACATCACTTTTTTGTGTACTGTTCTTTACTTGTACTAGTCTATTGAGATGAAGCACATGAGACCCAGGAAGCTGCCTGACCTTTTCATGAAGATGTTTTCTGCACCTGTTATGCTCCTGTTTTCTGTTCCCTTATGTCTGTTTCTTTTCTGCTAAAAAATGTTTTGTGCTCTGCACAGGTCAGCCTTCTGCTGTGTGAAGCTCAGCTTGATTTTTATGAACAATGGGCAATGCAGTTCTGGATATCTGCTGTAACTTTATTAGAGTTCATTATATCTTTGGTGCTGACAGGATCATAATCCTGTTAGAAAATGATGATAAAAGGTAGCAGAGTTTCTGACTGAATGTAGTACATGTGGTTTTTTAGGTGTTTCTTTTAAACAACAGTTATCTTTTCTTTGAAAGATAAAATGTGGCCACCCCAGGACTTTTTCAGAGAAAATATAACCTTCCTAGCTCAAAACTTATTTTAAGTGAATTTTTTATTATTCCACATATGTGACCAAGCACAGCAGGGAAAACTATGATTGTGTAAAAGAAGAAAAAAAACAAACTCACCTGTTGGTTGGCTTTTTTTTTTTTTTTAAGGAAAAAAAAGAAAAACTTAAATGAGGACATAAGTTCCTTGTGTGAAGTCATCTATCAGTGAGGCTGGTAATGGTCAACACTGACCAGTCTGTAGTTTCCTGTGCCAACCTTCTTGCTATTTTTGAAGACTGGAGTGATATTGTCCTCGTTTTCATAATCAACCTAAAATCTGAAGCTAATGTTAATTATTGTAAAAAAATCTTATTTTTGAAGCAAATACCAATTTAAAGTCAGAATTATATGCTTTTTTAAAATTTTTCGCTATTCCAGAAAGAAGGATCAGAACTGATGAAACCCTTCCCTTCCCTTCCCTTCCCTTCCCTTCCCTTCCCTTCCCTTCCCTTCCCTTCCCTTCCCTTCCCTTCCCTTCCCTTCNGGGAATAGTTGGGATTCCCTCCCTCTCTCCCTCCCTCTCTCCCTCTTAATTAATAGCACCATTAGCCTGCTAGGAGCCAGCACACAAGATGTGACCCAGTCCTGCCTTGTCAAGCGGTATAAAATATCTGATTTTGAGGAAGAGAATCCCAACTATTCCCAGGCAGGTTAATGGGCCTTAAGCTCTCCTCCCTGGGCAGGGATGCCTCCTTGGCAAGAACTTGTGCCTCTTCTGCCTCACCTTGCAGATGATACCCAGGTGAACTGTTACTCTGGTTTAACTAATTATTTAGCTAGCTTTGAGACATTGAGGGCTAATGCAGTAAGTGCATCTATCAATGGCAATTCCAAACTTGTTATTTTTGTTGTGTTAATGTATTATCTACTTAACTTTGCAAAACTGTCCTAGTTGAAAGTCTTTAGCAGAGCTCTGAAACAGGCAAACATTCACTCTAACAGGTAACTACACACATAATCCTTTAGACATAAACTGCTGATCAAGTCTGGGACTATCACTGGATCCAGCTGCACCTAGATTCCTCTCTGATGAGGATTTTAGAAAGCCAATGGGTCCTTTCTGAAATTCATGACTTGATGGGAGGTCCTCCCTCAGTCACCTTGCAGAATTGTACCTTTTACATGACAACTTCACAAGAACAAATGAAGAAGAAAATTTTACAGAATAACAAAGAGGTCAAGGTTTGTGGCATTTTTACTTCCTGGTACAATTGAGGCTTTGTTAGTGCCATGAATGGATGTTCTCAGCACTCCTGCTGGTGTTTATGCAGCTTCTTTGAATTTCAGCCATTGCAGGTTGAAGGTCTAGTACAGGTATTAAGTTTAGTGAAAAAAATGAAAAGACGTAAGTGGTATGGCATACTGTGCTTTAGTATTAGATTTATGATTAGACTAGCTTCAGTTTGGCTAGAAGCTTCTTTGACAGAAGATGTGTGGACTTTAGGTACCTTTTCTTAAAGAGAGCAGCACTTCATTTTACCAAAATTTTGATTACTTCTTTTTAAGAATAGAAAAGACATGCATTACTATAATTCTGTAAATACAAGTGGCTGACATGAAGCAAAAACTGGAAAATCTGTACAGTATGCAATGGTTCTAATTGTGTTAGGTGATTCTATACATAGATAAATTGTAAAGATAACCTACTTGAAAATATATTTCTGTACACCAGGCTGTGAAGCAGCTCATTATAAAACAAAGTACCTGTGTAATCTTCACATTAATTATGCATTACAGCATAAGAATACTGGAATATTGTAGTGTAATGCTTTTGCAGATGTGTTATCTAGATGTTTGGTTTTTTTGTTTTGTTTTTTAGTTCTTGCCATACCTTTTAATTTAAATACTACAAATACTTTTTTCTCGTTTGTTTCTTTCTTTTTTGTGTGGGACATAAAGCTAAAATTAAATCCTCTTCTGCCATATGAAGTCAAGAAGAGGCCATCTACATGTGAATTTAATACAGTTCAGCTGTTCACTGATAATAACATAATGAAATAGACAAAGTGAGCATATGCGAGGAGCCCAAACAAATGTGCAGAGGAGTGTTCATATGCCGTACTCAGGACTTTTGTTTGTATATGTTGAAGAGAGAGGGGGAGGAATTCAGGCCAAAGAAAAGGGCTAGGCTAACCTTTCCCTTCATACTCTGAGCAGAAATCACCAGCTCGTTAATTGATTCAGTTCATGCTCTATATTCTGCAGAACTGTAAGAGCACCTAGATTTGGTGGGGGGTTTTGTTTGGGTTTTTTTGGGGTTTTAATTTTTTTTCTCCCCCAGAGTACCAGTCTTTAATGCCAATTAACTTAGGATAAGTAAATTGGAGATAATTTACCAGAATAGTTTATAGTACGGCCAAATATCAAGGTTAGTCCTTTAGCGCTGTTTAATTGCACTCCAGGATGTGAATTTATCTTTAGCTTGCTGAGGCTGCTGTCGTAGGTATCAGGGGAAAGAAAAAAAGTTCATTGAACTATTAAGTGTGTATAGCTTCAAAAGAAATAATAGACAAAATTTGTAGATGCTGCATTTCTTCTTAATAGAGCCAAGAAACTCTCCCAGTGGACTGATTGTTCCAGATTTCTGTTATTTAAAGCCAAAGAAATCTTCATACAACTGAGTTCACTTACACACTTTAGTCCATTGTTTTCAGAGTATTTTAGTATATCTAAAGAACGCGAGGTAAGACACAAACCACCCATATACTTGAGAGTCACGAAAATAGCTCTTCAGTCTAAGGCATAATGTTAGAAAGATTGTTTTATTTAAATGTTATCACTTAATTTTACACACCTTAGTAATAACTTTTTAGAAATCAACAGGCAATACTGTATTTTAAATTGTTATGTCATAGCATGGTAGTCTAGACAAGGTTTTTATGGGGGATTGTTGATTTTGGGAGAACCATTTTGAATAGTTTGTCTGACTTCACAATTATGTTGCAGTAGATTTTGTAAATTACCCCTTTAAAAAAATGTTAGACCCTCTCCCAGTAGGCTGTCATGATGGCTCACAGTGCCCGTAACTCTACAGAAATAAAAGACAGTGCTGAAATCAATGTTATGTTTGCTTAGATAACATAGAGTTTACAGTGATACTCATCCTAAAACAATCAAAAAAGAACCTTCAGGGGTTGCAGTGGTGACATATGAGAAGAAGAGACTATTTTTAGAACCTACTCTGCTACTCGAGTGTTGGGATTTTTTGTTTGTTTGGGTTTTTTTCCCAATGATGTGCTTTTGGCCTATTTCTTTCTAGGAGCTGATCCTTCTATCAAGTAATTTAGAAAATAAATATTATCAATTCTCATGTGATTTATTCATTCATGAGAGAAGCAGGCTGTGCTTTCTATTCAATTGTTCTGACTGCACAAAATGTTTAGTTCCTTAGAACATTTGTGGTGCCCACAAAACATATAAACAAGGATAAAGACTGAAGTTGTAATGCTGAGTATCACAGATTTGATTGAAACTGCTTAATACCCTTGCAGAGCATTAGTGAAGTAACTAAATAAACTTGTATTCAAGAAAGCTGTTTCAATCAAAACTGTAGATGAATCTAAACTGAGCAGACTTTCAAATACCAAGAACAATAAAACCCCCAACAAATGAAAGAACCATCTGCCCACAAAGAAACTAGCAGAAAGAAGACTCACAGGCAGAAGGTCAGAAAAGTGTTGGGATACAAAACAGAAGGCAGCTTTACGTGCCATCAGAATCAATCCTCTGATATTGAATTGATGCATATAATCTACTTAATAAATGTTATCCAATATCTTTCTATACTACCACACTGTCCTTGGCTGTTTCAGCGCTCTATGTCACATCATGTTACTCTGAATTATTATAGCTTGTAGTCAATGGAGAGGGATATGGAAAAGGATTCTCTGAAGGTAGTGAAAATTAGATACATTTTTGTAGAAACATGAGACCAAAGCAGCTCAATGTCATTTAAACCCTTAATTAATATTCTGTTTGGTTATCTTCCAATAAGTTGTTACCACTTTTTACCTTGCAATATTAATTTCATTCAGAGTCTGAATGTTTTAGTACGTAGAAAAGTATTGCCAAATTGAAAGGAATGAAGAGAAGAGCTATAGGTAAGAGAAAAGCTCATTTAAAAGATTTTTAATATATTAATTTCTCAGCAGGAAAGCAAGAATCAAAAAATGAATAGAAGCAGATAACTGGGAATTAAGAGAAATACATCTCAATGATGAACAATGAGAACTGCAAGAAGTTTGCACACAAGAACTAATAATGATAAAGAATAAAGAATACTACTAAGAGGTTTTTTTAGGAGTTAAAATGTGTAAAAAACTAAATTTCAAGTACAAGGTCAATTTAAATTCTTGAGTGTATACATATAACATGCAGAATGCATTGCAATAAACTTCACAATTAAGGGTTTCTTTTTTTTTTTAAACAAATTTAAGTCAAATAGAAATACATTTTATAATTATTGTTGGACTTGGTTTGGTTAATGACTTGAAAATTTGGTTGTTCAAGAAATATGTTCTATCAACACAAGGCCAAAGAATTGTTTTTAATTTGACACAATGAAGTTTTCTACAGTGGTGTTGCTCTTTATCCCCTGAGTGTTTCCCAGGTTTCTTCTGCAAAAACTGAGCACAAAGCTGCCTTCAGTAGTTTAACCCCAAGAAGAAAAATTTTCAACTTCTGCTTTTTCAACCACAAGCACAACACATCTGTGCAACTCTGTTAAAAGGTGCTGCATACTTAGGTGGATAAGGGAAAAATAAATGAGTCCTCCAAGCGCTAAAATGTGATACATTTTTTGGCAAGAATAACTACAGCTTGTTGTCCACACATTGTCTTTCAAGGTTGAAACTCCCATCAGTTTGGCCATTCCTGAATTTCTTCAAGATACGAATCTCAAGATAGAAAATGTTTCTTAAAATTATTAGAAGCATTGTTCTTAGAAATACTATGTGATATTTTCTTTCACATATGTAATTTTAAACAGCTGAAGCCTAGTAGATTTCACAACTTTAGTTAGTGTGGTATCACATACTGATGAATAAGGGGATAAAAATTTACAAAGGTGTATGGCTTCCTGGTTCTCCCTACATGTTATTTTTTTAATCAGTGACAGAGTGTGATTGTACTTCACTCATCACACACACCAAAAGTGAATTTTTGAGAAATACTATATACAACAGGAGAGCTGCTTGAAGGTTGTGCTCCGAAACACCATGACAGCATTTTGCTGGTCCTAGCCCACAGAAAGTGACTTGAAGATACACAAATCTGGCTGTCCCTGTCACCCAGGCAAGACAAGGGGGCTTCACACAACTGGTTGGCAATCAGGTGTACATTATGTGACACCCTGCCAAAATCTGCCCCCTCACTCCCAGCACTGAGGACAGAATATTTCTGCCCATCATCAACGGGGAAGCTGTGTGTCAACCCTGCCAGGACAGCAGTGACTCATGGAGATCAGGCTGGGATAGTGGACTGCAGGTTGTGGTATCCAGGCTGACCCCCTTTCTGGCAAACAGAAAACTGAGAAAGTGCTGGTGCCTCGATGGATTTATCTCATTGCTGCTTGCTGGCCTGCACCATCCACAGCATCACTCACTGTGTGGGTGGCAATCTGTGTTCACTCCTTTCTGGCACAAATAACTGAAACCTGGCTTTAAAGACCCTCCACTTCTGTATCAAAAGTGAAAAAAAAGGTGTTCAAATTTTAAAATTTAATTTGATGCTAGCTGCTGGGCCATAGTGTGTGAATGTTGTTCAGTTCAAAGATGAAACCGAACCTGGAGCCTTTGGAAAGCTTAATAATCCATTTCTGAGCTCTTATTGCATTTTTTGTTAAGTCTGTTTTAAATCATAACAAGTTGCATTATACTTTGCTCTGCTTTCCAAACATTCTAACTCCAGCTCTTGTATCAGCTTGGCAGTTAT
Organism: Florisuga fusca; assembly: GCA_038090715.1. Classification (NCBI taxonomy): domain Eukaryota; kingdom Metazoa; phylum Chordata; class Aves; order Apodiformes; family Trochilidae; genus Florisuga; species Florisuga fusca. Next base: position 17,417,758 of record JAAWXA010000006.1, on the reverse strand, counting down.
CTTTTTAGAAAATAAATTAACCTTTGATTTATTTAATATATAATCTAAACCTGTATTGTAGCCAGAAATTTTGTAAACCATCAATAGATTTAGTCATAATATATGCTCAGACAGATTTTACTAGCTCTCCAGACTAAATACTAACATTTTTAAAAGTACCAAGGTATAAAACTGTTGGAAACCAAAGATAAGGAAAGTACTGACAAGTATTTGCTGAGACAGGAGTACGCTAAATAAATAAAGAGAAAAGTGTGTGAGGGAAGAATTATATGTCACAATACCAGCTGGGAAATAAGAGAAAGCTAATACAGTGCTGATGTAAGGACAAGAACTGACAATATATACAATGATAAATATGAGATCACAGTTATTTTTCACTGGAAAAGAGTTGGTGAGGCCTCAAGTGTAATGAGAGTCATAGGAGGAGATAAACATCCAGGGTGGCCTGGATGATCGGGTAGTGAGGTAGACTGGGAGCTGGTTGAAGGATAGAAGCCAGAGAGTTGTAGTCAATGGGAGGGAGTCCAGTTGGAATTCTGCTTCTAGTGGAGTCCCCCAAGTGTCAGTACTAGGACCCATACTGTTCAGTATATTTACTGATGAGCTGGATGAGGCAATGGAGTATATTATCAGCAAGTTTGCTATGACACAAAACTGGGAGGAGTGACTGATGCCCAGAAGGCTGTGCTGCCATTCAGAGGGACCTAGACAGACTGGAGAGTTGGGCAGGGAGAAATTTAATGAATTACAACAAGGGCAAGTGTAAAGTCTTGCATCTGAGAAAGAACAACTCCAGGTAGCAGTATAGGTTGGGGACTGAGATGCTGGAGAGCAGCAGAGGGGAAAGGAATCTGGGGGTGCTGGTGTATGGCCATGTGCCATTGTGGACAAGAAGGCCAATGGCATCCTGGGGTGCATTGGAAGTGGGGTGATTAGTAGGTTGAGAGAAGTTCTCCTCCCCCTCTACTCTGCCCTGGTGATGCCACATCTGGAATATTGTATCCAGTGCTGGGTCCCTCAGTTCAAGAAGGACCAGGGACTGCTTGAAAGAGTCCAACACAGAGTGACCAAGATGGTGAAGGGAGTGGGAACATTTCCCTTATGAAGAAAGACTGAGATTCCAGCTTGGAGGAGACTGAGGGGTGACCTCATCAACATTTATAAATATGTAAGGGGCGAGTGCCAGGAGGATGGAGTCAAGCTTTTTTCAGGGGCATCTAACGATAGGACAAGGGGCAATGGTTATAAACTTGAGTATACGTGGATCTGTATGTATATAGGGAAGAATTTTTTCACTGTGAGGGTGACAGGGCACTGGCACAGGCTGCCCAGGGAGGTTATGGAGCCTCCTTCCCTGAAGACGTTCCAAGCCCACCTGGATGACTTCCTGTGTGACCTGCTGTGGGTGACCCTGTTCTGGAAGGGGGGGTTGGACTCAATGATCTTTCGAGGTCCCTTCCAACCCCTAAATTTCTATGATTCTATGATAAATCAACAAGTCCAATGGGGAATTTTTAATTTTCTTTCTCCCTTGTCATTTTCTGCTGTTTTAGGAATCTGAATCAAAATATTATGTGATCAGAAAAATGTCAAGAAGATGGTAAATGAAGGTAAACAGGTAGAAGATAGGAAATAGATCATGCTTCTTTCAATGGAGAAGAGCTGTTAATTTAGCACAAGTCAGCTTATGAAAATGTACCCTCAGGAGTTTGTTTGCAAAATGTCTTCAGAGACAAGTCAGTCTACTTCAGACATGCCTAAATCAAAGAAGCAAATAGTTTGCACAAACATTTGTGTGCTTGAACAATAAAAAAATGCAGAATTCTATATTCTGCAGGCCCTTTTTTTTTTTTTTTTTTTTTTTAATTGTCACAGTAAAATACAGAATAAGGTATTTCACAGGCTTCTAGGAGCATTATAGTCCTTCAAGTGGAAAATATCCAATTTCTTTAAAGATTGCTGAAAACAAAAATATGCTACTGTTAATTTTCAAGACCCTTTAAATGTCAGCATTTCTTTTACTCACCAATATAACACTTACCAGGAAATGGGCAAACTGGATTACTGCAATGGGTTTGGGCTAAATGACTTTTAGAAGTCCCTTCCAACTCATGATTCTATGATTTTAATAATGGGCTCAGATCTGAACCCAGAACCTATGTGGTAGCTGGATCTGTGCACTGCTCTCTGGAGTTTTTAAAGGCTGGTGGCAGAAGATTACATTCCACACAGCTTGTGTTTACTTTGACTAAGAACTCAATAAAATCCAACATTGTCCTTGACTGAGGAAACACATGTCTTTATAATAAAAAATCAACACAAATATTTCACATTCAGCTATTGAAAAGGTAATTGTACATTTTGGAATGATGTTTGGTTGAATTTTTGTTTAATTTTTTTTTCTCCGAGTAACTTGTTCTTTTTGGAATGGTGTCATTAAATAAAACTGGCATCAGTTACTGAATATCATCTCCTAATAATCCAACAAAACAATTTGATTATGGGTATTTCTCTGTACAAAAGCAAATTTCTGAGACAGAAACCAGAATGTTCCAGGTACCAGAGTACAGACCTTTGAAATAACAAATCTGCTTTTCAGCTTCTTCTTGAGAAAACAATCCATGACCCTTTTCTAGGACCATCTTCACTTCTGTCTGGATTATTTTCACCTGTTTCTTTTAGCTGTAATAAATTGCACTCTTTACGGACATTGTATTTCCAAAAGTTTACCCTAAAAATTATCTGAATGGCTGTTGGAATGTGGAGGCATAGTAAAAAAAAATTTAAAATAAAAAGTGCTAGTGTTGCCCAAAACAAAAAGGTGCACATTCCCCTGAGAAAATATTTTAAACAAGTGAGATTTATATGTAAAGTATCTGACACATGCTTACTTTTACTATTCTATGCTCTATGCAAGCATGCATTGCTATGTCTGACCTTGGCTATTTTGCAAATAGCCATCCATGGATGGATCACTTGCTGTAGGTTCAGTGCTTGATCTTGCAGAGTCCTGGACTGGCCAATCTACATGGAGGAAAGCAATGCCATGTCTGATTAAATCAGAAATGCTCATTAACTCAAGAATTACATCTGAACTAATAATCTCCAAGTCTCAACAGGAGCGAAGAACTGTAACATCTCTGCACCGTCTGAATTTAATCTAGGTTACACCTGACAACTCAGCACTTCTGCTTTATGTTGCAGTGTACTTTCCAGAGTAGGGTTAGAACAGATGAAGTCTGTACCCTACACATGTCCTTGATGACACTGTGTTGCCAGTTTCTTTAGGCTTCATAGGTCTTCCTCCCATATTCTAGGTTAGCAGATATTTTCTGCTCTGTTAAGGTTAATCTCTTTCCTAGCACCCCTTGCCTGTACATCTCCCTTAACGACTATCTGAAGCAAAGAACACACCAAAATGAACAGGCACACAGAAGCAAGAATCATTTTTATTAAAGTGAAACTGATATTCCCTTGTCTGTCATCAGACAAATCTACCATTGTCATCATGATGCTTGCCTTTTGATTAAATTAATACACATTTATGGTAGAAAGCCTTCATTTTTAAATGATCCTGAGGCATTTCTTCCATTTTTCCACCTTTCTCACTGTGGAAAGCTGATGCAGATGTCAGCCATGACAGAAACACATAAAATACCCATTTAACAGTATGTGTCGCTCATTTGAAAAAGCAGCATCATGCTGGACTCCTAAGGCAACAGAATTCCTGGAGGGTACTGGTATCTACAGACTTGCCAGTTGTGGATATACAGCACAGGCAATTCTTAGTTAGATGAAGCTCAGATGCATTTTGAGAACCCAAACTCTGTTTAACACTGCAGAGAAATGTATTTCTGTATTTACATTGTAGTTTTTGCACTGCTGGAAGCTACATTTTACAACAAGCAGTTTTCTTCTGGCACTTCTGTTACATTCTGCATGTTTTCTCACAGAGCACTGAAAGATACAAAGCAGATACAAATTTCAAATGCTGAGTAATTTCAATAACATTGATGAAAGGATTTTCAGTTAAACTTAGTTTTGGCAGCAAATTAACTTGGCCACCATTTTCCTCTAGAACACTGTTGGTATCTAATTTGATACAAACAAGTGACACTGACTTCAAAATCTGGGAAACATTTTTGAGACCACACTTTACTAAAGCTGCACGGACTTTGACATGGCAAATGGTTCCTCAGTACATGGATATTACAACAACATGATTAAATGCCTTCAAATATTTAATAAAACATGAAGGTGTTACAAGATAGCATTCATCATCTTACTTTTTTGCTCCCCCCCTGGAGCTAACGGTGTGGTGTGTAACACTGAGTCTTGCACTGGTTGCTACTTGAAGTCTGTGGGATGTATGACTTTGGTCAGTGCTTTTTTTATACCCCATACATTGCTGTCACTTAGCATGTGAAAAGGTGTTACAGGATGAGGTATACTTTATTTTGCTGCACCACAGTAACTCAGAGATAGTTCAGATAATGTAGTCCATTTTCTTTGGGACTATCTATCTATCACATAAATGTAGCCTGCAAGTCCAACATGATTTATGGAAAATTGTGTTTCTAATAAATAGTCCTGCTAGAGAAAAATAACTTAAATTGTGCCCTAAGTTACACAAAATCCTATCCATTTATCCCCATGGTCCTCAATGCTGCTCCAGGTATAATTTAGGGTAATTTGGAGCATGATACTTTGTATAATTCAGTATCTCTATACTGACCTCAAGTCACTACACAAATTCTCATTACATGAAAACATATGTTGAATAAAGAAAAATTACCATATAAATAATTTCCAGTCTATTTCCTGTTTTCTACACAAGCAGGCTTTTTCTTGTAATATTTTCATAGAAGAAATCATATGAAACTTAAATACATTTTATTATTTTTATGTGATTTGACATATTGGCTAAAAGACAATTTGGCTAAAAGACTAGAAACAGATAATGAAATAGACTGGCAAGGATTGTTCTCACAGAAAAGCCAAGTCTGCCACCTGAGTACTGCAATGTCTTCATATGGAAGTTTAGAAAGTGTGTAATAGCATCTCTCATGGTTTGGCGCTTTAACCAGGACAGCATCACATAATTTTGGCAATTGTTTTGTTTGACTTTCATTCCAGGATTTTCCCTGCTTACTGTTGAAACTGTATTGATTTCAGTGAATAAAAAGAGGCTAGATACATACTGTAATTAATTAAAAAATATGGCAAAGGTTAATTTTTACTGACAAAAACATACTGGAACTCTGCCAGCCTAATCTCCTTTGGGATGCACTGTGTGAACCATAGTCACATGAAAATTCAGGATGCTTGGAAACAGCTTTCTTCCTATTTAGAGAAAGGAGCAATGAGTAGTTTCCAAAGTATGCTTGTGCTTTTTCTCCTTAATCCCACCTCCTTCCCTATGTGCCTAGCAAGATGACAGTAGCATGCACTGCATCTCAGTTGCATCCCAGCACTGAGCTGAGCTGCACCTTTGGGCAGTGACACAAATATCTTACTTTCTTCTGCATGGGCCTTTGACACTTCACCTCATTGAGCCCTTTTCTGATGTCAGATTTGGCTGTTGCTGGCCAGGAGTTCAAAAAGTGAGACGCAGAGGCAGATAACACAATTTCATAGGCCTTGTTTCCACAGGGAACTGGGTAAGAAACAAAAAAAGGAGCACAAAGTTCAACTAAACGAAACTAAAACAACCTGTGGAATCATAACATCTCTATGTGAAATTTGATTCAGTGGAGACAGACATTAAACAATAGATGAGGAATATGAACAGTATGTTTCTTTCTCTAAATGTTCAATTAAAAAAACAACCAAACAAAAAAACTATACTCAGTAAAACCTACATAGATTATCATGTCATTTCGAGGGCCAGATCTGTATTTTTTTCAGAATTACTGCTAGTTGCTTTTTAATCCATGGTGGTTTAGGGAGAGATTTAACAGATGGTTTGGATTATACCTAAGCTTCACAGCTAGCAGCTACACTGAAAACAACTTAGAAGCTGAAATAAAAACATCTGGATTAAAAAGATTAAACATTAAGTAGAATAATCTGAACTAATGCCTGTTCTACTTGGTGTGCTGAAAAGTGTAAAAATAATAGGAAGAAAGAACCTTGAATTGCAAAGTCAGGACCAGCTCTGATTCACTGTGACAATATCTGAAAGCCAAACTTCTCCTTCCTATGAATTCTCCCTCTCTATGCCACACCCCCTACCATTCGGGCACGTAGCATATCATCTAGGACAATAAGAGATCTATTTAGAGCTCTCAGTAGGATTACTAGTCTCATTTTATTGATTTACAGGCAATATTCTTGGTCCTAAAGCACAACACAGATACAATGACATTGCTTTTACTTCACTCCTGCTAAACACTAGGTTAGAGAATGATACACTTTAGATGGTATTAAGATGTAGAATAGACTCAGTGGCAATATTCTTCACTGAAACACACTTACTAATAAATAAGCAAGGAAAAATCTCTTTCTAGCTCTTAACATTATTTTGAAGCCCATGTTATCATTGTGAGTTTTCTTCACAATTTTAACATAAATAACAAAAGCAGCTAACTTCCAGCATTTTGGTTCAGTTGCTTCCTAAGTGGATTAAATTTTTGCTTTGCTCTGTCCTAAAAGCACTAAGACATAGGAGAAAATTGAATTTAGGTGCATTGTTCTATTTCTTTCCTATAAGTAATAGCTGCATTCTACAGATACTCAAAGTTTAGAATGATCATTACTCTAAAAGACTTGTCACCACAGAGAATCCAAAGAAAAAATACTATTTGGGCTGAAAATATACAGAGATCAGTACTCAGTGGCCAAAAGACTAAAGAGTTGTAGTTGTAGCATATATTGGAAAAAAAATACAGATTACAGGTTAAAAGTCTTCTTTGTACATGAGAATTTAGGATTTCAGCAAGATATAAAAAATTGCAATATATGTGCACCAAAGAATTAAATTTTTTAGATATTTTAATAGTAATTGTGAAAAACACTATATTTAAATACCTAATAGGTAAAACTTCAATAAAAACAATAACAACAAACCAACAAAAATGACATCCAGCTGGTAAACTGATTGTTTCTATGAAGTAGTACATGAACACATAAAAGGAGAACAACAGGTGATGTCCATAGTATTTGTGCTTCTACATTTATGTTATCAGTACATGTGTATCAAAGACATGAGTCCAGAGGCTACAAACCCAGAAGGTATTACCTCTGCAGTTCACCCATACGAAAAACTCTGAATGAATGAATGAATGAATGTTCTTTATGTTTATGCCTAGGGCCCAAATTTTTCTGTCCTTAGAGACATCATTAATTCATATTTTCTGGTTCAATCAAAATTAAAATATCCCTTAAGGATAATAATGATACCCATTCCATACTGCTGGGGCCCTGAAAAGATTTTGAAGACATCAATTTGCTTAGAAATGTTCACAGTTAAATTACATATTAGTAAATATATCTGTCCATGACTCTGCTTTGTCACTATGATCCCCCCAAAATAAAACTATACTATATTTAATTTTTGCGTCCTTCATGATGATTTTTTCCACTCAGATAATCATGTATTTCCAGATGCATATGGGCTTTGCACAAATGAACTAAAAGCATATCCAGAAATGTGTTCAAAGAGGTTCTGTGCTCGCCAGCATGAGCAGTTCCTGGTGTCAAATCTTCATTCAGCAGAAGAGACAACAATAACTTTTTGCAAATTTCACTTTCTTTTAAGCTTTTCTACTTTTATTTTATTTTTTATTATAGCTTTTGTATGTTTTATAAAATCTGACAACATAGTATTTTTTAATTGAGTCATCCTGATGTGTTAGGTAGCCTCTTTGGTAATATTAATGAGCCCTCTGAAACCCTCTCAAACAGTGGGAGTGCAACTTTCACATTTACTTTTGGGGTCTCAACTTCCTTCTTTTCCAATGTTATATGCTCCCAGTTGATTATTAAGTTAGTAACTTAATATGTTTTTCATGTCAGATTACTGTATGCTTCAAGACCTCTAAAGATGAAGACAGTGAGACATATTCCAATGTTTTTCTTTACAGACAGAAATTGCTATTGCAGTTAAAGGGGATTTTGAAGCAATTCTTAGGGGAAAGAAATTGCCCACAAGTATGTCCAAAAACAAAGAGAGAGACAGAAAAAATCGCCAGTCCTGGATCTAAGCATTGAGCCAGACAGGGGGGGAGCGTTGCTGTTGATGGGACTCCCAAAGACCACCCCTCATTTTACAGACCAGTTTCCTCGGTTTCATGAGTAAGTGTAGTCGAGTCATCATGACTGGACAGTTAGAATGGACTTCAGCCCCTTCTGCTTGTTATCATGATATAAAAGACTTAGGCCACATGCAGATGTTCATCAGGTCTTCCTCTGATTGGTCAATCCCTTTGCAAATGTAAATGAGGATTTGCTCAGGGGTTTGCAAAGGTGGATTGGTGCCAGTCCCTGTGGTCCAACTTCTATTGGAGTGTTAAGTGTTAAGTGGGTCCAATGAGGGGAATTACAACAGTTCCCCCATCCTTTCCCTTACAGCCATCAGGAGCCATTTTGCTGATGACAAAGCATGTTCCACCAGCCTTCATCACTTCCATTATGACACATGGGATCAGTACTGATGTCCCTTCACCCAAGACCTGGACAATGAAATAAATTACAAACTCGAAAAATTTCTAATGATGTTTTGCTAAGATGACTGACTGACATATTGATTGGCAAAAGTTCCAGCCAGCAAGATCTTGGGAAATTCAAGAATTGCTCAGAGAACCTCATGAAATTTAACCAGCTGATGGCCGAGCACTGTATCTGGGGTGGAATAGATACGGCTGATGGGGACTGACTATGCTCAGCAGCAGCCAGGGTGAAGGGACTTGATGGTGATGGTTGACCGCAAGGCCAACAACATGTTCTTCCCCTGTGCTAGATGAATCTTGCAGAATGCTTGGTGAAGTACCACAATGTTCATAAAGCACACAACTGACATGGAGAAGCTGAGGGTGGTAAGCTGTTTTTAGTCTGGCAAAGATAAAGCTAAGGGCCATACTTGAAGTATTAAAATGCAATTGCAAGTTTAGCAGATCTGAAGTCTTTGCAGCAGTGGCATACAATATAAAAGGCACCATACAAGCAACAGTGATCTTGAAGTGCAGACTGGGCAGACCATGTTGTATATATAGAAAAAATTCCTTCAAAGCGCACCAGCATATCCATAGAAGGTATGAACATGCAGTCAGAGGTTCAGAAGATAAAGCTTTGGTTTACCACCTCCAGAGGAAAACTGGAACACACTATAAAGAGATATCCCTTCTAACCAGCATTTTTGTCAGTCCTTGAATCCTCTGAGTACATGGTTACCCTAACTGCAGAGGTTTGAAAGTTTGAAGACAAACTGATATATGTTTCATATTTTATGATTCATTAATTCATATTTTCCAATGTGACCTTTTCTGCTACTTTTCTCCATGTCAGAATTTAGTTCTTTTAGCATGTGTCTTATTATGCATTTTTAGTCCATTTGCAACTGCATCTTTCCAAATCAAAATTAATTTTCCTGTGTTCTTGTTTGGTTTCTTTTTACTTTTTAAAACATCTCTGCTACCATTATTTGTTTACTCCTTCCTCTTTATATAATGAAAAAAGATACAGATACTTAAAATATTAATTAGAAAGATAATTTAATGTGCACTAAGATGCCCTGTGCTATCAGAAAAGTAAAAATCTAGCAAACTAGAACCAGATTTATTATATAGTGTTGACTTTGTTTAGTTAATTTCTTTCAATTCAAAACAGCACATTGTTAGTTCAAATGGAACAATGCTATAATGAGATATAAGGAAACACTACTCATCCATTCCCAAGGTATTATAAATTAGCTTTTTCTTAGAAAATTCTGTTTAAACAGCCTATAGCAAAGACAATCCCTTTAGTTTTCCACAAAAATACTGAGTATTTACTTTCCTGTAAGACAAATCAAGTCCAAGCTCCATTAAATTAAGTCTGTTAAGGTAAGATGAATCTGCAAAATCTCCTTCCCAGAGGAAAGGACAAGCTATGTGATCAAGGCAATAAATTCCCAACAGATGAATTATATTAGTTTTATAACATCTCAGATTACAACTGTAGCTTAAAACAGAGGAAAGAACCAACCAGAGGCCTCTGTTAGCACTATAAAGACAAACAACTTTACAGAAGAAATTTTAAAAATCTAGCATTTGTTCTAAAGGATACCTGAAAAACAGTTCTAAATCAAAATGCATTCTCTTACTTTAGCAAATCACACCACAAATGTAACACACACACTGTGATACAGAAAATTCAATATTGTACTTAATAAATGATAATAAACATAACTTATTTAGTGACTTTCCTAGCAATAGCATTAAAAAAAAATCCTCTATGAGAAAAATCTTATTGTACAATTGTATTTCTCACATTCTATTAATTGCTATTGCAGAATATCTTTAAACTGAAGTAAATAGGCCAAATAAATTCCATTAAATTCCACATTACACACAGATTTTTGTTCATTTTATAATCTTCTCTTGTCTAGCTATACAAAACTCGTTTCAGAAGTTCTAAATTCCATTAGCTAGGTCTTTCAGTAGGAGAAATTTTAGTTGTGAATAAATAACAAAATACAGTGCCTTAGTAATGTTTTCAGTATAAGTAGGCTTCTCATATGGCCAACTTCTGTTAGCTTTTTATAAGCATGTAAGAACACCCTAGTTATTCAAATGCACATAATTCAAAGGGTAATTATGATATAAACCAGGGTCTTAGAAGTAAATTACAAGCTCCTTCTTCTAATTATTCAGATTATTTCCTTTCACAACTGCATTTATAAGTAGAGTACATTTATTCCAGTGATAAAAATTAAGGAAATGGTAAACATACACATTTGCTTTAAAGAAATACATAACTACCTCCAACTACTAGATTGCAAGTTATGTTAATAAATGAATGTTTTATTTTGTGAAGTATGCATCTCTGTGCTTGGCAATATTCTTCTTAAATGCCACACATAAAATCATAGATCATAGAATGGCTTGGGTTGGAAGGGACATGAAAGATTGCCTAGTTCCAAACCCTCTGCCACCTGTGACTAGACCAGGTTGGTCAAAGCCCCATCCAGCCTAGCTTTGAGCATTTCCAGGGAGGGGGCATTCACATCTTCCCTGGAAAACCTGTTGCAGTGTTTCAGCACCTTCACAGAAAAGGATTTCTTCTTAATGTCTGATGTAGCTCTACCTTCTTCCAGTTCAGACCCATTACCCCTTGTCCTGTCACTACATGCCCTTGTAAAAAGTGCCTCCCCAGCTTTTGTATAGATCCCTTTCAGGTACTGGAGGGCTACTATAAGGTCTCCACAGAGCCTTGTCTTCTCCAAAATATGAAACAGGTTAATGAATACACAGGTGAACTTTTAATCATGAAGTAACTTTCACAACACCATCCCTTACCTGTCTTAAGATGTTTTCTTGGGCTTTCCATATTAATACTTCTGGATAGGTTTGTCAGTTTGTTTGGGGTAATAAAGGTGCCTCTATATAGCACACAGTAAATATTACAAAACGAGAATTTTCTGACCCAGGGTTTCTTATGCAAATGGCATAGCTGAGCCAAAAAGCAGCTGATCAGTAACTTGCATATAGACATTAATCTTCACTATATCCTCCCGACACCTATGGTTGAACTAAAAATGGCATCATTTTGTTTAGTAGCTCTCTATTTTTGCATTCCTTCTCACAGTCTCTGCTGAGTTCCACAACCTCAGGGCTAGCTTTTTTTTGATATCCCCTAACACTGCATACTTGATGCTATTCATGATTTTCTTGAATTATACTTCTCTTTCACACCCCTCCTTTGAGCAGAAGAATCATTGTCACAGCTCAGACACATCTTACCATTTGACTACCTTTGTCATTCATTCTTTGAAGCTTTTCTAGTTGGATTAAACCTTTTCCAGATGAGGATCAAAATTGCATACAGTATTCAGAAAGTTAAATATGATAGTCTACCACACATCTATTCATGTATACAGTTATATTCACTTATATTCCCTGTTGCTTTCCTAATCCTTAATTGCATACTTGCATTTTTTGTGATCTCCTGAGCACAGGACAAAAATTTTCAGCAAAAAACAACCCCAAAGAAACACCAACACGACATACACTACACCAAATAACAACAACAAAAACCCCACAACCCTACAATCTCAGCCACTAGTGCATGCCCTGAAATGGCACATCTACATGTTTCTTAAATACTTCCAGGGATGGTGACTCAGCCACTTCGCTGGCCAGTCTGTCCCAGTGCCTGACCACTCTTTCAGTAATGGAAGTCTTCCTAATATCTAATCTAAACCTCCACTGCCACAACTTCAGACCATTTCCTCTGGTCCTGTCATCATTCACTTGGGAGAAGAGGCCAACACCCACCTCCTACAATCTCCTTTCAGGTAGTTGTAGAGGGCAATGAGGTCTCCCCTTAGGTTCCTCTGAACTAAACATGCCCAGCTCCCTCAGATGCTCCTCATATGACTTGTCCTCTAGGCTCCTCACAAGCTTGGTAACTCTCCTCTGGACCTGTTCCAGCACCTCAGTGTCCTTCTTGTAGTGAGGAGCCCAGAACTGAACACAATATTCAAGGTGTAGCCTCACCAGTACAGAGTATAGGGGTATGATGATTTTCCTACTCCTGCTGGCCACACTATCCCTGATACAAGTCCAGGACACTGTTGGCCTTCTCGGCCACTTGGGTACACTGCTGCCTTATGTTGAGATGGCTATCCACCAGCACCCCCAGGTCCTTGTCTGCTTGGCAGCTTTCTAGCCACTCTTCCCCAAGCCTACAGCATTGACTGGGTTATCTATGTTATAAGCCCCCTTTAAGTATTTAAGGGCTGCAACAGGATCCCCCAGAAACACAAAAGTTCTATTTTTCCTTGTGCTCCATCCCTATCATAATTTCTGTGGCTGTTCCCTGGACCTGCTCACACAGGTCCATGTCCCTCTTGTGCTGAGAACTTCAGGACTGGACACAGCACTCCTGCTAGGGTCTCAACAGAGTGGAGTAGAGGGGCAGACTCATCTCCCTGGACCTGCTGGCCATGCTTCTTTGGACACAGCATAGGATACAGTTGTCTTTCTGGACTGCAAACACACATTGTCAGCTCATGTCCAACTATTCATCCACTGGTACCCCTTTTCCACAGGGCTGCTTTCAGTCACTTCATCCCCCAACCTGTATTTTTACAGGAGGTTGCCCCAGCTCAGGTGCAAGGCCTTGCATCTGGCCTTGTTGAACCTCATAATGTTCACCTGGGTCCAATTCTCAAGCTTGTCCAGGTCCCTCTGGATAGCAACCTGATCCTCATACATATTAACTGCACCACTCACCTTGGTGTCTTCTGCAAACTTGCAGAGGATACACTAGATCTCACTGTCTCTGTCACTGATAAAGATATCAAAACAGACCCTGAAGGACACCACTCATCACTTATCTCTGTCTTGACACTGAGTTGTTGACCAATACCCTGTGAATGTGACCATCTAACCAATTCCTCATCCAGCAAACAGGCCATCAAAAAAATTCATAGCTCTTCAATTTAGAGAAGGAAGTTGTAGGGTAATGTGTCAAAGACCTTACAGAAGTCCAGACAGATGATATCCATAGCTCTTCCCTTGTCCATTGACATAGCCATTCCACCATAGAAGACCACTAGTTTGGTGAGACAAGACTCATCCTTGGTGAAGCCCTGCTGGCTTGTCTGAGCTTCTAGGAAGATCTCTTCCATGATCTTCCCAGGCACAGAGATAAGGCTGACAAGTCAGTAGCTCCCAGGGTCTTTATGGGATTTTGATCATGTTAAGCCTACAGCTTAATTGATAACAGCCTTTGATTTTTTCCCTTGAATGTCCTGTATCCTTCTGTCACAGACACCCAGAGAGTACATGTCCCCTGAATCCTTCTCATTGCTGGCTAGCAGACAGCTCTGATGCCAGATGATATGTGCTATCTGACAGTGGTTGCTGTCCAAATGTTGTCCAACAAGCTTTGGTTCTGACAGATGCCTGAGTGCGAGCCTCCTACCTTCAATGGCTGCCCTCCTCCCATCTCTCCCTAGGTTATAGTCTCACACACCAAAACTGGCATGGTTATCTTGGGGGTAAGGTTTTACCTACACTGTCATAAGTACTGGCAGAGTACTTAACACATCAGAGAGAAACATTGGTCCCTTGGGCATATTTATGCCATCTGACACTTGGGGGGATTGTTTGCATCAGGAAAGGAACAATTTTGTAATGTCATGCTGCTCACCAGATTTTTTTGCTAATGTTTGTTTCCACTTTACAGAACTGCTATTTATGTTACCTATACTTTTCTCATGAATCACGGTGTTCCTTGCCTTTAAAAATATCAAAGTGCTGAAAGTATGTCTCATAGGAATGCACAGAAGTGTCAGCTTTTTGTTTTGCATACTTCATCATTTCAAACACATTGGTTGCTTCAGATAGCTTTTCAGATGCCAAGTAATGGAACACTGCACAATTCTAGAGATACTCTTCCAGGAACTTCTTGTATACACAATACTCAGAAGCCTACAAAAGGACACATCAGGGTCATAAACTCTTTCACTTTAGTTGAAAGAGTTCTGCTGGTCTTGTCAAAATGTTTAGCTTAGGATAAGGGGAAAAAACTTTTTTTTTTTTTTTTTAATTGTCTTCTCTGGTTTTAAGCTTTAAGAAAAAAAATATTTCATTGCTAATAATTTGCCAGCAATTTCTGGAATTCCAATGGGTTTATTATCCTGTGTTGCATGTTAACTCAGGGGAATAAGTATCTGCACAGTATACAGACATCAGCTCAGTGTATATCACAGTATTGAATACTTACCTACTGGTCTACTGGTTTAATTATTTAAGGCTTACAAAAATAAAGAAATCTAGATTTACTTCAGTGTCACTGGTAGCAGAATTTGATACAATACACGTGAGTGCACATGCATTGAAATTGCTGGTAACTGAAGTGGTGGAAGTGCTGAAGTGCTGGAAACCCCAGTTTATGCAGAGCTGTTAACACCATGGAAACATAGATTTGCATCATCTTTCAACTACATTTGCCACTTAAATTGGGTCTACAGGGTGATATATCTTTATTTTTGCATTACACGAATTGTGTAAAACCACTCCTGGGTTGAAGTCAATCTTTTTCATGTCTGCTGAATTTTTTTTAAGAAAAATGTCCATTGCTTCAGATGTGTTTTGTACAATAATTTCACACAGAAGCTGCTCTAAAACTCAGCATAGCAGAAAAATATTTGCAAGTAGTAACAAATTATTTCACTACATTTTTATTGGGCTATCTTCAAATATAGATGAATGCATTCTGTTCACAAAAATAAGAGCTTTTCCAAATATTATTAGATAATAATGGAAGTGCTCAAGTTATTCTAGAATTTTCTTGTTGTTTCGATAATGTTGTCCCTTCTTTAAACAACTCTGAAAATTAGTTTCAAAGAGTTAGCTTTCCAACTTCAAAATAGAGATTATCCAAAGAGGGAGCAAAACCAAGACCATGCAAGTTGTTTGTCCAAATATGTTATTCTATTGACAGAGAAATCAAATCACAGTTAAAAGACTGTAAGCCAACCATAAGCTAAAATGTGCGGAAACAAAACACAACCATCATTCTTTAACAAATACAAAGGTTTCATTTATCCATTGCATCAGTGGAAACTGAACACTAGCTTTCTTTAAAAAGAGTCAAACCATGAGATGATCCCAAGTTTTGTGAAATAAGGGAGGGTAACATTCACTTAACTATTTAATTTTGTGATTTCCTGATGAACTGTAAAAGCTACTTATGGCTTTGGAGTCAAAAGTGAAGACAAAGCTCAGGTGTTTCTCCAAAAAATACAACAGTATGAGCATCTTTTGCAGTAACAGGACTTTCTGGCACTTACTTCAGCAGAGATGGCATTTCATTCTTCGGCAGGTAAGGGTGCGCATGCGTGCACACACACATACACACAGTAGTTAGAACATCAGAGAACACTAGAGAAGAGCAACACACTTTTAAGATATCTGCCCTTTACAAAGTTAATCCACAGATTAAGAAAAGGCTTGAAGTTTCCTTTTTTTTTTTTTTTTTTTTTTAAATATAATTTTTCTGTTTGTGACCACTTAATAGTTTCCATACAGTAATGCAATTAAAGAAAAACCTATTCAGCTTTATCAATCAGATACATACGACTAGATTTAAAATCAATGTTTTAAGTGAGCTGGGAATACTTTTTTCTTAAAATTACATCACATACTTTTTTCTTAAAATTACACACAGGCTAATGGACTAATAAAAAAGGAAAAAATATAATTTTTATTCAAAACAGCTCTAGTATTGAAATGTTCAACAACTCGGTAACAAAATACTGCAGTAGATGAATAACAATGACTGTTCTTCACTGTAAACTGTAGATTGCCTTAGGGAACAACCTCTTTGTAGCTTCTCAAATTTGTTTGATCAAATAGTATCAAATTCATGGCCTTGTCAGTATGCTAAAATAAACAAAACAAAAAAACCCACAAAAAAACCCCCCAAAATCCCTAACACACATACATCCAAAAAACTAAAACAAAACCAAAAAAACAACCCTCAAAAATTGAATCAGGTTTTTGAATGGGTCAGCTGGTAAAAGGTCTCTCTATAGTTTGGGAAACCACCACTATTAGACTACATTCCTTTTACATCCAAATCTTCACTTGCTAAAACTGACTGATAATAAAAAACCTATACTGTTATATATTTAGATTTTCTTTGTGTGGATATTAAAATAAACTATGTTCTGAAATTAAGAGTTAAAATACCTCCTCTTGATTTCCATACATATTTGCCTGTATAAATATACTTAATCATTTTACAAATTACAGTATTTATATTAAAGCTTTTAGTCAGCAAATCATTACAGCTTAACATGAAAAAACAATTTCCGTGTTTTGGTTCTGTCTTAAAATTATTTTTGGAGATAATGAAAACCAGTCAAAATGAGTGACTGCAAATAATATAAACAAAACATTTATTTAGAAAAATAAACTGAAGGTGCTGTTTGTCTGTTAGATTTCTCTATGAAGTATAGACAAATGGCTAGAAAAAATTTATGTCAAATGCATATTAAAAACTACTCCTTTAACAGTAAATGAAAATATAATGTCAATGCTTAACAGGAACGTTTTGGATGTATAATTCAACCGACTAAATTTCTTGGCTGCTAATGTGATAAAAAAAATGGATGCTATTAAAAAAAGATTATATCCCCTTTTAAATACACCTTATAATGTTGATTCTTTTTCATATATATACATATATATAAATATATGTATGTATATGTATGTATTTATTTAAACCTACGAAAGGACCATAATCCTTTCCATAACAAGATCCCCATAGTGAAAGAGAGAGCTAATGCTTTTCTTCAGTTCTAAATTTTTAATTCCTTCTGAAGCCCCAGCAAAATACAGCTTGTTGTGGTCAAAAAACTCCTGGGGCCATCCGTGCAAATGGTGGCGCACATCATTACCCTGAATGGAAGCGACAGTGCAAATAGTATAAGTGCATTGAGATGCAATCCCAAACAGCTGAACTTTGTCAAAGTTGGCTGGAGGACAGGAGACAGCATCCTTTTAAGCAATTTAACATCGCTGATGCCCTGTTCCTGTATGGCTTTGAATATATACAAGAGATGACAGGTCTTCCTTCCCCACAGACAGTAATATTCCTTTGTTACTGTGAATGTGTTCATTTTCTGCTGTCATCTAAGTGCTTCATTTCTCCATTTGGCTACATATTGTAATTCTTTTGGATGCTGGCTGGATCCATGTAAAACTCATTTTTTGTTACTCTATTTCCTCAGCACAGAACTCGAGTGTCAGGCGTGCAGAGAGCAGTTTCTGCAATGTGGCAAGACATTTAGTCCTCTTTATTTTTCTTTCCTGCTATATAGAATTTAAGGCTGTGGCTTTTGCCAGGACTCAGCTTATAGCTGTCAGATCTGAGAAAGTGGATTCACCGCAGATTACACTCATGATCACTTGTGCTCTGACTGGAAGGGCTTTTCCATTCTCCAGGGACAGTCAGGTTCCTTGTTACTTCTCAGATCTGGCCTGCAAGAAGTCACAATGACAAATCTGATATGCAAGAAATTACCGATGTGCCTCCAGACATAGATATTCCTTCAAACCTGAAGGTGCTGTTAAAATGAAAAGAAAATAAGGACAAAGTTATAAAAATATTACTTTATATAAATAAAGTTAAGAGTAAACAAAACAGAATTTTGAAGGATCATTCCATTTTGCATGTTACCAAGAGTTCAAAGAATGGCATTTTGAGACCTGACCTTCTACAGTTGTACTTTGTTATCAATACAAGACTTTGTTCTCTACTAGGATTAATGGGTTAAATTTCAGTGGTGGGTTTTGAACCACAGCACCTGACAAACTGATCATTACTATCCTAAGTCTCAGAGTACATGGGATATCTGAAATTATAATTCTAATTTTTTTTTTTTAATTTTTCTTTTTTTAAGAAGATCACACTTCTTAAAATACCAAATAACTATTCAGCTTGACAATATGCCTTAGGGCACAAAATGAAACAAGAACCCCTGAGATCTTAAAACCAGAGCCTTATACACTAATCATTTGAAGAAACCTCAAAGAATTCAAGTTTAATTTAACTTGGGAATTCCTGTTCTCAAACTAAATAGAAAGTGAATTCAGTAGAAGTTTCTCACCTGACAGATAAACTTTTTCATCACTAAAATACTATTTAAAAATTGAATTTTCATCTTCCACATTCTCTTTCTGTGAAACTGCTTTAGTTTGTATAAAACACTAAAACAGTCCTGGAGTCAGTGAAAGAGAAAAATGCTCCAGTCTAGGGCTGATGTTCACTGACTCACTGATTTCACTACTTTATTTATTAGTCAAAGTAAACCAGCATCAAAGAACCCTGGGATACTGTTGGTAGCTACGGCACTAATTTGGGTTAAATTATTAACTTCATACCATCCTAGGAAAAGAATGCAAACTTCCTCTTCCAGTGTTGATGATTTACACTCAGAGCTATACAGGGCAAGAGGAGGAAAATTACTTCTTTGCTATTAGTTTTATAAATCAGTCCCTCATTCACATTTCCTCTTATTTCATATTGACTGGAATGCTTCAATTTGATAAATATATTCAAAGGATACGACTGAATATCACTTTGTCACAGGAAAACAAAAACAAACAAAAACCAATTGAAGTTGACATGATGTGAATCCCTTTTTTTATTTTTTTTTCCTACGTCTACAACAAAATATCAGTTATTCAGTGAAACTTAATTAACATTCAGGATTGAAACAGTGGCCCAGTGCAACCCAACAGTCTAGCAAACATGGTATAATAAATTTATGAAAAAATTGGCCTCAGGGAAGATTTTTTTCCAACTCACCTCTTTAGGGATTGACTCACATTACTAATGGAAAATACGAGTAACCTAAACATCTGTTAGCACGTTATTTTTTAACAGATGTTAGTCTTCATAACATTAGAAACACACAACTCTTTTTCAGCTGCTATGGTTTCAGTTTCATTTGGGCTAATGATTCGTGCATGTTAGCACCTCACAAAAATCACAAACATTTGCCTTGAACTAAGCCTAATGCTCATGAAACGCGATAAATACGGTACAACAAACTTATATGTAAAATTAACAATACTACTACTACTGCTACTAATGAAAATAGTCTTTGTTCTCTGTCAATAAACAATTGTTCCTCAAACTTGTCCTGAATACAACACACTACAATGCGAAGCAGCTATTGGCCTGAAAAGTAATGTAATTTTTTTTCTTTTTGTCTGGGTTGCAACACATAAACATGCTCAATATCATGCCCACAAAACCACTTAAGTGGTATATCAGGTAGTTGTGGAGTCCTCAAGCATATCTCTAATTCAGTCATGAACTCACAATATTTGATTAATCCCCAGTCATACAACCATGACATCTGCTTTCATTTCATCAACATTTTACCAAAGAAAAACCCACCTTCTGTTTATGGTGCTGTTAACAGGATAAGAAATGCACTTTTATTGAATGGTCTGAAAGAAACCATAATGCTTGGACCATGATGAGAGGGAAAGCCATAAAGTTTGGGAAGAGATAGTTCCATGGGAAGAGGGAAGCCATGACATTTGGGCCATGATAAAAGGGAAGTCACAAATTTTGGGAAGAACCAGCTACTTGACAGGAGGTGAGGCCCCAAGGGTGGAGACAGTTGATTCAGCTGAGGAGAGAAAATTAGGCACAAACACATAGTCAGAAACTTAATTCTGCTGACACAGAAGATGATGGACTCAGGGTGTCTTGCAAACTACAAGGGAGGTGACCACTTAATAGAACTTTCAAGACCAAGTCAGGACAAGCAACAATTGGCTAGCAGCTGTGGCACAGCATGAAAACCATAGAATCACACAATTATTTGGGTTGGCAGGGACAACTAAACATCATCTACTCCAACCAATCTGCAGTAAGCAGCAATGTGCTCATCTAGATCAGGTTGCAGGTTGCTCAGAGTCCTGTCAAGCCTTACCCTGAATATCTCCAGGAATGAGACCTCAGCTACCTCCTTGGGCAACCTGTTCCATTTTTCTACTACTCTTGTGGAAAAAAAAGTTTTCCTAACATCCAGTCTAAACCTACTCTAATTTAAAGTCATTGCCCCTCATCCTATTACTATAGGCCCTTGCAAACAGTCCCTCTTCAGCCCTCCTGTAGGTTCCCTTCAGATACTTGGATGTTGCTAAAAGGAAGAGAGACACTAACCCCTGCACCTCTCTAGAACTTGACCACCATCCCACTCTGCCACAAGACCAATGGTAGCCCATTGGATTCTTGAGTGGTGACTCCACCATAACCTTTTTATCCTCCTTTGTCTCTCTCTCTTTCTTCTTTCTGTTTCCCTTTCTTCTTTTTCTTTTCTCTTCTATCTCTCCATTTTATGACTGGGTTGACAACTCTGGCCTTAATGCCTACCAGTTCTTTATATTTTCAATAAAGTTGTGAAGTTGCACCAAACATCGTATTATCTTTATTTGTCCTTGTGGGATCCAACAAGAGTCTCCATGTTTCCAACCTATTGAAGCATGACAGCTATAAAGTACAAACTGCACGACTGTAAAGAAAGTGACTCACATTAATAAAGAATTTGATCAGATTAGAAGATTGTGGTTAAGGCTAATCAGTGAAAAATTCAATAGATGACATTAAAAAACAAGGAAGCAGTTCTTCTTGCCACCTCCTAAAAAAATTAATTAACTGCAAATCATTATTGTACACATGAAGAAATGAGGCACAGAAAGAAAATAGGCCAGTCATTGATCAAAAAAATTCACTAATTACAGATTCTTATCGTGAACTATTTAGTTCATAATTCTATAGTTTTTACACTGAAATAATGACATTTAATTCACCACTACGAAGTCCCTTCATTACACCACACCTTGTCAATATCCTCATGGTGAAAAAGCATCCGAATTTATAGGATATGGTTTTACTTTATCACATTTCTTCTCCTCCCTTCCATTACTTTGCTAGCATCATCAGATCATTCTGTTCCTTCTATAGCATCAGTATTTAGTTCCAAAGAAACACATCAGAGAAACCAATTTTCTGAAAAACACAAAGTGCTATCTACCACAACATCCTCCTTCTCATGTCCATAACCATAGCATTGCTGCATGGAGTGCTTTGCGGAACATAGGATGGAAGATATTAAAAGAAAAGGCTACTAAAAGATGGCAAATATTTACAGAAAAGGATACTTTACATGCAACTATCTATGCTGGATCTATTGGCTTTTATCAAAACAAGGTAGAAAGCAACTAGGAAATACACTTCAATTAATATATAATTACCACCTAGTTTCAAGAGACTGATAAAAACAACCAAAAGACTAGCCTAATTTAAATCTGTGTTATCTGAGCTATTTTAGCACAAACAGCATAATCTGACAGTTGTTACCAGTCATAAGCACAATAGCTGCCAGAGCACATGAGAAGTCGGTCGTACTCATACTTAAAGGTATTACAAATGTTTCTGAGGAAAAGAAATAAATCACATAGTAAAAAAAATCCTCCTAAACATGGTGAACATGTTTTCCAGATATTGCTAAAATATCTCCTTCAGTTATGCAATTATGCCTGAAAATATGGAAATATTCAGATTCGGATCTTGACCATTTTATTTATATTAGTTTAGGTTTTTTACTTCTTTCAGATAAGATGCATTACTATGCTAATTCCTCTGATAGAAGAAAGAATTATTGAAAGAGAAAGGAATGCTTTTGTAGAGGTTTTTTTTCCTTGTTGCTGTTATCCAAGCAATACCCATCATGAGCCCCAGTGTATGTGTTTTTCTGGTATAAATTTAAACAATAGATTCTGGAAGACATAGAACTCCAGTCAGAAGCCAAATAAATTCAGATAAATAGTACATATTTTATGATTAAAGAAATCCTGCTGAATGCAAAACCAATTATTTTACCAAGTATCTTCTATCTCCAACAATATTTTCACTATATAAACCAACACTGTAATTTTTGTGTTCTGCTGTATAGCACTGTTAAGACATCTTTACCTGTAAAAACTTAAACAACCAAATGACACAGAATGTTAACAAACTCACAACCACAATTCTTTGTAATTTTCCTGTTGTTTTTTTGTTTGTGTGGTTTTTTTAATTTTTGGTTTGTTTTGGTTTGGTTTTTGTTTGTGTTTTTGTTTTGTTTTGGGGTTTTTTTGACACTTGATTTTTTTTTCCCCCTCAGATGCTTTAGAATACTTATTTATGTGACATTACCTCATCCTATGCTTTCAGTTTTAAAATAATTTTTTTCTCAATGAGAAAAAAAGAGTTTCCAGTTTCTTACTGGAAGTTCTTTTTCTTTCAAAGCTTTGAAATAGATTGTAAATTCTATGAAGAAACTGAGACATACACTTCTTCAATTTTTTCATATGTTGACAGTATGTATTAACTTTTACAGTAGTTCCATTATCGTCTTGCTAACCTCTCCTAACAACATTTCCCTAATGTGATTATCAGGCTCTCTGTTCCAACTTTGCTATCTCTAGTTTTTTTTAAAATCAATTCTATATATGACTCTATAAGGATAAAATAGATAAAATAGCTTCTGTAAATTATGTCAGAGAGTATTTTATGAAATAAATCTATTAAATACCTTTACCAACTGAATTCATGCTGCTTAAATAACGTATTTGTAGAAAGTTACTGTTTGTACAACAGAATGAAGACCATCAGAATACTGGCTCTCAGAAATACTGTAGAATAACTTTTCAATAATGAAAAAAAATAACAGTACATAGAAGCATGCAATTAATGTCAGAAGCATCATGCTTGTCAATATATGAAACTCCTAAAATTTCCTATTTGTTACTTATTAAGTGCTTGTTAAATTTCTGTGGTACTTGTCTCAATACCATCATCTGAAATTTGCTGAAATTTGAGAGAAGCAATTTGTTGGACTGACAAAACTAAAATTAAAACCATTTTTTGATACCACTAGTTTCCAACACAGCTGAAATGTAAGCATCAGAAGTTACCAGTTGATATCAACACCACGGAAGTCAAGTGCCTTCCTTAGGGGTTGCAAAATTGTCAAAACTCTGACTGAAAACAAAAATACTTTCATCAGCTCATTTTTCTTAATGTGTATTTTTGCCTTTCTGGTCACTTGTCCACTTAGATGTACAAAAGTTCTTTTTTGTAATATCATAGGGCATGTGTTAAGATACAATTGTTTATGCAAAGGCTGAATACACTCCTAGGAAGGAGTGCTTCTTTTTTCATCTGTTTTTCAGTATGTAAGGACACATGTGTCATGAGAGAAATACTCACAAAATATTTCTGGGAGGGTGTTTTATTCTTAATTTTTCTCTGGGATACATGTTAATATCTCCTAGAAAAGCTAATTTTGACTACATTTTATCTTGTATTTGACTAACATGCACAGAAAAAGCAAGAAACTATCAAGAAGATAAAATCGGCTTATTTTTGTGCTAAACTATGATATGAAATACGAACTACCTTTCCTTTTGAAGGAACAGATCATGAATTTTTCAAAATTTTCATTTACAGTGAGGATTCTTGATGTAAACTTGCTTAAAAAGCACGGCTAAGTACACTTAAATGCTTGCTTATCAATGGCTTTAATGTGATATTTATATGTAAATATAGACATATATATAACATTTATGCATTATTTATATATCCTATGTTTAGACAATATATGTATATAAATTAATATATATGTTAAATCTGCTTTCTAATGAATTGGACAACATCTACTACGCTACAACCATTCAGACTGCAGTTTGCAAGGTCACATCCAAAACCACAGTTCAAGGGTCACTGCAGTTGGTACTAACATCAGTAGTTGAGCAGCCGAGGTGAAAACTAGATTAGGTCTGTCTACACAGAAGTAGTCACACTGCAGCTTAGTTGCACTCCCAGAAGAGATATGCTAATGAGACTACAGAAATTAACATACTCTCAGTCACTCTAGTGTCTGGTTATGGTTCTTCAACAGCAGATTTTTTTTTAGCTAGAAAATCTTTTAATACAGAAAGTTTTTCAGTAATACTTTATGAGGAATTACTGAAATAATTTATACCAAGTGGGCAACAATTAAACCTTACAGCATTGTATATAAGGTACTTCACTATATAAAATGAAATCTGGGTCCACTTTCTGGTTTGGCTGCATATTTCCTTTGAGATCTAAGCAGTATTTTTAATCTACATGTTACAATTTAACAATTTAACTGTTCTTTTTTCTCTCCAGATTTCTGCATCATCTTTTCAGAATGTAAACACTAAATGCATAAGTACAAAAAAAGTAAAACAAGAGAGTTTTGTTGCTGGTTACAAGCTCTCTGTAGTCTCCAAACAATAGAAATAAACAAACCCTACATTGCTAATGGTAAACAAACACCTGGTTCTTCATGCATCCTTCTGCTGAATAACAGAGGGGTAAGGATGCATGGCTGGGCAAACTGGAGGCCTACTGATGGTTTTCCAAACAAAGGCTCTGTACTTGGAATATGAAAATAATATGTGATCCTATTTTAATCTTTCTGCTCTTATTTTTGTCCTCCTTTTCATGCTGAGTCCAAGTATATTTCATTAATTAGTTTAATGCACAACTGTGTCAAATAGAGGTAGAACAAACACTAGGAGAAGGAGATGCATAAGATAGAGAAGTCTCTAACAGAAGTAATTTTCTGTTTCTAATGATCAGTGAATAAATACCTAATAACACACTCGGAGATTTGGTTACAAAGTTATCTAGTTTAACACAGACAATGCCATAGCAAGCAATTAATGAAACAAAAGAATTAAATATGAAATGGATTTGCATTTGCAATGAGTTGTCAAAGAATATCACATCCAGTATCTAGGGCTGGAAAGTTTCCTATTTTGCTGTACCTATCAACTGTTTGCTTAATCTAAGGACTTTGCCATGATTACCTTTTAACACTATAGTTGGCAGAAACTAAAAGAGATGGAAAGCCTGACAGCTTAGAAAAGATGCCAGCACCCAATATCCCAATACATGCTAGTGTTTTTTTCTGTAAAAATTCAGGTTTCCTGAGGTTTATTTTTAAATGAGTGAATTCCTGAGGCTGACTATGTATAAAAACCCCAGTGATAATACAAATCCCTATGCACCTGCAGTCACTAAATAAAAATAAATTGTTTGAGTATATGGCATTATCTACATGTCAAAGGAAAAAAAAAAGTTTATTATCACTCAAGTGGACATTAGTCTCAGGGCAGATGAAAGTTCACACAGAACTGCTTTAATAGACTTGCATGTGACTTTCTTTAGAAATGTCTAGTTTTATGTTCCACTTTTAAGATTTTTGATGGTTTTGTATAATTACATGTCTTAAAGTGACATGTGAATGGTTTGAAAATTGCTCTGCCCAGAGTACATCTTCTAGGTGACAGATATAACCTTTTCTCATTCAGCATTGGGTGAAAGGAGCCACGTAGAAGACAACGTAACTATCAGTATTTCTGCTCTTTTTGACATATACTGATCTTTCCCCTTTTTCAAGTTACTCAAGCGATTTGGCAGCCTTGTAGGATTAGGCCTATTTTGCAAGCCACAAGGCCTTAAAAGACACCAAAAAGTATCTGCAAAAAATTTGCTGTAGTTTTTCTGGAGGTTTGTCTATTGAAGCATGAAATAATTTATGGTTCTAGCTGACAACATTCTGTTTGTTAAAAAATACTTCAGTGGATTTACTTTTTCCATTATAATTTGGCTGAAATATTTTGCCATAGAAGAAAAAAAAATTGCTTTCACTGTCATTAAAGATACAGACATAACTGAAACTACATTATCTTGTTCTGCCTAAACATGCCAATGTGACTAAATACTCACAATGATTTATTAGTGTTCTCGTTCATCAAAATCCTGAAATTCAAATTTTTTCTTTACAAAATAAAAGGGTTTCCTGTGATGCTTTTGGAGACTAGAAGGTTCTGTCTTTAGGAATTTTTAGCTGCTGACATCTGAATCTTAGGCAGAAGTCTTCAGATGCAAGAGAGGCCTTAAGGCAACACAGCAATGAGACATGTTTACTGGAATTCTCCACACCACAGCAGTCTACTGGAAGACTTCTGGATCACCAGCTGCAGCCTTTTTCCATCACAACAAGCAATAGGAAGGGCTGCATCTCCTGCCTGAGACCTCGTGAGCTCTGGAAGAAACACTGTCATTGTTGGAGCCAGGACAGAACCAATTTTCTTTTCAGTAGTTTTACATTTCAGTTGAATCTTTTCTAAGAAGAAATTAACAACACATTTTTCAGACAGTATCTGCTTCTAGGACTGCTAAAAGTTCAATGTTTATAGTTATTGCAGAGGTTACAGTGTGAATGGTATGCTGTAACTTCTACATAGTAATTTCCCAAGACTTAACCAACTACTTTCTTGAGCTCCTAAAGAAATCATGGTATTAGGAAGAAACTGAATGTAAAGAGCAAAAAAAACCTATGAAAATGTAACAATATATTCTTAGACTGGCAGGTGGAAAAAAATCAAACATAACATAGCTAAGTATCAGTAACCTACCTAGCATCTTCCTAGCATTGTATTTGAACCACAACATGCATGGAAGAGATCAGCCTAATACGACATTCACACTGAAGAATAGATTCACACTGAAAGAATATCCTTATGGAAAACACTAGGTATTTTCTGGGAATGCTCAAATGCAGTTAAGGTAAACCTTGGTAAAGAACTCTGACTTGTGAAGTGGCACATACTCTTCTAGAATGTGCTTGCTTTCTAGATTATAAAACTAGACAGAGGATGATAAAACTTTTGCAAATATACAACAGTTCAAGGCAAACTTTAAGTGATGTCAGCTTCTGTTTCAACTACTTCTTCAAATACCTGTATAGAAAATGAGATGCTCCTGTGCATCCTCTCCTAAAACATACTTACTAGCTGTCATATTCCCACTTACCCACCACTTCAAACATACAAAACTGTTGAAAAATATGGCAGAAATATAATTTTATCAAAAATATCCTTATCAATCTTTTTCTCATGCATTCAGAATGATGCTCTTTAATTTACTTAAAGCATTCCTGAAAATGAGTTTCCAGAATTCTGTTATGATAGTGTGTCATAATAATATATTTGAAATAAATGCACAATTTGGAATATCTATAGAAAAAATGGCAAAGAAAAAGAACAATATTTCAATTTCTCATATTTCAGATACTCATCTGCCATAGGTTCACTTTAATTCTGTATCCTGTTTAACCACTTCAAGCTGAATGACAAGAAGTCTGGACTTGAATAAGAAAATATATTCTGACAAATACAAAAATATTTTATGACAAAACTTTTGCCATCCAGAGGGATCTTGACAGGCTCAAGAAATGGGTTAGTGCACTGCATGAAGTTCAACAAAACCAAATGCAAGGTTCTGCATGTGGGTTGAGGCAATCCTGTGCAGAAACACAGGTTGGGAGGGGAAAGGATTTAGGACAGCCCTGAGGAGAAGGACCTGGGGCTGGTTGTTGTCCAGAAGCTTAATACAATCTGTCAGTGTGACCTTGCAGCCCAGAAAGCCAAGCAGGTCCTGGGCTGTATCAAAAAAAGCACAGACAGCTGCTTGAGGGAGGTGATTCTCCCCCTCTATTCTGCTCTTGTGAAACCCCACCTAGACTAGTGTGTCCAGTTCTGGAGTCTCCAACACAGGAAGGACATAGATGTTCTTGAGTGTGTCCAGTGGAGAGACACAGAAATAATCAGAGGGCTGGAGCACCTCACCTATGAAGGCAGGCTAAGGAAATTGTTGAGCCTGAAGAAGAGGAGGCTCCGAGGTGACCTTATAGTGACTTTCAACATCTGAAGAGGGCATACAAAGAAAGCTGGGGTAGGAATTTTACACAGGTGTGTAGAGAGAACAAGGGGAAACAGTTTCAAACTTGAAGAGGAGAGATTTAGGTTAGGAAGAAATTAGGAAGAAATTCTTTCTTGTGAGGGTGGTGAGACACTGGAACAGGTTCCCTGAGGAAGTTGTGGCTTCCCCATCCCTGAAAGTGTTCAGGGCCAGGTTGGGTAGGGATTTGAGCAACCTGGTCTAGTGGGAGGTTGGAACTGGATGATCTTTAAGGTCCCTTCAAACCTTAGACATTTTATGATATGATTCTATTATAAATAATTGGATAATTATTTTCCCCCACACAGCTCTAATAATATATTGGATGGGACAGTCAAACAGACGCTCAGCCAAAAATCTTACTTCAATTTAGCTTTTAAGTAACTTAATTTCTGTCAATTATTAGGACAGACATCCCTATTAGAACCCATGCCTACGAAAAATATAGTAAAGAA
Organism: Florisuga fusca; assembly: GCA_038090715.1. Classification (NCBI taxonomy): domain Eukaryota; kingdom Metazoa; phylum Chordata; class Aves; order Apodiformes; family Trochilidae; genus Florisuga; species Florisuga fusca. Next base: position 17,388,746 of record JAAWXA010000006.1, on the reverse strand, counting down.
ATACTTCAAATGAATAGGTAGATAATTGTGGTAAAGTCTAGCAGGAAAAGTGGATGTTTGCACAGTCAATGATCCATCCCAGTTTTATACTTCTTTATTTTAGGAAAAAACTCAAAACCATAAAGCCTCTCTGCCTTCATCAAATATGCTCAAAGGCTTGGCTCACAATTAGCTGCATTTTTTTTTTTTTTTTCCCCTCAGTTTATTGGTTGGTTGGTGTTTTGTTTTTGTTTTTGTTTTTAAATATTAAAATATGCAAACTTCAAGACTTTTGCCAGTGCAAACTGGCTTGCTTAGTGAAAATCACTGGCCACTCTTGCTTCAGCACAAGCATCCATGCTCATCTGGCTTTGGAGTGATGTGCTTAACAAAAAAAGATATTTGGGTCAACAAAAGCAACTCACAATTCAAATACAGCTTTCCTGCTGATGCTATTCAGAAAAAGGTTGCTACCAAAGTGCAGTCCAGTGTTTTGTACATTAAACATGGACCTGAAGTACATCATTTGTCTGGCCAAGGAAATATCATAAGCTGTTGGACCAACAATTCTGTGAGCTGTTCACCAAAGAGGCTAGTCATCTTGATGCACTGCCTTGAAGTTGACAGCAAGAATAAAACTTCTGTATCCTTTATCTAATTCAGTTAGTCAGATATGTAAGAAAGCCTGCTTCAAAATCCTGATTCCAATCAGACTGACAGCACATATTCTGGTCTGTGAATGGTGTTATGTTTGAAGTTCTGTATCTACTACATGCCCATTCAGTTGGCTAAGGTCTTCACCAATGTTGTTTTCCAAGGCATAGTTCAAATAAAAAGAATTTCCACCTCTTTAGATAAATCACAGATAGTCCTCTGCATATTCAAAACATCACTTCAAGCATTTCCTGATCTGAGTTTAAAATGAATTCTGCTCCAGTAACAACACACCATAATTTGTTTTAGTAGGTTTTGGGTTTACTGGGATGTTTTGTGTACAAAAAAATGTGCTTTGGACAGCACAATGGAAAGGTGAAGCTCTTACTAAAAATTCTGATCTGAATAAAACAACAATGAAAAACAAAATGGCTTTGTATTTCCGTTGCAAACACAACAAAAGAAGCTGGAAATGTGGCCTGATGAAACTTTAAAATATATTAATCCTTGATATCACCTCTGTTTTTTAAAATTATGTAAGAGCCTCTTAACTCTTTATGCCTCAAAAAGCCTCTAATCAATAGCAGTATAAAAGCTTCTAAGTAAAGAAAACTGGAACAGCTTTTTCTTATTTCCAAATAAAATGTGTCCTGGGACAATAAACTTGTATAATAAACTGATTCATCCATATCAATAATTAGAAGTACATGCTTACTGCATGTGTTCCCTAGATAAAAATAGGCATCAATATATGAGCATCACAAAAGGGCAAAATTTTAAAGTTACATTTGTGAACTGTTTTATCAGTGCCATTCTGAAAATAAGGAAAATGAAAAACAGCAAGAAATGTAACAAGCTCTTAGCATGTGGTTATAGAAATAGCTGTGCTAATTCCAACTGTAAGTCAGTGATCAGGTGGAAGATCACAGCTGACGTAATAAAATTTTCATGTACCATGTCAAACCTCGAAAGTATATAATGGACAAGTGACAATCTGACAGTTATCTTCTGAAAAGCCTTATTTCATGACAACAGCCTCCATTTTGACTGAAGTCTTACCACTCCTCCCACCAACACGGAGGGAATGGTGTGTTGAACGTAAATTGCTAGCTGCATCTTCCTGAAATATTCTATTAAAAGTCTCAGTATAACTGTGAACTTATTTTTCTTTGAGAACTGAATTCCTAGCTATTTTAGGGAATGTCTAAACATATTTCAGCAGAGAACAGGTGAAAAGACACTGAACTGCCTTTGTTGCTGCAATGAGAATCAGGTAAGCGAATCACCAAGAGAACGTCTTTGCTTAAAGGGACAGGGAGATAAGAGGGGGGGAATTAGAAAGAGTCAGAAGACCTCACCCCCAGTTCATGGCTTGGGAAAAGTAATTTTCTGGGATGGGACCTGACAAAGAAGAACAAGAGGACAGAATTAGGTGAGGTTTTTCTTTGCAGTTTTTGGTATTTCTGACTGTTGAGAAAGGGGGAAATCTGGCACAAAACATGACCTGGCTGGTGGTCACGCTTGCAGAAGCAGCAGCTCAGAGTGCAGAGAATCCCTGCCACTGCAGGCAATGGTGAGGGTTTAGATGGGATGCCCTTGGCACTGCATCCATAACTGTCAGACAAACTAATGAGGGTATGTGTTTGTGGAGCCTGCAGAAGAGGATACAGCAAATGAAAAGCTGAAATGAAAGCTGTGCTTTGTGTGGTGCTTACTGCTTTTCCAAAACACAACCACCCCAGTGCTCACTCTTTTCTCGCTCATGGCACTTGTCTCTACCAAAATCTCAAAGAAGCCAGAGGTACAGCCATGAACAGCTGAGGCCATACTGCTTCACAAAGACACATGGAGCAAGCTTCAGACACAGGGAAAATGGAATCTCAAAATGCCTCAGGCGGAGGAAACAATTCAGTTTGGATTTCTTTTATCTCTGGCAACAGAAGGCAAAAGAAAGGCATCCTACAAACATCATATCCTTCTCCAGGAATCTGAAAATCTAGCACATCTATCTCATGCTTTATTCATGACTGAATGAAAAACAATTGGATTTGTGTCAGCATTAAATGCTAAAAAGGAATGACAGAATTCAGTGGTTTTTTTGGCTGTACAAATACACAATCCACATTTGACTTTCAGTGTGAGTCAAACACAATGGTTTTCCTTCCCGAGTTGCAAGTAAACAGTATGAATATAAACAAATGCCTGAGCCTTACTGCCTTGCTCTGCTTCAAATAATGCAGCCTACTGGCCACCTCAGACGGCTGTTATCACGGAAAAGTAAAACTGCCATCTTTCCTTTACTTTTTGATGACTTTGACATTAAGAGTAGTACTGTGTTAGCTAAATTTCTCATGTTTCTAAATGTCAATAGAAATACATCAGTAGAGTTACAGATAGAAACCAAAGAACAACTCTTCAAAATTGTCTGACGTCAAACTATACTAGATAAAAACAGGAAGTATGTAAGGATTTTCTGCAGTAGACATTAGAAGTGAGTAACTTTTTCTATGTATATCCTCCCTTCTTTTTCCCATGAGCAGCTCCGATAAAAAGGACAGTTCAAAAAGTGCTAATTGATTATGAGTAACCTGAAGACTACAGTAACTGGTAAGGATGCATCAGCATTATCTAAAATATGTTTTCTGCTTTAAAGATTTTAATTGAAATACAAGTCTTCTGCTGTTCAGGCAGTAATTCTTTAAGAAATCGATGTGTAGAAGCAACTAGTAATAATTTTATAATTTTATTTTAGTTTATCTGTCAAATAGTTGCAGTACAAAAACTAAGTGGGATGAGGTGTCTCAGATTTTTATTTCTGTTTACTTATAAAACAGGTAATCAGAAAAAAGTAACACAAAAACTTTTGGATTAGGTTCAGTATGCTCCTGATTGTGATCAAGGCAATACCACAAAGTATTTCCTCAGAAAAACTGCAAGATTAACAGATAAAACCCCTTTTTTAGTAGAATTTTGAAATAACCACTTATTAACTGAGATGGAATTAAAAGGAAAATCCAAGGAGGTTATTTATGTTGTCTGCATTAATTAAAATATAATTTCCAGTGTTGGATCCTGTAATAAATAGTCACTACACTAATCATGATTATTAATCTTTGAATTTCTCATTTAATTTTTCAGCAATTAAGAAAACCAGTTTAAAAGTCTTCTAACATGACTGTTGTGGAATGTCGTAGAATGCCCTGGAATCGGGGTGTGCACAATTCCATGTCTGTGTATAAAATCCCTTATCTAAGGCCAATTACATCGGCCTTTACTACTGACCTTACACAGCTGGGATTCGTTCTCTAAAGGTAAACACACCGGGTGTCCAGTAATAAGTTATGTTGGTGCGAGGAGGCGGGAGGTGTGTTCACACAAGCACTGTATAAGAATTGTAACTGCGCAATAAAGTCAGAAGCTTGTTTATCAATCATATTGGTTGTACGAGACTTCTCCTCGTCTGCTTCAACACATGACAAGGTAAAAAAGCTGAAAATCTAGCTTGTATTCAGAAATCACGCTTATTCATACAAATACTGGCTACTTCTCAGCACTTACAAAAATACCCATGTATTTTAGGGAAAATATTTCCAAATGAAAATCAACTGAAATAATCACGCCTTAATTTAATGCTCTTACAATACACTTTTCATTTCTTTTCTTCTGTGATGCCTTACCAGTAAGAAATTGATGAGTTTGGGTGGAAGATACAGCAATAAAATATGTAATAATCATATAATTTAATCTTTCTTACTGCTGATACAATTATGGTCCACGTGATGTATTTCAGCTTCACTTGCACCTTTCAAAGGAAACAGCAATACAGCAACTATGTGAAAGGTCACTTCACCTATTTTTCTTTGTTCTGCTCTACTACCTACAGTGATTTCTCACACTAGGTGGACACCTACCCACCAACATAAGCTCTTAAACTTGACTGGCAGTATAGCCTGGACCAGAAGTGGGGTATTTACATCAGCAAGAAACCAGACTACATGTAACTTACAGATATGATGTTATGGTAGAGGCAGTGATGACTTGCATTATCACTTACCAGACACCCAAGTCTATACCCACCACCTCTAGATAGACACACAATGACTGGTTGAGGTGAGGCATGCCCACCCCAGCTACATCCTGTATCCTACCTTCTTGGTGAGACTTGTTTCCAGTGAGGACAAGGCAGACTCACAGCCAGCATGCAGCACTTTAAATATATTACAGGAAAATACTAATCCGAAAAATCCCCAGCATTTAACAATGAGCATGGTTTGTCATTTTATTTCTTTTTCTATTTACTGACATACTTCATTCAAGGAATTGTTTACAAGAGGTGAAATATATTTTTGCCACATAATGCTTCCTATTTTGCTTTGTGAAAAAATGCAGCTTTTCTCTTCATGGAAATGTATATTAATACTCTCAAAGTCTTGCCAATCCACTACTGCTCTATGACTACTTGTGTGATGTGGCACTTGAGTATTTCCTGTTTTTTCTGAAGACAGAGTGGTACAGACGCTGTTAAACATCCAAGTGTAGTTGGGCCTATAAGATTTTTTTCACCTCTATCATTTTAATCTCTCTGGACTTTAATACTTCTATAGACATTTACATTCCTAACATTGGAGTGACTTACTCTAAACCTAGGTATTTATGTCTCTATTGACACATAATATGTGAGCACTTGTCACATATTAGGGAGCTCTAGTTATGCAAGATGTAAATTTATGCAACAATAGATTTCTTTCAATAAAAGGACATTTTCCTTTTTGTTTTGCCAGCTATCCAGGTTCTTAGCACTTACAATAGTCCCTCTATAACTGTCCTTAGCTGACTAAGATTCAGAAACAAGCATTCTTATATCTGACCTCCCCGTGAACATATATTTTCCTGGTAAAAAGTGACCAGATCAGGGCAGCTCAAAATGAAGTAATCTCCTTTTTTATGTCATTGTTTTATTTTGAAGTGCATTCATTGAAGGCATAGAGAAGAGCGAGGGTAGGGAGAGAAAAGAGGAAGAGATGAAACCAGGTTTTAAATGTCATTTAACCAATGTTAATTTCCTTGTGACTGGATTTTAACCCCAGTCTTTAATTTAGAAGACAATGATTCCCAATTACAAATTACTGTGAGTGTGGGATTTTCTCCCACTGCTTTTGCTGAAACCATGTAACTTTCACAGAAAATAATGCATGAGTCATTGAGCAAGAGAGAGCATGACTGCTGTTAATGACTCATTACAGGTGACGGGAGGGTTCTGATAAAAGAGACTAAAAACAAAGAAACATGTCTTATACTAAAACCAGACTTGCTCTTTCCTCATTTCTACCCTAATGCTATGCTACTCAATTGGATTTTGACCCCTATCCTAGGGCAAAGAGCAGAGAAATTATAAACAAAAATGCTCTCTCAGGATGTCAAATGGATTGCAGTCCTCAGGTGGATCTGCCATAAACTTCCTTAAACTGAATATGCTTATAACTGGGCTTCAATATGGCACCTGGGTTAGGGTAACATTTGGAAAACGCCATTCAAACTTGTTGATCAAACAAGTGATTGTTTGATTCAAACTTGATGTTGAAATTGGATCAAAATGAAAATGGTTTTGAACAAATCTCCCCTTAGCCAGGATGTCCTTCCAGGCTTGCTCTAAATTCGGTGTTTTGGTGGCCTCCTACAAGTCAATAATCTTCAAAAAAAAACCCAAAAAACAAACTAACAATTTTTTTTTTTCTTTAATAAATGTGTCTTGGAGTCTTGGAGCCTGACACTGCAACAGTGCTAAATGTTCCTTGTCCGTTCCAAAGTTTCCTTCCCCTTCTGCCAGGAGGCACGGTCAGTTCTGCTGTACCTTTTGTACTTGCAGTACCTACACAGTGTACTTGGGCACCTACACAGTGCCCAAAAAATGAGATGAAAAGAAGGACAGGCAGAACAATTCTATCAGCTGTCACAGACAGATAATACATTCTGACACAGTCACTGAAATATAACCCATGAAACTAAAAAGAACAAAATAGTAGTCTCCTTATGCAATCAAGTCCAACTAATCCACACATTGCCTCCTCATTTTTTATTCTTGACTGCTTTGACTGGTTATCTCCTGAGTAAGACGACACAAAGAAGACTAGTATTTCTTGTCAATACCGACTTTTTGGTATACAGCAATATAGACAGCAAGTAGTATTTCCTGCTCTGATACTCTTCCAGGATCTACTGATCACTAACAAATAACTAGATAGATAGACAAGCAGACAGATAGATAAAAGAAACATACTCCTATAGATGGGAGCAATAGAAAATGCCACTTCCTTAAGTGTTCCTCTGGATAAGTTTTCCAAATAACTGAACCTCTGGAATAAAGGTGGTAAGTTAAGAAAGCAATCAGAAACTAGGTTTATGTCAATCAAATTATTCAGTAGGAGACTTGGGAAGAAATGAAGTGCTGAGGTTTCTCATAATTTCCACCTACTTGCATTCATCTGTACCTGTAAAGAGCCTGAGCTGCTGTCTGGAGTTATTTAATCACCACAATTCACAACCTTTCATCTAGCCTGAATACTTTATGAGCTGGCTTTGGGATTATTTTATGCACTTGTGATTTTCTCTCTCTGTAAGGCAAGTAAATGAGTAATAAACAATAATAATAAATTTAACCAAATATTATACTACAAGATCTGCTCTTACGTCTGAAATTACAATACTTTTGATCAATAAAAAGAACATGCTGCATCACCAAGTTGCTTTATTGCTTGTGGTATTCAAGGTAACAATGCCTGCTGATGATAAGCAGTGGTAATATTTGCAAAGTAATTCTAAGTGTCCAACACTTTTGAAAAATGCTGAATTGCTGTTGAAACAATAGAGCTGATTAATTAAAAATGTAATGTGTCCTGCAAGTTTCTGACATGGGTAAAGGCAAAGCTGTTTGAGTTTTTAAGTGGACATATTTTGCTCAAATGTTGTACACTGATATGACAAAACTATACTCCATCCAATAACATCTTTATTAGCAAATTCAAAAAAATTATATTTCTCATCAGCAAAGAGATAACTCTAAGATAAAGCATCTTTTTTTGACAGTTTCTGGAGCAACAGAAGGCATATTGATATGTTTGTGAGAAAAAGGCAGGATTATGCTGCGGAAGCAAGTGGAACTCAAGGAAGCAAGTGAAAAATTATAATACACCTATGGTGTTATTAATGAGAACTAATGAGAATTCTGATGGTTACAGTCCCTCCTCCAACTGTAAACAAGAGTGACATGATACAAATGATATAGCAATATGGTATTTTCATTTCAATTCACAAAGTAACAAAATTCAGAATATATGCGGTGGTGGTAAGTCTGCATCATCTGAGGAAAGCATTTTGTAAATAGCTTGAAGGGACAGAATTATATACTTTGCACAGATATCCTTAAAGCAGGATATGGTACAGAATGGTGCTAAACATACTTCAGACAATACTCGATATCAACACAGAAAAATTGCAACGCAGTCTGGACATTTTTGAGGAAAATTCATACTCACAGAAACACATATTTCATCGTCTTGCCACTTTTCAACTGAATTGGGAAAATTAAGACTAAACCACCCATAACCACTGCATTCATGAGAGAATTCTAATACAGGTTTCCCTAGATTGCTAAATCCAAAATAGCCCATAGTGTACACATGCATCAGTACTTACCTTTCATGGTACATTAGTCTCTGAGCAAAATGACGCTTAATACATGGTTTAGAAAATACACATCCACAGTCTCAAACTTATCTTCTAGAGAGAATGTCATTACTAAACTACACATTATTTGTCATATCTTGAGCACTAGACACCCCACATGTTGATGGATGCTGAAACAGACAGTGACTTACTAAGCCAATTTCTTCAGATCATACCTCCAACTAGCTCACCGAAATAATAAAATCAGACACAAACTCCACCTAGAAGGAATAGATGGACTCCAATCCAAAGCAGAGCAGAATTTACAGTTAGACCAGGTTGCTTTGGGCCTTGTCACAAATGAATCTGAATATTTCAGGGATGGATACAACATGTCCATGTTTTCTTTACAATATTATTTTCTAGCAAATTAAATATAATTTTCACTAGAAACAGAGATCTCTGCAGAATTCCCCTGAGGATAACAAGAAGAAAAATTGTTTCTAGTAACAATCTTTTGAAAGCATGAAACTGTAACAGTGTATTATTAAAAAACAAAGAAACAAATGAAACCAGTAACTGTGAAATACAACATTTTCCCAGGATATTTTAAAAACACACATTTGGTATAGAAAGGACTCTGGATACTTCAGCAAGTCCAATTTCAGGCTGTCTTTTTAAAATGAGGATACAAAGGGAGTTCCATCCCTGAAACGTATACAGTTTTATAATCCCTGCCATACCTTTCATTTTTCCTAAGGGAATAGGTAAACAGATCTGTGTTCTGAGAATAGACTCTTCAGTGTACTTTTCAAAAAATGTCTGTATCCCTGAAATTCTTCAGAGCATACAGGAATTTCATCTCCAAAATGAAAATGCATAAGAAATATCTACCAGTCTGCATTACAAAACAGTACACAAAACAGTATCACCTTTATTGTATCTCTTTTACTGTTCCTTTTTATCTAGTCAGTAACTTATAAAAAAACCTGACAAAGTACACAGAGAAACTATGACTGTGATGGAAATAGATTGTTTCTATGCAAAATAATACAAGCTTTGGCAATTTTTAAATCTGCATGAGGTTTAGATCAGTAATACATTGCTTACAAATCTGAAGAACAGCATATCCAACAACAGAACAGTGCATGTAAATCAATGGAAATCTACTTTGAAAGCAAGACTGTTTAGAAAAAGTGTAAACAGAGTTTATTAATATATAAAAACTGTCTTAATCTTTCCTTGTGCACTGCAAAAAATACCATGTGTTATTAACACATTCTTGGGCTAAATCTTGGAAATTTCTGTGGCCCAGGTCTATCCACTTAATCACTACAAACCTATGTGTGCTCACACCTGAAATGTCTAGATGATTCTCAAGAGTTTACTTATAGACTAGCCAGAACATATTTGGTCAGGAGAGAGCAGCAGGGCACCTCATGCAATTGCTGACAAAGGCCAGACCATGGTAGGAGATGTCCAATTCCCAATGACCCCGTGGTACCTTTCTGTGATTCTATTCTACAAGACGCTAGCAAACTTCTGTGTTTCAGACTTAGGAACTGTGCTGAAGGCTTGAACAGTTTTATTTAAGCAGAAAAAGCTAATTTACTCTGTTAGGAAGTCTTTCTACTTAGACAACTGTCCTGGTTTGGGCCAGGATAAAGGTGATTTTCTGGTTTGTACTTTTGCTTTCAGGTAAGTTTCTTGTAAGTAGCTGCACTTGCTGAAATTAACAGCAAGTTTCTCAGACAATGTCTGCTTCTAGGACAGATAACACTGGATGTTTATAGTTACTGCTAGAGACAGGTATGCAGAGCCAAGGACACTGCTCAGCTCTGAGGAACATTTTACCCTGCAGAAGGAGTAAAGAGCTTCCACCTGAACCCCTCCTCTGGGGAGGCCCGGACAAGATAGATGCCAGAACTGACCAGAGTATCCCATCCCATACACGTCATACTCAGTATAAATTTGAGGGATCACGAGGGTCAGACCCCTTCTTCCTGCTCTTCCTGCCTTTCCTTTGCTGGTTCCGTTTGCTTCGGCATCCTGGGAGGATTCCGTCCGTTCCTCTGCCTGTGGTCCTGACCCGTGCCAGCCTGAATCTGTGTGTTCCTGCCTCCAGCTCCTGACTGCTGCTGACCCCAGGAGTCCAGCCTGGACTGTCCCAGGGGTGCCCTGCAGCCTCCGTGGTGACGTGAGAGTTATTGGGGCAGAGGGGGGAGGAACATGGGATCAATCTTTTCCTGTATATTTGTATATCTGTATATATTTAGTTATTTTTCCTATTTATCATTACTGTTTCATTAAAGTTGTGTAGTTTAGTTTCCAACCGTAAGTCTCTTTCCTCTTTCTCTCTCCTTTCCTTATCAGGGAGGAGAGGGGGATTAATAGACAGCATCTGTTATTCTGTTTAATTGCCAGGCCAGTGTTAAACTGTGACAGATTTTATTGGCGCCCAACGTGGGGCTCGAACCCACGACCCTGGGATTAAGAGTCCCATGCTCTACCACTGAGCTAGCCGGGCTAGTGTTAAACCGTGACAACAACACAGTGGGAATTTTATTATGCAGATTTAAAACTGTCTCAAATATTTTGAAATATGTGGCATTTGAATGTAGCTAGTTTCAATAAATACTTAATTTACTATGTAAGTAATTTAAAACCCAACCACCCCATTCCTCGACTACAAAATTTAGCCACTTTTTCTAATTATAATGTAAGCTGTTCAAAAGCCTATGATATGAAATTTCAAAAGATTATATATATATTTATAATGTATATCATGGTAGTTCTTAAGGAGCAATGTTTTCATAACTGTTCACAGAGCTAGGATTTCTGTAAAAAAAAAAGTAGATCAAAATTTATTTATCTTCTCCCATAATTTAATTTTTTAAAAAACAGTAACATTTTGCTTTTTTTTTAAAAAAAAGCAGCAGTTTTTCAAAATTTTGTGAGTGTATATTTAACTAATATAATTGGAAATTAAATTTTGTGTTATTTTGCCCTACTGAGCATATAGTTTTTCTTAGCAGCAGCACTTAAAATAGGATTCATTTTTGGTCGTATAGATGGCAGAGAATATAGTTTTATGTTAAGCCCTTAAAACTTCAGAAAAAGCAGGATAAACAAAAATATTTAAAAGCAATGTCATTTCAAATCAGGCCAGGTGAACAACCGATACGAGGTACCTGAACTTGAGGAAAAATGCAGTAAGCAATCTTCAAGAGGTCAACGAGACATTCCCACTGCATTACATGACAGACAAGGAAAACTTATGTGGGAAAGCTGAGTAGGAGTCTCACAGTTTTAATTGAGAAAACCCACTATTTCTATAAATGTTTACACTTACCCTGCTGAAATTTGACTCCTTCTGCCAATGATGAATATAATGAAAGTTTATAATCAAGAGTTTGCCCTGAGCTACCACCATTAAATATTAATATAGAAAGGCAAGAGGCTGAAACTTACTGCAGACTCTGCACTGGAAAGGTTTTTCACAATGAAAGTCATCAACCTTTCTGTTCAAACTTTAGAGAATGTTTATGAAATAGAGATGCAGAATTATTTGCGGATTTAAACCTTTAGTAACATTTACAGCAGAGCAGAGTGAATATAAAGTACTATTCTAGCACAGGATTAAATTATATTTTTAGTATGATTTATGGTGGGCCAACTGCTATTTCACTTTTTTTGACATTTAAGTGAAGAATGAAGTATTTTCACAAAAACAAATCAAACTATGGATTAACTCATTAGCTTCCTGCTTTCCCCACTGCTTTTACACATAGCTACATAAAAGTTCCAGAAAAAAAAAGTTCAAAATAAACAATTTCCTTTAAATCAATTAAATAAAAAACATTAACAACAAAACCCACAAACTCTAAACCACATGATAATGTTTTTGTAATATTGTCAACTGTTTTTTTCATTAGGTTTCAACTACATTTAAAATATAGAATCTGTCACTCCCCATATTGGAACTTTGCAAACATAAATTGAAAGAACAAAAAACTCCATCAACATTTATATTCCTTTCTTTCAAGAGGTAAATTTTTTGAAAATAAATAAGGCTGCGAATGGCACCACAAAAGTGAATTTCCAGAATAAAAGTTTTTCTCTCTGGAAAAACAGAATGGTACTTCTATTATCTTTGAATCAAACAGTGGCAACAGGAGGTGCTTATATTGGATGCAAATTGATATAGACATTCAACATAGACCATAAGGAATTTTATGTCAACATAGAACATAAAGAATTTTATGTAGAATGCTTCTAACTTTTAGAAGTCCTGATTTCAAATAGAAACTAAATTGATGTGAATTTTTAAATGATTGAATCACAAATGGATGGAATACCAACTGAAAATAAACTATTAAAAACCTTCAGGGCCTTCAGAAGTTTCACAGGTGAGGAAGACCAAGTAAGGAACAACTCCCCAGGAAGAGTGGGACTCATTTTCTTCAGTGTCATCAGTGACAGGATGGCAAGTTTTGAACTCACATAGCTGATGGACATACATTGAGCATCTGGCATTTTTTGCTTTGTTTGCTCTAAAAGTGCAAAAAGCAGCAGGATTTTATCCTCAGAATGCCTGTAGCTCTGGAAAATTAAAAAAATACATCATATTTCTCCAAATGTTGTTAGTTGCACTATTTTAATGATTTAAATACAATTTTGCTTGTCTAATGAAAAGCAGAAATCTCAGTTCAGCTAAATTACATTTTTGGTTATCTGGTATGTGGCTTAGTGCTTAGATCAGTTGTGGAAGTAGCTTTCAAATGGTGTGAGTCTAACCAGCTACACAGGCATGCAGCCCCTGGTAAGTTCATAGAATGTTCTCCTGCCATCATAGAGTTACTTGAAGCACCACAGAACTCATATTTGGACTTGCAAGGGATTTGTGCCCCTGACCTATACTCAGACAGATCTGTCACTATGTATGAACTTCAATTCATAGGATCTTTTTATATAACTGGTTGTTGTCACTGTAAAGGATCCTTGAATCAATATCTCTTGGTGAAGTTTCTGCCTCTACAGATAATATCCGATGGTTTTATGAATTATTATCCTTTTACTAGATTATTAGAATGTGGATTAAATGGCAAAAGATATGGATATAGCAAACATTGTTTGAATTCTAATTAGAAACAGTATCTAGGGAAAATAAAAATTCACACAGACATCTGGATACATAGCCTCCAACACATACACAACTAATTTCTGATATTCGGAGTCATCTTGAAACAGTAATGATTTACCCAGAATGATCTGAAATTGAAAGGCAGATAGTAAACTAATAAAAATTAGAATAAAATAAAATAAATTTAGAAATAAATTAAAAAGAAAAAAAAGACAAAAGGGAGAATTTCTATTGAGTAAACTGAAGTTGTTGATTTCTGTTTGATGACAAGTAATCCAAGAGCTATTGGTAACAGTGGCATATCTACAAACTGTTTCCCTGCAGAAGTGGAAACATTGCTAGAAGTGGAGGAATATTATGGTTACAGAAAGTATATATTATATGAAGGCTACTATGAAAGAAAACACTCAAACTAATATGAAAAATACAAATAAATGGAGAAATAAGTCCCCATATCTTACTATCGGACCCTCAAAACAGAATGGTATTCAAACAGCTATTAAGGTTACTTAACCTTGGTTTTAGGCTATCTCTAGAAATACTGGTGTAAAATTTAATATATTAATTCTTCAGAAACTGTCATGTATCACTGCAGTATCTGAACATACAGTGCATAGCTTCTAATGCAAAACCCTGCATTTATCTTTCTCAGTATATATATATTTATACACACTATATATATGTATTTACACGTAGGCTAAACCCCTCTATTTCCACATCCATAATTTTCTAAGCAATGAAATGTTTTTATGGGTACCCTAATGTCTCTATTTTACAGATGCACATGCCCAGTAAGGCACATATTTTTTATTACCCAGTGCTAATGTTTTGTATGAAAAAAATACAAGGAGTCCCTGGAGGCAGCAAGGCTCCCTTCCCTGTGGATGACAGTTTGGCTGTGGGACATTCAACACAGACAAGTCCAACCTTTTTACTCATACAAAGAACAAGCAAGCTGGACTCTCCCGTCTGTGCCATCTGATGACCTGTGTTAGCAAGAATCAGAATTAGATACACTATTTACTGTTGTCATTGGCAAGTAACCCTCCTGAAGCAATCCTGTAACAAGTCTCCCAGCATCTAAGGCTTGCTTTGGCTCCACATGCTGTGTAAGCAGTTAGAATCTCTGAAGATTTGTGAGCAGTCTTTTCCAAGATGGAGTTACAAAAAGTGGTTTCAAAGTTCCTTCCATTATCCCACCTGGCACTACTGCGAAGCGGGCCCATGTGAATGTCATGAGGTTCAACAAGGCCAAGTGCAAGGTCCGGCATCTGGGTTGGGACAACCACCAGTATCAATACAGGCTAGGAGGTGAAGAGTTTGAGAGCAGCCCTACAGAGAAAAACTTGGGGATATTGGTGGATGAAAAGCTGGACACGAGCTGACAATGTATGTTTGCAGCCCAGAAAGACAACTTTATAAAGAAGTGTGACCATCAGGTCAATCACAGGAGCTGATTATGTCTCCCTACTCTGGTGAGACCCCAGCAGAGGTGTTGTTTCCTGTTCTGAAGTTCTCAGAACAAGGACATAGACCTCTGAGAGCAGGTCCAGAGCAGAGCCACAAGAATGATCATAAGCATGGAACACCTCTTGCATGAGAAAAGGCCGAGACAGTTGGGGTTCTTCAGCCTGGAGAAGAGAAGGCTCAGAAAGANTCATAAAAGTTTTATTCCTTATACCTAGCTTTTAGTTTAAAACCACTAGCCCTTGTTCTATCACTACAGACCCTACTAAAAGGTCTATCTCCATATTTCTTACAAGCCCCCTTTAAGTACTGAAAGGGGGCTTGTAAGAAATATGGAGATAGACCTTTTAGTAGGGTCTGTAGTGATAGAACAAGGGCTAGTGGTTTTAAACTAAAAGCTAGGTATAAGGAATAAAACTTTTATGATGAGGGCAGCGAAACACTGGAATAGGTTCACCAGAGGAGCTATAGATGCCCCCATCTCTAGAAAAATTCAAGGTCAGGTTGGACAAGGCTCTGAGCAATATGATCTAGTTGAAAGTGACTCTGGTCACTGCTGTGGCTTAGACTAGGTGATCACTGTAGGTGTCTTCCAACTGAAACTATCCTATGATTCTATGATTTGACTGGCACACAAAGCAGGATTATAAGAGAAAGTATTAAATGAGTTTCAATATTCAACTTTAAATTTCAGTGGGGCAGTGAATACAAAGAATAGTTATGGGCATCTGAACCAACTAGCGGAAGATTTTTATCTCTCTGTCCCCCTCTCTGCTTCTGTCTCTCCCCCTTTTCTTGTCCCCTTGTGTTTTTCATCAACTACTTTGCCCAGCAGCTACTTCAAAAATGCAAGATTAAAAAATTCTTTGTGACATCTGTTACCAATTCATCTTTTTTCATGCCCTTTTCAAGCTCCAAATCCTATCATCAGTACAGTGGGCCCAGTTCACCCTGACATAACAAATCTAGCCACTGGCTCTAGAGATGGTTAAATGTTTAGAGGGTTAATTTATGTCTAAGGTACTTAAAATGACATTTTCATGCAATTTTCTCCTAGCCGTCATGTTCTGTAAGTTGTATCTGTATTTCTATAATTTTCATTTACTCCCAGAATCAGTTCTATGGCTTTTATGAAATGTTACCTATTTCATGCTGTACTTCTTTTATTTTCAATTCCAGCAATACTCTTAGGCTTCCTGGGGTTATCTTACTCAGAAGAGTTCTAAAGAAAAACTTCCTGTTCAGCCACAATGACTTATAAGCATTAGATTAATAATAATTTAAAAATAACAAAACACAACAAACAGAAGTAGCAAATATATGAAGATGTGGATCCAAAGCAGATTAGTTCAAAATGAAAACAACAGATGTTTATTACTTTGTCATCTCATGCCCTGCAGTCTTCAGGGAAGAAATTTTGTGAAGAAGAGAGTTAGATATTACCTGTAAAACTAATCTAAGATGGATTCTCAGACAGTGGTGATGAAATCAGAATATTTCCTAGTTAGGCTTGGTTTTCTTGCATCCTTCTTTCATCCTTTCTTCACCTCCACCTTTCTTCACCTTTCTTCATCCTCTTCACCTTCCCTCTCCATTTTAGTGGGGTCCTTCCTTTCATTGCCTCTTGATCTTGGCTATTCATGCCACCCAACACTCTCTCCTTTCCAGACAAACTACATCACTGAATGACTTTGACAATGGTCATTTGGCCAGAGTAATCTCTGTTTGTTCGGCACTGTTTCTGTGCCATCAATTAAGGATTGGACCTTTGGAGGAAGGACCAGGAGATGACTTCCTTTTTTCTATGCAGTTCCTGTTGCAAACAACAGCCCCTCAGTAAACATTACCCTCAGCAATGCTCCAGATGTACACAACTGATGCTTAGTAACCTTTGCCTGGTATTAAAGAGACCAGCCAATAAAACATTATGTCTAAATAAGGGCAAGAAATAACACTATAAGCTTGTAATTAGTTTTTATGACACTGCTATGAAACACAGAAACACCTACAAATGTTTTTAAATTTTTCTTGTTTCAAACAGTAGCAAGCACTTCCATTCAAGTTGCAGCTTTGGTTTTTATAAATACGTTATTAAAGCAGCATTCTAAAACTATGTGCCAGGAAAGAAGTCTCATATTTTGAAACCTTTACAGAAGAAGCATTTCTTCCTAGTTTTTCTAATAATTTGTTAGGTACGTTTAAGTATTTGCTTGTATGTAAAAACAAGCATGCCATTATAACTAAGGGGAAAGAAAATACATTTTAAATTTTAGTACTATGCCAGACTACTTGCAACTGAACATGTTGAAAAAGTTTCTAATGTAAAATGAATGTGGCACCTGTACAGTTTGGGCTGCCAAAAACCTCTCTGACAGTAAGCAAAAATAATGAAATGTGAGCAGTCAAAATTTTTTATTTTTTGATGTCACTTTAAGCTCCTGCATTCAGAAAGGCATGAATAAATAATGAGAAATGTCCAAAAATGTTCTCCAAAGAAAAGAGGCCAAACAAACTTTTCTCTGCTGTACATTACACAAAACAGATGGTAAGAAATAAACATACTACTGCAATAAATTGTATCAAACCCAATAAACTAAGGAGTAAAGTGAATCCCTAAATCCCATGTGCCTGTGGCACAAGCTGCTCTGCTCATGCAATAGTTGTGTTTCTCTCCCTTTCAGTTTCTCCTTGGAAAATAGGGCAGGGAATATGTGCTTCTCATCACCCCTTTCCTGCACTCTTCCTGATCATCCCTTTGCATCTCACTGATACTTGCTTTTAGGTGGATCCAAATTGACCCAGGAGTGAATTCTCCAGGGCTGCCATTTGCTACCAGTGTACAAAACAAAAAAAAAGCTGTGAGGAAGACTATACTCAGTATTCATCTCACCACCTACACATTAAGTCTACAATGGTAAGCTACAGCAACAATATAGTACTATTCATAGACTTAGGTTCTACTGAAGTATCTGATCCATCCAATAGTAACTACACTTGATTGCAACTAAAAATAACACATTTTGTTTGCTTATATTCAGTGCAATTTGTGAGGTTCCTCTGCAGATGTAAAAAAAAAGCTACTTGTGTATCTCATGTATCACCAGGTGATGGTCAGCCAGCTCTGTGCTAAAAAATTTTAAATTAGATTTGATCTCAAATCACTTACTTTTATTAGGAGGCAGATGTAGTTTTGAAAAACCTTTGTTATTGTACCACAAATGAGTGATTTTACAGTGTAAAATTTCATAAGCAAGCCATACAATACCGAAAATTTAGTGAAAACTATTTCTTGCACATTGTGTTTCTTCCACTTAGTTCTTTCTATATAAAATATATTGAAAAGCACAACAATGAGAAATTAAAATGAAGAGAACGCTGCTTTGATTTTGTTAATGTATTTTGAAAACAGATCCAGTATAAACTAACTCTCTGAGAATCAGGAAATGCCTATGAGTATTATAGTTTGATTTAAATGTAGTAATTTCTCCTTCACTCCTTATAAGGAGAAGCATATAAACACGGTCAGATAAAAACATTAAGCATGGAATCTATTCTGCCAGAATACCACATAATTTAAATTTTAGGAATTTTGAGAACAAATGAGATTTCACGAACATTTCTACTTTCTATCAGGCTTTTCTTAACCAACATTACATTTCTATGCCTTGAAACAGACTCAGCAGCCCTTCTTTACCTTAGATTCAGCCAGACTCAACCCCTGTACTACCTCCTGCCTGTAAGCAGTGCAGGGGGACAGGGAACGAGGGTTGTGGAGAGTTTGGAACACTTTGACTCTGCTGCTTCTTCCTCCTCCTGTTCTTCCCTTGCTCCAATGTGGGGATTAATCCGTGGAAGTCAGTACTTCATTAAACTCTCCATGTGGATCCTTCCTATGGATTGCAGTTCTTTACAAACTGCTCCAGTGTGGGCTCCTCTCCATGGGGCCACAGATCCTGCCAGGAGCTGATTTCAGCATGGGTTCTCCACAGGGTCACTGCTTTCTTCAGGGCACATACAGTTTCTCTGGCATGAGGTCCTCAGTGGGCTGCAGGTAGAAATCTGCCTCACCTTCATCAGCTGCAGGGGGACAATCTGCTTCACCATGGTCTTCACCATAGGCTGCAGAGGAACCTCTGCTCTGGCTCCAGAAGCACCTCCTCCCACTCCTTTCACTGACCTCAGTGTCTGCGGAACTGCTTCCCTTACATATTTGCACTCTTCTCTCCCACCTCCTGCCATGTAGCTTTTTTTACCTCTTCTTAAATATGTTATCATTGAGGAAGTACCCACCTTAACTTTGGCCACTCTTTGGAGGCAGCTGGGAATGGCTTTGCCCAGCATTGGGACAGACCCTGGCTTCTTCTCACAGAAGCCATCTTGCCACATAAACCAAATACATTGTACATGCCACTGCTGACAGCACAGCTACAGGACAAGACTCCTCGACAAGATGAGCACACACATGACACAAACACAGATCAAGGACAAAACAGCCTTTTTATTGCATTCAGGGACAGCTGCAAAGTGGCAGTTCCTGAGAGATGCAGGGCATCACAGTGTCTTTGTGCTGCAAGAACAGTGCGCAGGCACTTAGCTAAAATGGCCTAAAAAATCCCTGGCAAGTGGATCCATTAAGGCAAAACCTCACCAAGGGACATAACTTGTAACATAACTCAAATTCTTATTTTGGCTTAATTTGCTCCTCAGCTACACCAGTGAAGCACAATCCCCTGTTTGAAAACTATCAATGTATATATGAAAATATTTTTCCTATATCCTCACATGCTTTTAAGATACTAAGCAAGCCAAGGAAAAAGGCCACATCCCTGTGACAAGGCTGAATCATTTGTTTAGTGGTAAAATTAAACAGAAGAACACAAGCTTAGATGCCTATTTTTATTCAAAGGGTTCATTATCCCTTTACTTAACTTGACATGGACACAGTCTTAGTGCCAAAAAGCAAAGACGTAAAAATTAGGTGTCACAATATAAAACCCCACTCTGCTCTTTTTATAGACTGCCTCATTTGAATGACTCATCTGTTGTGGGGAGAAATGTTTTTCAGACAGGTTGGGTCACCCCTTTGGTTGACTACCTCACTGCAAAAATGTCTGCAGTTGAATTATGGCAGATATGACACGATAATAAGCAACAAATGTGGGTGAGGATGGTTTTCCAAAATACAATGCAGTGTTAAGTTTATACTAAGCCACATTGTCACTGGGAACTGAAAAGCATGGCTCCATCCACAGTCTGATTCTAATTCTAAGGATGATCCTGCACAGCCAATGACAACTTCATCTGTCAAAGGATTTGTCAGTACGGTTGATCTGAAGTGTATATGTGCTATATTTTACATACAGATACAAAAAGATTGTTCTGAAATCGTAACTCTAAAAGGTAGAGAGGTACTTCCATATATAACCATAAAGATGATCCAATCCCTTCATTTAGAGTCACTGTACAAGTAGAAGCAATCACTAGTACTCTGCAATATTTGTACAGAGTTGTGCTGGTTTATAAAAAACCAGGTTCAATATTTTAATTTTCCATTGCTTCTGGTATGCTTAACTGCCTTTTTTGTAATCCCTCTTCTTTGTCAAGTACAAAATTGTATCTGTTGAAAACATCAGAAAAGTACATTTTTCATCTGCATTTTAATGAATGTCTATCAGTTCTTTTAATGGCTAATAGAGTTAAGGGAAATTCCTTTGCCCTCCCACTTAATACTGTAGATCTTCAAAGTGATTTCCTCAGATTTAGTGTGTCACTTCTTAAAGAGACATCCAATTTTAATTTAAAAATTTCATAGTGTTGATTACTTCAAGTAAGTTGCTCAACTACCTACACACATCAATGTGAATAATTTTTATCTTATTTCTAGTCTAATTTTATTCATTTAGGCAACAGTACCTTGCATTTTTACGCTATTAACAGGTCTTCTGCTGTTGTAAACCTTACTGTCACTGAGTTAATGAATAAGCTTCCTTCTAAACATTTCATTCATTAAAGTAAAGCATTTCGTACGCAGAAAATTTTAGCTTCCAGCAAAGTTTTAAGGGTATGAAAAAACATAAAAAAAATTATTTTGCCTGAATTTTTAATTTGCATTATATTTTCTGAATATCCATTATAAAGAAAGAATATTTTCCACTACTGGTCATACTAGATCTTGGCACCCTCAGACACTGCTTTTGCTGTTCAGCTTGCTCATCAAGACTAGTAAATTCCTATGAATCACTGCTTCAACAGTCACTAGAGTGAGCAGGTCTGACTCAGGTGGCCACCATGTGGCCTGGTATGTATGATTTTATTTTACCACAATAAAACCTGATTTTCTATAGAGAGAATGCCTCCTCTTCTGGAGGCACTGCTGAAGCAAAAGAATAATGAAGAGGTGATTTGATATAACCAACAGGGTTTCACCAAGGGCAAATCGTGCCTGATAAACCTTGTGGCATTCTATGAAAAGGTCACAGCATCAATAGACAAGGGAAGAGGAGTTGACATCATTTACCTGGACCTGAGCAAAGCCTTCAACACAGTCCCACACGACATCCTGGTCTCCAAGCTGGTAAAACATTGGTGGATTAGGAACTAGCTTGGCGGACTCCCCAGAGAGTGTCTGTCAATGGGTCTGTGTCCAAGTGGAGGCCAGTGACAAGTGGAATCCCTCAGGATCAGTGTTGGAAATGTTCTTGTTTAAAATCTTTGTCGGTGAGATGGTGGGTGACATTCAGTGCACCCTCAGCAAGTTCCCTGATGATCCCAAGCTGTGTGGTGCAGCTGACACACTGGAGGGAAGGGATGCCATCCAGAGGGACCTTGACAGGCTGGAGAGGTGGGACCATGCCAGCCTCATGAAGTTCAACAAGACCAAGTGCAAGGTCCTTCATCTGGGTCGGGACAATCCCAAGCACTGATATAGGCTGGGCAGTGACTGGCTGGAGAGCAGAACTGAGGAAAAGGACTTGGGGGTGCTGGTAGGTGAGAAGTTCAGCATGAACTGTCAGTGTACACCTGCAGCCCAGAAAGCCAACCAGATCCTTGGCTGCATCAAGAGAAGTGTGGCCAGCAGGTCAAGGGAAGTGATTTTCCCCTTCTACTCTGCTCTTGTGAGACCCCACCTGGAGTACTGCATCCAGTTCTGGAGCCCCTTTACAGGAGGGACATGGATGTGCTGGAGCATGTCCAGAGAAGGGCCATGAGGATGACCAGAGAGCTGGAGCACCTCTCCTGTGAAGACAGACTGAGAGAGTCAGGATTATTCAGTCTGGAGAGGAGAAGGCTCTGAGGAAACCTTATTGTAGCCTTCAGTATCTGAAAGGGGCTTACAAGGAAGCTGGTGAGGGACATTTTAGTATGTCAGGACTAGGGGAAATGGATTCAAACTAGAGGTGGGTAGATTTAGATTAGACGTTAGGAAGCAGTTCTTCATCATGAGGGTGGCAAAATACTAGAGCAGGTTGCCCAGAGAGGTGGTGGAAGCCCCATCCCTGGGGCTAGGGAAAAGTTTCAAAAGGAAACAGGAGAGCTGGTCATCCCAGGTGTAGAGAAGGCTGAGGTACTCAATGACTACTTTGTCTCAGTCTTCACCAGCAAAGACTCTGGTCACACCCTCCATGTTACAGAAGCTAGAGGCAGGGACTGGCAGAAAGGATATCCCCCCACTATAGATGAAGAACAGATTTGAGACCACCTTAAGAAACTGAAGGTGAACAAGACCAGGGGACCTGATGGGAATTGATGGATGAAATTGCAAAGCCACTATCCATCATATTTGAAAAGTCATGGCAGTCTGGTGAAGTTCCTGCATACTGGAAATGGGGAAACATAACCCCTATTTTCAAAAATGATAGAAAAAGAAGACCCAAGGAACTATAGGCCAGTCAATCTCACTTCTGTGCTTGGAAAGATCATGGAGCAGACCCTCCTGAAGGCTCTGATAAGGCATGTGGATAACAAAGGGGTGATGGGTGACAGTCAACACAGATTGACTAAGGGTAAGTCCTGCCTGACTAATTCTTACAACATATCACAGCCTTGGTAGACAAAAGCAGAGCAACAAATGTCACCTACTTGGACCTGTGCAAAATACTCGACACTGTCTCACACAACATTCTGGCTTCTTAATTGGAATGATACAGATTGGATGGATCTACTCATTGGATAAGGAACTGGATGGGTGGTCACACCCAAAGAGTTGTGATCAGTGGATCAGTGTCCAAATGGAGATGTGTGATGAATGCTGTTCCTCAAGGGTCAGTACTCAGACCAGTGCTGTTTAACATCTTCATAGGCGACATGAACAGTGGAGTTGAATGCATCCTCAACAAGTTTCCTGGTGACACAAAACTGTATGGTGAAGTCAACACTTCACCAATGTGTAGGGAAGGGTATGGATGTCATCCAGAGGGACCTTGACAGGCTTGCAAAGTGGACTCATGCAGACTGCATCAAGTTCAACAAGGCCAAGTGCAAGGTTCTGCATTTGCGTCGAGGCAATCCCATGCACAAATGCAGGTTGGGAGGGAAAAGATTGAGGACAGCCTTGAGGGAAAGGACTTGGGGATGGTGGTGAACCAGAAGCTTAACATGAGCTGCCAGTGTGAGATTGCAGCCCAGAAAGCCAACCTGGGCTGCATCAAAAGAAGCACAGACAGCTGCTTGAGGGAGGTGATTCTCCCCCTCTATTCTGGTCTTGTGAAACCACAGCTGGAGTACTGTGTCCAGTTCTGGAGTCCCCAGCATAAGAAGGACATAGAGCTCCTGAACCATGTCCAGAGGAACATCACTAAAATGATGACAGGGCTGGAGCACTTCCCCTGTGAAGACAGGCTGAGGAAGCTGGTGTTGTTCAGCCTGGAGAAGAAAGAGGAGGCTCTGAGGTGACCTTAGAGAAACCTTCCAGTACCTGAAGGGGACCTACAAAAAAGGTTGGGTAGGGATTTTTACACAGATGTGTAGTGAGTGGACAAGGGGAAATGGTTTCAAACTTTAAGAAGGGAGCTTTAAGTTAGATATTAGGAAGAAATTCTTTCTTGTGCAGGTGGTGAGACACTGGAACAGGTTGCCCAAGGAAGTGGCTTCCCCATCCCTGTAAGTTTTCAAAGCCAAGTTGGGTGGGGTCTTGAGCAACCTGGTCTAGAGGAAGGTGTCTCTACCCATGCAGGGGCAGTGGGTGGAAGTAAGTGATCTTCAAGGTCCCTTCCAACCCTAGTCATTCTATGATTCTATGATCTCTGCGAGCTGTCTCAGAACCACTTCCTGACCACCCTCTCAGTTATGGACCTCTTCCTAATTCTTCTTTTACTACATATCTTGGCTATGTAGTATAAATAATCTTGGCTATGTATAAACCTAGTTTTTTGCACGATAACTAAAACATTGCTATTCTCATCTTAATCTGTTAACTTTGGTATTGCGAAGGCTGTAATTTATGAGTAACTTTCTCCTAGAAAGATGCGGTCTGAACTAGTAAAGATGGTAAAAGATGGGAGATGTTCACTCACTAGAAGAAGTACTTACTAATCTAACCCAAGAGTTAGACCAGCAGCTGTCATATTACCACTATACCACTTCACTGTAGGTATACTATAACTCATGTAGGATGGCACTAACATATCTTTACGTGACCATCTGAAAAACTCTGAAGAAGAACCATTCACATCTGCTCAGGGACATGAACAAGGGCACCATTTCTTCAGGTGTCTGCATTAGACCAATCCTTCCTCCACTTTGCTATGTCTTTCAGTTATTAATCACAATTTAACTTCCTCTCCCATCTTCACACATCACCTAGAAGTGCTGATGTGACTAAATACAACTAGCAGCATTTAATCAAGTCCCTGTTTTCTCAAGTGTGAGAATTATAAGGGACAAACGCAGGGTAAGGGGACAGGATCACAGCATTGTGGGATCAGAGAATTGTAGAATGGTTTGGGTTGGAAGGGACCTGCAAAGGTCACCTAGTCCAACACTTGTGCAGTGAACAGGGACATCTTCAACTAGAACAGTTTGCTCAGAATCTTGTCCAGCCTGCCATTACATGGTTCCAGGAAGGGGGCATATCCCACTTCTCTGGGCAACCTGTTCCATTGTTACACTACCCCTATTGTAGAAAACCTGTTACTTTTATCTAATTTGAGTCTACCCTCTTTTAGTTTAAAATCATTACCTCTTGTCCTATAGCTACAGGACCTACTAAAAGTCACCCTCCTCAAGTCTTGAAAGGACATAGTAAGAACCCCCCAAGCTTCCTCTTCCACAGTCTGGAACCTATCTCAGACTTTCCTCATAGGAGAGGTGTTCCATTCCTCTGATCATTTTTGTGGTTGTCCCAACCCAGGTGCAGGACCTTTCACTTAACCTTGTTGAACCTCATGAGATATACAAGGGCCCATTTCTCAAGCTTGTCAAGGTCCCTCTGTGTGGCATTCCATCTGTCAGGCATGTCAAACACAGCACTCAGCGTGGTGTCACCTGCAAATTTACTGAGGGTGTACTTAATCCCATTGTCTATGTGACTGATGAAGACACTAAACAGTACTGTTCCAAAACAGACCCCTGAGGGGTGCCACTCATTAGTGATTTCTATGTGGATCAAGAATTGTTTAACACTAATCTCTTATCCTTATCCACTAAGGATCATCAAGCCAATTCCTTATCCACTAAGCAGTTCACCTGTCAAATCCATCTCTCCAGTTTAGAGAAAAAGATGTTGTGTTGCACAGTGTAAAACGCCTTACAGAAATCCAGCTAGATGACAACAATAACTTCTTTTGCACACTGATGTAGTCACTCCATCACAGAAGGCCACTACACTCTTCAGGCAAGAGTAGTCCTTGGTGAAGCTATGCTGGATTCAAATACCCTCCCTATGCTTCAGCATAGCTTCTAGAAGGATCTGTTCTATGGTCTTCCCAGACACAGAAGTAAGGTTGACAGGACACAGATTCATAGAATCATAGAATTGGCTGGGTTGGAAGGGACCTCAAAGATCATGAAGTCCAACCCTTGATCCACTACCGCTGCAGTTACTAGACCATGGCACTGAGTGCCACATCCAGTCTTTTTAAAAATATCTCCAGGGATGGAGAATCCACCACCTCCTGGGGCAGCCCATTCCAATGCCTGGCCAGATGGCCAGATCTGGTCAGATGTTCCTACAGTCCTGCCTTCTCCTCTTTTTAAAAATTGATAAAATGCTTTAATTTTTTCAGACTCCAAGGACTTCACCTTACTCCATGACCTTTCAAATATCCTGGGGAGTGGCACGACAACTACATCACCAATTCCCTCAGGATTCTAAGATGTATCTCATCAGGTCCCATAGACACAGAATGTTCAGGATTCTCAAATCTGATCTTGTTTTAAACTGGAAGGAATTTTGCTCCCCCAGTCAACACCTCAGGGCTGATCCACTTGAGAGGCATGGCAAGAGAGACTGCCAGTGAAGATGGCAGCAAAAAAGTTGTTGAGTAACCTCATCCTTCCACTTATTTATTGTTACCAGTTTGCCATTCTTGCTCATCACAGGGATTACACTTTCTCCAACCTTCCTTTTCTGGATGAATAAGAATCTCTTATTATCCACTGCATTCCTTTCCAAGTTCATCTCTAGCTCACCTTGGCCTTCCTGACCCCATCCCTACACAACTGATCAGTTTCCCTATACTGTTCCTGGGACACCTGTCCCTGCTTTCACAGTCTGTGCATTTCCTTCTTGCCCTTTGGTTTGACCAGCATATCTCAACTAAGTCATGCCAGTGTCTTGATTTCCTCATTTCCCAGACCTGGGGATAAGGAGATGTTGTGCTCTATGGAAAGAAACTTTAAAGATCAGCCAGCTTTGTTGCACTGTCTGTCCTTCAAGGCAGTTTTGCGGGGAGTCCATTGAACAGCTGGCAGCTTGCTTTCCTAAAATTCATGGCCCTGACTTAACTCTTTGCCTGACTTATATTCCTCAGGACTGTGAATTCCAACAGTGTGTGATTTTTGCAGCCCTCTGCCTCCAATCTTGACATTCTGTTAGCTCATTTGTGTTGGTGACCATCAGGTCCAGAATGGCATTGCCCTTCACAGAGTTGTCTATTATCTGGCTTCATAAGTTATCCTCAGTGCACTCCTGGATTGCCTACAGCTCACAGCATTACTTTACCAGCAAATGTCAACATGGTCGAGGTCTTCCAGCAGGATGAGAGCCTGCAAGCATGATGCCTCCTGTAGCTGGAGTAAGAAGGGTTCGTCAGTAGGCTCCCTTTGAGTAGATATCCTGTAGCAAACAACAACCACAAGTTTACCTTGGTTGCCTAAGTCTTACCATAAGCAGTCAGTCGTCTTGTGGCTATTCTTCAAGGAGAGCCTTTAACAATCTACCCAGTTTTTGACAGAGGACAATTCCTCCATCCCTCAGTCCTCACCTGTCCCTTCTGAACATCTTGTACCTATTGACAGCCAAACTCCAGTAATGGGATTTTTTCCCACCAAGTGCTTCAGCTGGGCTGCCAGCTGTGTCATTTTTCTAGAGAAAACCCCTGACTTCCTTTGACGTATTTCACTGGTATTCCCTGCTACCTCAGAAGCCCCTGGATCATCTATGTAAGACTTTTAGCTGTGCTTCAGTGTACCCAGAGTCTCAAAGCAATAGACTGAGGGCCCTCAGACGTATCATGTCCTTCTAACCTTGATATACATACTGATATATGTATTATCCCCTTCAAGTCTAGCTTAAAGCTCTGTCCATCAGCCCTGAGCAAAGATCCTCTTTCCACTTTGTAACATATGAATCGTACCCAACACCACGAAGCTTGGTGCTCTTTAGGATATCCCACTATTCAAAATATATATATGAACCAGCCATGGAGCCACGTATTAAAAGACCAGACCTGTCTGTTTTTTCTAGTATCCAGTGAAACTGGAAGAGGAGAGAAAAACTTAGAAGGCTTACAGAAAGACCAGGGTTAATAATGGACTCCTAAGAAATGTTCCTTCTAAAAGATTCTCTTCCAAGACCTGCCTCTTCAGCTGAGAAAGAATGGTCATTGGGTATCACCTGGTATACCCAGAAACTGCAACCTGACACAGACACCCAGAAACACAGATACGGCCTGTTAGATGCACCTCACTATAAACAGTTGTGGAACAACAGCTAAATGAACATCACCTATAACAATGGAAAAACGCAGGGCAGTCAAGATGTCCCATACACTTTCAGGTCCTCCAACTAGTTCTGTTGCACAGGGTTGCCCATAGTATACGTCTACCTGTACTGTATCTTCCCGTAAACCGTAAATGTTTGGTTTTTAACAGAACTATGGTAAAGAAGAGCCACATGCAGTTTTTATGTTGCTTTTACTTTTTCTTCTCACTTCTGATACCTCTTCAGTAGCATTCATTAATCTGTTTGTCCTAAAAAATGCTTGATTTTCCATCACTAATTATGAAAAATGATCTTTAAAATAATTGTTTACACAGCTACATGTGGGAAATCTGTAATTTATTTCCTTGGTATTCTTTCAGGTCCCTCTGAATTGAAAATGTATTTTATTGGAGGACTGCACCCTACTCAGTCTGCCCGTTTTTAATACTTTGTTGTTCCTAAGTCAGCCAGTATAAAATTAGCTCAATGGCGTCAGAAATTTCCTGAATCAGGACTAGTAAATTCTCTGGAGGCAGAGACTGTCATTACCCATTTGTGTCAGGAGTATTACACACTTACATCTTAAAACTTGGAAAAGTGGAAACCTTGCTTAATGAAAGAAACACAGTATTTTTTTCCTTGGATTTAAAAATAGCAGAGCTAGGATATTTTAAAGACGCAATTCCTAGTTTCCATTCAAGGGAATTCCTAAGCATGTTTAAGACCTATCAGTGAATATATTTCAGGAGGTACTGGGCAATTTTGGACATTTTGAAGCATGCAAAGCTTGCTTTCCTACATTTTACTGCTTGGCAGGAGCCACACATTGAATATTACAGCTCTTTGGAAATATGAAAGGTCTTGATTTCTTATACAGAAAAAGAAAATTGCAGTTCTAAATTTGTAAACAATTTCCTTGTTAACAGCAACTGGGTAAATAAGGACTGATATATAAGCAGCAAATTATCCTATGCTCCACTAAACAAAAACACAAAGCAGCTCTTGAATTTGCCACAGTCATTCTGAGAGACTTTCTTGTCCATGACATGCTGCCTGAAAGACTTGACAAGACAGAAGTTATAAGTACTTCTATTGATAGTGAATTTTGATAGAAGTTTTGTATCAGTTTTGATAGAAGTTTTATATCACCTCAGAACAATAAGAAGTTATTAAATAATTAATGGCAACAAATATGCCCTTAAAATTGTTTTAGGAAATAAGTGTTTTATTTCAGCACTTTAATGATATACAAAAACAGACCTCCTGAGCTACCAATACTTGAGTTGGAAGTGGACAGCCCCAGGGAATGCCAGCCTTTTAGACTTCAGGCTACAGTAACAGTCTAAAAGACCAGTCCAATTCTTACATAGGTTTCTGATTACAAGCTTTTCATTTGTCTCAAAAATTGATTAAAAAGCCCATTCTCTACACACCTCCAATATTAAAACATGAAGGATGGTGTCAGAATCTATACTATGAGTCTTTAGGATGAAAAGCACTGACCATAATGCTGTGAATATTTAAAAATGTGACAGACACATCAAGAAGACTCTCAAAATGTGTAATAAAACATTTCATTTATGACAATCACAGCGATCCTAGTAATCATCTACTTAGAAGTAAACACAGTGATAGTATAGGAAGTCAAACTGGCTGTCCAGTATCAGTCAATGCATGCTAAGGCAGGGAAGGTAAATCTTCCTTGTTCAGTTCCTAGCACTGCCTGTTGATGACTGGCATGTTTGCAGTTAAAAGTGAACTGAGAGTATGTGAGTTATTGTCACATCTAATAAATCTTAGTAATACTGAACCACATTAAATGAAGCTGAACAGTTAGAGGCAAACTTTATCTCATTCTCATGCTACTATGAATTTGTGTAGAAAGAAAGAAAGGTGTAGGGAAGAAGAAAATCTTGAGAGATACAAAAAAATAAAACTTTCAAATTAGCTCAGTACCATTTCTACCATTCTGGTAGAAATAAACCCTGGGCAAACTGTGTCATTTGTTTTTGCTATAGTATGTCGAGTCATTACTGTCTTACTACACTGACCAGCAGATTATGTCTGGCCATATAAGGGATCCTAATATCTGATTTAGTATCAGGCCAAGAAACAGTTAATTGTAGAAGTCTTACTGAACACCACTTATCTGTCTATATTATTTCTCTATCTTGAGTCCTACTGCAGGAATTTTATTTTAATGAGTATATCACCTTTATTTTTCATCTATATCCCAAAGAGCAGAAGTTACTTCTATTTCTTTATTTAGCCAGTGAGCTAAAAACAGAGAACCATTTCAAATACACTCATGCCTTGGTAATGCAGTATAAGTTAAGGTATCAGCAGATTTTTTATGCACATTTTTGAAAACCTCTGTACTTTAAAAATTCTCAAGTAAATGGAGGCAGCTTCCAAATACCGGTGATTTTGCTGATTCCAGCATGGACAAACTTTCCTGGCTCTATTATTTCTTCTTGTACTATACCCACTGCTCCCACTGTGCTACAGCCATTTAACAGTGGTGTGCATGTTTCATGTTTTAAATAAATAACCCTCTTTTCTTACAGATATAGAAATGCCTACAATGTTTTATAACCCAAAATAAAACTAAAGCAAACAAAACAAAAACCTCTTTATCTGTTCTTTCTTTGACAGTGATCTACACTGGTTTAACAATACAGTATGAGAAAGCTGGTCCACACAGATATGGATAAACGTAGAAGTTGTCTCCAGTCCATTTCCTTCATACATTTCACCAGTACAGACAGATGTATTGCTGTCCAATGTGAAAAAAGTGCATTTTCATCTGTAACAATTACTACATACTAGCATAAGTGCCTTTCTTTATACTTGTCCTGTTATACACTATTAAGAAAAAACTGCCATACAGTTCTCTCATGAGAGCAAACACATTAATACTGTGAGATTAGCAAGGTTTTTCTTTTGCTTCCTATTTTCTTCAATGAATTAGTATTTCCAAATATCAGATATTTGCAAACCTAGTGTCTACCAAAGCAGACATTAGCATAGAATGTTTTTTATAAATGAGAAAGAAAATGGAACAGACAGACATACCAATACCATTTATGTAGTACCAGGGAGATTCTGTAACCAACATTTATGTAGCAGGTGTGAGAAAAGTACACTGGCTTTGTTTCAAAAGTTAGCTTCCTCTGGTGTTGGCTTAGGCTCTTTGTAATGACTGCTGATTGGGCCTGAATTCCAAAACTAAAATTATAAAGTTGATCCATGTAATTATGCTGAAATTGTGAAACTGAAGGAAAACACTCAGACATTAAAATTACCGTACTTCAGTTCCTCCTTTGTGACAGAAGATGATGTAACTGGTAGCTTCAGTACACAATCATCACTGTATTTGCAAAAAATAAAAAACAAAATATTCTGTAGGCATTAAGAGATTTATACAAAAAGAGAAGCTATCATGTTTTGGTTTTCATACGCTAATCACTCTAGGAAGGAGAATGACATGCATTGATAACTTTTAGCTAGAAAAGTGAATATTGAACTGGAACGGAAATAAACAGTACTATGAAAAATTCTGCCATGGACTGTTTTTTTTTCTTGCTTTCTTTTGCTTAAAGTGATTCAAGATTAACCTTAAAGTAATTATAATAACCCTATAAAAAAAGCGCCACAGATTGATAAAGTCATCATCACACAAGTACTGCTGAAGAATATACTTAGACATATTTTCTCCAAGTTCCTTTTTGGTTTGTTTTTTTTATAACTCACCTATTAATAGTCTGTTCTCGTGATTTTTTTTCTATTATTGTTTGCAAGATCGCAAAAGAATTTAGTCAAAAAGATAAGGTGAGCAACAAAAAGTGACAGAACAGAGATTAAAAACCAGTTATAAAAATACAATTTTTACTATGGTCATAATTTACAACTAACACTGAAGGAAACTTTTTAGTTCCTTAAAAGCCGTTGTATAGACATAAAATTTCTCAGGATGAAAGAAAAACCTTTTCTCTTGAGGAGAAGATTAATCAATTTCTGGAACTCCACTCCTTACCTTCCACAAACAAGGCAGCAGGGCGGCCCTGCTCTAACACATTGTTCATAGCAATGCTCTTGGCTGGTTAACAGGTGCAATTTATGTCCTATGTCTTTTGCCGGATTATAACTGATTTTTTTCTCATCTATCTATAAAAAAAACTTTTCAAATTATTAAAGATACACAGTCCTACAATAACAAAAACAGTTAGGCAAAATCTGAAAGTTTATCAGTCCTCATGGTCATATTTGCATGAGAGATTCTCATCTTGTTTTATAATCTGACAGGAGACCAATTAAGAATCATAAGAAAGTTTCCAAAGATTCAGCATCACAAAACGCAGGGCAACCTAAGTACAGCCATGGACTGCATACAGCTGATTGATACAGTGCACCATGCAATTTCTTAAAAAAATCCTCCCACGATCTCGTAATAATAGGACTTTGCTGTACCAGAACAAACATGAAGAAAAACAAACAAACAAACAAACAGTAACAGATTTGCACAGGCTGACAAGAGCATGGAGCCACTGTCCAGCAAACTTGTGCTTAGACTCCTCTCTACCACAAAGCTGGACAGTGAGATAAAAACCCTGATAGTTTTTTTCACTTAAAACCTATCTCCATGTAACTGCTACCAAAGACAAGACTGAACTGCAGTTTGCACGCACTGTGCTGCAGGGTAGTGAGCCGGTTAACAGAAGCACTCTCACTCCTGGTTCAGTGCCCTACAAAATACAGTACGGTTATTCAATAGGTGCCAATGTTTCTCAGGTTAAGTATTCCAAACATTGTGCTTACCATCATTTACCATAGAAATTTCATCTACCACATGACTTTGTGCATATCTAACTTAGGAAGACCTTACTGCAGATCTAAGCCCGATGTTCGTTACTCTAACAAATCTGAACAGCACTTAAGTATTTTGCATTTACACACAGCCCCCTTCCTGCCTCTGAAAAAGCATGGATTGTAGCGAATATGCAAACCAAGCACAAGAAATGCTGCCTCTGTATAAATATGTTCCCAGTACTCAAGCTTACTTCAAGAGTAAATCAGACAAGTGGCGAAGCAGTCATAGCATGATTTGAGCTCCACACGTAAAATGACAATTTGTGGTTTTACTGAAAGGAAAGCCATTATTAGAACATGGAAACAAAGAGATCTGGGCAGGTCCAGAAGGCATACACAACTCTCTCTGGTAATTAAAGAATTCGTACTGCATTCTTTGCTTCAAAAGCAATAATCAAACTATCTGAAGAAATTTAACAAGAGTTGTGGTCTACTTTACTTACTTCATATAACATTTAAAATAAAATATTGATTTCATAATAAAAGGAAGATGAAGACTTGGAATATTTTCTAGTATATGTGAACAATGGATGATTAGATGAAAGGTTTAACAACACCAGAAGATAAGAGCTAATGACGAACAGTGACTTTTACTAGGTGATAAAAAGAGCCATGATCTTTTTCAATATTCTTACCTTACATCCTTAAAAAGGATTGTCATCAGATTTTTTTCTCCTAATGTTCCTTTCTTACAAAGCATCCATATGCTAGCCATAGCATAAGGATGGATATTAATCAATGCCATTATTACAAATGAAGACATTTACATTACTTCTTTCATTTTCACAAAACCATTCCCTTCATTAAATAGACATAAACCACCATCTCCTTCTATTTGCATTTAAGAAGACTAGGTCTGGACAATTAAAATTTTAAAAAGCCTTTGAGGAATCAAAACTGAGAAGCAATCTGAAATGATGACAAATACTCAATTAAAGCTCTGAGTACTTTTTCTTCCCTTTCAGTTTTTCAAGTATTAACATCTTTGCAAAACACTAAATATAATCTGAAAGATATTACATTTACATTTACAAGGCAGACAATTTCTGTCCAGAACTGGTTAGTTCATACTGTTTGCCTCAGTAAGGTGTGAAACATATTCTAGGTGTTAAAAAATGCTTCATGGAGATTACATTCCTAATAGAAATGTAAAAAACATAGCTGGGTTAAGACAGACATGCATTCTTTCTTATGCCATTTTTATTAGACATTTCCAGACAGTGCTGAAAAGCTTAAAGTTAATTGTTTCCTATGTTTTGCTAGTTTACCTGTTTTAACCTGAATTTTATTCTTTTATGTTAATAACATGAAAATGTTAATAACGTTTAAAATAATTTAAAATAGGACACAGGCCAGGGATGTTCTCATTAGAACAGAAGAATTGTTTCAACGTTCAATAGCATGATTACTATAATAACAGAGACCTTGGAACACTTTGATGAATTAAAGAAAGCCTGGGTTAGCAAACTTTGCAGAAAAACAAAGTATTTCCCTCACATTTGGAAACTGCACTTCTGGCAAAAAGTAGTACTGCATTTGAAAAGCTGCATCTTTTGTTTTTGTAGCACAGCACTTTTCCACCATGAAAGACACAGAGAAGGGCAGTGGTTAGAGAAAGAGTAGTCAGGAGGCATGGGGAAAGAAACAAGAAAGTGCCTCTGAAAGAGAGGACAAAGAGCGAGATGCTAAGTCAGATGCTGCTTGAATTTTTCAGAGCTGAGAACTGTAAACACTGCAGGAGAACTGCAATTTACATACATATCAATACATGTCAATATAGCACAGCATGTAATTTGGACATACCAACATATTTATGAGATTCTGATAAACTCAGCAGCAGAATCTGAAGAAGATACACTGTGCTCCGATATCACAGGTGAGTTTATACTGGAAAAACTGAGCCAAGCAAGGTAAAACATGCAGAAGACCTTCGCTCGTAAAATTATTCAGTGTTACTTTCTCTAATTTAAGAGGAAAATTAAATATTTTACATGAAACATGCAAATTTTGATTTGCATCATCCTATACTTTCTTGTACACAATAGTTCTTCTAAGAAGGAAAAATATTAGACCAGGTTGTAACAATTGGTAGTGATAAAGTAAAATGGACAGTAAATACTTCCTTTTTAAAAGAAAAACCAGTGGATATGCAATGTGGACATGTCCACACATTACTCCAGTAATTTTAAGCGTGATTTTCAATGTGTGAGCAAGGGAGATTCTGTGGAATCCCAGGGTGTGAGCAGAACCCTGCACACAGAAACTTTACTCGGGCAGGCAAAATCTTGCAGACAGGCAGACCTAGTTACTGCCTCCTCCTGCAAGGGCTGGGACTTCGCTTGGCAACAGCTCTCATGATATTAAGCACAGCCAAACAACACAAAATGTGAAGTTTATAATGAAAAGTACATGGAGAACATGTAGAGGAAGTACGATTAAGCATTTTAGATCATTACCTTGCTTTGCCACTTTTATGCAAGGTTTTAAACCCTAAATGTGTATTTGCACAAAATATAATCTTTGTCTCCTGCAAAAGTTTTAAAAGATTTGCTTATCTGTTGAAATTTTTGTCATCATTCTTAGAATTTTTGTTTAAATACTATAAATGTATTATAATTTATATACATTTAAGATCCTTAAAGATTTGTTTGAAATTTATTACCTATTACTGCAAGTAAATGGAAAATTAAATTAAAAATCTGTTTTGTCTGTTTTGCCATAGACTACATCCTACATTTCATCTGAAAAAAACCATACTGCTTTTATATAGCATCTGCTTTTGAGCTATTTGAGATTAATTTGGCACAACTTTTGTAAATAACAGATTAATTATCAGCTTTTCTTCACTGGTCGGATGTATTTTAACTCTAGGTATCAACAATTCTCTGTGAGAATAAAAAAAAGTTATTTCACAAAATAATTAAAAGCACTGAGAACAATTTCAACTAGTAAGAATATTAATTGGGTTCATCATCAAAATGTGACAACATGTAAAATATCTTGTTTTGTGTGTTAATGCTTCATAACTGTAAAGAGCTTTTCAACTTCAAAGCTCTTTACTTGAATTAAATGGATGTCCCTGAAGGCCTCAGGCAAAATTTTCTCTGCCTTCAGAAAGACCAAAGCTTTGTAAAAAATTGTAGAACCGTGCCTTGTTGTTTTAGACTATTGCCATCACACA
This sequence comes from Florisuga fusca, assembly GCA_038090715.1. Classification (NCBI taxonomy): domain Eukaryota; kingdom Metazoa; phylum Chordata; class Aves; order Apodiformes; family Trochilidae; genus Florisuga; species Florisuga fusca. The sequence goes on along the minus strand of JAAWXA010000006.1, from coordinate 17,352,650 downwards.
GGAGATAAAGTACTTCTAGCTTTTTTCAGATGGAGCAGGACAAATAGGGGGGAACTGGATAGGACTATCCCTGCTCATCTGAAAACAGTGTACCTCACCATGGTGTGGCACATTAAGCAAGTGAGAAATAAAATGAGACATAATCCAGTTTTCCAAGGCCATGCCAACATACCTTTCAATTATTTCTTTGATTCCACAGCAAAGACCACGGTGCCTGAAAGTTCAATGACTAGTTCCTATTGCACTGCTCAACACACAATGCCTTTGCCCAAGCAGTGAGGCAAAGAAGTATAATAGAAGCTGTTATATGGTGCTCTATTTTGCTTTGTCAAATGGCATTTTAAAAAGTACTCACTAAAAACAGAAAGTTCCCAAAACCCAGAAGCACCAGCTATAACCTTATGTAAGTAGATCAAAATATATCATGAATTACCAGTCAGTATTTTCAAACTGAACTGTCTTTTCTCTGTTTTAAATGATGCTGCAGATATGGAGCTGCAACAGACATTTACTGCTTGGGAACTAAAGCATGAAGAGTTTTTCAGCATCCTTTGCCATTATGACAATTTTTGGTGAGTAAAGTAAAATCAACAAGCATTCCTCTTTATACTTACCATGGGATGTTTATGCCACTTCACTGGACAGAGGGAGTAATACATTTGGTCTTTTTATTGCTGAAGTAGAAAGTGCTCATTACCTATTTATGTCTATATATACGAAAAAACCAGAGTTGTTTCAAGTGGCATACATCACACTGTTGTAGTGGTCGATTTTCTCAAGATGGTCTTCTGGGGTTTTGATGCAGTTTGTGGAGGCACAGTTGCAGGTCTTGGAGGAGGAAAGCTATTACTGGGACTTATTCCCAACCCTCCATTTTCCAGAGGAAACGGAGGCAGCGGAGGCGGCGGAGGTGGCAGCGGTGGGCACTGGTGGGGCAGCTTTCCCACAACACGGGCAGGCTCACCATGCAAGTGCACCTCCCTGTTTTTAATATTATACCGAACATCACAGTCAGGGCAATAGCCATGGTACTGCACCTTTTCACTAAATCGTACCCGTTCCCTGGCTCCTGGCTGAGAACACCGCTCTTTCTCAGGTCTGTGCATCAGAGGCTGCATTGCAACTTTCTCTAAATTACTGTTCGGTATACAGCACATATCTCCATTTGGGACACGGCTGGGCCCGACTGGCAAGCCCCCATTTCGCAGTAGGGTACCATTAGTCTTGACAGGTTTGGCTGCAGGAGGCAGCCTTGGAGGCTCATCACGTTTGATGGGTGTCAGTCTTGGAGGAGGTGGGGGTGGATTTGGCTTCCGCAACACTGTGAGGATAGCAGAGGGGTGTGCAGGGGGTTTGATGAGCGGTGCACTGCCCCGCACCTTGACTTTCTCCAAGCTGGAAGCTGTTGTGCTGCTGGAGCTACTGTTGAGTGTGTCCGTTTTGGAACTGTCTGTCATCTCATCCTCCAGCTGCAAGTCAGATGTCAGCGTGTCAATCTGGTCAACCACCTGCACAACAGCCAGAGTGAAAACAGTGAGAAATGCTTACCCCACTGGAGGCACTGGAAAGCAAAAAGACTCCATTATTAGCTTTGTTTCAGTTTCCAGAACCAAAGCATCCTAATTATTTTAATTTTATTACCATTATTTTTTTTTCTTGCCAAAACAGTACTAACAACAACAACAGCAGCAATAACAATAAAAATAAAATTATGGATGGTTAGCTTGCTAGATTATCACCAGAATACAAAAGAAATATAACTTCAAACACTTCAATGAAACTCCATTTCTTTCCCTCTAAGGTTTACTTGGCAATATAATTGTATTTGAACTGTAATCCTGCAATATTATGCTTTGCCTTCCAGTGCCAGAGGAGACTGAATTATTTAACTCTAGTTTCTACATGACAGCTTCTGGATGCAAATCTTCTGCAGAGTATCTTTTAGCTCTGACCTTTCACACTGTCTAGATTTAAATATGTATCTCTGCATAAATGGTATTATACACACACAATCATAAGTTTGGTACTCTCTTTTCTGAGATTTTTTTAACATAAAAAAGGCACCAACATGCAACTTCCCTCTGGTATTATACTGTATTATTTCCCTTTATGAATATTTTCCTTAAGATCTGAGATCCTCTGAAGCAACCCTGAAATAGCATTTGTTGCAAGAAAAGACGAAAAGCGCTTGGTTTCCAAAGTTACAAGCTTTATTAACTCATGCACTTTATTCCAAGGTTTCCTGTAGCCCCAGTATTTCTGTTTGTAGGTTTCACAACGTTAGATCTCCTACAGTCTTCCAGACTCCTTTTAAACTCCATTTCCTATAGAATGTGTAACTGATGGTGCCTCCACAAGTTAGCAAAATTTGCCATGTGACAGTCAAAAGCCCTTCATGAAAACTTTGTTTCACTAAGTACCTGTTTGATCAACTGTAGTTACAATATCCAGGTAACCACAAGACACACCACAGAAATGAAGCATATATTTAAGAACTAATTCTCTTAACCCTTAACATCCTCACAGCATATACCTAAGGTAATCAGTAGCTGAAATATTATTTTTTGCTAACTTTGGTACATGAATAAAGAATGTGCCACTGCTGGGAGTCCTTATGGGAGATCTGTGATGTTCTGGAGAGATGGAGGGGACTCCCTAGTACATCTGAAATGAAACTAGATTGCCACTCCAGTTGTGTCAGTGAATCAATCCTTCTTACTCTTCCACGGCTTTCATTTCTACTTCCTGCCTTCAATAATTCGGTCCTAATATTATTGATTTCTAAATACATGTCTTTTTGAGGAGCATAAACCATACGTTAACTGCAAAAAAATGGATGTCATTGCTGAAGGCAGCAACTTTTTATTCAGTAAAAGCAGCACTTATATGCCCAGTGGTAAATAGTAAATAATGAAAGCAAAAGCACCACAGAATGAAGCAGCACTTTAGCTTCCACTGTTCATACTGTAGCTAAGAGCTATGCAATATAAAACTCATAAAAATTCATACGCAACAATTCAGTTCAGTGCCTTCTTTCTCCTAAAAACAGCAAACATGTAGATAACCAGATTCAGAAAGAGGTATTTTAAATATATTTGAAAATAACATTTACAGGGTTTTTCTCTACAAGACTAAAATGACTCAAATTCACTTTTCAAAGCCCAATAATATGGTGCACTTCAGTTTCCATTTTAACATAGAAATTTTTCTCCAAAAACCAAAACCTTTTCTATTAAGAGCAACCTGATGAGATGCATCTCAAGAGTCCCGAGAGAACTGGTGTAGTTGCCAAGCTACTCTCCATAGTATCTGAAAAGTCATGGCAGTAAAAGGACGTCCCTGGTGCCTGGAAGAAGGGACACATTACACCCATTTTAAAAAAGGGGAGCCAGGAGGACCCTGGGAACTACTGACCTGTCAGCCTCACCTCTGTGCATGGGAAGATCATGGTGTGCATTCTTCTAGGTCTGACAAGACACATGGAGGACAGGGAGATGATCAAAGACAACCAGCATGGCTTCACTAAGGGCAAATCCTGCCTTGTGAACATTGTGTCTTTCTATGATAGAGTCATTACATCAGTGGACAAAGGATGACCTATTGATGTGATCTACCTGGACCTCTTTAAGGCATTTGACAAGATCCCCACAATATCCTACTTGCCAAGATGGAGAGATATGGATTTGGTGGGTGGGCTGTTCAGTGGGTAAAGAACTTGGCTGGAAAGTCACATCCAGAGGGTAGAGGTCAATGGCTTGAAGTTCAGATGGAGACCTGTGACAAGTGGTGTCTCTCAGGGGTCCATATTGGGACCTGTACTGTTTAATATTTTTATCAAAGATACAGAGGGACTAAATGCATCATGAGCATGTTTGCAGATGACACCAAGCTGAGTGGTGCTGACAATATACCAGAGGGACAGGATGTCATCCAAAAGGACCTGGTCAAGCTGGGAAGGTGGGCCCAGGTGAACCTCACGAGGTTCAACAAGAGCAAGTGCAGGATCCTGCACCTGGGTCACAACAATCCTAATAATTACAGCTGGGAGATATTTAGAAAGCAGCCTTTTAGAAAAGGGCTAGGGGGTGCTGGTGGACTAAAAGCTGGACATCAGCCAACAGTGTGTGCTTGCAGCCCAGAGGGCCATCCTGGGCTGAAACAAAAGAACTGCAGGCAGCAGATGGAGAAAAGTGATGCTCTCACTTTTTTGAAAAATTCTAAAAATCTGCAAAGTTTGACACTGACAATTTTTGCACTGCACATGCAAAAATTAACTACATCATAAGCCAGAAGAAGAAACATGTTAATTACCAAGCAAACAAAAAAAAGTCAGCTATATCAGAGAGAGCCTACCCTTGCCTTTAAGTAAGGAACTGTGAAACATGCTATGTCAGTAGATCTAATCTTGTGACTGCATCTCTAATCCTCCAAGAAATTGCTTGCCTGCTATAATTACTAGAGGAACCTTTAAGACAGTCAAACTATTTACCTTCCTGTCATATTACCTCATTATTTCCTGTGTTGTTACTAGTCCTGTGTTGGCAAAAATGAATATTCAGTGTAACTAGGGACACAAAAGGATCATTTTCCCCACCAAGTCTTTACCTGTAAATCCTGAACCACCACAGAGTTAACAACAAATGAAAGAGGTGCCTGCTAACAGTGCCTAGAAACTGCCTCTACAGTTTAAGATGCATAACATCAGAATAAAATGCTATTCTTATGTGCTTATATTCCATATTTAGTCATCCATGGTCGTATTTTTTGCATTTGCTATGGATAACTTCTCTACACTGCCTCTCTCCAACTCCAGTGAACACAGCTACCCAGTCAAGGAGAAATGTAATGAAATTTAGTCTAGAAATGCATTTATAAGGTTTTATAAGTAAAAAAACCAAAACAACCCAAACAAAAAAAAGCCCAAAACACAACAACAACAACAACAAAAACAAAAGAGCTGGTCTAGGAGAAACAAGTGGTATACTCAGTATAATAACGTGAAAAACTAAAAAAAAGCTGGTGCCATGGCAAGAATGCAGCAATAGAAAAGTCACACAGAAATACCTCTGTAGAATCTTATCCCAGTCTCAAATTTCTAACTCAATCTTCTTAACAAATTTTGCATTAGGTAGATCTTCATAGTGTTGTCTACTATGAACACGCCTATTTTTACCTGAACTTATGTAAGCTTTTAACATCTGCAATATCTTGCTGTTTCCCACCATTATTATACAGATAGACTACCTACTCTTTCTGCTTGAGGAAAAACACAGAAGCTTTTACAGACAGTGGGCTTCATGGACTTGCATAATACTTACTAAAGCTTTTTTTTAAAACCACAGCTATCTAAGCCCTTTCAGGCTTAGAATTTTTTTTTAATCAATTATATGATAAATATCTGTAGAACATAGAGTAGTAACTTCACATAACAAAGCAAAAACTGAACTAACTGGCTACATCCATATATCCTTCTGCCACTACTAGTATGTTATGATAAAAGCTTTAGAGTGCATCCAGCAGCATCATCATACCTGAAGCTGCATTAATAATTAATCACATCAACACTAAGATATTCTAGCATAGCAATAAGGATTAATCAGATATTTGTGTTAATACACACTTCTAGGCAGATTCAAAGCTCAACTTTCAGGAGACAATTCCTACAGTAGCATCTCAGTTAACTCACCCATCCTGCAGCACATGCAAAGGGCAAGATGAGTTGTGACTCTTGTCAGTGTTAATCTACAAAAGATAAACACCACCCAAAGCAAACATGAATACATCCTAACGCCATAAATAACAGGTAAAAAAACCCGAAAATGACAAAAAACCCCCACAACCCCAAAACCCAACCCTCCTGCAGGTTTTCACACACCAGGGGGGTTTTTGCTAAGGAACAGGTTAGTAATTTCAGCAAACTAGTACTACCCTTTGGAGTATGTTATATAGTCACTGATTCAACCTTACCCCCACTACATAAATGAATTCAGAAATACACTGTCTTCAATTACAGCCTTTACTAAACTGTACTCAGACATTTGGAAGGAGACTGAACACCAGGTAAGGCTGAATGTAAATTCATAAATGTGAATTTAAGAATGTGCTGGACTCTTGGGAATCTGCAAGAGACTGTGAACACTCATTGTCATCATCCTGAAAGCACTGCATAGCAAACTGGGAAGCCCATATTCAAAATCTCAAAAGAAAAAGGCTTCTTTTTCATGAAGGAATTAAAAAAAGTAATAGAAAAGGCAGTATGCTGCTCTCCATTCTCCTTTAAGAACTTAACATAGCCACGGTAATTCTTATGTGTACTATGTACCCTTTGCATGAAGTGTGCTAAGGACACTGATTGAAAAATCAGAGAAAAAAAGATAGCTATGCAGCAGGTATTCACAGGATGTAGAATAGTACAATCATAGTTCCTGTCACACAGAAAAGAACCTTGATAAAACTATGATAAACAGACAGAAATCCTAAGAAAACAAACAAATCCCTTTCTAAAAAAGCAAGTTCAAAGAATATTTGTTAAAAAAACAAAAAACTCCAAACCAAATGAAAGGAAAACAAAAACTGTTCTAAAAATTTAGCTAAAATAAGTCAACATTCCTTCTGAATAGTAACATTTAACTTCACACTTCCAGTGGAATACTCACATCATCCTGTATTTGGCAATACAGAAAGTAATTAATTTTGCAAAAGCATAAGGGATTAAATGTTTTTATGTCATATCTAGAAACAGAGAGAGATTACACTTGCTTGAACTCTGGTAAGGAAGTGCAATGATTTCACACATGGCTAATTACTCACGCTGGAAGATAAACTGCAACACAGACAACAATGAAAAAGGAGTGTCATGTCACTCCAAGTTATCAGACTTGCCTTTCCTTTACTCCCCTCCCTTGCTCATAATGATGCAGTCACCAAAACTGTGCAAGCATAGTTAATCAATCTACATTTTTGAAATAAGAAGTATGATGCATATCTCTATAGGAAGCAGTGTTAGCTGAGAGTTGCTCAAGAACATATTCCAAGAGCAGGAAGTGAATCTGGCATAGCTTGTTCTGAACATTGACAGAAGACAAAACTACAAAAAAAGCACTTTCAAGTACTGGAGAAATGCATGACGACCACATATTTTAAAATAGCATAAGTTTAATTTTGTATGGCTTACAAAGAAAACTGCAACTTACCAGAAAATCAGCATTTCCCCTTTTATTGTTATACTGATGTCAATTACTTTTTTTCTTTTTCTCTTCCAGTTAGGCTGACAGCATAAATACATTCTCTACAACTAAGAAAGCTCATGAAAGTAATGCTCATTTTCTTTATGGGGACACTGAAATCTACTCTTCATAATATTGCTGAAAATAAAAAACCACAATAAGAAGAGTGCACAACTACTTTATTGGGGTTTCATACATTTTCTTCTAAATTTGTGGAATTCTAAATTATATTTTTGGAAAGACAGCAGAACTGAATTTTTTATGATAGTGGGTAATAAAAGAGAAAACACTGAAAGGACGAATCTAGACATAGTAAACACAAATTTGATCAACTATTTATGTGTAAATATTTTTTAAGTCATTGGCACAAATCAGGAAATTCAAAAAGACAAATTCCTAATTAGCATTCTGTGATTAAGTGCATATGTGAATAAAAAGGCTTCCTTATAAAAAACTCAAGAGAATACTTATATGCATATTTCCACAATGCATGGATCTCTTTTGTTTAGTATAAAGACGGAAAAGAATTCTAGTGCTGTGAGACTTTGATGTGTCTTCTGAATTACGTGTATCTTTCTAAATCAACATTTTAGAAGCTGTGGCTTGCTACTGTTTTTCTTTCTCAAAACTGGTAACAGAATTCAAAATGGCTGCAAGTTGACAAAAACTAAGGAATAGTTAGTCTGTGCATTCTTGTTACTTCTAGACTTTTCTGAATAAAGTATTGTGAAACAGCTGAAAATGGAGTACCATAAAATGATAGATTTTAGTCCCTAAAACATCTAGGGAGATCCCTAAAACATCCCTACAACATCCCTAACAACATCTGCTATAAACATTGGTTCAAAATGACTACAAATAAAATGACTTGCCTAAAGTGACTTCACATTAGTTTGAGTGAATGCAAATATTTGTCTAAGCTCTTAACTATTAATGTGAACATGCAGAATTTCCTTAGAGTGTGTGCTTCCCCAAACTACTAATGCTTACGGTGAAGACTAAAAGTTTCTCTGTAGGGTTAGAAAAAAATGCCCCACTAACCACATAAACAGTTTCCTAGTACACTCTTTGGATACATTAGTAACAGCTATTGTTAATAAAAGCCCTCAATAACATTGCAGCTGTGAAAAAGAATTTAAAATATCCAGCACAACCAAACAAATCTTCTCAGAAGTTGGTAAACAATTCTATTGTAATTGTTTTGTGGTAACTCCAATCTTAAGCACTGGGTATACTTCTCTCATTTTAAATAAACCACCTCACTAGGCAAAGTATTAGTCAACATCATTCCTCTTCCTCAGACAGTTTGCAAGAAACTCCAAAAATAAATGTTTAAACCACTTTTGTTTCAAAACCAAAAAGACATCCCACAAGAACAGCCAATATGTCTTTTTCAAGATCACATGTTGGGCTGGTGTATTTTTTTGATTGAAATAATTTTATTAGTGAAATATTACTCTGAGTCTAGGTGGCCTCCATACTGTAAAATTTCAGGACCATTTCTGTTACAGATCCAAAGCCACATTTAAGCCAAGATAGTATGTACAAAGAATTTACACTAAGTACTAATTCCAAGACTGTTGGACACTTATGAAAATAGTTTCAACAGAGTTGAACAGAACTGGAGGGCTTAGCTCAGCAGACACCTTTCTTACCAGTCCTTTTCACTACAAAGCAGGACCCAAAATGGCACAGTCCATTAAGTTTCATTCTAATTAAAAGTTTAAAAAAATCCAAAGTTTAAAGCAAAATTTAGGTGAAGTGACAGCATTGTTTGCTTTTTACAGTGACAAAAATACTAAAGCAGAAGTAGTTTTTTTTCTTCATATATACTTGCAATAGTCCTTCTGTTGGTATGTTTTCATTGAGAGAGCAATCTTCACTTTATGCTTGGTTAGGTTAAAATAGGTTAAATTATCTGCCTAGAGAAAAACAATGTAATTGATAATGATTTTTATTAAAAAGTTGTACAGCTCTTTCAGCTAAGAGTCCTTAAAATGACTAAGCTGCCTTCTTCCTCTTGCTCTTCAGTGAGCTGCTGATGACTTCTGGAAGTGTGCTGTAGACTTTGTTCCAAAAATGACAGAACAGAAAAGATCTTGGAATGTTGACCCTACTAAAGGCTTCCTGAGACTCCATTTGTCTTTTTCCATCTGGATGTACTTGGCAGAATCCACAACAGGAGATAGCCCATGGTGAGCTTACATCACCCATAAATACTAGTAATAAATCAGCTAAACCCTGCCACTAGAGAAAGTAATTGCTATGAACCATATAGGTTGGAAATTAATACTTGGTTGCCTTTTAACTATTAGTCACTCCAAATTAAATGACTTCTGCTCACACAGCATCACAGCATACTTAAGGAATTTAATTAAAGGTCACAGAACATTCTATCTTAGTAGTTATGGGTAACATTTTTTTCTCAGATTCCTTTCAATAAAATGCTGCATGCGCATAAGGGAAATATAAAAATAAGGAGTTTTTATCTCATCTTTGGCACTATATACATACCATAGAAGTTGTTTGTTGAGTCTCAGTGCTCCTGAACCACTCTTTTATTCAATATACTAATTATCTGACAAAAACTAGTAACAATATAATCTATTTTAAAAATGGTTCCCTTATGCAAATATCTAGATCCTGTCAAGTCATTACTACAGCTTTATATGTATGTTAAACAGTGAATGAGAGTAAAGTATAGCTAAGATTTTTTAAAATAAATAATTAAATTATTTAGCATTAATAAAATATTCACATTAGCATAATATAAAAATTGCCAAGATGGCTGTTTAAAAAAATCCAAAGTAAATAATGCAATAATGCTACATATTTACATAAATGGTTGCTTACCTTATATAGTTAAAGCTGTATTTAATCAAACCCTCTTTTTTTTCAGAGCTTGAAGAAAGCTTTCTATCTGTGTTCCAATCAAAAAAAAATTTAACAAATAACAGATTAATGATGCATGGGGAACAAAGGTAATGGAGCAGAGTTTACAACTAATGTTTTCACTGAGTCACACACTCTATTTCCTGAGTCTTAAAAACATTTATCTAACATCTTTAAGAGCTCTTTAAGATGTAGGAAGTCTTTTGTTTTCAAATCTAGAATTTGTTCTGTTAATCGACCTAACAGAAATAATTAGGAAATCTGTAGCTCAGATATTTTCATCATTTTTGAAGGAGGTAATTGTTTCTGAGTGTGCCAAAACACAATTACATGTGCGTTTTTTTCAAGCAATGACTAATAAATTTCTGCCCTTATAAGACCATTAGCCCATGATTTGTGTGTTATGAATTGCTGTTCCTATTCTATTTCTGGTAGTACATCAGGTAGATTATTACAAGAAAAGAGTTTTGCTTGTGTGGCACCTGCAAAGAAGCTGAGTCTGTTGTGCCTGTAATGTACTTACACACTAAGCATTACTGAACTTGTAAAATAGAACTGACCATTTCACCTGTTACGTGGTGTTGCACTTGGTACCATAACACATTTTTTTTTTAACATCTTGTGGTTCCATCACTCTCATGTTTACTCAGTTTAGATGCCTCTGCATCTGTGGCTTTCATTTCCCTTCTGTGCAGTTACTTTTGACTTATTACAAGTATAAATTAAAGGCTGAAAGTCAAGTAGTTTGTTTCCCTCAGTTTAGAAATAACTGTATTACAGCATGAAACTGCAGTAGTAGACTAAATTTATGCAGAGGGTAGAAAATAATTTCCAGACAGATCTGCAGAACATAGTGCTTTGCAGTGTGGGAGAGCAATCCCCTGCCCAAGCCATGCAGGGCAGCAAACTGCAGTAAAGATTCAAGAGCTGCTGCAGATTCTTGGTACTGGATTACCTACAACGCATTTCTAATTGAGTTACCATGTTGATAAAAAAGCTATGAAATATTCATTTGAAATTTATATATATTAATTGGTATTTCTCTATTGACTGTGGCAATAGAAGAAAACTATGATCTAAACCTCATGGAGAAAAGAGAAAAAGAGGCTGTTTTCTGTCTGCTGGGTCTTACTTTCACATTATCTTCTGGAATTTACAAGACTTCTTCCTCCTTCTCTCTCTTTAATTTTCTTTTCTTTCTTTTTAATATATAACATGCAAACAGCACAATTTCTGCTCAGGTTAATTACGCAGTCCCTCAGGTACTAAATAATTTATTTGATTGCCAACCACATTACTAATCCACTTAGAAGAGTCTTCACATGCAGGCCTTTTAATTCCCAGTCCCTTCTGGTAGTAGCAGTACTTGTGGCAGCAGGAATGAAATGTTTTGTACATATTATGTTGAAGTGATCCTGAGATGTAGAGTGCAATTTTTCCAGTGCTGCTGGCAGGATGCACAGAGTAGCACAGGAAGGCAGATCAAGTGCCTGCTTCTGCAGCTGTCCTATGGAGGTTATCTTTATTTTCTTTATTTCAAATACAAATGAAGTCCTACTATTCAACAGAACATGGCTAGCAAGAACAGAAGTCATTATAGACAACAGAACTTTGGTTTATGCATTGCAATTTTACCATAGATCTTATCTACTCCTGTATACAACATAATCAGATAGCACTGAACAAATAATAATTTTGTTTTCTGGGCAATTAGTGAAAAGAAAATTTTATATGTAATCTTCATAATATTTTAATACTGAGACCCAAAACTTTAGAGACAGGATTTGCCCTACTAGAAAAATAAATATAAGCTGCAAATATAGATACTTGGGTTTCAGATACATAAAACAGACATGCACACTAAGGTAAGAAGTATATACCTATTACAGGGAAGTGCTGTAAACTGTGGAAAATACCTGTACTTGAAAAATAAAGCAATCCTGAAATGTCTAAAAAAAAAGTAAGTACAGAAAATTATTTTAAAGTTTAAAATGATAACCCTAAGGACTAGTATTTAGTTTTTTAAAAGACAAGATATTTCAAAACAAGTTTATTTATTTAAGTAGAAAGTGTAGGCTCTGGCACACAGGTCAAAAAAGAGAGAAGTCTCTATTGAAAGCTTGATCAGTGGTATCATGAGGGAAGGAGTTAAGATGTTTCTTTTGGTCTAAATACTATATGTTAAAGATAAGGGATAAGGATAATTAGGGATAATCAGGGATAAGGAAATTAATGAGGGATAAGGAAAATTAAACATTAAAAAACATTCATATTTAAATTATCTTTTAGATTATACAATTTTGTAACTTTAAATTACTCCTAGTTAATACTTCCTTGGTACGGCATTAGTACTACGTACTAAACACTGCTTTTTAATAACTGATTCCGTCCTTTGCTACTGGACACCAACTACCCTTTTAACAGCAAACACTAGAGAATGTGTCAAGAGATGAAAAATCCTAACTTGAATATACAAATAAGGATCATAGTTATTTAAACTGTCAGTGTCAGAACAGTTAAGACAAAAGCAACTCTGCAAAACACCATAAATATCATGGTATCAGTTTTCACACACTTTTCTTTTATATTATAAATATATTATATTTATATTTCTTTTATATTATACAAGTATTGTTAAATATAAATACTTTACAGCTGATATCAAATATTTACACTATATCTGACTAAACTGATCACTATATTGTCTTTGGTGTTTTCACTAGTTTAGTAACATACTAGGGCTGAATTACAGTTTTATCCTAACCAGGTAGTTACAATAGTGGCCTAAAAGCAGCCACTTCTGACTTTGATAAAAGCATTACAAAAATAGGTATCCACTGATGATTCCTCTCCCCATGATTACAGCAGGTAGTTTTGTTGCACTTGGTTTCACCCCCTTAAGTACTTTTAATTTAAAAATTTTCCCTCTCCTTCATGTTAAGAGGTGCAAAACCAACATAGAGTTATTGAAAAAAAACATAAAGTCATTGAGCACACTCCTATCCAGTCACAGGTATTGCAGTAGAAGAAATAATTCGTAATATATTTTTAAGCCGCTCTTTTTTCTCATTTTTTTTTACTGAAAGAAAAATAAAATTGCAATTGCTTTAAATGTAGTTGTTACCTATTCTAGTTATGTGTAATTTACAGATTTTCTTAAAAGAGATCACATGAAACAGATGCATGCCCAGTGGTTTCTAATGTCTAGCTCTATTATTGATATCTGTGGTGATAACACAAGAGAGGAGCTCCATCTTGATATAATGATGGTTTTCTCTTTATCTCTCAACCACTAACACTGTACACTCTGGAACAAGAGTTAAATTTCTGACATACATAAAGTTCCCTGCAAAACTATGTGCTATCTGTTAATGTTACTCTCAATGCTATTTTGGAACAGAACACTATTGACTAGTGCTCTTGGCTGATTTTGCTGGCTAATAGGTTCTCTCTGCAGGAGGATAAATTAAACACAATCATGTTCCAAGTGCAGATGTTTCAAAATTCAAATATACCTTTCATTAACATTTCCTTGTAATATATGCACTAGAACATTTATTTAAAAAATACCAAACCACTCAGAATTCACTTCATCCAATTATATACTGTGGAAATTACATTTCTGATACCAGCTAATGCAAAGAGTGGTGTAAATTACGTATTTTCAATACCAAGATGTAAGTTTATGATGCATTAACCTACATAATACTAAATGTCCCTATGGTAATTCTGAACCCATCCAAATATCCCTGACCCTTTGTAAGCCATGTTCTCACAGATGCTGATTTGTACAGCCCTAGCACAACTTGGAGTCTTAGATCTTGCTCCCATTAAAGCACTAATATATCTGTCTAATTTCACAAGAAGTGATTTAAATACTTGTCCCAGAATCCAAATTTCAAGGAAAAAAAAAATCTTCCTTTCTTAAAAAACAGAAATTTGAAGTAAGTATAATCGTTGAATGAGAGATTAAATATTCCAATGCATGGGTTAAGAGCTGCAACATACACACAAACTGAGCCTATAAAACCTGTTACAAAAGATACTGGGTTAGAAATAGCTACAGCAAAGCCACGAGTCACCTATCTAAGCAGTTGAGCCTAACTATCTTTTGTACTGAAAGATAAAATTTTCTGATCAAGCTTCAGATTTCCTAGGATTACCTATCTCAAAATCACCATGATTTGATGCACGAGGACAGCAAAGTATCTATCAGACTGCAGAAGTCCCCATCACCTAACTTTTCACATTTTCTAATAATTTCCCAGGCTACTTCTGCTTCCTTACCATCTGGCTTGGTGTTGCATGTTTCCATTCAGTACAAGCAAGTTACACAGCAAGTTAATAAAAGGACATACAGTTTGTGTCAAAATCACTCAGTCTGAAGCTATCCCATGTCTGGACCCACTTCATTGTACATTTGCAAGGTTACCTGAATTATACACTATGGATTTCTGGTCTTGCTTATTCCTACATCTCAGAGATCTGTGAGCACCCTCTGGTACCCTTAACTGCTAACAAACTGGTACTAATAAAAAATATAAATATCCCTTGAAATAAAATTGTTCACAAATTCTCAATCAACTAAGCTTTTGCTTACACACAACACAATTTTACTCAATTAAATGTACAACTTTTCTCAGACATCATTCAGCTTTTGGAACTGAATTCTAGGATGCACCAAGACCCATGAACTCATTGGTTACACAGCACACAGATGATGTAGCTCTCACTAAATTAGCTTTTTTTAAGCCATTGTAGAAAATACCACTTTTTCCCACAAAGACCTATCAGAATTTATAGTGGGCACTTTTTCCTTGAACAAAAATAAACACCTGTGACTAGAAGAAACAATGATATGCTGCACAATGACGCATTCATTTCCAAGTGGATATTACACTGAATACTATAAAAAAATAATTTGTGTTGCATAACCTCTGACATACAACAATGTAAATTCCAGAACCAGGATAATGTAAGGTACCATAAAAGAAGAATGCTAGAGTGGTAATTTCAAAACCAGAAAAAAAAAGTATGTTTCTATTAAAAATAAATGTAAAGAAGCAATTGAAAACGGAATGCTAAAGAGCATTAGCTGTGGAATTTTTTACTTAGACTTTTCAGTAGATCACTTTCACTATGAAAACTGGAGAAAATTAATTTTACATCATTGAAATGGAAGTGAGAATGTCCTACTAATGGACTCACTAATTCAAGGACACCTAGTTACATTACACTAATGTATGCACCAGTCTGAAACTGAAAAAGGATAATCTGCAGATCTAGGTAAGCATGATAAAACTCAAATATGTATTAATACATATTATATTAATATATCGTATTATATATTAAGAATATATATTAAGTTTGTAGGTTTTTTTTTTAATTCATAAAAGTGACTAAGCTAAGCAAGAAGAATGTTCTCTCTCTAGTGAGGCAGAAAATACTCAGATCTTTCAGAAAGTTAGCAAGGACAAAGCACAGTTAAGTTCAGCCTATCTAGCTGTAGTTTATAGGCTTCCTAGAATTATTAGGATAATTGTCAGATTAATCGTCAGATTAATAGTCAGAATAGAGTCCTGACAGCTAAAAGACTGAATCTCTTAAGCACTGTGACTGTAGTATGATCTCTGTAACACATTACACATTACAGGTAATGAAATAAGAACCTAGATCCTTTCTTAATTAAATCAATGTGTTTTGATTCACTGACATCAGATTCTTACTCCACAGATAAACTAGGTTTCTCTAACCTGTAAGTATTATACGAAATCGTAGCACTGTTGCCTAAAAAAAGGACAACAAAGGAAACATCATTATGATATAAAAGACATAACAACAGGTCAATAAGGGGAATCCATGGGCCAAGATGTTGTTGAGATATAAAACATGTTCATTCATGCTGATAGTTTTTATTGAGAGACTGGAAGAGCACTGAGGAACAATAAATCTGTATTATTTTTCCCACTGGACTGTAGTAAATGATGAATCCTGACTTGATATTAAAAACCCAATACTAAAGACATTTCCATTGCTGTTAGCAGTAGTAGAGTTACCTTTAATCATTCTCTCTAAGAACAGAGTTTAGGTAGAGAAGTCATGAACATAAATAAATAAATCCATGCTGTGGGAATTAATCTTCTGAAGAATACATACTTAAGACAGGCCACAATTATTTGTTGTATTCAGAATAAATAAGGAGAATTTACTGAAAGCTAGATATTAGACTTGAATTCAAGATAAACCCTAAATATCCAAGCACATCTCGCTCTCAGACTGTGTTTACTTAGAAGAATAAGAAAGCAATAATATATTTATAAGACCAGTTGATGGCTAGGAAAAAAGCAGTCTCACTTTCAAACACACAGAATCACAGAATTTTAACTGAGTAATAAAAAAATAAAATAAAAAAAATAGACAAAGAATTTTAGGTTTTATTTTTTCCCAGCCTTGTGCTCAGTTTAACTCCTTTATACATCTACTTTCTTCTCCTAGCAGAATAAAAACTTTGAAAAAGAAAGAGGGAAAAAAGCCCAGTTTTCTCATCCAAAATCTTTGCTAAAGCCAGACATATGATCTCTCTTTTCATTTTGTGCATTCTGAAAAAAAGAAGTGAAAATTAATTCTTGTGATCTCTGAAGCCAGGGGAGAAATCATTTAATTACGAAAAATGAAAAAATAGCTGTCTTCCAATCCATTTTGATCAAAGAAGGAACATTCAAGAAAAATAAAATTAAATCCTATTTTCTGTTGACTCACATCGGCTTATCAAATCTTTTGAAATCTATTCGTTGCATTATGTTGCCATTACAGTGTCCACTTCTGTCAACTATTTTAATCCTCCACCTTGTTTTCATTACACATGAAGAAATTTAAACACAATTTTCATGGTTGCTGTATCTGACATTTCAGAAACCTATTTGCTCTTCAGATCTTTCACTGTCATCATTTTCTAAACAACTTTCCTGCAGTCATGGGTCTTACTACAAGATACTTACCATCTGAGCCAAAGCAAAAGTAAAACCATCTTAGTTCATAACATAACTACTTACATGCTTCAGGTAGTACCATGACCTGTGCAACAGCCATGCCTGGGTCCTGCCTCTGTGCTGCAGCCAACAGTGTCGTGTTAGTCGTCATCTTTCAGACCAGATGGATACTGTAAGCTGGTCTGCAGCAAAACTATTTTCCTCTGGCCTAACTGCAGCAGCTAGAATTTGAGGACAGCTCTGCCCCTCCTGGACCTCTCAGGCAAAGCCATGGATCAAGCTGAATTGTGCAACTCTTGCTGTGAAGGGTGAGCAGCCATGCCAGAGGAGAAGTCTGCTCCATTGGCCTGTGCTGTGACTGCACGAGAAAAGTCTCTGCTGCCATCGGGACACAAGGCATGAAGACAGCAGGAGCCTTTACTGCAGCTTTAGAGCAACTTCAGATATCCAAAAGTCTTTAGCACAAACTGAAATGTGAGAAGGTACAATCTCCAGTCTCCAGGGTACATGCTGAATCAGGAAGATTAATCTGACAGTTGCAGAATTTTGCCCTTAAAGCAAAGCCCCAGCTCTGCTCACCATCCTGCATTTTCCACCAGTCCTCCTGAGATACCCAGGAAATGGAACCAGTATCCCTTACTGCCTATTACCTACTGAGGAACAACAATGTGGCTTCCCTTGCACCATTGGTCTATGAGGTTTGAGGACAGAACAGTGAGTAAGAAGCTACTTTGCCCCTTACGACCCCTAAGCTCAAGCCCAGGATTTGTTCTGAGGGAGGATTCTGTGAATGTGGCTTTTACTGACTTCTGAATCTTAAACAGTAGAAAAGAATTTGGATGCTTTGAATGACATGCAAGAGTAGAAAAACTGTTTTTTCCTTCAGTTAGATTTAAAAATCTCAATCAAAGGACTCCCTACCCCATCCCTTTTTTTGTTTTGTTTTGAGATGAATAATCTCACTATCACAGTGTCTGTTTTCCAAATAAACTCCAATTTTATGTGCTACAGAGAACATTGAAACTCCTTGAACGCTTCAGTATGACTGCAACAAGGTAAAGGCAAAACCACTGCTTTTCCTTTCTTCATCCTCCTCTGTCAGTGGAGATTTTAAAAATGCAGCAGAGAGGCTCCCAGCACAGTATAAGCGAATTCCCAAAGCAACTGAGCTAACAAGGTAAAGAAGTTAAGCAACACCATGAATTTAGTTACTGGCAACATGAGGTCAGTGGATAAATCCAAAATACAGTGTATTTGGACTGATGTGCTCAGTTCTGGCCCCTCATCCCCAAGATAACACAGTGGCACAGAATAGGTAGCTAGTAGGACAGGGAAAGGCTAGGCCATGGCCTTTGCGCATTAAAAAATGAAACTATCAAGATGCAGTAGTGCAGAACATAAGAAGCAGTAAATGAAACCATCAAGATGCAATTTCAAGACCCAACATAATGGGAATTCTTGTCTTAGCTAAAATCTGTCATTCTTTTACATTTCCTACACTCTTCTTCAGTTCAGAAAATCCTTTGTGAGAGCTGAACTAGAACTTGAATGTTTTCAAGAGACTGTATGGTCTCCTCCAGTAAATGATTTTTGGAATGGAAAGTAAACACATACACAGCACTATGATTTAAGGAAAATGCAAGGTTTCCCTGTTCACTTCCAACCGTTCTGCTTCCTTCCCCCCCAGAAAGAAGAATCATTAGTTACTCAGTAAAGTTGTGTGTTTGAGGTAATGAAGGACATACAGTGAAGGACATACAAACAAAAGTTTGATCCATGTGTAAGAAAGTTTCACTCTCCTCCTCTGTGAATAAATGTAGAAACATGCAACAGAAGGAACTAATGAAACAGGAGAGGGAATATAGCTGCAGAAAACTAGGATGCATTGCACATGAATATCTTGCCTAGATTACATTCTCTTTGGTACCTTCCAGAAAAATTAAAAATAAACCGCATGGTTGAGAGATGAAGGAATAATCCTTTACAAAGTGATCAGACATTGGAATGGGCTGCCCAGGGAGGTGGTGGATTCTCTGTCCCTGGAGGTTTTTAAGAAGAGACTGATGTGGCACTCAGTGCCATGGTCTGGGAACCACAGTGGTGGTGGATTAAGGGTTGGACTTGATGATCTCAGAGGTCCTTTCCAACCTGGATGATTCTGTGATTCTGTAACACTGATTTAACTGATGTGTCAAGCAGCTCCTACAAGTAACTTTCTGAGGACATGCGTCCTAGAGACAGATGTCCATCAGGATAGATGGAAGAACATACTCAGCTATACCTTTTAGATGTTAAAACTGAAAAATAAAATACAGTTGCATGAAATTGAAAACTACCAACTGGTATTCTACTTTTGCTCACACATGGTAAGAAATAAGCAGCTCATCATGATTAAGTTATCTGCCATTTCAGTTCATCTGCAATACCAGTACATGAAGAAAAGCATCTTATTATATATATACTCCAAAAAAATGCCATTCAGATGCAAGAAGAGCACTATTAATAGTACATTTGCCTTATTTACTGTAACGTTCACTCATGTAAATTGTCACATCTTAAGGGAATAGATTTATTCTGGGTTAACACAGAGAAGTGAACATATGCTTTTATTTTTCACATATTTTTGATTAGCTACATTTGGAATAAGTGACTTCTTAGCCCAAAAGATACTTCTTTTGTTGTGGTAGATTTTTGTTTGTTTGGTTTGGTTTGGGTTTGAGTATTTTCATTTGCTTGTTTTGTTGTTGTGGGGTTTTTTTGTTTGTTTGATTTTTGCTTTTGTTTTTATTTTTTCCTGGGATTTTTGTTTTGTTTTGGGGTTTTTGTTTGGGTTTGTTTTTATTTTATGGAAATGAGGAAATGGATATAATTACCAGAAGTTAAGATACACATACTTCTGTACACGCTGCAGTCAGAAGGTATTGCTAATTTACTTAAGTCCCAATGTATCTTTCTCTCAGTTTTACAATTTTTCATGTCTCTCAGCCAAGACTTTAAATGCAAAAATTGGCCCCAAAACAATTGAACAATAGAAATCTAAAGCCAA
Organism: Florisuga fusca; assembly: GCA_038090715.1. Lineage (NCBI taxonomy): Eukaryota > Metazoa > Chordata > Aves > Apodiformes > Trochilidae > Florisuga > Florisuga fusca. The sequence goes on along the minus strand of JAAWXA010000006.1, from coordinate 17,332,497 downwards.
AGCACCACACTCATTGTACTCTTATTTTATGAAGGAAAATATCTAAAAATAAATTTTCCTGGTTGAATGAAGACAGATTAGTCCAATTTAAGACACAGAAAGGCATTATATACAAGATCACTTTTCCAAATATTTGTTCTTTGTGATTATGTTTACTGAATCTAAAAACATACACTGAAATACAGTATGTATAACCGTTAGTAAATACCTTGGGATTTTAATTCACATGCAAACGCCATACACAGAAATTCCAGAAGTCCTACTGAAAACATGTTCTTGAATTTATATTGCATAAAATATTTATGGAAATCCATGTAGGTTCCTATTTAACCTATAGTAAATACAATTCCGAACCAGTTTCAGTTGTTCAAGGCAAGGCTGACAAGTCAGCAGCATCCCCTGCCATCTCAAACTTAGGAACCACACTGGCCTTAACACTGTACCCATCACACTGGAACCTACAGAACAGTTTTAGAGAGGAGTAAAATTTTAACATATCTCTTGTAGATTTTGTGACAGAAGGGATTTTATTACTCTAATTGCCTGTATCCTAATGCATCTAAAGGAATAAAGTAAAAATAGCAAAGCTGAAAAGTAATGATAACGTGCCTAAGGAAGGTCAAGGGAGCAACCATCCCATTTTACTCCTCTATATTTTTCATTGTGGGCATTTTTGAATGCTGGGAGTCTACAGGTTAAGGATACAAGGACCAAGGAACAATTTACAGAGATCATCATGTGTCCTGGGATCATGTGTTGAGACTTTCGAAACACTATTAGAAAACTGCTGTTTTATAAAACTTGATGAATCACAAGTTGATGACATGAAGTAATAAAGAGATTGTAAGCATCAAGTATATTTAACTTTCTCTCCTAAGTGCCTTCTACATTTTTGCTGAATGGGCAGTAATTTTCTGAACTTCATGAGTTTGTAGCTACCCTTTGCACAGAGACGGAGTCCTATAAACAGTATTTGTACTTCTTCCACTCCCTAAAGATGATTAAGGTTACAAGGCAATTAAATAAAAACATTCAGATTTTAATCTTAAAGTTCTTCTGCCTATCATAAGGAAGAAGAAATTGTTTTGATATTTAACATTAACTTTCCTTCACATTTGGTAAACATACAATGAGTATCACTGACACCATCAAACTATGCTTGAAAGCAAATACCACAATACCTTGATGAAAAGAAACACAGCATTTATTACACTTAGAGGCTGGTATTTCTGGTTTGCAGTAGGAAAACTGACATGTTCAACAAAACAGAAAGCCCTGAAGCATTCAAATAGGGCAAAGAATTGTTCAACAGAACAGTACAATCTTCCACTAGATGGGACTGACTGAATTTGTGAGCATCTTCCTCCTTATTCACATCATGTTAATTATAAGATAACAAATAAGATTTCTGCCTGACTGAAACCTCCCAAGAAAGAGCTGGTGTTCCCCTATTGTCCTAGTTTGCCTGAAGCATTTCTTTCCTTATATCACTGTATAAGAAGGCAAGATTTATTTATTTTTAAATCTTTGAAAAAGAATGTAGTTGAACTCTGGTTTCCAAAATAACACTGATTGAAAAGTAGGCTAAAGAGCCTCTCAGAAGTGCAGCCTCTCCTCAGAATCTGGCTCTGCATTCAGAAATGTGGATATCCATATAAATGATTATCAGACTGAAGAGGAATGCAAAAAACAGATAGTTTTAAAATATATTGAACACTACAACTGGACTATGAAAGCCAAGAAATCCAAGCTTACATTAGAATCAACCATCTTTATATGCCATTGTAAAACTACTGAATTAAATTTTTCATTCATAGAAATAAAATGCCTCATGAATCTCTTCACTGAAAAGCAATTTCTAATTTTAAAATTTCTGGTGATGTTAGCAAGCAGATATATTTATACACAGGAGCTGAGAGCAATTATCATCCTTGATACGATTTATTATTTGGCATTATGCATTATTTGACCTCTGCAAAGAGGTCAGCTCTTCCAGTTTCTGGAATTAAAGGCATGAACTTCTCATCAAATGCCATCAAAGAACTTTAATTCCTCCACATTGCTGCAGGCTACCCTAACAAATGGATTAGAAGATTGACGCCACAAGAAAAAAGGCTGTAATATACATTCAGAGTATTTATTATTTGTTGACGTTTACTTTTACATGGATAGGGAAGGTCATTTTCAAGCCATAGTAGATCTCCACACAACTCAAGGCTTCTGTACTGCAGTGGAACTGACATTTTCTCTCATCCAGCAGCTTGTTACTTATTTACCACTCTGAAAAAGGAGTCTTCAATTTGAAAACCTCCTTGTTCTGCACAGTAGTCAGTGCTGTGACCAACAGTGCTTCTCATTGCACAGAAAATGAGTAATAGAAGCTTTTCGTTGTATCTGTGGCATCTGAGTGGAAGACAGAAAACACATAATCAGTGCATCCAGGTTCACAGACTGAAAAATCAAGAAAGTCCCAAAAAAGCACAAAGAAGTCAAGTTTCAGCAAAATACATTCACAATAATTGCTTATGACAAAACACAAGGTTAAACATGCAGTCAAAAAGCAAGTGTGAGAGGGCAGAACACCTGACATTTCAGGTGCAGTCTTAAACATAACTTTCTTCAAACTAGTATGAAACATCTTGATAGGTCCCAGATTCCTCAGAGGCATAGACAACAGGCAAGGTTTAACTTTAGAGCACCTGTAGTTAAGGCATTGATGGCTGATTCTTGCCACAGAAACAAATTGGGCAAATCTGATATTATGGCAGTAGCTTCCTCTCTAAAAAAATTGGAGGAAAGCACTGACAGCATTTTGGACAAATAGATAATACCCAAAAGGCCTTTAATCTTGTAACAAAATGGATGAAGCGCACATCATTTTATTAAAATGTCACTTTTCTAGACATTCACTGTTGGCTGCCATTGGAGGCAGGTTCTTGAGCTCCATATATCCTTACCCAACACAGCTGTCATATATCAATTTGGAACACAACAAACTTGGATATGCATTACAATTTTGGATAAAAAAGTAATAATGGGTAGAACACTCCTTCAAGAGCCCACCTCCTTCCACCATGTATCACAGCCTCCAGGCTCAAAAGGTGTTTCAAGTTAATCTGAAAGGCATCTTTGGAGTGTTGAAATGCTCACTATAAAATCAGTCCTAAACCTGATCATTCTTTAACCTTTCAAAAGTGACAAAACTCAGTCTGATAGACTTGAAAGAGTTTGGGTTTGTTTCTTTTGTTGTTGTTGTTTTTTTGCAGATTTGCAGACCTAGAAAACTTTTGACATTGGAATACACATTTTTTGGAACTAATCCCACTCCTGGCTTTACTTCCTCATTTTTTAAACAATTGTGAGAATCAGCGTCACTTTTATAAAAAATCTAGTTTCATGTAAGACCACTATGCAGAATCCAAGAGACACAAAAAATCCCTAATATTTACTATCATCAATGATATTTCATTTATCTTAATGACAAAACACTGTACACAGCATCTGGAGATGAAACTTGATACGTCTTTTTAAAATTTTACTTCTTTGTCTTCTGCAGTCTGGCACAGAAACATAATGTAGCCTCTAAGTAGAATTAAGCATTAATAAAAAGACCATAAATTATGTGTCAGCCCTGTAGACTGATAATCCATGTATGTGTTTAGAATTAAAAAAAAAAAAAAAAAAAAAAAATTCCTGTGAGCCTGGAAGTATAATCAATAGACTTACATTTTAAAACTATTAAAGTGACTTCTTCGACTGTGTGCTTTTACTGCTGTTCCTCAAAATGATCACATTCTTTTAGTATTAAAACGTAATCATTTACCATTTTATTTCAACAGCATAGGAACTCCTGCATGCTTGGAATATATCTGCAAGTTTTTAACAAATGACCAATATCATTATTAGCTGATAACATGAAAACATCTTTCAGACATACTTCTTTTGAGTATGGTCTAATTTTGCCCTTATCAGAAAGCATTCAACTGCATTCCTACACTATGGTTTTTTTAAAAATTCTATTTTAATAACCCTAACTGAAAATCAACAGCCCTAGAAAAAATCCATTTTGTTTCAGTTACTAGTCCAGTTTAATTAAAAAAAATTGGGGTTTTTTTTAAAGAGAGAAGGAACATGGATTCTACAGGCTGAATTAAAAAGCCTCCCCAAGACTATTTCCTCATGAAAAAATGTAAGAGGCCTATAAATAACAGAATCTATAAAAAGTTTTAGTCTCTAAGTATACAACTATAGGAACTGCAAAATTTTATTAGGAGTCATCCACCTATCTTTGTTAAAAATCCTCACCAAGGTTCAATCAAAAATATATTCTAAGCAAGTATTTCTTTAACTTTAAATTTCTAACTTGTTTGAGGTTGATTGCAACATTTCTTAGATGTTTTTCATTCTAATAAATAAGTTTTAAAAGAATGTAAGTATCCCCTGTTTTCTGGGCCCCTACTCCACTTTCTCATGATCTTGGCTTTAAAATTTATTTTCCTAATACTTCGTCATAATTTCCCTTCTTGACATTTGTCTTTTGTGCTTGATTCTTTTGTTATATATGTCTGGCTCCACTTTCTTCAAAACCTCCCATTAGGTAGCAGAAGACTTGCACTAGGTACCCCATGGCCACCCTTTGCCTTCTCCTCTGCAAGGCAAAGAAGCACGGTTCCTCCAGTCCCTTCTCACATTCCATGGCATCACCCTGAAAGCCATCTCAGTCCTATCCAGCTTGCCAATGTCTAGCTCATACTGGGAAAGCCAAAACCAGACACAGAAAGCCCAACGTACTCTGACAGGCACTGGAGCACTACTGACCACTTTTGGTTTCAACAGTAGGTTTTGATACTGCTGAGAAACCAGCTCCCCCTCAGATAGGTGACTATGTATGGAACCCAGCATTAAGTCTAAAACAGTTACAGTTGATGTATATTACCAGGACTAATTTGATAGGGTGAGAGAAGAAACCGGGATCTATGCCAGCGGCTGATTTTGTGAAAAATAAATCATGTATATGAAGAGTGATAAATACAACAACTCCTCCTCAAGCATGCCTGCCAAACAGAATTTATCAAAGCAGCATTTGTCAAGAAGGAACAGAACAGTAAACACCAAGTGCAGGAGACTCAATGTGATTTACAGAGGCAGTCAGCTTTAGCCTCCCTCAGGTACAAGAGATGTGATTATGAGAGCAGAACTCCTATGGCTTTGAATTGCTTTTGGGAGCAGAGACCTCAGAGCACGCTGCTAACTGAAGACTTTTAGACATATTATGAAGCCAAAAATAATTTCAAATGCTCAGCAGCTTTCATGGTTTTACTAGATACTGAGTAAAATATCTTAGCTTGAGAAGTTGGTACTTACTGTTGAAATTTCAAAGTACTGTTTTGTGCTGTCAAAGACAAAGCACTACTAACAGCATGGAAATACCAATTCTACTTTTTGCACTTTAATAAAAGTTCTTGAGGACAGAAATAAGTCTTTTATTTCAAGAATCAAAGCCTATGAGGTGCAGCAAGTGCTGAAAATTTTAAACATTTAGTGCTGAGCAGTTACAATCTTAAACAATTACCACTGTTGACACACACAAAAAAAGTCAGTGGAAAAGCATTTTTCTTACATTTCATGAATGCAAATCACTGACAGTTCCTCCATTTGGGACTTTTGTCATTTTCACCCCCCCCCAAAAAAAAAAAAAGAGACACTTCTGCTTCTCATTCCACTGCCTGAATGCCTAGTTCAATACATAGTTTTGAATTTACTAGCTTCAATATGATCCCTGAGAGCTAGTCTGAATTTCTTTTTCTTGACTGTCAGACAGATTTTATGAGGTCTCTAACCATTAGTATTCACAGAACAAAAAGACAGTTTGAAACAGTGCATGGTTTTCAGACAGGTTCTATAAGTACAACTTCAAAAGATGCTGTTATGCAGCACAAAATCAGGTAATTTCAGTAAGCTGAATGCAGCAGATCAGCAACAAAAATTGTGTGTTCAAACTAAGATATTTTTCATATAAAACTCAAGCAAATATTGCATTATAAAATTATTCTGAGTGAGGCAGGATACAAAGTTCTGAGTTTTAAACTCAGATGTTCTTCTTCCCTTATGCTTTCTATACATACAGACTCTTTTTTTTTTTTTCTTCTTTAGTCAGACTTTCTCAAAATAGCTCAGGTTCCCTCATGCCACTGTGATTCTCTGATTCAGTATCTTCTGTCCTGAAAAGTACATGCTTCATTTCCAGATGAAATATACCAAAATGTGAAATGCAGTTTTCAAGGTAATTTGCTTTCCAAAACTCCCTGGCTTTCCATGACAACTAGAACATTATCCCATCTCAGCCTTTGCTAGCCTCCCTGGTAGATGCAGATTCTGAGACAGAAAGTCTATTCCTGCTTTGGCATTTTTATGTTTTGGCACCTCTGATTTATCATTTTCTGTCATTCCTAACTTACTGACACTGAGACACTCAAGAAAAAAAATGTCATGAACATATACAACATATAGCATGGACAGATTCTTAACATTTTCAGTGATAACTGAGGATTCTATTATATCAACTGATTTCTCTTAAATCCCTAATGCAGTAAAACTTTATTTTAAGAGTTCTCTCAGTTAACTCTACCACTCCAGACACTCTGTACACAATGGCACTTAAGTTTAAAAAACATTTGAACACTTCAGGAAAAAAGTTATACACATTCCCGGATCTCACAGCATTTAAATAGTTGATTTTTCTTTACAGTCTGGTTTCCAAAGCTTTATAGACAAGTTCTGTCACAATTACAGACTTAAACTTCGTATAATTAACAATGACAGAAAAATTATAGAAGAAGACAAAGGCATTCCTGAGGAAAGCTAAGAGCTTCCAGTCTTTAATGTCAGAGGTAGTACTTGGTCTTATAGCAAGACTAGCAAGGCTAAAAAGCAACCATTAAACGCTATTACTATCTGCATTCCTTGAAATAAGTTGCATGTTTATAGCCAGTATATCACAGAAACCTATAAATAAAAAATAAAAATAAATAAAAAAAATCTAATAATGCAGAAAATATTGGCTTCATTAATATTCTGCTTTAAATAAAAAAAAGTTCTCAAACATTGTCCCTATATTATTATTTTAAGAAAGTGTTACAAACAAAATCATCTCTTTTAAAATAAATATGCTTTGTTCTTCTTCTGTTGCTCATTTTTATAGAAGAAAACCAAAAGCACTGAGAATTCAGAAAATAAGAGTTCAGTCTGTAGGAACTCATGATGAATCAGCTGCACAACTTTCACAATTCATCCCATTGGTACAAGAGACTTCAGGCTTCCCTCCACCAGCCTCTATACCAGAACTATGTATAACCACAGTACTGCATTTCATTAATGTAATTTGTTTTCTATACCTCATTCCTCAAATCCAAAACCAAGGAACTGTGTCCCCATAAAAGAATCCATATATTTAGACAAAATAAGACAGTGCCAAAATTGTCCTGTATACTTGTCTGGGGAGAAAAACTGAGACAACTCACAGGACATCAGGTAACATAAAGAACACTGGCACATCAAAACTCAGGGTTCTGGGTTAGATTTTTTTCAGTATGAGAGGTGCAAGTTTTATTTTTAAGTGGTACCAACTGTCTTCTCTATCTGCCCCATTTACACTTGTGCTAAAATGTAACTACTTCAGCAGTCTGGTTAGCTTTCTCTTATCTCCAGGTCAAGAGGAAACACATTTCTTGCTCTCCTTTCATGCCCTAACCCCCAGTAAGCTCTTTCTCAGAAAATGTTAGTTTATACACTGCTACACTGTAAATACAGATTTAAGGTACTATTGAATGCTATATTATCCTACAATAACAGAGCTCCTCCCAATCCAGACATGCCCTATTTTACTGACAGCATAGTTTCACTGGAAGGCTTTCAGAGAATAACAATATGCCTGATCTGCTCTAGGACACTCTTTAAATAGTTGTATTCACTTGAGAAAGACAGTTCTCATTTTCTCAATGAAAAGAAGTTGGGAACCAAACATAGGGCTAGAGATACAGTACAGGAAAACAATTTGAGAACTTCTGCATGTTGTGGATGGTGAATTAAGATTCAAGTTTCATCATGTGTACAAAAATGTTGGTTATGACAGATATGTAGACAAAAATAAGACAACATCCTCAGAGTTTGTAATAAGCATCAAGGAAAAAAGTGAAATCTATTCCTTGAGAAAGTTAAAGTGTCAAGAGTATACTTGCATATAAAAAAATGGGAAAAAGTATTCTGCAAAGCATTGCTTTTGTTTCTGTCATGCCATTATCTACTCTGAAGCTTAGGCATCCTTACAACACAGTGGGGATTTTTGCCGTTTTGTACCAAATTAGATTAGCATAAGAAGCACACAAGATTTCCCACTACTCAAAAGGAATTTCCTGCTCATTCCTATACCGCCTCCAGTGTCTTCCATCCAAGGTCTCTGATTCTCCTTCACCACAGAGTCATAATAGCATCTATATATTTCAGAACATAAGGAGAAATTAATCCTTCAATTACACAGGACAGACTTAAGATTACTTCCACTAGAGACCTAGTAATTTAATTTTGGTTTAACACACTTGTGAAAAGACTGAAACTGCAAGTTACAAAAAAATTCATAAGGAAGATTAAGATGCTGAAAGTCATCGCAAATAGAGACATATACATAAGCCCATCATCAACAATTTTAATCTCCCTAGGGTATTAAAAAGATAGAGCTACTTAGGATCAGGAAATATAAGGCTACTGTAAGTATGATATTTCAGGACTTGCTTACAACTGCAAGACCTACCCTGTGTCATTTTGGCTGCACAAGTACCATCTTTTTCTCAGTCTTGTCCTAAATCTAGCTTGAAAGCTGGTGAGGTACTCCCCATGCTGTCCTGTCCTGCCTTCAGGCATTTCTAGTCTCTCTGTGTTCAGTTTTCTATTCTTTGATTTGCTTTTGTCTTGTTGCCCTCCTTTTGAGACAATATTAGTAAGGTTTTTGAGATCTGTATCTTTTTATAACAAATAGGGCGAAGTTGCTCCCTGTTTTAATAGAGACATAACTTTGATGATACATTTCTCCTTTGTCTACTGACTTTGAAGCTGGGTTGCAAGCTGAAAAATGGCAGAGAGAGTTTTTGATCCCTTCTCTTATTAACCAACCTCCATGATGTTTCTCAATTGCTTTGCAGTTGGCTTTCACACTATTTTGAAAGATTTCCTGACTGCTAAGAATTCTTAAAGACTGTTACACAACAAATTACACATCATATGAAATATGCATGCTTATGCTTTGTATTGCCACTCTGTAGCCTTGTGACTACAGTAAAACCATTGTCAGGAATAGATTTCATACTGACTCTGAAAGGCCTCAGGACTTGTCAGGCTTTTCTGAGAAATTCTTGGCTTGCACAGAGATTTGATTTAGATGGTTTAGCTGTAAAAGACTAGCTGCCTACTATCTATTTTGTTTTGTTTAATTATCTTTGCATAATCACATCCTATAACCTTTATTTTTATACAGCTAGTAGTAACAAGAAGTTATACTGTTTAGAATTAAATATTGATGACCCTGTCACAGTGCAATCATGCGCAAAAAACATAAAAACAAACACAGAACAAAAAAATGGTGTGACAACAGCCTCAAAAGCGGAGGATGAAGATGAAGTGCAGAAGTGCATGGCCACTGTATAATAAAAGGGGGTGGAGGATGGCAATGGAGACCTTATAGGTAAAAGCAACTCCCTAGCCATAACTTAAGGGCAATGAAAACCTGTGAACCAGGAAAAGCAGTTCTCTTAGGAACAGTAAAAGGAACTAAGAACAACTATCCAACATAGAGAAAACTCACCACACTCACCGTACCTCTCTCACATTTAAAACTGATGTAAAGTTGCAGACTAATGAAAATGAACATGGTGTAAAGCATGATGGAAGCCACCCTCAGACTCTAGAGGGAGAAAGAAGAGTAAAGAGAAGGAAGAAACCCTGTATTGTCAACACCAGACCCCTCCTGGGACATGACAGGCTTGCCAGCTACCTTAGGGACCACCCACTCTGTGGTGATAGACATTCAGAACCACAGTAAGGAAAGGGACAGGTGGGAGGAAGGGTGTCTACATGACTTTTAATAGTATTGTCAAGAGGAATGTATGTTGATTGTGCTGGCCTGCTACAGACTTTTAAGTTTGTTCCTCCTACTGTGCAGCAGACTCACTTTTGTTGATTGTGAACAGGCTAACAGCAAAGACAACTGTTTTTGAAGAGTTTGTGTGAAGCCATTCTCTTGATAAACTGGTTCCAAAACCTTTAAACTGAGGAAGAACTTCATACTGTTTCTGAAAGATGTACATTTGTTAAGTCTATAAATAAAACTGGCAATTATGCTGGTAAGTTATCATATAAAATTTAACCACAATTCAGGTTCTCAGCACAATGGCTAAAGCAAATACACTATTGCTGTTAGCCAATCTTGTTAAAACTCTCCCCAAATTGTTGCATTGTGTGGGGAACAAAAGAAGTCTTGGCTGAAAGTTAATTTTTGAGGCTGTCAATCACAATGCTAAATGCTAGCTTGTCAATGCCAAGTTTGAAGCTGCATTTTGTAAAAGTTTTCACTAATGATCTGTCAGCTGCAGAACTTAGGAAGAGGCCCCTTTGCCAGATATTAATACCCTATAGTTACAACCTTAACATAAGCGTGATTCTTCAAAAAGGAAAAGATTATGCAAAAAAGCATGATCTAGCATACTGGGACTGGGATATTTTCTTACTCAAAATATGAATAATAGTGGGTTGGGTGGATTCTTGCAAGAAAAAGTAGCAAGACAGATCCTTTTATTGCTCGGAAAGGTTGGGAGTATCCTCTGGAGAATCAAAATAGGTCACTTTTCCCCCCATACATTGTAGGCTTTAATTCAGAGAGGTTCTCAGGCAAGCTTCTGAAGCTAGGAGTAATGTCTATAAACATGATTTAGTACAACTGCTACCAGTCTTGAAACCAGCCATATGAAACTGGACAGGGCCTAAAATAAGGTGCAATAAGCATTATTCTTCATCAACACAGCTGCAGGAGACCAAGTATGCACAGGAAAACACGTTACAATACAGAGATACAGAGATACAGAGATGATACAGAGATGCAGAGGTGAGGCTACAGCAGGAGCTTGTCACTGAGAGCAGAAAAATCCGCATGCAAAATTCCATAATTTATGGGGACACAATCACTGTTACAAAATACACTCCCCCTCAGCATCAGGGGGAACTGAAGCTAATAATTTTATCACTGTTCATTAAGAAGCTGGACAAAACTGCACTTAAGGAAAATAAAAATCCTATCATCTTCCCTTCAGGGTATTTCTTCCTGCTGTTACCACTGCAACTGCGGCTCCCATGGATGTACCCAATCCAGCTTAAAGTAAAGTTGCTAACAAGGTCTCCATGGTAACATGCAGCTCTGCCTTTGCAAACCATCTCCATGGTTAATAAATCAGTTACATAAAACTTGGGTGGGTTTTGCACCTTTCTGTTCTCTGTGCTGGTTGCGGTGCCCAAACTAAAGCTAGTGCAAGACAAGAAACCTTTTAGCCACTTAATGGAACATATCTAGGAGGATACAGATGATGTTACATTTTAAACCATTTTTTTTAATGCTCTTGTTTTTGTTGCTCTTGTTTGATTTGTTGTTTTGGTTTGGTTTTTTTCTTCTGGTGACACCATGCAGCCCCATTGTCCTGAGAAATGGGTGAGGCAGAGAGAAGCTGTGGGAAAGTATGATGTTTTCCCACTGGTTACAGATTCTATCAAAAATAAATCTATGATTAGTGGATGGTTTCAAGTTACTTAAACTGCATTTTCTAGCTAAAACTTCTTTTGTCTGTATCATAAATGCAGAAAACATACATGGTAGCCTCATATGGTACTAAGACCACCCAGCTCCCTGCTGGACCTCCCACATCTTGGGCATTTGCAAACTGTCCTACCTTGAGACCTATGCAACAGGAACTGTTGCCTGGTGTCTGCAACGAGCTTCAGCTTCATCTGGAGAATAAGGTCACAGAAAAAACAAGAAACTGTAATGCTTCACTGTCCTGGAAGATCTGTCACACTCAAGGGAAAAAACATGTCCCTAGATACAGACACTCCGTGAGTGCAGCTCCTGCCTCACTGGGTCATTTGCTCCTTGCGTGAGGTGATGCATCTACCTCCCATATCTGCTGGAAGAAGTTCAAGTGCTTTGCCTTGGATAAGCACCTGAACGTCTTACTAAAAAACACCAATGTTTTATAATATTTTATACAGATATGGACCCTCTTGTAAAAAAGAGCTATTTTAATTTGCATGCAACAAGCAACCTAATATCTGAAATCACTTTAAAACATTGCATTTTCCTAGAATGGTAAAAATTACACTGGAAATATCACTTGAAGAAGACTAGTTTGGATTCCCTCAGATGAATTGGTGTGCTGCAGGTGCACAGAAACATCCTACAGTTTAAACACTCTACCTAAGAGACTGACTAGAGGGTCACAGAAAGCATTTCCAACTTTTTATGCAGCAGCTACTTGTGGGAAAAATTTTGTTTACAGTGAAGGACTACATTTCTTTCCTTCTTCTATAACAAAGGCTGTAGAATTTGCTTTAAATGCTCATGAGATGAATACACTGTTCCAAAGTTTCTCAAGGAAATTTGCATTAAGCTTTATTGCCCCTTATACGTTCTTTCAATTACGGATATTTATTTTAAGGTAATCCAACAGAACCTACAGTGAAAGAACTGAGATTTGAAAGCGATCAGTACAGTCAGAATATGTTGGTCTTGCCACAGATGGTCTTTAGAAAATCAATAACCTGAAATTATTTAGCTTTCACATTTCACCTTTACATGGAACACCGTAATTTTGGAAGAAAAAAAAAAAACCCATAAATGTTAATTATTTAATACATGATGAGGAAGCTGTCCTTTTCTTAAAAGACATATTAAAGGATATTTTGGTGAATATAAAAAGAGAATTGCTACAATGTTCAAAATTTAACTGCTTCACTAAAGCTACTCATCTTTTTTTTTGTAGAAAGGCAAGCATGCTTGTTGTTTTATACACTAAGCAGTACTCATGAATTAATCTACAATATATGTTGTCAATAACAGTGCTTGCTTTCAAAGCTGAATGAAATCTGGAATTTTCCCTTTTTCTGAAATAAAAATTGTGAAAAAGTTTTCAGTCCATCAGAGAAATAAACAGTTTCCTCTAGTTTCTTGAAAACTCTTTTCTGTATTTTTGTAGGACTATCAAGTCATTTTAGTTCAACAGTTCAAGCATGAGACAAAGTAAAGGCCTGACATAGTAAAACTGGAGCCAGATCTCTTAACAAACTGAGAGCCTAGAAACTTCTCAGCATAATCGTAGATATTTTGGTCTGTTCCTTACAGTCCACAAGCTAAGAATGCTAACCTGCTACAGCAGAGACTACCAGACTGCTTTTACTCGGGTACCACCACTGACACCGAGTTGCTGAATGTGCTGACGCCAGATTCCACTATGTTAAAATAATTTACGAAGCATTATGTATCAATATGGATGCTTCTGTGGTTATACTTCAACCCGAGGGTGAAACAGTTGCATGTAAACTAAGTACTTTAACAAACAACTTTACTAGAAAAGATCAGTTAGCCAGGAAACTTTTGCCCCTGAATATACATGTAATTGTGCAGTTGCATTCATGACCTCTGTGTGCATGAAGGACCCTTAGATATTTGATGCCTGAAGTCTAATTTGGGTTTTGGGGTTGTTTTCTTTTTCATCCTTGACACAAAACACCAGCAATTTCACCTTCAAAGTATTTTCAGTGTGAACTGAAGTGACAAAATAAAGAAATAAGAGCTGGTCTAGTAAGTAGTAGTTACAGTCAAAAAATGGGTGGACATCTGTAAAAAGGGGTGAACGTCTGTACACAATGAACAGTCTCTGCTGAGAAAAGTCCGACCCTAGTGTCACACACATAAATTTTTAACTTAGTCTTTCTTGACTAGAAATAAATAACATAGCAACATATAGCTGTCTACTCCACTTTGCTGCATATTCCTTTGTTCCCCTTCTGTAAGACTGCCACTGCAAACAGCTGTTAGCAGCAAACAAGTGGTAGTAAAAAGGAAGCTGAGGAACACAGAACAAAGATTTTTTTTTTTTTTTTTCCCTAGCAGGAGTGTGTGAATCCCAGATCACTGTAGGTGAGTCGATCTGATCTGCAGATCAGTTGGCAGATCAGTATGGTCAGGGCAGTGTTCTGTAACACACTACAATTTGCTACCTCGATAATTTAGGTAGCATGACAGTAACAGATGAGATTATTAGCATGTCTGGAAATTGAAGAAGTAAAAGTAGGAAGCAAGAAGAAAAAGAAACAAGGCATCATCTTACACCATTGAAGTCTCTAGAGAGAAGAAGAGCACTGTACAGCAGTCACTTGCAGCTGGCCAAGAAGTGGGGAGCTGTTGCAGAATACGTTTTTCTACAGCCACGGATAAAACTGTTTAGATTGTAGGACCTGATTTTAATGATATAATGATGCATTAAAAAAAAAAAAAAAAAGCATCCAGTATCTTCCTGGAAATTTTTCAAACAAAAGACTAAAAATAAAAGCTCAAAATACTTTGCTGAATTAAATCTGAATAAAAGAGAGGATCTGGTCAAAAGATAAATGGCAACTCACACATTGGGGAACATGTTATTCTCGAGAAGAGAAATAACTTCATCTGAAAAACCTGACTGAACTTTGAAACTATATCTATTTAGAGAAGGAGGTTAGGCTGAATGGCCTCCATAAGCCTTTCTGATATTTTGTTTAATTTTGCTTTGGGTTTTTTTCAGAATTTTTTTTTTTTTGTTCACTTGAGGGCTTGTTTTTTTGAGGTGGAGTGTAAACATGAAGATAATGAACTACAGCAAACAAAATAACTCGCAATAATTGATAAGCAATATTACATGGGAAGAAAGGTTTGAAGAAAAAAAAATTCTTAATTTCTTAAATAATCCAAAAGGTATGAGGATAATACATTCCAATGCAGGGAAACAAATTATAAAGGGAAATTAAGTGGACTAGAGCATTATTCCTTTATTCAGCTGAAACTCAAAAACCACTGTTAAAATGCGAATAATATGGCAAAGTATTAAGGGTAAGTATGAAAGGTACAGCAATTAGAAAAAGAGGTGCATGGATAAAATCACACAGGTCAAAGATGTAATTATGATGATAACAATAATAACAATCATCATAATCATCCATAACTTTCATGTAGGATACAGTAAACAGAATAAAAATGTAATTTCTGGAAAAATTAACATGTAGAAAACTAATGAAATAGACTATCTACTAGTCAATGGTAAAAAAAGTAATATTAGAAACACATTAGCTTGTGAAGAATAACCTACTTTATTCTTACTAAATAAAAATAAACAAACAAGGAAAAATAATTAAGAAAATCCAGTTTAGATTACCTAGAGAGTCTGGAGTCTACTTAGCTAAACCACACGTTTTCAAGCAACCTGGGTCTGACAAAAAAATCACTCTAGCACGTTTAAGAAATTGCTTGCACTAGGTAAATAGCTCCTTATTAACTGTTTTGAAAACTTGTCATCCAAGATGATTAGAATGCAAGAAAAAGAACAGCTGCCTTTAAAAATGTATGCAACAGAAGTCCAACGAATTAGTGAAAACCCTTCACTTCTTGAAAAACTAAAGAAGATACGGTTAAACCAACTCCTTGAAAACATAGACAGAACAAGGAAATGAATAGTAGCCAACACTGTCTTGTCAAGAACAAATCATGTCAAAATAAATCTAATTTGCTTCTCTGACAGGGTACCAAGTATAATGGATGGGAAAGACACAAGGATGCAATAACTCTTGGCTTTTTCCCCATGTGTCATCCTCTCAAACTGATCAGGAAAAACAGCCTGCAACAGATACATCCAAGCTTTATTACGCTACCCCACCAACCCCCTACCCACCCCTCAGCTCCATGTTGCTATATGGGACTAGATTAATCAACTGGTGCAGAATTTGTGCATGATCTTTTCTGGCACAATGCATCAAGGTCATGAATATCCACTTGATACTGATCCTGTAATCCTCTAAGTTATGCCTATGTTCTTATCCCATTTTTTCTAGGAGCTTTTCAATGCAGGCCTCTCATTTCAGAGGCAAGAGTCCTAAGTAATAGGTAAAAGACATGAAGGTTTCTCCCTACCAGAAAGACAGCCACAACCCATAGTGCTTTATAAAACCCTTCCCACTCTCTTCTGCTGCTACACAAGCTGAAATGTAGGATAAGCCTGAATACCAGACCTAGGAAAATGATCCTTGTACCCTACCACTGCTTTCAGAGCATGCTGACAAAGGGAAGCTTACTAGAAGGTATTTGCAGACGCCAAACCATCTTGTACAGGGCTCCCACTACACAATTAGCAAAACACACTAGAACACAATACCAAAATAGCATCTGCTAACAGGTCACTGTAGAACTGGAAAAATTGACCAAATGATACTGTATAGTTCTGTGCTTTAGATTTGCTGCCATTCAGCATTTTTAGTAACAGCACAGAGGAACGGATGGTATCCCTTTTAAATCTGCAGACTCTAGCAACATTGTTATTTTGCAGGAGAGGATTAGAATTCAAATCACAAGCTTGAAACATGATCTGAAATATAAAGGATGCAAGGCAACTATGTGCTGCCTCTAGATAAGAATATAATCAGCTGTATAAATAAAAGATGGGAAAGAACAAGCTGAATCTGAAGAAAAGATCTTGGATCCACAGTAAGTCATGTATGAGTCAGCAAATCAGTTTTTTATAAAAACAAACAACAAGCAACAATAACAACAACAACAAAAAAAAACCAACACACAAAGCCAAACCTCTTCAAAATCCCCAACATAACAGAAAGAGGTTACAACAAAAAAGTGTCCCCACTAACAGTGAAAAAGACTTCACCAAAGCTGCAGCAGCTCTGTGAATTTGACATTATAAAAAATCTGTCTGAATTTCTAATACTAGCCAGGTTACAAATGCCTATAAAAAGCTATTTGTCACCAGTACTGAAGCTCCACCTTTATAGGATTCTCTCCACAATCACCTACACTCCCTCTCCCCCCAAGAAAAAATTGCTTTCAGCAATTGTAATATACTGAAATATAAAGAAGATATAGCAAAAAGTATTCGTAGAAGGTGTTGCTGGACCAAACCTAGGACTGAATGCAACGTGAAACTACTAGAAAATATATACAGGAATACGGTGCCTCTGTATCTATGAGAAGTATGTATCTTTTAAAAAAAATTATCTTCCCATGATCCAGAAAATGCATCTGGCAGTGTCCAGATACTTACAGTAACAGTACCCTCAGTTACCTCACAGGCTGGTCAACTTTTGGGTCCAACAAGCTTTCATCAGTTCTTAAAGATATTACATCACTAAGTAATATAAAATTTTGACACATGCTGTATGAGAGAAAGATTTTTCTCTGTTGCATATTCACTATTTCTGATACATAATAAGTCATACTAACTAGAATAGTTTCCTAGGATACTGTGACAAAGTGTATTTTGTTGAGATTACCCTACCCTGGTAGACAAAGTTTTAAGACAATTACTGTATTAATCCTTGGTAATTCTTGTTTCCTGAAAGTACCTCACAGACACTGGAATCCTGATGCAGATTTCAAACCAATGGAAATATTAATATTTTATCTCATATCATTATTTTATATCACATCATCACCTATGTTGTTATAAACAGGGATATGATGAAAAAAACATATTAAAGCTTCAAAACAATCCAGGAGATTTGCTGAATTCAAAGACTCTTAAGAGATGGAGTACCAAATCAGAACCAAGGGAGAAGGGTAGAAGGAGTTTACTTAGATGGTCACAGGATGTGGATGTACAGGATCACAGCAGGACACATGAAAAAGCTCACAATGAAAAGACGCAGTTTGCTGCACGACTGAAAGAGTAGAATGAAACTTATTTTTCCTTTGGTTGACTTTGGTTTAATTAGAAACAGAAGAGGACAAGGAGCCTCCCTTCAAGAATGGGAGGCCATGAGCTGCTGTGTAGCTCGGATACTCATCCAGTATCAAAACTCACTGCCTGAGTCATATTATGCTCAGTTCAGGCAATGGTTTAGCAAATACAGTGAAGAATTTTTGACAAAAAAGAGCCTCACACAGAGAACAAACACCACGCTTTTTCCAACTTTTCTGTGCACTAAGGAAAGAAGAAAGGTGTCTGATGCCAGAACCAGCAAGTCTGTGTTGTGGGTTCCTCCCTCCAAAAATCAAAGTGAGCTTCACAAGCCACACCTAAAACTAAATGTTCTCTTCTTGATGGTGACATCATGCATATTAATTCTGCAGGAAAAAAAGGAATAATGCTTTAGGTTCCTCTACTTGGGTTCATGACCCAAATCCAGCGCAGGAAGGGAGATAACCCAAAATTTGTTAGATAAGAAACTAATTTTACCTAGGTTTTTGCAACAGGTATAATTTCATTAGAACAAAGTAAGTGAATGGATGGAGAAGCACATTCTCATGTCAGCATCTCACAAAAAGAACACTGTTTCCTTGCATGTCTGTATACTCAAATCTCACAATGACATTGGTAGGATATTACATTTTCAAAGTCAGGAAAGCCTGACATCCAAAAAAAAAAAAAAAAAGAAATCCATGTAACTTCTGAGATTGTTGGAGAGAACTATTCCCAAAAGAGAAATACATCTATCAAACTTAAAAACTAAAATCCTGCTTAACACCTGTAAAAACGTTCATATAATTCTTCTTCCAACTCCTATATAACCAATGTTGATTATATAACATGCTGTTTCAAATAACTGTGTTTAATGTGGTGCACCATTCTTCATTTGTGTCTTTTTTTTATTTGTGACCTTTTTAAATTAACAAGATAGAAAGAACAGATGGTAACAATAAAAAGAGACTTGATCCTTTCACAGCCGGCAGTCAGCTCCTGTCATTTGCTATGCTACTATGAGAAAGAAAACTTCTTCTAAAATCAGGGAAAAATTAAAAAAACAAGGACAACTTGGGAGGAGTCAAAACGAAGCAAATACTAGAGGTGCATCCCATTGGTGTGGCTGCCTGTGTACTGCAGATTTTATTCTAAATATTTAAAAACATCTACAGCTAATGGTATACTAACATATCAACAAGGAAGGAAAAAATTGCTATTGTACTCAAGAAATACGTCACTTCTGCCACAGCAGTAAAATTTCCTAAGAGGGATGTGTCAGAATAGGACCTAATTCAGTGGAACAACTGCTGCATTTCATTATGTCTGAAAGAGGCATGACTGACAGATCCAGGAACAATACTGTATTTCTGTCCAGTACAAGTTTAAGACAGATAGAAGATGTTCCCTAGAAATTTAACTGCCAATGCACTCTAGAAATTACCTATGGAGAGGCCAGCTCAAGTATTTAGTCTGCAGTTGTTTGTTATCTTCATTAAAACTGCCAAAAGAGGAAAAAACTGTACCCCAAAAAAGGACCAAATTCATAGATACAGCTGTTGACAAAAAAATAGAAAAAAAAATCCGTTACAATCATGAGGCTGTTTAACTAAAGCACGAGATACCAATTTCCAGTCAGTATTACTCTAGAAGTAATCCAAACTGCTAACCCTTTATGCTGAATGATCAGTCATTAAACACCTAAAATTGTACTCTTATCTCACCATCTTCTTTTATATCTCCTGACATACACCAACTCTTTCCTACCCGTCTTGCATACTTCAGTGCAGTAAACTGAAAAAAGGGATCAGATTATTCAAGAGCCATTTTCCATAGTTGCTACAAGATGTCCCTGCAGAAAAAAACTGGAGTGAAATAATGCTCCACACATCAAAGAGGCAGAGAAAAAGTAATCAGCTTAATGTGCAGCAAAGACTCCATTAAGAAAACCTTTGTAAGGTTAAATTAATTCTATGGAACACTGAGCCATATGAACTAGGAATTTTCTGTAATCTACCTCATTTATTTTACAGCAGTTAGGATTTTGATCTAGCTGTAGAGCACAAAAAGAGCAAAGGATCACTTCTCTGATTTCCCTTCTGATTTCAGGATTGAAAAGCTATTATCTAATTACTTGGTGTCGTAGACAAGGGCTTAAGACCTTACCAACAAAGATATTAGGAAAAGGTGATTTTAATATTTGTGAAATATTTGTGAAGTGTGACTTAAAGAAATTCAGTGGTCCAATTTACTATTACTCACTATGTAGAAGGGATGTATAGGGGTTGGAATTCCAGACTGGAGTGATTTACAAAGGGAAAGGGGGAAATTATTTATACACAGACAGGAAAGACTGAGTCAGGATCAGGTTGCAGTGATTTGCACAGAGATTAGAAAAAAAGAATGAGGAAGGCCCTCCTGTTGAGGGGTGGTGATTTAAAGAATGGCACAAACATCTCATCAGAGGTTGGTGAGATATCAGTGCTAAGGCATTTTACACCAGGTATGAACATAAGCAGTCAGCACTGAAAATATCTGCAATAACTGAGAGGCAAGACCAAATGGGAGCTTGAAAGCCTGATGCGGTTTCCCTTTGCTTCAGCCTTTCCAATCTTTCCTTTTACTGTGTTCCAAAATAAAACCTCCCACCAGCAGAAAGCAATTATCACTGTTATTTTTAGCTACCACCTCCCATACACTTCCTGACATTTTCTATAACAAAGTGATGTTTCTGCTGCTTATGAAAGAAAGAACCAAACTAAGAAGGAGATGGACAGCTGACCTGTGATCAAAGAGAAGATTAGAACACATGCTGCATCAAAAGCATTTTCTTCTCACCAGTTCAGTTGTCCCATCTCTTGATTGCTGCAATCTCCAGATAAATGTACCTAAACCTCCTGAATTGTTACACAAGGAGGTTTAGTACTGAGGTCTGTGGCTTCTTCTGTATTGCAGCAGCTTCTGATCTACACTGTGTAGGAGTGCAGAGAACAGAGATCCTGAGGCTCCTTGCACACATACAAGCCTTACTTCTACAAGTGACATGACAAAAGCTAAGATCAAGGCATACATTTCAGCAGCACTTAGATGAAAACAAATAAATAGTTTCCAGACTTCATACCATATCCATGGTGTGCATGGGTCTCTCCATCTGTGACATCCTTACTCACTGAAGTTGCAGCTATACCACATCTGTGAGGATGAATGCTTATGTGCACAGGCAGAACATCTTGAGAGACAATAAAATGTGAAAAAATCACTCTGAATTTTCATTTAAAAACAAAAACAATGGAATGCATTTAGATAGGCATACCATGGAATGAGAAGAAACCGATTTTCCTAAGATAACTTTACAAGTTTATGGGCAGTATCAAATTCATTGTCAAAATAACAGCTGTCTTTTCAAACCAGTATGTGAAGCCATTTTTTCCCTTCCATTATGAAAGCCAAATAGAACCAGGCTGAATAGAACCAGGTTAATCAAAAATACCAAAGAACAATAGAAGTGAATCATGACACCATGCATACAGAAAGAAATACAGACAAGTGCATATAAATATCTCCCCTATTTGTCTTATGTCAAAATGAGAATCTCACATGATTTATTTCAAAATGCAGAAATCCAGTATTAAGCATCTTCTATCTTCCAAATATTATCTTTTTCCTACAAAAAACCAAGAGGTCTAAATTTTAAATGTTTTCCCTGTAAGCATCACTGAAAAAAGAATTTGACTTGTTTGACTACCAGTGTTAATTTGAGAAAGATATGAAACATTTTTAAGTCTTCATCTTTAAAGCTTATTCAATACAGACCACTAGAATGCCAATAGCTGTTTAAAGGTTCACTGATCTGGGGCAATTTGCTCAGTCATGTTGAAGTGAGGCAGTGACAGACAGCTGTTTTCCTTCCTGTGCTAAAAATAAAAAGGCAAATCCCTCCCCTCCCAGATTGAGGAGGCAGCTTTTCTCCTCAGCTTACTTCCCTTCTCAGCCAAGCTTTTCTCAGCTGTTTCAATCTCTTTTAGCCAGTTTAGCAGGAAGAGTAAATGTGTCTGCTGGTACAGATAACCAATGTGGGCATCCATATTGTTGCAGCTAAAGCCACACATACTCCAGACACATGCATGTAGTACATGCATTTTCTTTCCCTAGATATTCCACTTTAGAACTAGGGAGGACATCCTCCTTTCTTCATAATTTTTATTCTAGAGTATTCTGCACCTAAACACACAGGCAAGGATGAAGTTGACAAGGGATACAAAAAGTCCACATTTTTTTTAACAATGGCTGTTAAAGTAGATAAGATCACTTTCTCCACAAGCTCTGTCTGTTATCACATTCCAGTAGTTGATAAAGATCGGAAATTTCCTGTCTTTGCTAACTTTGTGAAAGTTGCTACCTTGGTTTCCAGGACTGGGGAGAGGGGAAGAAATAAATATATTTTTTGGTATTCATTTTTGACTTCTCAGCAAATGAAATTTCCATTTCAGTGACCTTGCATTACAAAGAAAATTAATGTTCCCAAAAGAAAGGGAGTGACTCACAGCAAACAAGTAGGAGGACATGTTGTTAAACAAATTATGGAAACACTTTTTTTTTTTTTTCACTTGTCATAAAGTTAAAACTCCATATACAAAGCAGTTAGTCTGAATTACCAGTAATGACTTGAGTCACCTGTAGACAATGGCCATTCATTGGCATAAGTGACATCTCTAAGGATAAAATCAAAATGAAATAGGATAAGCTAGCAAATATGTAAAAATAGCCCACGAAAATTTATTACTAAATTGGTTATCCAACGTATGATCTACACTAGTATAATCTCTTCCATATCACGATTATTTCTGACTGCCCTTTACTGCCCTATGCTGGTGTCCTATTTTGGCATCTGTTAGAGAATAACTACACTTTGCAGTTCTCAAACCCAAGCCTGCTGCATGTGACCACCTGATGGAGCTGTAGTCCAGCTGATTCTCTGCTAAGGATGTGGGATCGGCTCGGGTTTGGCCACCAATTTGCATACCGGTTTTACCACTGTTTCACTCCTGTCTAGGGAACAAGCCCTGATTGTGTGAGGGCTCCCGTGATTTTTTAAGATCTTTTCAATTCTGTTATATAGAATACCTTGCTCTGATATATAGAAAATAGAGTTCCCAACTATAACAGAAAACTGCACTTTATACCTGCAGGAAGAATAAGAAATTCCCAACATTGTCAGTTCCACATTAATGTTTTCAGATGATATCAATTAGTCACCCAATTTCTAGGTAGGATGCTTAGAAAAATCTGATCATCATCCTAAAAATGTCTTGTAATTTACTATAATTTCAAAATTTATTTTTCTTAGGAATTATCTGAAACAGCCCAAAGCATCATAGCATTTCAGTTAAGGTAAGATGTCTCTACCTTTGAGTCTTTAACAAGCTGAGGACTCTGACTAGACATTCAGATTGCTAACCCTATTTCAACATTCATAATTCATTAGTAAAACACAATTCAATAAAATATAATTGCTTTTAGAAAAATATTTAAATTTCTACAGGGATATATGAATACCTGTAAAAGAATAACATGAAGATATTACTTCAGCTATTAACAATGAATGCCTGGTTAATGCAGCTGAATTCCTTCCAGCTGTCTCTCAAATGAATTGTAGTCCTTATTATATAGCAAGTACATGCCGTGATTGTGGTATATTATTTTTAAAATTCCAAATTATTTTCAACTAGAAAATACATAAAGTTACTCTTTTATTCAACAATGTTTCTTAAAAGCATCCCTTGATTTGAAAGCCCTGAGGAACAGGAATAATAGACAAGTAGAATTAAATAAATTGATAGGTTCTACTCTAATGCCCTCTGTACTTGGACTAAAAAGCTGAATTGCCTTGAGGAAGGAGCAATTAAAAAGTCTACATTAAAGTCACAGGAATCAGTTAGAGGTGTAAAGATACAACATTCTGACATTTCTTTAAATGTTCATTGCATTTGTTCACTGACAAGTGCAAAACACTCATTCATTTATTCTAACAGTAAAGGTTCTCTACTCTAAGTTATTTTCTTAAAACAGCAGTTCATGTTTATCCATTTTAAAATAACAATGTTACAGATTTTATGAGGAATTCAAGTTTTCAAAAACAAATCAAGGGGGTTTGATAGTTCCACCCTATTGTTGTTTGCATCCTCAATAAATTAAAAAAAGAAATCACCACCTCTGCTCCATTTAGGTGTCTCTTATAGAATTTTTTCCCTTCAAGTGCAATGTTTTTATGTATAACTTACAGTGACAGACTTCCCTGAAGCTGCAAAGATCTATCTGTTCTTTGTCCAAATCTGCTAGAGCAGATGAAATTATAGCCATTATTAGCAAGTTTTGACACAATAGCCAGATAAACTACTTCATCACAGGAAATACCTTACAAACCCTCTATTAAACAGAAGTCCATTTCAGTGTTAGCTCTCATATGCTTCTTGTCCAGCAGCTGAGAGAATGGAAAGTAACAGCCACTTTCCCAGTGGTTAAAATAAATAAATAATATGGTGCCTCATAAATAACACCAAGAGAAGCCTAATAGGAGAAGGCCCTTCACCACCACTGAGATGAACATCTACAGGCTAAATTTATGATCTATGACTATCTAGCTTGCACACTGAGAATGCCAACTTTTTGAAAGATGTGCAGTACCTCAAAACTTTGCTGCAGCTTCAAATTTTGTAGCCTGCATCCTGAGACTGACTTGTTGTTGTTATTTTTGAGATGTTTTATATCCTACACACATCAAAACTCTTGAAATCAGGAAACAAATGAGCTTTTATTTGTTGTTCAAGCATTTAATTTCTGCTAACATCTTTCTTAGCTGTGTCCCTAACCTATTCATTGCAATGACCAATCTCAAAATGCAATCTAAATAGGTACATGAGCAAGCACTTATCACACTATTGCATTACACATCCTGTATTTACTGCCAGTGACATTTGCCAGTCAAGAAACACTGAGATCATCAAGTTTCTTGTCATGCCTACCTGTTTCTGAGAAGTAAGACAGCTGTTAGAGCATCTACTTATACTAGGGCTCTATCAGCTAAGAATGACAAAGCTAAATGAGTTCTCAAAGCAATTTATGTTGTTTTACATCTTCTCATGGGCAATGGGTCAGTTCTCCAAGGCAAAAAGAAATTCTCTATAGTGAAATTATGAAGCTTCTGAGCAGGGAAGAAGGGATAGCATTAAATTAGTGTAGATTTTGTATCTGCTCTTCCAATCCCTTGAATATTACATGGACACAGTAACTTTTTTATGACTTCACTAGGCTCTGAGTTGAACAGGATATTTGAATTTCTGACTTCTATGGATGTATTTCTCAGCTCTTCTACTCAAATGCCTGGTCCTATTATTCATTTCTGGGATCCCCCTCTATGGATCACTGAGCCCATCTGCCATTCAGAGAAGAATTTGCACCATTCAGAGAAGTTTTTCGAAAGCAACAGATAAGAGCAGAACTGAGATGTAAAATGTACCTAAATTATGTCTTTACAGAAGAGTCATCTTGCCCAGATCACCAAAAAAACCTCAAAGAACAACAGCCTAATGACTTCACCGACTGTGCGATCAGTAATCTTACATTTATTTCTCCAACACCAAAATACAGGTATATATTTAATCCATAGGAAGTTGCTGACGAAACAAGTAAATCAGAAAATACTTTCTTACTGATAGAGAGCTAGCAATTCAATTTATTAATTTACTACTGTGTCCATGCTAAATGGTTAAGAATTGCATTTTTACTTCTGGAAAATAAATCAAAACTAGAAGATCTTTCATGGCTGCAATGTCTCTATTCAGTAGTAGAATAATAAAACCATTAGAATTTGGCAATACTATTAATATTACATTCCAATTTTGTATTTTTAAATTTTATATTTTTCCTTTAAATCCAGTTCCACCAAGGCTTCTGTTCTATGTTTAATTAGTGGCTGTACAAAACTCTGAACACAGAAAAGCCTAATGTAATCAATGAGCATTGTTTTCCTAGAACTAGAGGAAAGTTAGATTGCTTCCATCAGAATAAACACCCCAACAATTTTTATATATTAATATTTAATATTCAGAGGAAAGATCTTAATATTGAGAAGAAACACAACAAAATAAATATCTTAAAGATTCAGATGAAGAACAAAGAAAGTAAAGACTACCTTAGCATTTTTACTGCTAAATTTTAAATCAGTAGTAGCTTACTTGGTAGTAGTAGTAGTAAGCTAAGTAATAAGTAATACTTAGTAGTTTAACTAGCTCTTATGGATTTCATACTTTACCAAGGTACTCTGTTGAGCGACTCCTGGCACTAGACAGAGTTTTTTAAAAACTGGATTTGGCTCAGCAGAAGGTCTGGTTACCTATCAGATCTCCACTACAACTCTGCATGTTTTTGATTCTCCTTTTTGTCACTAAGCTCTCTGACAAATGGTACTACACCTTTCTGTTTAACCAACTGTAAGTAACAGCACCAAAGCAGAAATCACATTTCTACTTTAAAAACAAGCAACCCAGCCACAAAAAACAGAGGAGCCTGAAGAATCAGGGGAAAAGCTGAAGAGAAGTGCAAAAATAAACAATTTCCACTCTACTGATCTGACACGTTCTAAAGAACTAAAGCTGAGATTTTTTACATCAGCCTAAAAATGCCTCCAATTCACAACAACCAGAGACTTGTCAAGTTCATGGCCTTTTTTTGGTTGTATTTTTTTGTTTGGTTGGTTTTGGTTTTGGGTTGTTTGTTGTTGTTGTTTTTTTATGAGTTTGGTTTTTAAGTTTAGATGTTTGAATAGTTAGCAAATTCTGTAAAAAGCCAAATTCATACACTACTCCAATTCATTCACATTTTCAGAGGACCAGGGAAATAATATATATATAATATATATAAAAGCACACAAGCTATAAATATAATTTTAAAAGCTATAATTAAAAAAAATGGTATGCAGTTCTCAACATCTGAGTTCTCAACAAACAGCATCCCTTTACCTAATAGCAAACAACTTTCATCCTTTCTTTCACTACCAGTGAATGACAGTTTACTCTAGATGAGAGGTTAGCTCCTGGTAGAGAAGCACTGGTTTGTCAAGAGTCAGAAAAGGTACACAAAAAATTTACCTCCGATGCTGTGAATGCTGCTCAGGTAATTGGCTGGAAAGTTACAAGACTGCCAAATCTGAGGTTTTCATAGTCTGTTTTTACTTTCAGATACTCAAACTATGAGGAAGTTTTCTAGTGATATGCTCCAAAAACTACAACAGAGTTCAGAGACTCTTTTGGAAACGATCTTAAATTAGGGGTTTCTACTTAGGATATGTGATTTTCACTATAATTTTCCCTATTGGCTAGACACAGTGCTGTGCTGATAAGCACAGCACAACAACTGTTGCTTAAATCCAGTGCTTTGAACAGCTGAAATGTAAATGTAAAGTGCACCTCTAGAAGAAGCTGTTCTTCAGCCATGGCTTCAATATGAAGCTTGAACCAGTGGACAGTGAAGGCCAGTCACAACATGGGATGTACAGAGCCATAGAATCATAGAACTGGCTGGGTTGGAAGGGACCTCAGAGATCATCAAGTCCAACCCTTGATCCACTGCCGCTGTGGTTATTAGACCATGGCACTGAGTGCCGCATCCAGTCTCTTTTTAAATATCTCCAGGAATACACCACCTCCCAGGGCAGCCCATTCTAATGTCTGATCACCGTCTCCATACAGACATTCTTTCTAATATCCAACCTAAACCTCCCCTGGCACAACTTAAGACCATGCCCTCCTGTCTTCCTTGTAGTTGCCTGGGAAAAGAGACCAACCCCCACCTGGCTCCAACCTCCTTTCAGGTAGTTGTAGAGAGTGATGAGGTCTCCCCTGTGCCTCCTCTTCTTCAGGCTGAACAGCCCCAGCTCCCTCAGCCTCTCCTCATAGGATCTGTGCTCAAGTCCCTTCACCAGCCTGGTTGCCCTCCTTTGGACCTGCTCCAGGACCTCAATATCCTTCCTGAAATGACACATATTCTTCCTGTATGACACAAAGATGGCCAGTAAATCAAAGGATGGCATTTCCACCACGTTTACTCAGCACTTACTGGACCATGTCTAGATATTGTGTCCAGTCTGGGGCCTCCCACTATGAGGAAGACATTAATAAATCACAATAAGCTCAGCAGAGGGCCGCCAACACCAAGAACCTGTTTCAGCCTGGAGAAGGGGCAGCTCAAAGGGTACCCAATAGCAGCTCCCAATGCCTATGTGGGGTTGACAGGAGCTGGCCTCTTCTCACTGATGCATTGCACCAGGGAGAGGCTGGAGTGTCTCTGAAGAAACCTTACCCCAGGAGATTTGAGCAGTAGCACAGTCTGCCCAGGGGCTGTGCAAGCTCCCTCCCTCACTGAGCATCCCAGTCTGACCTCATGGCTAATTCCTGTTGCAAGGGCAATGTCCTGCACCTGGCAAATCTTGAGCTCCACCCATCATGCCAGGTTATCTCCTGACCCTGCAAGAGGCAGCCAGACAGGTCTGCAAGTGAGGGGCAGAGGGACACAGCCAGCAGGCAGAGGCAGCACCCAGCCACTTCACAGGTTTTAAAAACATGTAAGTGCTCAGAAGTGGATTCCCTGACAAGCCTAGCAAGTGGCCAGCATCAGACAATTAACTCAATATTGGCATAAAGGCTAAAACCCACATTTGCACTTTCACTGTTGTTAAAATACACCAAAAAGATTTAATGCTTATAACAGTATTCTTTTACAGTGCGTTGTGCTTGCCACACTTGATTGTACTATTTTATCTGCTCTTAGGCACAGCTTTTGAGGAACTTCAAACAAACAGAAGAGGAAAATTTTGTCTTTAGAGCACCCCATGGTCTTTAGTTTATGACATAAGTCATAGAACCTGATAAATCTAGTTGTTTTAAGCTTCACCAATGAGTCTATAGGGTTAATATTGAAAATAAAATACTCATCTGTAAAACACTTCTCAGTGACCCACAGCAGCAAAGGCTGTTGCAGAGCAGGAGTGCAGACAAATAATTCTACTCCATAATAACTTCACTTCTTTACACAACAGAATAAAAACGAATCATTCATTTACATAAGCATTTACAATAGGAATGCCTTACCCAAATCCTGATTATTTTTTTCATTGATTTGTAATCTCCACTTTCATATGGAGTAAATCTCACAATGCACTAGCCATTCTAATCCACCATACCTGATCCTATTAACTATCTTATTTTTTCCCTTTAAAAAGCAGCCTAAAATTGTGTTCCAAATGAGTAATTTCTAACATATCGCTTTCACATTTTTTTAGTTTCAAACCTCCTCTTAACACATCTAAGAATCCTATTTGCATTGTCAATTCCTGTTGCTAGATGTAGTTAATGCTCAAATCAAGCTGTGATGTTTTCTCTGCAAGAAACAGTAACCCTGTAAGTACTGCAATTATATCATCAGCATCATCACAGAGAATGATGCATGCACCAAAGTGCAGGAAGAAACGTCAGTGTGGAAAGAAACACCTTTGTTGAATACATCTAATGCATTAGGTCTAGTTAATAATAGCCTGGTTTTGGTAATAAAAATGCAGGATTTTCATTATTGTTGACAGACTATGTGTTTAATTTACAAGATAGGCCACACAGAGAACTGTCAGGAATTGCTATACGTGAGGTTGGGACTGGCTGTAAAAAAAACTTTCCCAGGGGAGGAAGGTTTTCTTCCTTGGGAGGGTGTCATCCTCCAACAGGACAAAAATCTGAGCAGCTTGGTCTGACCCCCTGACTGACTTGGCTGTGGGCAGCACTTTGCACTAGGCACTTCCCAAGCTTCTTCCCCAATGGAGCTGTCCTGTATTTCTGATTCCTGTTTCGTACCAGCAAGAGAGAGAAGCTTTTTCTCCATGCCTTCAGCAGTAGGAGGAACAACCACACCAGTGATTTTCCTTACAAATAATGGATTTCTACAGTGTACCATGATGCCCAGGGGATTTTTATTTTACCCATTTTACCCAATAAAAACTTATCACTATGGCACTGAAATACCATTCCTGTTTACAAAAACCCATGCCACCTCTGCAAGTATGACTTCATCTTTTTAAGAAAAAAAAAAAAAAAAATGGAACTAAACTGAAGTTTAGAACTAATTGGAGTTTTCACTGTCTCAGAAATCTCTGCACTGCCCTTCACTTTACAACATATCATTGTCAAGAAAGAACAGATTGCATACCGTTGTTCTCCACATGAATGTTCCTTAGATTACATCTAGTACAATGCAACATGCTTCAAAAAAAACAAACCAAAAACATGGGGGAAAAAAGTAACAGTTCTATTGGCTTAGTCTTGAGATAATTTATAGAACGACATGGTGGAGGTATAGAAAAGGAAAAAAATACAAAAATCTAAAGGGGATTCTACAAAAAAGGCTGATCTATTTTCATAAAATATTGTGCCAAAAATATCTTCAGTAAGGCTGTTGGCTAGATGAAAGTCAACAAGTATTAAAAAGAACAGAATAGAGCAGTTAGAAAGGAAACATACAAGTAATTTGAATTATAATTACTTCTGGCATGGTATTCATTATCCTATAAACATCAGTGTAACATTTTGATTTTTCAGATTATAGAATCATTCAGATAAGTTTCAAGTCAAAACTAATATTACCAAGTCCACCACTAAACCATGTCCCTAAGCACCACATCTACCTACCTTTCAAACACCTCCAGGCATGGTAAATGCTTCCCTGTGAAGTCTCTTCCATTGCCTGGCAACACTTTCAGTGAAAAAAAAGAAAAAAAAAAAGAAAATTCTCCTGATATACAATCTAAACCTCCCCTGCCAAAACCTGAGTCTGTTTCACTCAATCACTTGCTATCTGGGACAAGAAACCAACACCCACCTCACTAGAAACTCCTGTCAGGCAGTTGTAAAGAGCAATACAGTCTACCCAGTCTCCTTTCTTCTGGCTAAACAAACCCAGTTCCATCAGATGCTTCTCATTAGACTTGCCCTCCATCCCCTTCAAAAGGTTCAGTGCCCTTCTTTGGACATGCTCCAGAACCCCAGTGACTTTCTCCTACTGAGGGGCCTAGAACTGAACACATTATTCAGGATGCGGCTTCACCAGTGCTGAGTATAGGGGGATGATCACTTCCCAAGTCCTGCTGGTCACACTATTTTTGATACAAGACAGAACACTGTTGGCTTTCTTGGCCACCTGAGCACACTGATGGCTCATATTCAGATGGCTGCCAGTAAACACCCTGGGTCTCTTCCTGCCAGGCAGCTTTCTAGACATTCTTATGAAATGGTTTATAGGTTGGAAGGGACCTTAAAGACCATCCTACTTCCAGCTCCTCTGGGCAGGAACACGTCCCACAAGACCAGGTTGCTCAAAGCCCCATCCAACCTGTCCTTGAGCACTTCCAGGAAGGGGGCATCCACATCTTCTCTTGGCAACCTGTTACAGTATCTCACCACCCTCATGTTTAATCTCACATAGTTGGCCTTTGTCTATCTGCCTAGCCTGGCCAGATTCTTCTGCTGAGCCTCCCTACTCCCAGGCAGATCCACACTCTCACCCAACCTGATGTCATCTGCAAACCTACTGAGGGTGTACTTAATCTCCCCATCCAGATATTGATAAAGATACTAAACAGAACTGGCTCCAATTCTGAGCCATGGGGAACACCACTTGTGATTGGCTACCAACTGGATCGAACTCCATTCACCACAAATCATGGCCCAGCCATTCAGCCAGATTTTACACAGCAAGGTGAACACCTGTCCAAGCCACAAATAGCCAGTTTCTACAGCAGAATGCTGTGGGAAATGGTGTTGACGACTTTATTAAAGTCCAGGTAAACAATGCCCATACCCTTTCTCTCATCTGCTAAGTGGGTCACCTGGTCATAGAAGGATATCAGGTTCATCAAGCAGGACCTTTCTTTCATAAACCCATGGTGTCTGTGCCTCAACACCTGGTTGTTCCTGTTCATGTGTGTGTGATGGCGCTCAAGATGATATGCTCTGGAACAGACAAGTAAACATCAGCTTTCAAAGTAAATGCCTTTCTTCTTGTATTTGCATCAAACCTCTAATTTTTAGTATCAGTTTTCATCTTTCTTCAACGCAGGTATTCTAAATTCCATATTTTCAAATATAAATAGAACTTCTGTTACACTTTGTTAAGCAGAAAAATAAAGGAACTAGCACGGGTGAGTTGCAAATTCTCAAAACACTTGAGTTTCAAATAGCTTATTTTGTAGCTAGCTTAAGCGCAGATAGATTAACAAGGTCTTCCCTTCACCAAAATGGAAATCAGTATTATAAAATTATGTAATTCTTATTAACTTCTTTGTTTGGGTTTTTTTTAAGTGCAAAGCAAGTAACAGAGCGAGCCCTTTATTCACTCTTCTTATATGTGCATATATAAATATGCGACACAGTATATATATATATAATTTACCTGAATGGAAGATTTTATAGAAATAGAAAATTTATCAATAGCTAACAAAGGCTAAACATTTATGATTGTTTGTTTGTATAGTATTACTGGGACAAAGTCTTCTCGGTCTGTACTAATCCATTTGTAACTCAATACCATGTCTGCCTAGATTATTATGCAAACTATATATTTCTTACACATTACAGGGGCAATTCTGCTCACTGAGGCTTGGCTTATGATTATTTTTGAGTACTAAATGCAATCCACACTTTTTTGTATATAAACTAAATATGGAAAGGTAATTAATGGTCGGATTTAGGAACTCCACTATTGGTAAATGAGGAATGTCTCTCTGCCAGTTACAGATGTTAGTCTGTGTGCTATGCTAGAATGTGTAACTAACTGATGGGCTGCCATGTTTGTCATACTTCTGTTCCGGATACAAATAGATCTACTTGTAAGACAACAAGAAATTTCTTCCACTGAATGCCCACCTTCCAAAACAAATATTGAACACAAGCCAATAAAAAAAGATAATATCTCTAACATGTGAAAAGATATCTGACTGGCTTCCTTAATAAATACTGGTTTATATATGTTCATAATCACCTAAAATGCCACTTGTCTTGGCAAAAGTATTATTTAGAGAAAAAGTGAAATCGAGCAGTATCTATTTTAAAAATTATTTTAGTAAATCACAATAGAAACAAAACACTGGAAAAGCAGGTTAATTCAATTCTTGCTATATTTTTCATGCTACCAGGACATGACCCACTTTCTGTCCCTAAATCAATCTTCTGTGCAAGCTGTGGCATGGGTAATCCATTCAGATATCTGCCTCAGCACACCAAAAAGACACAAAGTAAAACATCTGCGAAAAGAAAAACTGCCAAATCTAGATTTAAACTGAGATAAAAGATGTAATGGTTAAAGGAAAACAAAAAGGTCATTGCCAAAGCCAGTATCTGCTGAAGACAAAGAAATATAACAATACTTTACCTGTTCAATTTTATTTGTCTTATACCACTGTTAAATGGAGTAATGCTCACAATCTGGTCCTTTCTAAAACAGCAAACCACTTTCAGGAAGATGAATCAACAGGAAGGAAATATATTGCTGAACAGATATCTGAAAAAATGGCACAGGTATGTGTGAAATAACCCATACAGAAGATTAGTATTTCATTTTGTTTTGCTACAAAGTGAGCCTCAAGCAAGTGAACCTTGGGCAAGTATCATACAGACATCAGACAAGCCTGAATTAGGGTGCTTTTCCACCAGATGCATAATTTTCTCTAACTCCTGCCTAACTTAGTAGGTTGCACACTTTCAGCCTCAGTAAACTGGAAAGCCATGGACTAGATGAATGGACTGGTGGATAAGGTAATGCCTGGATGGTTTCACTCGGAGAGTTGTGGTCAATGGCTTGATGTCCAAGTGGAGACCAAGTGATGACCGGTCCCTCAAGGGTCAGTAGTGGGTTAACATCTTTGTTGATGACGTCAACAGTGGGACTGCGAGCCCATTCAGCAACTTTGCTGACAGTGTCAATCTGTATGATGCTATCAACATGTTGGAGGGAAACAAGATCTTCCAGAGGGACCGTGACAGGCTTGAGAAGTCGAACCCTGTTCGAACTCTAGAATTTCAACAAGGCCACGTGAAAGGTCCTGCACGTGCGTCAGGACAATCCCAAGCAGAAATACAGGGTGGGTGAAGAACTTGAGAATAGCCCCAAAAAAAGACTCGGAAGTGTAAACTGATGAGAAGGTCAATGTAAGCCATTAATGTGTGCTTCCAGCTCAGAAAACCAACAGTATGCTGGGCTGCATCAAAAGAAGCATGGTCAGCAGCCTGAGGGAGGTGATTCTGCCCCTCTACTCTGCTACTGTGAGACCCTCCTATCTGGAGTATTGTGTCCAATACAAGAAAAGCACAGAGCTGTTGGTTCGAGTCCAGAGGTGGGCCACGAAGATATCAGAGGGCTAAGGTACCTCTCCTATGAAGACAAGCTGAGAATATTGGAATTTTTCAGCCTAGAGAAGAGGTTTTGGGGAGACCTTATAGCAGCCTTCCAGTGCCTGAAAGGGGCCTACGGGAGGGCTGGGGAGAGACTTTTAATAGGGACATGTAGTGACAGGATGAGGGGGAATGGCTTTACACTGGAAGCAGGCAGATTTCAGTTAGACCTTAGAAAGAAACTGTTCATTATAAGGGTGGTCAGATACTGGAACAGGTTGCCTAGGGAAGCTGTGGATGCTCCTCTGTGGATGACCCTCTCTGGAATGTTCAAGGCCAAGCTGAATGGGGCTTTGAGCAACCTGGTCTAGTGGAATGTGTCCCTGCCCATGTGAGAGGGGTTGGAACTAGATAATCTTTAAGCTCCCTTCCAACATAAATCATCCTGTTATTGGATGATTCTATTAAACTATGCTTTAGCACAGTACAGAGAATGCAAGATATGGTTATCCTGCAACAAAGACTGGAACACTTTGCTTAAATCAGAGGGTCAGAGATTTGTTGCACAGAACTGATCTCATTTGTGAGACTCTGAGAAGCTGCAGAAGCAAGTCAACAAGAGATGCTAAGTAGTGCAGTCTCATGTAACTACACCTGCTTTGGCCTGGACTTCACTTGACTTTGTTCCTGTGGCATCTGCATCATTAAAGGCAACAAAGCTGATGAAGGGCCTGGAGCACAAGTCCTGTGAGGAGTGGCTGAGGGAGCTGGGGGTGTTCAGTCTGGAGAAGAGGAGGCTGAGAGGAGACCTCATGGCTCTCTTCAGCTGCCTCAAGGGAGGGTGGATGCTAGGAAACATTTTTCCACAGAGAGGGTTGTCAGGCATTGGAATGGCCTGCCCAGGGCAGTGGTGGAGTCACCATCCTTGGAGGCATTTAAAGAGTGTTTAGACCTTGTCTAAGGATATGGTTTAGTAGTTAGATTATGGTATTGGTCAAAGGTTGGACTGGATGATCTTGGAGGTCTCTTCCAACCTAAACAGTTTGTGATTCTATGGCTACCATATCCTAAGAAACTTACCAAGTCTCTAGTCCCACATGACCAAACTTGAAATAAAGCAGAGATAATAATAAAATGTAATTGTCACTAAAAATTTTCCATGTGCTTTGACATGGAACAGACTCACTGATGAAAATCCTGGTTTGCGCACAAAGTTCTACTCACTCTGCAATTTCTCTCATCCATTGCTGGGTCTGAATACCCTCATAGGTTAAGGCTGTGGAAGCTGTGTCAAGAATTTGTACATATTGAAATGTGCATCAAGTTTTCCACTCATTTCCTCACTTCTCTTCCCTTTTATTTTCAGATAAAGATCTATAAATCAATGAGAGAACAGAGCTCCAAGGTCTAAGTTAGTCAACCCAGCTTAAACTTAAACAAAAAAGCCCACATAAAAAGGATTTATAAATAAGTTTCAAATCAACAAAATGATAGTTATCATGGAGCAACTTTATTTCGTCAGCTTTGAATATAAGTACTAATTTTAGATTTACAACAGAGTGGGTCTTTTCACTTCAAGAGGCATTCATATTTTGGAAAGCAAATTAAGTTATGCTTCTTTGCCAAGCTTCCCACTGTCTTGCCTCATAAAATACAAATGAGACTGAATATTTCCATAAAAAGGCTTGATACTTCATCGTTTCACACAATTGGTCCAAAATGTTTTTGTTTACAGATTTTTCTGGAGAACATAATATGACAAACAATAAAAAGTTACAAATAGTAATTATTTAACTCATAAATGTATCTGTTGAGTAAGAGAGGTGGTAAGTACAGGAATCTTATCTGCAAAGTTGGATCTATGTTATCGGTGTGAAAAAATTTCGGTTTGGTTTGATCATTTATATTACCAAACCACGATACTGAAGCGACACTATCTGTACAGAATAAAGAAACAGTACTGTACTCATTACAGATCTCATCTATTAAAAAACCCAAAGGACTAGGATAGAAAAACACTGGTTGATGAAGTGAAGCAGCCTTGAGGTAAGTAAGCTTCCAGCAATGAACACTACTTACGGTTACCTTCTAACAGGAATATTGAGGCTACCCAAAGAAAGTCCTGACACTTATTAAAACCACTACATTAATCAGTTGTGGAAGACACACCAGCCTCTCACACTGACTCTTCTGTATTAAAATTCACGTGGACTGCCATGGCTTTAAAATTGTATTAACATACATGCTGACAGTCTAGTAGTGTGCATAAAAGATTTTCTCTACCAAAATGCTCATCACTCAGTGTTGAAAGTGTTATAAATGAAAACTTAATAAGCTCCCCGGCCTGACAGCCCTGGCATCCTCCTTGGCAAATGATTAAAATCTACTAAATTTCACCAGGTTTATTTCATTTGCAAAACAGAAAATAGACACTGTTGCGGTTTTCCACACAGTACTGTTGGGGAACAAACTTTTAACATAAGACCTGAGGAATGACAAAGGCAAATTTTAGTGTCTAATTGGCAGGTACAAGACTATTTTACAAAGAATTTCACCAATACCATGAACCAAAATATCTACTTTCCTACTGAGTCAAGTGTAAATGACACTCTGAACAACTGCCTTGATACCAAAAAAGAAGCTTCACTACTTCTATCACGCGTGTTGTCTGTGTATCAGGTTTACACAGCAAAAGATCTCTGCAAAATACCAGGTGTTTCCATGTCAGACACATCCAGCTCCAAACAGTTCAAAGATGGACCTGCTGCTGGTCAAAGCTGAGCCCATCAGTGATGCTGGTAGAACTTCTGTGATAAACTAAGAAGTACTGAAATCATACTCCAACAGCAGCTGGGAGGGGACGGTTAGAAAATGTGAGAGAAATAACCCTACAGACACCAAGGCTGGTGAAGAAGGAGGGGAAGGAGATAATCCAGGTGCCAGAGTAGATATCCTACTGCAGATCAAGGAGAAGACCATGGTAAAGCAGATTATTCCCCTGCTGCCTCTGGAGCAGAGCAGATAACCACATACAGCCCATGGAGGACACCACACCAAATGATGGATGTGCCCCGAAGGGAGCTGTGACCCACCAGAGAGCCCCAGAAGGATTTGTTTCACAGACTATATAGACCTGAGAACACTTCTGAATTCCAAATATCTCTGGTTTTACAATTGCATTAACTTACACGTGAGCAAGTTAGACATTTTGTGCACAAGACTTTATTTTTCATGGTCAGAGAACAAGGGATGGAGGAAGTTAAATGTTACCTTAGTTAAGCTCCCTAGTCATTCTCTGAAGTGAGATGAGCAAGATTACCACACTGTCAAACACACTGTTAGTTGTGCTTAAAAAAAACAAACAAAAAAAAACCACCAAAAAAACCAAAAACAAACAAAAAACCCCAAAACCAAAAAACCCCCAAAACAAACCCAACACTGCCATTCAAGAAATTGGTTAAATACTCCCAAGACATACTGTATTTCTCAAACTGCCCAGATGATAGGCAGATATGAAAGAAAACAAGGATGGAAATAAGGAAGTGATAGCCCTATAATGGTAGTTCAGATAAGTAGGACAGGTAGATTCTATGAGTATTTATCTGAAAAAAAATCTTGTATTTGCAGACTCTGACTAAACGGAGATTTCAGACACCACTAATTACGATATCAAAATTGCCAAACCACTCTAGCGAGCTAAAAAGTATTTCCTGAACAAATGTTTTTTCTCCACTTGCAGGAAAGATAGGATGAAAGGTGACTGTGGAAGATGCCAACCATGTGATGACACACATTAGCTAGGACAAAGAGGTTTACCTATGTAAACACACTTGGACTAAAAGTTGTTTTCAAAACAGTATTTGCATTTTAGTCAGGATCTTCCATTTCCTCTTTGTTTTCTATTCCCCTGTCAAGCTAGATGAAATCTTTTGGGGACAAAACCCCACTATTTTCCATACACGTATTATGCACCTACCCAAAAAACAACCTTACAAATATTAATTGCACTTCAAAATACTTGAAAACTAACTATTCATAGGTGACATATTCTTATAGGCTTATGTTTTTAATTGGGTTCTTAAAAGTATTTTTCTTCAGGAGTCATGGGATTGACACATTGATGATGCTTATTTCACAGAACTAAATTAATCTGGAGACAATCATTCTGAGAAGTCACAGAGAGCTCAGAAAGGAACATGTACATATGGGTGAAGAGTTACTGCATGAACTTTCTGAGCTGTCAATTACCAAACAAGGAGCAACATAGCTAAAATAAAACATACCTTCCTGCCGGAAAAAAAACAAACAAAAAACCAAACAAAACAAAACCCAGAAGTCTACTATGATAGTGGAAATACAAACAAGTGTGATTAGTTTAGCACAAATGTCTAATACATCCATACCAGCAGACTCCTCTCCAGGTTTCTAACAAGCAATAAAAAAATGCATACACATGAAATTCACGTGCTATTTATTTCATCTTTTGAATTCAAAAGATTCTAACAGTAACACCTTATACATAAATTTGAGTTAATTACATTTTTCATGTGATTTAAAGAATTCTGTCTCAACAGTAGCCCAAATGCATCCTGGTTTATTTATATAGTTCAGTAAGATTTCTTGAGTTGATACTCATCCTTTGCACTATCTAAGTCAAAAGGACTCATCTGTAATATTAATCTGAGATTTATCCTTAGTAACTCTGAATCTATTTAAGGCTTCAAGGCATTTATTAGCCAATAATACACTAGAACTTCTTTAAAAATGGTAGGCAGATGACAGCTTTCACTAACAAAAGATACGCTTACAGAACAAGGAGTGCATCCATTGAAACAGGTGACTCCTATTTTTTTCTGATGAGTCACATGCCTCACATTCAACTAAAATGTTTTAATTCCCCTAACTAGTAAATAACACAATTAAATTACAGCAAAGAAAGAAAATAGAACTGAAAAATATTTCTAATATAGGCTCATTTTATGCTACATATGAATTTTCCTGCTGTTCTCCCGCTGAACTGAATGACAAATAAGAACTATTAT
Source organism: Florisuga fusca (assembly GCA_038090715.1). Classification (NCBI taxonomy): domain Eukaryota; kingdom Metazoa; phylum Chordata; class Aves; order Apodiformes; family Trochilidae; genus Florisuga; species Florisuga fusca. The sequence continues at coordinate 17,293,008 of JAAWXA010000006.1, read as the reverse complement.
ACCATTATACACCTTATAATTAAATATATAATTAGAAAATGCTCCTGAATGATATATAATAAAAATAATTTTTCTTCTTAAACTCAAGCTAGTAAAGTTCAAGCACATGAATTTTTAAAAATACCAAAAAAAAAGACCCAGATAAAATTTAATTTCAAATATTCACTTTACTCAGGATACAATGACAAAAAATATTAATGCAATCACAGAATGACACAATGGTTGAGGCTGGAAGGGACCTCTAGAGGTCATCTGAAACAAAATCCCTGCTCATTTGTCCTCTGCACCCATTGTCTCTTGTAAGGAAATTTAATATATTAACCCTGCATTATTTGCTAGACACAGAAGGTTGGTTAGTGAACTTAAACTACATCTCTTTAAGGTCTCCTTTCTAGACACTTGCTTCTTTCATACTGGTATACTATGAGATTCACTGTGTCTGTCCTCACACATTGTCTTCCATCCTGAAGTGAAAGTAGCATGCTAAAACAATAAAGCACTGACTTGAAAGTCATGCTGTTACATATCACTCTACCACTAGTGATCTCTTGTACTTGAGTCCTACCTGTGCTTCCACATTTGATTGTGATGTTATAAGCAGAAAGGCAGAGAAAATTACATTGAATATTAGGGACTAAAGCACAGGTCAGGTTTTGAAACGTGAAACCAGATGTTACAGATTATGCCAGCATGGAAGTTTCTCTCCTTGAGCACTATGAGGCCTTGAAATAACTAGAACTACTCTAAATTTGTTTCTAGGATAATCAGCATTCAGATTAACTCAGTTTTACCAAGTACAGAATTTAACTCACGTTAGACTCAAGTCAGCAATCCTTATATCACTGTCTTCTCATCTTGCCATACAAAAGCTTAGCACCACAGCTTCAGTAAACTAATTGGACTCCTCAGTTTTACATGCGTAAATATGTATAAAACAATCAAATACTTTTGTTTAACTATAGAGACCATATTCTGATTTCTGTTTTATTTTTGACTTCCACAAAGTTTATTAACTGGATGAAAACAGCCATAAGAACAGAAACATAGAAAATTATTTTTTTAAGTAATGCTAATAACACTGTCTTAAAAGTCTAAGCTACTGCAAATGAATGTTTCCAACCTTCAAATTACTGTACGTGACCAATGAAATGCCAACATTTAAAACATACAACCTTCACAGGTTTTTTGCTAATTATCAGTCTTCCTCTTCCAATTAAGAGATTAAGACCCCTATACCCCCAAAAAAGAGCCAATGGTCTCTGCCTAATCACTGAAGAAAACCTTCCAAATCCAGGACCCTACCCAAAAGTTTACTACTAGCCAAGTTTCTATAAGCTAGCTTTTTCTCTTTAAGTGGAAAGGGAGCAAGAGAGAAGCAGAAAGGCACCATTCGTAAAAGTACGCATTTTTCTTGATATGCCCTTAATACTGTTTTTTTTCAGTAGTAGCCCCCAGGAACTCACTTTTGTTTTCTCAGCTTTTTTCTGATGACAAGTCATTCTGTGGTAAGTCAGATCAGGCTGCCTGCATCAGTCATGCAGCAAACACACTGAAATGCTGAAAAACACATTCCCCCTCAAAGTTACACATCAGTAAAGAATTTCAAAGAGGTTTCATAGGAAAAAATCATGCCTGTGTGGTCTAGGAAAAAAAAAAAAAAGTATAGCATTAATAGCCAATTTACTTGTTGTGTTAACTCCAGTTATTCACTGGAACTAAGCATAATTCATTTCTGATGCTTGCCCAAGAAGGAAATTTCAGTCTGGTTGTTTAGTTAGAGATGCCTCAAAACAGATGTGCAAAAGACAAAATGGAATAGATTTGAGCATGAGATCTGTGCGTACACGGAAATGAACCAGAAGATGTACAGTTCTGTACACTGCATACTTGAAAGTATCTATCCTGCTAGCTGACTAAAATACCTCACAGCATCCACAAAGCACAGCTCTCACTCTTCTCAAAAAAATCAAAAGTGTCCACCAAAACTGTTCCATCGCCCCCTTCCTCAGCTGGACAAAGGAAAGAAAACATAATGGAAGGATGGTGGGTTGAGGTAAGGACAGTGAAATCACTGACCAGTTACTGCCATGGGGAAGACAGAGAACCCAGAGAAGATTAATGAGAAACAGAACTAAAACAACCTTCTGATCAGCCCTCACTTCTTCCCTGGCTAAATGTGACTCCCGATTTTCTGTACCTCCACCTTCCAGTGGCAAAGGGGGATGGGGAATGAGGTAGTGGTCAGTTCATCACACGTTGTGTCTGCCACTCCGTCCTCCTCAGAGGCAGAACTCCTCACATCCTTCCCTTGCTCCATTGTGGGGTCCCTCCCACTTCAGACAAACTCCCCCAGTGTAAGCCCTTCACACAAGCTGCAATTCTTACCAAACTGTTGCAGTGTGGGTACTTGCCAAGAGGTGCTGCCCTTCAAAACAGACTGCTCCAGTGTGGATGCCCCATGGGCTCACAAGTTCTGTCAGAAAACCTGCTCTAACATGAACTACTGTCTCCATGGATGCACAGCTCAGGCCAGAAGCCTGCAGAAGACTTTCCATGGGGTCACAGCCTCCTTTGTTCTGGCATGGGATTCTCTATACACTGTAGATGGGTATTTGCTCCACTCTGGACCTCCATGGCCTGGCTAGGGACAGCCTGTCTCACCGTGGTCTTCACACAGGCTGCAGGGAAATCTCTTCTCCAGTGTGTGAAGCACCTCCTCCCCCTCCTTCTTCACTGACCTTAGAGTCTGCAGAGTTGTTTCTCACACATATTCTCACTTCTCCCTTTCAGCTACAATCCTGCAGGTCTTTTTTCCCCCTTTTAAAATCTGTCATCCCAGAAGTGCTACCACCATCACTGAGGGGTTTTGCCTTGGCCTTGACCAGTGGTGGGTCCATCTTGGAGCTGGCTGGCATTAGCTCTGTAGGACACAGGGGAAGCTTCCAGCAGCTTGTCACAGTAAGCCACTCCTACAGCCCCCCTTCAACAAAATCTTGCCATACAAACCTGATATGCCATGACACATGACACTATCATAGCTCCATGTTCTCCTCTTGTCCCACTGGATTAGGTCCACTCTGACAAACTAATGCAAATGGCACTACTTTGAAACTCTTAAATGATCCTGACAGAAGCTGTGCAGTTTCTCTTCCTCAAGGAAAGGTCTTCACAGCCTGTTGGAATTTTTACTGGTAAGGCTGGGGAACCTCTGTGATCAGTGGCCATAAAACACGGAGTGTGGAAGTGCACTAGAAGTCTAATTGGTAAAGTCAGTACAAAAACATGCTAGTTGCCCTAAGCTATGGGGTAACTTCATATCTGCATAGGAGCTACAAAACACAACAAATAAAACCAAGAAATCAGCCCTCATAAATTAAGGAGGGCTACTGGAATTACAATTACAATTAAACTACTGCAATTACAACAGACAGAAATCTTGAAATTCTCAGCATTCCCTCACAATAAAGGGGGTGCCAAGAATGCCAGCATTTAGTTTGGGTTTGCAGATATTAGGAAAATCAGACAAATGGGAATCACAAAACATGGTACTGCTGTGCGATCTTGTAAACTGATGGAATCTGACATTGCAGCAATGCTGAAATGAGCTAAGAGCTGGCATGTCTGTGGATAGAAATTCTGTCCAAATAGAGAGCAAGACTGACTTTGTGAGAGGAGAAACTACTTATAACTAGTTCACGGTCCTGTGGGTAAATAATGTGGGAGAAGGCCACAGTGATGTCATCTGTCCCCTAGGATTTTTGGCTTCACCAAAGAAGCTGTAAATAACTGGGAGCAGGTAATCTATCAATACCACTTCTAGCATGCAGTTCTTGCTGTGTTGCAATCACTTGTTCTGACAGACAAGTTCTGCTGCCACTGACAAATACAGGCTTCCATTCCTCAAGACAGAGTGATTACTGATGGGGAAAGAGCAGCTGTGGTTATTCTGTTACCTATAACATCTGCTTATTGTGCCAAGCAATGTTACTCACACACCCTTGCTGAACAGTTTCCATAATCATTACAGTCCAAAATATATTGTTATGGTCTGATGGTAGAAGTCTTATGAAACACACCAGCAGCAACTGCAGAGATTATTACAACATCCTTTTCCCAGCCCTTGAGAAAGATAAATTTGCCTCCCCCAGAACTATGCAGAATGTTGTTGCAAAGATGACTGAGTAAGGCTTTTTGTAAATGATCCCCTCTACTGGACCACCTTTTCAAGCATTACCTGTTTTGTTTCCCCTCCCAATCCTCCACTCTGTGCTCTCACTCAGCCTTACAGCAGGAATAGCAACATTAGAGTATCCCTGATTAACCCACAGCATTAAATTTTCAAGTGAGAATTTATGAGCTTTCTCCAATTATATCCCACAGAGGAAGGGTGGATACTTCTGCAAAAAGCTATTATACTTCTTCTGCCTCTTCCTACAAAGTATGTGAAAAGCCATATCTGAACTAATCATATTGATTAATACAGTTCTCCTGTTCATATTCACCCACTGTTTTTTGTCTTACCCTTACACTGAAAACCACTGATGATACTCTTCTGTAGTAACTAGGAAACCTGAAAAATTAGACAGCTGTGTACAGACTCTCTCAGTTGCTCTCCTCATTTTGCTTTTTTCCCCTGAATTAAATATTTCACATACAGAACTTCAAAAGGCCAAGTCCATTTCCCTTTTTTATCCCCTCATGCCACCCAGTCCCTGCAATACTGAAATACTTCAGAACTACATTTCCCCCAAGGACATGCATGCACCTGCTCACAAGATAAACATATAAAGAACAGAAAAACAGTGTGTTTGTTCAACATAAAATTGTATATTTCTCAACAAAGGTAGTCAAGGAGTAATAAATAGAGGTTTATAATTGCCATGTGTTTTCTATGTCTGAAATTTCTGCATTGTACTTTTTTGACTTTGCCTTAGCTGTAGGTTCTCCCCACTTCTGCTGCTCCAGACATTCTTCCGCTACCATGCTGATGCCACCGGTCTTTAAAATCAGACAATTATCAATGAAATCCTATTAGGGCTAAGAAATAATTATAAAATCACTTGCTTGGAAAGAAGCATGACATGACTGATTTAATACTGCTTCTCTTTCCTTTATTGTAAGCTGTCAGCTCTTTTCTTATAAAAGCTGGGAAAACGATATTGTTCAGGATTTTCATGTTGACGGCCTATGAGACTGGTTAAAATAGTAGTTTTCTACTAATAACCACAATCATCCTTCTCCAGAGACTGGATTACATTTCAGGAATTCAGAATGAGTTTCGTGACCTACCAAAGTCTCTTAGCTCCCAGGGTAAATGCTATCACAATGCATTGACAATTCAGTGTTCTTACAGAGTGTCAGAACCACAAACTGTTACCACAAGAAAACTTGAAATGCCCATCTAAATCTGCAACAAGGCATTCACCCAAACCTACCCATTAACTATAGCAACTTAAAACCAAATTACTTCTTGTACTTGAAGCTAACATGACACTCAAGATGTCTGATGCACTGCAAATGAAAAAGAAGTTAATAATGCTTTAATATTTTATTCAACAAAGCAATTATCATTATACCACATTTCAAGAAAGATAATATTTGTGGAAAAATGATCAGGTTTGCTCTAATACTAGTAAGGTTGAAGAGAGCAGGGGAAAAAACCTGCCAGGTATCAGCCTTGCAGGCTGATCACACATAAAACTTTTGCTGTTCAGCTACTCACCAAGTAGCTGAACACCAAGCTACTCACCAAGTTTCTTCATTAGAAACCTAGAGCAAAGGAAAGAATCAATGGTCTCCATATTGCTTTGAATTAGGTGCAAAATACTCTATAATGATGTAAACAAATAAGAATCTCATTGAGAAGATGCTTTAGGGGAGTGGGGAGGAGGCGAGGTTTGCACATGAAGAGGGAATCTTTCTACGTATCAATACAGCTTTATCAATTCCAAAGTCACCATTGAAGTAAAAGGCTAGAAAAGAGTTATGAGTTTTCTGAGCTTTGACAAGGGCTTTGCAACACATCTTAACTTCAGCATCTGGCATTCCTACAAAAAAACAAGAAGTCACCGATAAGTCAAAGATGCACTCCATTTCTGTTGCACACTCCATTTAAACTCTGGAGCATCCCTCCTGTGTTGGATGCAGGTGCTGGCAGGGGTGCTGCAGAGTGGCTTCTGTGAGGAGAGGACAGGGATGCCCTGCACCACAGTCATTCCAGCCAGATACAATGGACCTGCTGTGGGACACAGCTGAGACCAGCAGCCAAGGTGGTGTCATTTTTATGAGAATATATTAAGAAAAGGGTAAAAAAATACTGTGCTAGAGCAGCTGGGAGAGGAATGCGAAACAAAGAGCACCAAGGTGAGTGAAGGAGTGGGAGGGCATGCTTCAAGAGCCTTAGCAGAGATTCCCCTGCAGTCCTTGAAGACCATGGGGAGGCAAGTTGTCCCCCTAAAGCCCGTGGAGGACAATACCACAGAAGATATCCACCTGCAGCGTGGTCAGAACCCCATGCCAGATCAGATGGATGTGCCCAGAAGGAAGCTGAGCAGGCTCCTGGAAGGATCTGCAACATGTGAAGAGTTTCTGCAAATTTTCTGGCAGGAACTGTGACCCGTGAGGAACCCATGATGTAGCTGTCAGTTTCTGAAGGACCACATCCCATGGTAAGGACCAACATCAGAGCAGCTGAGAAACTGCAGCCCACAGGAGGGACTCTACACTGGAGAAGGAGAAGAGCATGAGGAGGAAGAAGCAGCAGAGATGAAGCATTAGAATTTGACTGCAACCTCTATTCCCCGTGCCCCTGCACCATGTAGGGGGAGGAAGCAGAAGTTAGGAGTGAAGTCCTACACCATCCTACTTTGTGTTTGATTAGAACTAAAATAAATTAATTTTCCCAACTCAATTCTGTTTTGCCCCTGATGGTAACTACTGAATGATTGCCCTGTCCCTTTTTTGACCCAAAAGCATTTTCATCTTATTTTCTTATCTATCCTGATGACAAGATAGAGCAGCTGGGTGCGTATGTGGCAGCCACCCAAGGTCAACCCACCAAAGCTTCTTTTTCTGCCAAGTAGTTTTTCTGACATGAGAACAATTATATCTGAAAGAAACACCCCAGAAAAACCTTTTAAAACCATTCTTAGCATTTTAAGGTTTATTGAATAAACCTTAAAATAATAATTGAATAAATCTTTAAAAGGTGTTTTCAATGGACAAATATTCTATAATACATGGACTCAATTAATTTCACTACTTAGATAAAATTGAAATGTCCTTAAAAAAATCAGAAACCTCTAAAGGCATTAAAATTCTCATATCTCACATAAGAGCCAATAAAGAGTAAGACTACAACCTAAATCATCCAGGCAGTTAAGTGGTCACTAAAGACAAACTTATTCAGCACCAACTTAGATAAAATTAGCTAGATTAAATCTAATTAAGGCTCTTTTAGGCAACAGTCCACAAGTAAATAGCTCTTTACAAAACTTCTGGCTACTACCAAAAAGAGAGAAACACAGCTTTTGAACCATCGAAGATGACTTGTGGCTGTAAAACAATTGTACATGCTCCAAATGACTTGAAATTGTAATTTGAAAAATTATAAACCAGATTTATACCTGATAAATTTACACTAATAAAGAAAATATTAATGTAGTCTCTCTATTGGCAGCAACCCAGACACTTCTAACACCAGCAGTAGGCTTTCTTAGAATTAGCATACCTATTTATCCCTCCCTGTGCTGGTAGAGTCTAGTCCGGACAAGAAACTGTATACAGTAAATTAAACAATAAAGTGTATAGAGTAAATTTCAGGTCCCCTCACATGGCACAACGGTGGCATCAGAAGATCTGATAATACACATGAAAATGGTCCATGAATTTAGAGCCTTGAACTGAAGGGAATGTCTTGGACTACATACAACTGTGGACAATGATCATACAGTCAGGATTTTGTTATGATTAATTAACTTCTACATATATCAGCATTCTGCAATACTCTGTTAATGAATTATGAGTTATGAGAAAAGACAGTTGCTGGGGACAGTCCTATTACTGCTCCCTGTGCTCCCAACAGTCAAATGTTAATGATACTTCTGGATAAATTTTTTATAATATGTAGAGTGATTCATAAGAGTACCATCCCTTGTCCTCACTGTTACTTGGATTTCTTGCATCTGCCTGTTTTGAGAGGTGTTGGTTATTTCCTGCTCCATGTTTCACGTTGACCCAGTCTTGGAAAATGACATTTTTTAGATTTAATCATCTTCCATACAGTTTTACACAGGTTACTCATATCAGGTGTTTGGAGCAGTTGAAGTAGTTGAGGGATAAATAAAATAAATTGATGAGGGAACCAGTCAACTTAGTTACATGCTGAGAATAACTTCGCACAGATGATTCTTCTGACATTCTCTACCTATTCTAACTGAGAAGTGTTCTCTTCCGGGAAGCCTTTTCTCCTAATGCTGATAGTTCTCATCTATTCATTCATATATGCTGGTATAATTTACTAACTTTCAAGAAAGAATACTTCAATACAAGATGATTAAGATATTGTCATTTTGAAGAGTTCAGGAAGGGCAACAAACCTGTAACTTTCAGTTTTATTTATTTAAGTTTCAGGAGAACAATAAGATTTTTCATCATGATTAAAACTATGAAGACCTGCAGTTTTAAAACCCTTAATATGAGTGATTGAATACCATATGAAGTACTGTAGGCCAGGTTTGTAATACTGACTGTTCCTTCACCAAGTCACAATAAGAGTGGAAAATGATGGCTTGGAAAGGAAAAGTCATTTTGGCAGGGTAAGAAGTGATTTATGTTTTGAAAGAACAAGCGTAAAGAAAGGGAGAAAGAAGCAGTGTGGAGAAACTAATGCAAATCAGTAGAATGACTCTAGAGAAGAGAATAAACATGCAACACATTATAAACACGTTATCCTTGTACACACACAAGCACTAAAAAGATCTTTTTAATGGGTCTGTAAGCAAACACTGCTTCAGCCAGGTTTAGCAGTTGCTAACATTTAAATTATATTTTAAACTAAATCATAGGTTTCTTACTCTGTAATCATCATTTTGTATTATGGTGTTATTTATAACTTTAGTGTATAAGTTGAAATTCTTACATAAAAAACAACATCAAGAAAAAAAACCTGATGTGTAATACTTCAAATGTAAACATCTACTTCCCGTCTTTCCTACTAGTGGTTAGACAACTATTCCAGTAAACACTTCAAGAAAAAAAAAAAACTTCAAAAAAGTTTTTTTCCAAATAGTTGTTATCTTTCAAGCAGAACCAGGCTTGTCAGAGCAGTATTTTAAACCCAAATGCAGGACAAGAGTGAAGACAGCCCCACACACATCTGAGAGAACTCCATATGGGAGATGGCTTGAGACACACTCTTTCTACCTACACACAGCCCACCAAAACACACCTGTTTTTACATACACCTGTTACCTTAAGGACCTTCCAATAGCTACCAGAATCTGACCAACACAAACCCTCATTCCCTTTTAGATCGGAAAGTCCTGTACTTTAAGGAATCTCCTACAGCCTGATATTCTAATCAGTATCCACTGGTAAATACTGAAGGCACAGTGAGGTTAGCAGCCAAAAACATTAGTGTTCAGCTTGTTTCATTATCACAGAGAAGATATGGCATATTGTTTTAGGAACCACTATGAAAGATGAGTGTTTCATTAAAATTCCAAAGAACTGTAAGCATATCCTTGACAGAAGGGTGATGTAGGATGATGGCAGTACCATTTTCAGACCAACTGCAATGACACACTAATCTTTTAACGTGATTTAGAGTTTATCATCTTCCATGGATCTTGTCTGTCTGAGACCACTGGTACAACAATTTCTTCTTTTTTATTTTGAGCACAACATGAATACATAATGAGAGAATGAGCCACAGAAAGAGTAAATCCTGGAAACCTTTAGAAACAGACACTGGCAAATTTAGGGCATTAAATCCTAGCACTCCTGTGTATTTACTCAGCACAGTCATGAGCCTTCATTTCAAAAGCTCTGAGTACAGTGGATGGTCCCTACAGATGTGTCTGTTATGTAAAGTGCTGTGTAGAAACAGGATGCACTTCCACAAGACAAGGCAATGTGTTAATGTGTTATTTGCATAAAACCTCTGTTCAGACATAGAGTATGTTCTAAATGGTATCACTGAAAAAGCAGACAGGAATGGTATAAAGCTACAATCTTGTATGTGTTTTAATGCTGCCATTTATCTGGAAGACAGATAAGATAAATGATGTAAGAACAAACTTTCAAGCTCCTAAAAGGAAAAAAAAAAATCACAATAATTATCCATAAAAGCTTAGTGGAAAATTGTCTTTCATTGGTTCTATTAAAAAGTAATTAGCACTGGTGCAACTGCCAAAAATTGGCAATTAACACTGATACAAAGGAGAACACTGGCACTTAATCTGGTTAGTGTTCTCAAGGAAACTTCTAATGCACTAATGCTATCTGTCTATCCATATATCTTAGATACTTCCATGGCTCCAATTACCATAATATATAGGCATTCTACAATCTTCAGTACAAATTATTTTTACAGCACACTGGTAAGATCAGGGACATAAAGTCGAACCAAAGACGTGAAGTTGAGCTTAGGCTATGAAGTTACTAAGCATTTAATTTTCAAAATCCTTCATCAGAAGGTATTTACACATGCACTATACTTGCAATAAAACCTACAACACACTTAACCAAGGAAAAATAATTGACTTCAGGCTTTCATTTAAAATATCAAATCAATTTCAGATGTTAAAATGGATTTCAAAAAGAATTCACTCCAGCCTAAGTTTAAAGGATGAACTAAGGCTTGTTTTGGATGCTTGCTGGAAAATGGATACCCGATTCCCAACAATTTGGAAAATAATTTTCATTCAGCTATTGAAACTGCAAAGACAGACTTCCTAGCATATGAGCAGATGTCCATCAATGGAAGGACACCAACAGTTGAGCAAGCAAGTTGACAAACAGGCTATGAACATTCCAGACTTTTGCCACTGCCACAGTGATCATCTAGGGAAGTGACTAGAAGTTCTGAAAGAAACCACGTTAAAAAAAAATAGTTAAGACTCGAGAATTGGTGTGCATAAACAACAAACAGCAAAACTCAAATCAAAATTGTGCTAAACTCTGCTTTGCTTGAATACCCTAACAAAAAACAACAAAACAAAAAACACTATATAAAAATGAACAAAAGACCAGTATCGACTCTCTTCAGTTTCCACTGCTGGCTCAGGCATAATTTAGTTACATGTAACCTGGTGATCTGTCACCTCTAAATATAACAAAAAAAGAAACATCAAAGAAAAAAAATCCCCTTTCCTGTCTCTCCAAGTTGTGATGAGCTTTTCAGCATATGTGAAACTAAATACATCACTGAATTTGGCTTATGCTGTAACCAGATTCACGAATGAAAAACATTTTGAAGTGGTAGCTAAACAGTATCTTCCTTATTGGTGCATTATGCCAGAAAGCTGTACTGCCTTGATAATAAGAAATAAAACATGGACAATATCCAGAGAAAGAAAGAAGGGAACAACAGAGATAAAGTATTTTAAAAAGATTCATATCTCCATTATCAGTGTCCTTTTACTACATAAAAAGTACTCTACGAGAAAGTTAATGTGCCATGGAAAAAAAGTAGAGTGCATTATATACTTCACCTATGGGAAGAACCTCCTTTTTGTAATATGCTTAGTTTTTTATGCCTCTTAATTTACAGTTTTAAAAAGCACCTACCCTAGTTCCTTGATGGCTTTGCTAAATAAAATGACAGCAAAAATAAGTAAGCAGTCTGTTTTCACAGTATGTCTTACAATGAAGAGCAAGCAAATTCCATATTAATTGTTTTGTTGGGTTTTGTTTGTTTGTTTGTTTGTTTGTTTTAAAAACAACAAAAACTTTCTTCCTTTCTTCTGGAAGTGATCAAGACCATCCTCCATTAGGCAACAAAAGATACTCTTTGAACATCATGAAAGCTTTACAAGTGATTTTTGATCAAGCTAACATAATAAAAAAGAGCCCACATTTCTTCAAGAGCATGGTTTTTTAAGATATTTAGGTTTTTTAAGAATAACTAACTTAGATTATCTTTGAGCAATAAGATAAAACAGGACTGAAATTTAAACTGAAACATTACATAAACTTGGACTGTAGAGAGAAAATAATACATCAGTAGTACAAAAATATTGATTTAATAACACTATGCAATTCAAATAGTTTAAAATTAGTGTTTACAGTTACTTTAATCAATTTTAAGAAAAAATATTTCCATAGACTAATTAGACTCCACAGATTCCAAAATGCCTTTTAAATAGCTTGCTGCTTACACCTGACACCTTGTGATACATAAACACAAGAACCTTCAGCAAAAGGTTCTGCAAAAGATGTTCTGAGAACACAGAATAATTACAATTAAAGGCTGAAATCTCTTCCTAAAATAGCCACCTTTTTGGTAGTATTTTCTCCTTTAATGCATGCATACTTCAATAGCTCTTTAGCTGAAAGCAGTTAACAGACAGACACCATGTTACAATTCTTTATAATTCATGATGAATTATTCACTTAGTTAAATTCAGCTGATGAATAATTTTCCATAAGCCATCTCAGAACTTGTAATTTTTAGTGGCCTCACTTGAGTCAGGCATTTTGTTTAGTCATTGGTTTCAATATGTATGATTCAGTTTTCCTGCACCATTTAAATTCATGCAAACTTTGCACCCCTTTAGTATCCTTTCTATGAAAGTCTAAAGCTTTTAAATTAGGTTAAAAATTAGAGTCACTGGGTAAAAATTGTCCCTACAAGTTTGTGCACCTAGCACTTATATTTTATGGTCCAGACTTGGATCACACAGTACTTTCTCCACATAACTCCTACCTGACTGAATGGAAAAGGTGAAGCTGCCTTGAGACCAAACCAAATTCATTTGGCAAAAGAACCCTAGACTACTGTGTTGGAAGGTACAAAAACAACAGGGGGGAGGTGAGGCAGAAGAAATGATGCAATAGCTAATTCAGTGCACGAGTTTTAAAAATACCCCAATTTTACCCCTGCCATACAGCTTGGCAATACCTTAGGAAATCACTGCCATAAAAGTTACCTACTCTGCAAATGTGTATTCCTTATTTTCTGACATGAAATACTAATAACTGATTTGCAAAAGGTAAACCTACTAAAACTGGAGTCAGTGCAGCTACAAAGTACTTAATACACTGAAAAATCAGGTTTCTACTCTTAAAAATTTGGCAACCTCCAGTCTTCTATCTGCAAACTGGAGGACCTCACCTCATAAATGTATTACAAAAAATAAATTCATTAAACATTTATGAATTTTTCCAGGACCATAGTGGCATTCATCACAATCAAGCCCAATAGGAGATCAACTATCCATTCAGAAAACCTCTGTACAACATGATATATGTGAGGCATGGGCTACCCCACTAAAGATGACAACACATGACCACAGAGCTAATTACATACCAAGTATGAACCATCATAATACACTCTAGATTAAGGCAGAGTCTTGCATAAGTAAGGCAGTCTCATGTGAAACAGTTATGAGAATATAACTGAAAACTGCATCAAAACCAATAAAGAAACCATTTTAAGAATACCCTAGCTTTATTTCACATCTCCTAGTTTAAAAGAAAACCAAAACAGGGAAACAATCAGCTCCATCATTTGGCAGCGTACTGATATGCAGATTGAGACACTCAGATCATTACAAGGCCCCTTGTATACAAAGAAACATGATGAAGGATGGCAGAGTCCAAAATCCTGGAAGCCTTTTCACTCAGTACGATGAAGAAAAGGGGCTTAAGTACACAGATCCCGCTCAAAACTCTCAAACTTGCCATCTTCTCAGAGCCCTTTAACATGCACATATCTGGTCACAGACTTATTAGCATATTAATTTTTAATTTATGGTAATTTTCCTATCCCCCTCTGCAAACCCTGCCTTGTGCAAATCAAATTGATTATGTGCACTGCAGAATCCTCATTCCAGTCTACCCTGAATCTGCTGTTCAGCTTTCTGCTTTCATTACAGGTATGCATTGCACTGAAACCAAAAATCTCCTTGTCATTTACAACCTGCAGCCCTGGACCCAGGCTTGTTATAGCAGCTCAGAGGAGGCATTTAAAATTACCTAGTTATGCCATACATGCTTCCATGATTAAAAAAAACAAAAAAAAACCCAAAAACCACCCGCATTCTAGCAAAGGCTAGAAAGGACGGGAGAAAAAAATCCTTCAAGCATAAAGATGTCAAGTATGATCAAAACAACGACATTCTGAAGTAAAATCAACCTTATGGTTTTGAAGTAAAATTAGCCACTTAGTCTAAAGTAAAGCTTTTTTTAAAAGTAATACCAGCATGATGCAGCACTCAGCATTGCAAATTTTTGTCTGAAATTTTTTGCCTTAACAAAAAAGCTGTAAGCAACTGCAGATAGTATTCTATAAAGGGAAGCACCTGGCAACCCAGGGATGCCCTAAACTATCTGTAATACTGTCTGCAAAGCAAAATTAAGTGAACACAAGTAAACTCTTCAGAATGACATTTAAAGCCATTGAAATGTACCCAGCCATTTCAGACACTGCTCCTTCGACACTAACATGCAAGATGATCCAGTAAATTAGTCTTTAGACATTACTTAACTTCACTGATAGAGCAGGTCTGTAGCATCTTGCAAAGACAAATGTTTAATATCACTTCCTCAAACGAAAACACCACTTAAAATGCTTCAGTGCTTTTTAATCGTGCTGTTGATTGGGTATTTGATATAACATTTTCCAGAGCCAAAAAAAACCTTACCAGAAATCTACCAACTGAAGAGAGAGGAGGAGAAAAAAATCTAATAGACACCCCAGTTTCAACAGGGTGTTAGTCTTTGGCCAAGTTTTCACAACAGATGAAATCTAACCTTCAAAGAAGGCAGGAAAAAATTGAGAAAGTTCATTCCCATGCTGAGAGAATTAAGGGTTTGCCACAACACAAACCAGGCCAGGACACTTGGTGGCAGTTAATTAGAAGCATCACTTTGTTTTAGAACAAGAACAGAACTGAAGTGATGTAAACAGCCTTTGTTTCCTGTAAGATGTAGTAACAGAGGAGAAAGGGAAAAGGTTTTTTGAAATATGCTTTTGGAAAAAAAATCACAGACTGAGAAAACAGAAAAAGTAGCACCATAATATATACTTTTTTGATCAAAAAAATGCTATGATTTTTTAATAACGAATAAACAAGGTATTTACAAAAATCCCAATAGAAATAGAAATGCGACAGCCTTTAAATTACAATATTAGACTAACACTGTGGCAAAGTCATGATGAACATACTCCTTCATGAAAGTAAAAGCTGAATTTTAAGGGAGAGCTAAAAGGAAGCTTTTAAAGGAGGTGCGGAAAAAATAAGGATAATAAAGAATAGCAAGAATAAATTTCAGTGAAATCCCTGGTGGAGTTGTATTTCTGGCATTTCACATCTTCTTGCCAGACCGTACAGATATTAATCAGACTCTTAAGACCAACATGAGTTTCCTTCATTTTTTGTCTTCTTTTTTCAGCTTTTCTCTTTGAAGTCTCAATTGCCGTGATTTAGATTTAAACAATACTTTAGCAACACTACAGTTGTGCAACCATCGTTTCATAAAATTTCCTGGTAAATGTTAGGTCTTTGAGCCCACTGGAACAACTAAACCCACAGAATCTCTTTCACTGTAGTATACTACTTATTTGCTGGCACTTGCACTTTCCATCTCCTACTTCGAATATGTCCAGTGACACATGGAGCACATTGTGTGGTAATACACAAGTATTCCTGAGATTAAAACCAGACATGTAGTTCTCAACTAGTCACTGCTTCATTAAGAAATTATACCATTTCAGATCTTTCAGGATCTGTAGAAAAAGCAATCACAGAAATAACCTGGCATATAATGACATAAATATAATGACATAAACCTTGGCACACTTAGTTTAATATAAATACAAAAAACCCAAAAGGAAAATTTTAAAAAATAAATTAAAAAAAATTTAAATTCAATTTTAAAAAACTGAATTTAAAAAAAAAAAATTAAAAATAAATGGACTGATTAAGGGAACTGGTTAAATTAACTAATTAAGAGATTGGTTGAACTACTTAGCTTTTATTCTTACCCTGAATACCAGTTATGCCTATAAAGCCACACAACAGACAATGGAAATTAAACTCCAAGCATCAGAGACAGATACGAAAGCTGAGAAATTACATGTACCGAGGTGAGAGCATGGGATTAGCTCAGATATGCAGCTCTAGAACTGCTGGCATACAGTTACCACCAAGGCCAATAGCAAGACTTTGAAGACTTTTTAACTAACAGTCAAATGTGACAACAGGTGAGGGAGGAAAAGTCTTATATAGCATTTATATTTAAATAAAAAGATGTCAGCTACAGGCTGATACACATAAAACGAAACCCCTTCACTTTAGATACGTCTGTGAGAAATAAATGAAGACTGTGGTTTAACTAGGATAATCAATCAAACTACATACAAAATGTCCACACTGGATGAGCTAAAATCTACCTCTTGCTTGTGGGTAGACCTCACCTACAATATTGTACACATTCCTATCAATAATAAGTCAATCAAAATAGAGATTTAAAAGCTCTGGTTTATCAAATAGAGAGAGTAAATCAAATTAATAAAAGGAGTAAATCTTTCTTTACTAATGTACCAACATACAAGTACAGGTTGAGAAATGAATATTCACGAGTTATCTGAGCTCAGTGGCAATGCTAGCAAAAATATCCTGGGTGTTTAAAAAATACATAAATACATTTAAACATCATAGGCAGAATTTATGGCTGAAATGTCTTCTATTCAAATTTTATTTCTTTTTCTAGATGGAAAAACTGTCACACAAAGCTTTTGTTTCCATCCCTCCTTTTTCTTCCTTCTTTTCTTCATGCATTTTCTCTAAGTTCTTCACTCCGTTTCAAGAGTTCCAGCATCTGTGACACCCTGAGGTTTTACCAAGAATTTACAAATTGATCAATGTTTCTTATTCCTATTTTTTATACTTATGATTTTCTTCACATCTGTAGTGAAAATTACCAATCTTGTTGTACAAGGCAGGGATGAGCCCAAGAGCAGTAAAGGCTCAAGAGCAGGCTGCAAATCAAGATCATACCACTGTGTCAACATTTATCCAGAATGTATTTTCTAGGAGAAAAAGAACACAGAAACTTTCTAAACAGGAAACCATTAAATTCTTGCCAAATTTAATGCAACGTGTTTGCCTCATCATCTGGGAAAGCACTTTATTTGCTCTCAGGATTTCTCTCCAAACAATGTGCACACTGCAATGATACAGAGAAACACAGTATCTCATGCTGCAAATGCTTCTACTTAGCCTGTAAGTCTCTCCAGACTTTTTACAGTTTGTTCCTTAGATGTGGTTCAGAAAACACTAAGGTAATTTGCTCCCCTTTGATGCCCTTAGAGAAAAGAATTCCTTTTCAGAAATCTTTCTACAAAGGTAGAAACAGGGTGTGTTTCCTTAAAAAAAAAGATTATGCCTTGTGTATTTTCTGCAACCATTTTCACTACAGGACATATGTGCATGAGTAAATTATGTGAGGTACATGTCTATATTGCAGGAGACAGGTTTTGGAAGTAGTCTAGCCACAACACAGTTCTGTCTGTATGTTAATTTGAGATGCATGTAGATTGCATTGCAAACAAATGCCATACAAAAAACCCAACCAACTAAAACAAAACAAACAAAGAAACAAACAAACAAACAAACCACACACACACAAAAAAAAAAAAACAAAAACAAAAACAAAACAAAAAAAACCAACAAAAAAACCCCCCAAAACCCCAGAAGAAAATAAAAAATACAGGTAGTGCTAAGGGGAAAAGATTTCGTAAAAAACTAAATCTGTGCTACTACTAAAATTTTAACAAAACTTCACTGATTACTTGTTTCCTTAATGGGGTTCTTGCCTAGATCAGTTTACATTCACAAAGACAATGTATTATGCTCCCTATGTCTGTATTACATGGCAGTTTGCATTAGGAAGCCAATCAAAACTCCCAACAGCAGCTCCTTCTTAGTAAGAAACCTTAAAAACACATATACTTGCTACTGCTTTGCACTGGAAGAAAGCAAGATGCTGATATCTTGTTCTCTAGACAGAGGCTCCAAAGTCTAACCCAAAGTTCTTCAATGAAAAATTGTACTTAAGTGCTGCAAGACTAGTTACTGTACAAAGAGCAAGGAAACAATTTTATCTGTTCAAAACAGACATTTAATTATCATTAAATCCACTTGATCAAGATTTAATTGCAGTATATTACTATGTATGTAATATACAACTTTGTTTCATTATGTACAAGAAAACCATGCGTGGAATGAAGACATATCTTATCTGTTATTCACAGTGATGCCAATGATGCCTCATTCTTGATTAACAAATTAAGCTGAGAAGTAAGAGATGTACATGGAAGACATACTCTGCCTCTACAAAATAAGCAGTTATTAAAACTAGAACTTAATTTTCAGAAAATTAGAGCTCACTATGTTCCATATTTTCTCTGAGCCTTGCCACTCTCTCAAAACATAAAATGAAATGTTTTTAAATATAAATAGCAATATCAGTATCAGTATAAAGAAACAAAAATAATTAAAAAAGCTGTCACATAGTAGCAGGACATTCATGTTGTTTTATGAAATAGCACTGTCAGAAGTAGTAAAACAGAAGCTTCACATTTAGCAAATGATCCACAAGTTCTACAGAAATAGAGATCATTCCTTGTTTTTCATAATAGATTAACTACATCTGACTTCATAATACAAAGCATCAAGTCAAGGTTGCTTACATCCTGCACAAAGAAATAATTTATCCAGAAGGTTATTTACTAACTTTTTCTTTCAGTATTTTAATATTATGCCCTTGGATGACAAGTATCTGTTAAAGCCAGATGTAAGTTTGCAGCAAACTACCAGATTACTGAGAAAATAACTGACCAGATAGATTCGCTATTCTGTTGAAAATACTGTAAAAGTGGCCCATATTTCTAATGTGGTGCAAACTGAAAAAACTTTGACTTTAATAGCATCGATTTATTTTTTTTTGAAATTGTAAGAAACTTGCAATAGAGATTTATGATGATAGCTAAATACTCTCTCCTAGAAATAGTATACAGTAGGCGTGCATGAAGATAAAGCTATGTTTTCTACTAGGATGCTACCTGTTACAATCCTGCAACACTCCAAATTTGAAGATTCACTAGTGAAAAGAAGGCATTAAAAGTACTGATAAAGGTCTTTAACATTTTAGAAGACATTTTAAGGCATTTAAAAATGCACCTCTATCGATTACCTAACATTAAGTGTAAAATTCCTACATACTTCTTTGATCGATTTTAAACTACAATTATCTGGTATGCAAATAACTTAAGCCTTAAATTAAAAGCACTGGAACCTCAAAACATGCCTTCTATACCAGTAATTTCTACCAAAATGAAGAACAGGAATTATGTTATTATTATTATTTACCACATGAATCAGACACCATATTCACACACACATATATGTATCTAATATACAGAATGACTGGCACCACTTTAGGACAACAGGCCAGTTAATACAAGATGGCACAACTCTATGACAGCCAAAGTTTATTCAGCTTACCCCACCTTAGAAATAAGGGGAAATAAAGTAATTTAAGCCACTGTTATAACTTCATTATAGTGGCCTCAGCTTTACACTGTCCTTCAAAACTTCTTCAAAGACAATCTAAATATTTTCAATGTATCATGGTTCTGACTTCTGTGCCAAAGACACTTTTTTTAGTTCAGCATCCTTAGTACCTGAATTCATACTAAAATTTTGTTTGTGCAACTAATCCATCCAGACCTACTTTATGGATTACAACATTTAGCAACATACTGGCTTGGGAACTGGGTTTCTGGTTCAGCTATGTTCCCTCATGTATCTCTGCACTACATTATATTTTCCATGATAGTCATCAAGCTCATTTAAAGTCCCCACTTACCTTCATGGTTATACTACATCACATCAGCAAAGGCTCTGCTTGCTAAAATGTTAAGATAGTTAATTAAATAATTAACAAAAGTATTTGCACATGATTTAAAGTGCTTGCAATCCAACCATTCAAATTCTATTACTTTTTTTTTTTTTTTTTAAATAGAATAAAATAACCACCACCTGAAAAACAAGCAAATGCAAATGAATTGTCAACAGGTAACAACTAAAACTAACAATCGCTACCATCTCACTGTCTTGTCTCAACATAAACCTCCCAGTTTGGTCATTCAGCAGTTTCCTAGAAGCCTTACAGGGTCACTGTACCATCTGTACCCTCTGTACTTTCATCTCAACAAATGAAAATTAGTACTTCAGCAAAGGTGTGTATGGTTGTATAATGTCCTGATCTTAACAAATCGTGCAAACTACAGTACTGGGATTACACACAGGACATTTCTTTATCCATATGACAAGCTTTATTGAACCTTAAAACTGTCCATTGTTATTACCTATAAACAATGAAAGTCAGATAAGCCTAGAATGTACCACTCAGTTATCACAGATAAAAGTCAGTAGTGCTGGAAGAGACCACCTGCTGCCATAAATTTATCCCATCCAAATGGTCTCTGCAGTCAACAGTAAACCACCTAAAGTACACTCTAGTAGGTAACTGAAAATCAATCACTTAAGAAAGAAGCACTGTAGAATTTGAGAACAAAACATAGTGAATTTCAAATATTCTGATTGCTGAACTGGAAAGCTGGGAAACAATGTGAATTTAACTTATCATGGACCTTAAACAAAAAGCTTTTGTTTGTAATAACAACCCAGATAACTTTGGAAATCAAATAAGACAGCTCTCATTTGTATAGCACTTTGGGAAAATAGCTAGAAAAGAATACTAACTGCTTCCAGGTCCTACACCAGTGAATTTTCTTAAGCATGCAAAAGATGCAATAAAACAATTGAGTTATTAAGATAAATGCCAGAGTCACCTGAAATTCATAAGACGGATCTTTAAACTTTGATGTTGACCTTCCTGAGAGAAACTAAAGAATGGAAAGACAAAGGCTCTCATGCTTAACAAACCAGATGTCATCCTGATACCCACTAACAGTGAGGCAAATTGATGTCTCATAGAAAAGGAGGGATTAGTATAACACAACAAAAGATGAGAAACCAAAGTGAAAACAGACAACTGCAGGGGTTGGAGTGGTAAATTTAATCTCAGTGATTTAAAAAGTTAATCTAAGTAATTACATTGAGTTTGCCTGGACAATTTTATTTGGAGTTGGGGAAAAGTATGTATCACAGTTTTATAAGAGATCTTACTGAGGAGTGGCATTCCTGTAAAATCAACAGAAGCTGCAGCCCCCCCTTCCCATCATCACAGCCTAGTGTCACACATATGCACTCATATATGGATACCAGCTCCAAGCCCCTGGCGTATGCATCAATTATATTCATAAAGGGAGTTATACTGCAAATCTGCAATTTATTTCTCCATCTGAAAGTAAGATGATCACAAGCAGTGATCACAAGCAGTAAGAAGTCCATAACCATTTATTACTGCAGCTTTAATGAAAAGGAGTATGTTTTTCAGCTGATTTAAAATCTTCATATAAAGAAATATTTACTAAGGAGTGTTACTAACCTAGCATTTTACTGAATATACCTGATTATTTGATGCAGCATCTGAAGTATTGTGCACAGTTCTGGGCTCCCCAGTAAAAGACAAACAGGGACATACTGGAGCTAGTCCAGCAAAAGGCTGGGAAGATGACTAAGGGGTTAAAGCATCTGTTATGTGAAAAGCAGCTGAGAGAACTGAGATTGTTTAGCCTAGAGAAAGAAGGCTCAGGAGAAACTTATCCTCAAGTGTATAAATACTTGATTGAAAGAAGACAAAGTTAGATTCTTTTCAGTAGGGTTAAATGAGAGGAAAACAGGCGATAGGCACACAAGACAAAACAATTTTACTCCAAGGGAGATTCATCACTGGAAAAGGTAGTCCAAACAGTTTGTGGGGTCACCATCCCTAAAGTATCAATGCACAAGATTCTTTGCTACCTGCTCTAGTTGACTGCTGACTTGGCTACACAATTTCCCTTTCAACCTCAGCCAGCCTCTGTGTTTTAAAATATATTTGTTCTAGTTATTTTTCCAATAACTACTGAACTGGACAATTATTCTCTCATTAGCATGCACCATTAAAAGAATACAAAGAAAGAAGTGGTGGGGTTTGCCTGTTTTTTAACAAAAGGGCAAGAAAAAGCAGAAGGCATATCACACCACAAAAAAAAGAATCTCAGTGACAAAGCATACAAAGAAAGAATTATACTTGGGTTTTGGTATGCGACAGTAAATAAAAAAACATACTGACCTTGATTTTTCACATTTTCACATTAGTTTTATATAAGAAATGGTACAGATTTGTGGGTATAAACCAACAAACTATAATGGAGAAGCAAGCCCAAACTGTTCATTTGTTGATATTTTCACTTTATTTGGGTTTTTTTATAACCTGAATCTTCCAGGCCACTTAAATGCCTGTTTTAACACAGTGTAATTTCCAGAAAAGTATAAAAATTATTAGATACAAAAATTCTGAATAGCTTAAGCACTGAACTCACTTTCTGCAGTTGAATGGAAAGCCCAATTCTAGTTTTTAGTTCCCCATCAAAGTTCTGGAGCCCCATGCAGATGGTCTTACTTTAAACAATAAGATTCTCAGACTGTTTTCAGAACTATTAAATTATCTCCCTCTCTTGCTAAACAAATTGTTACAGTGCAAGTAGGGATGTCTTACCCTGCCTTTATGTTGAAACTGTTCATTGAAAGAACTTTAAACACAAAAAGAATATAGTACCATCATGGATGAAAGACTAAAATAAATGCTGCAGATCTATCAAAAAAAGAAAAAAAATTAGGAATAAAAATTGAAAAGTCATTAAAAATTGCAGGATTTTTCAAATTACTTAAAAATTGTCTATGATGAAATCTGTAAACCATCAAACATCAGTGCCCTCAGTCTTCCTAATGCAACGTGGCACATGCTGCATGAAACAATGAATGAGTGTGTTAACCTTTAAAGACATATGAACATACTACTTTTTTTGCAAAATCAAAAACTGGCAGTACTACTCCTGTTTGGAGGCAACAGCTTCTCAGTACTCCCATCAGCTCTAGCACAGTAATATTAAGCCACACCAGAAAGCCAGTGGCTCATCCACCAAGCCCTCCACCCCAGGCACCCAGGCGCACACACACACACAAGACCTGATACAGCGAAGCTGTGGAGAAATCTGCTAGAGGATTTTCTCATCCCTCCCACAGTGAAAGCAGACTGCTTTTTTTCTTCCCCAAGAACATTTTGAAGCATTGCAGGCATATGCAGTAAGAATGACCAGCACAAGAGTAAGTTATGTATTGAGCTGGATAAAGGCCATGAGAGAAGGAGGGATGTGTAGGCTGCAGCCCTTACAATACATTCACAGATGACATATCTAAGATCCAGTAAAGAGGTAATAAGCACCTTGCATTGACATTTGGGTGAAATGCTACCTCAAGACCCTTATCCTATGAAAATTATGTACTTTAGCTATTTACAGCATTAAAAGAAAAAACAATCAAAAAACACACAAACAAAAAAAATCATCAAAATACCAAAACAGAAAGTCCAACCACTAGCAGAATAAAACAAAGTCTTAGCTATGTACAAGTAGCCAAGGTAAAGTTAACCAATATGGCTGAATGTCAGCCACCAGTTAAGCAGCAAAGGCAGCATCCATATGCAAAAAAAATCCCTTCACCATGACTGCCTCACAGCAGAAACCTCTACAGAAGATAAAAAATGAGGATAGCGGAGCAGGATTGTATATGTGTGAGATGGCTTGCCATTCAGTTCATCTGTCTTTCAAAGAACAGACATAATAAAAAATAAAAACTGTAAACCACCAATAATTTGCAGCTCTACAAGAAATTAAGTCCAGAAGAGGACAGTGATGCTAATCATAAAGGTGTTGTGAAATAGACACAATGGGAAAGCACTCCTTAAACTCTGGGATGACATTTCCATCTGTCCCAAACCTCCCACAATAGGACTGTTAATTAGCTGGGGACAAATCTAGAGAGTAGTAATCTTCAAAGATAGTACTCAAGCAAGTCATCGTTTTTCAGATGACACATTCATCCACACACATGGCAGCAGCTGGATTCCTCTGGTTTTAATAAAAATGAAGTAGCCCAAAACTAACTTCCATCACCTTTAAACTTACTTCCATTCCTGCTGAAGTTGACAGCAAAATCTGACTAAAACAGACTGGAGTTCATGCCTCACCACGCTTGTTTCCTCCACCATGGTCAGTAGTGCACAGACTGTATGAAGTTCAAACATTAGCACAAAGATACGTATTTTCACTGTGGTACTGTTTTTATTTAAAAACTGAATTTATATATGCTCTATTTAGCTCACAGCTGCACAATACAGATTATGATCAGGAGCTTAGTATTGCATAAAAAGAATGAAGTGGCTAACATGTTTAGAAAAACAAAATAGCTAGCACAGATTGATGGCATGTTTCCCTCTGTTAAGCCCCTTGATATTAACAAGCAATACTCTATATACACACTAGTTACTTTTTTCATGGTGTTATTCAATACAATTACTAATTTTTGGTAGCTTTGGTTTCAAATCAGATGTGGAGAAACCTTACCTTGTCATTTAACAGCATTTAAAATGTTCATTAAAACCTTAAAGTGTGGCATTTTTTAAGGTTCACAGTTACATTTTAGGTCTATTAGCTTTATTGACACTACCAGTGTAAGAATTATATCTAATACATTTGCACATTTTTGTTGTGTATAACTGTATAAATGCTTCATTGACAAGAATAAAAGAAAAATTATGATTTAGTTACCTGCAGTAACTATCTATGGCCTGTCTGGGCCACTGGGCAGATCACAATAAAGTTGCTGTGCAGAGCTTCTCTTACATAATGAATCATACTCTGAAATTACAATAAACATCCATGCACAGTTCTTGATTGTATTTGTCATTAAGGACTACAAGAAATCTGAAAAAAAGTCTGCTGCTGGAGAGATCAGGAAGTTTTGGAATGGGCAATGTCATTAGTCACAGAGCACCTTGGTTCTGGTGCCTGAAGAGGATCACAACCTGAGCTAAAACAATAAAAAGCACAAGTTTTAGTTCCTTTCACATCTCACTGACCAGATCTGCATATACAAAGAGTATATGCAATGAAGTACAACTGAGAGAAACACTGTTAGGAGGGCCAGGGTACAGAATCCATACACAAGAAGGGCATCAGCATTTACTGAATTTCTAACTGTAGGAATAACCATGCTCAAAAACCTCTTCCTTCAGCTGCCACTACCTAGCCAAAGGAGGGTCAGGTCCCTGACATCGGGAGAGAGTCCAAAAAGGAGACAAGGCACAGATCAGTAGAAGAAAAAGGAAGACACTAAAATATTTTGTTGTTGTTCTACCTCCTCGTAGGTTTCTATGTAGTATATTCTGTATCTATGCTGTAATACCTCCCTTGCATGCAGCGATATGAGCCCAAAACATTTTTTAAAACAGTTTTTATTACTGCATGCACAACAGAGATATTCATACATGATTGGTTGTTGCTGCTTTAATCCTCTTGGTGGATGCAAACTGCAGCTTCCTAGTTTCTGGGTTACAGGCAAGAACCAGAGTTGTCTTCCAGCCATCTGGATCATTAGCTGAACACAAAACCAAAAAAAGAATGGAAAGTATTGCTGAAATTGTAATATGCTCCTGCAGGTCTAATCCAGAAATGAAGACCATGGAATACATGAACACACTCCCCTTAAAAGAATGATGACTTGACTGGTTATAGGATCAGATGGAATTGTCTACCCCATAACAAACTTTGTCATGGGCTTTGAGAAGAGCAGGCATAGGCATCTGCGAGTTCCATCATTACTTAGAAAACATGATTTGTTAAATCATGCCCAAATTTTATGGATCACATCTCCATGGAAAATAAATGCAGTTAGATGAGGAAGGATTATTCACTTGTTCTGTCAGCAAGACATTTTTGGAGGATTTAAAGCAGAGAAGGTATATTTGGAAAAACTGGAAATTTACTGATGCATGTACAATGCCTATGAAGGCTTCTGTTTCTCCTGCACCTACATTTCGGGTTTTTCTAAACACTGGCAATAGCTACCCAGCTGCTTCCTTTTGATAAAAGGTTGAAGTGTATTTAGCCAATTAAAAGCTATGCAGATGTTTCACACATAACTTCCAGGCATTTGTTCTGCATGATGAATTTTTTATTACTACAAAAGGTATTTATCAAAAGATGTATTTCCTTAATGTAAACAAGTTAAAGGCTGGAGAAATGCACAACATTATCATAAAATGTGAAAGCAGGCAAGTCTTAAAAATTATATACTATCATTAAGGTGATACACATACTTCTTGCTGTCTACATGCACACCCCCTACAATCCCTACATGCATTTTAAATTCAAAATAGTTTAGTCTGTACATTTCTGCTTTCCAGTAGCACTCATGACCTCATTATTAAGGTACCAGACAGATAAATATTATCTGCAAAGCAAGACTTAGTAATAACCATTTTTCTAGACAGAGTCTAGAGAAAAAGGGTCTTTTATCCCATCCTCTGGAGGAAAATCAAAGCTTAAGACTTCACCAACTTAATTTTGAAATAACTTGGACTAAATGTATCCAGTGCTACTCAATCCTCTGGCACTCCTTTGAATTTCCTTTGGAATATTCATCAAATAACAGCCTCTCAACCGATTTCTTCCAGCACAAAAACACATCCCACTGTTGGTACACCCCCACTCTGTTTCTTTTTAGCAAGGAAACAGAAGGGGCCAAGTCTCTCCTCTCTTTACTGCACCCTAGAGAGGACTAGCTCAGACTCTGAACTTAAACCCACTCCATCCTCACATGCCTCACATCCTCACATGTCATTGTCCCTTTCCATTCTTAGTCTTTTGTGTCAGCCTAAGCAAACCAGACCAATAAATTAGGGACAGGAGGGGGT
>JAAWXA010000006.1:17196387-17265832 GCA_038090715.1 Florisuga fusca | reverse complement strand
GAGGGGTGGGGGGAAGGTGGAAAGGTGGGGGCATGGGAAGAGGGGAAAGAGACAGATGTTTCACTTCTGAGACACATTAACTCCTAACATGTATTAGGTTTAATCCACATGATTTAGCCATGTACATGTTTTAATCCACATGATTTAGTCATTCTTTTATAGAAAATCTGTAAGCTTCATGGTTTATGCATCTGGATTTAACACTATATCCTCTCCACTTCTCCTTGCCCTCTTTTTAAATACAAAAATTGCAGGTGTCAACCAGAAAAAGCTTCAGAACAAAGAGCAGACATAAATACATTAATGTAACTAAACAATAACAATCTAAATAAAACAAGACACACGAGTCTTATACAGCCATATTCCACACTGTTACAGAACAGTTCACTCTGAAGCCATTTGACAGTAGTTAGTCTACAAAAATTCAAAAGACTGAAAGATGCTAGATGACATCCAGGCTATCCTAATACCTACATTAAGTTTAATCTAATAAATAATTAAATAATTTATATTTAGGGTACACATAGGTAAACATAATAGGAAAAAAGTGCTCTACAAATGCCATATTATCAATATTACAATTAAGTATTGCATTAGCTGCACAAGAAAAAGCACCCCCATGACATACCATTTTATAAGAACAGAAGCCTTTTTCAACACAGCAGTAATAAAAAGAATGAAAGGCTAAAGGCTATTTTAGAAAAAAAAAAAAGTGAGCAACAGAAAAGGCTGCAACTATGCAACTACAAATGAAAATAAAAATGCAGCCAGAACATTTCCAGAAGAACACAATTTGTAGTGGAAATGAAAGTGCAAACTTATATCCTCTAGTTTATCACTTTGCCTAGTGCCTCAATAAGGAAGCACAAAAGAAGCACAGGTGTAATACACCAAAACTGACTACAGATCCATCTTCCAGTACGCTTTAAAAGAAAGATCTGCCAGTTCTTTAATACCTAAAGCCTATGAAAGAGACTGATTATTAGCTTATAATATCATGAATTAACTCACTTTCACATACACAGTTACACATTGCAGATACATCAAAATATCTTGTACAGACTTAGTCCAGGGTACAAAAGGCAGACAACTGGAGGTGCTCAAATGGCAAACTTCTGCAGACTTTTCAAAATAAATGCCATACAAAGTGTATTTAACACATAATGGTAATATTGCAAGCAAGCAGACAAGTGCATGTGCAACCCCTATCCTTAAAAGTATTAGCTATCATCTTTGTAAGACATCTTTAGAGAAAAGCATGGCTCAAAAACTCAGTGTGGTTACAAACAAGATTTGACTATACTTTTTATAAAAATTCTTTTCTCAAAAGAGATGCCTGTAGCAATCTTTCCATCCTTCATCAGGTACATAGCACCCAGTAACATTACAGGAGCACTTCTCTACAACTTCCCTTTTACATTTCACCCTGCTTCGGAGAAGGAGCTCCACACAAGCTATCTCCCCATCAAGCAGAGTTAAACCCCATTCTCTTTCACAAGTGCAGTCAACCAGAACAGACAAGTTTGCTCAGATAAAATAAGACATAGTAAATTATGCCATGCGACCTCCACCTACAGTGATCTTGTTTGCTCACTAGAGGAAAGCTAGGACTGATTATGTGCAGCCAATGGTTTACATTCATAGGACAGATAACAGTACATCCTCTCCAGGTCCCAAAAATGTACTTCTGCAGCAAGAGAAGCCAATTGGCTGTATCAGTCTTTAGAACATCGAAAGAACTACCCCCACAAAATGTTTATTTTCACTTAAAAAAAACTCAAATAAAAAACGGCAAAGCACAGACAGCAACACATTAAGGAAAATATAAAGTATAGATATACTTAAAAAAAAAACCAACAAAAAAAAGAGAAATCTGGAATTGTGGGTTACAAGTCCAACAGCTGTGATTAGCGAGCTGTGTGTTTATGTATCTTCCAACATTATAGGAACCACTGGGTGAATATCAGACTGCCTCGATGGCAAGTCTGTTGCATGAAACTTGTTGACAATGTTGTTAAAATAGAAAACTAACATTTGACAGAAAAAACACACCGCCTGTTTTAAATGTCAAATACAGGATTACAAGGCAATGCACAGAAATTCCGGACATGAATTTCGATGCATAATCCAGCCATCTGTCCACCAGTTGTGCAGCAAAATCAAGATAACGCAGAAATCTCCAAAAGGACAGCCAAATCGCCCTCCTTCACTATAGTATTTCTCTGTTCATGAACATGCCCGTGGTAATCGTACTCCGCCTGCAGATTAACCTGGGGAAAATGACACTCGCCACCGGCAAAGCGAGTATTACAAAGGCAATCTTGCCATACCGGCAAGAGAAACAGAGCGCTCAGCTCTGGGTGAACCAGCCTGCAGAGGCAGACTTCGCCGCGCCGGTACCGCCGAGCCTGGCAGGGACTCTTCGCCCAAGGGGGTAGGGGGGGGGGTGCAGGACCTCCCCAGCCCTCACCGGTCGTGAGATGCGAGACGGCTGCTGCCTGAGGGTGAACATGGAGCTGCACCGTGCAGCCGTAAAGTCAAATGCGGTGGAGCGGGACTGGTGCCGCTCCTGACGTCTCTCATCCTCGGAATCCTGGCCCCGCGCAGCGCGGGATCGGTCCGGTCTGCGGGTCCCCAGATACCCTCCTCGTCCAGCGGAGACCCCGCGGAGAGGCACACTCGGCCTCTCGGGAAAACAAAACAAAAACTAAGAAACAAAATCAAACAAACAAAACCTCCAAGAGCTAAACCGAGGTGAGAAGACCCCGGAAGGAGCCGCTCCGAATACAAGGTGAGTACGACCGGCCCCCGGGGACGCAGGGCACCCGGGACACGGGGCCATAATCCGCGCCTCCCCGTCCCATTCCGGATAGCGGGCGCCGCAGCGAAGCAGCGCTGCCCGCCCCGAAGCATGGCCGGGGGCCACCCCGTGCCCAGCCCGGCCACCAGTTGCTCGACCTGAGATGAAGAAGTGGTGAAAGGAGCCTGGGGGCGGTAGTGGAGCCCCGAGGGGAGAAGGGTCCCCAGGCCCACGGGCGATGGGAACTTCCCCCCTCTTCTCCCCAGAGCAGACCGGGGTTGCGCCCGCGCAGCCCTCCGCTTCTCACCTCCTTAAGTTCCTTGGCCACGTCTTTCAGGTCCCCCAGGACTAATTCCAAATCCTCCACGATGATCTTGATCTGCTCCTTCACCTTAGCTTTGGAGGCAGCCGGCGGCCCCTCGGACGGCGACGAGGAGGAGGATGCGGTCCCCTTGGACTGGGCGGACATCCTTCGGGGCAGACCGGCGCGGCCAGGGGGTACGCAGGTCAGGCGAGCNCCCTCCTCCCTGCCAAAGAGCCCGTGGGGGGGAAGGTAGGGTGCTCCATCACCCCGGAGCAGCCCCCTCCCCCGGTGGTCCCCGGGCGCGGGAGGTGGCTGCACGGAGGAAAATATTTCGCCGCCAAAACAGCCCTCAAAAAACAAAACAAAAAACAAAATAAAGCAAATAATTAAAAAATTCCGTTAGTGGCGGGCTCATTGCAAAATTCTTGTCGAGGGAGGCAACGACAGTTCCTGATTCTGGAGAAGAAAGTCGTTATTGGGAGGTGACACTCGCACACTTCTTCACTGTAAAATAACTGCTCTGGCTCCCCTGGGACGATGCATGACCG
The DNA here is from genome assembly GCA_038090715.1 of Florisuga fusca. Taxonomy (NCBI): domain Eukaryota; kingdom Metazoa; phylum Chordata; class Aves; order Apodiformes; family Trochilidae; genus Florisuga; species Florisuga fusca. Next base: position 17,262,180 of record JAAWXA010000006.1, on the reverse strand, counting down.
TTTTGGACTTTGCTGCTGCAACGATGCTATAGGAAGGACGGTGGTTTTTAAATGCCACCGAACTGGTAAAAGGTGCTTGCATGTCCCTGGCTGCCCCTATATACTGCTCTGCGCACACGCTGATTACTAGACCCTGTTCTGGTCAGGAAGTAAAAGCGAATCGCATCAGACAGAAATCAAAACACACATGAGCCAGAACGGCTTTCATGAATATGCTGCCTGGCTCTTTCTCTGAAGTAGGGGCCAGTGCTGGCTTTGAACACACACTTTGCCTAGATTTACTCAGAGACCAGTCTGTGGAGAAAAGGGAAGAGATTGCAAGGTATCACTCATCTTTGGCGTTTTTTCATCTATCTGCAAAAAGATGGCACATTCAGGCAAAATGAATTGTTTTAGCTATTTCTACTTTCTACCATCTATGAACAGCAAGGAGAGGGCATGCATCCAAGTCCAGCTTCAAGGATTGCCGTGCATGGTTGCAGCTGACTTTGATGCAGGAAATGCTTCTGAGAATTTTGGCAGCCTGAGATGTTTTAACCTAGCTAAAACAGAAGGGAAAATGCAGAAACCTCGTGCAGAGCGATGTGTCTGCACGTGGTAAAAATCTCACTTGGTAATAAACAGTTTGTTTCTGAGAAGAGAGTGGGACTGCAAAATGAATAGACAGGGTCTGACAGCAACTCTTACTGTCTTGGGTTAGTTATAATTATCTTTCCACTTTTTTCTACTGTAAAGTCTGTGATATTAGGTTGAAATATTTTTTTAGTGGGCATAAACTGCAATGTCTTTTCCCACAAGTGTCTCACAGACCTTTTAAATAATTTCAAAAAGACCATGTTCAAGAAGAGTTAATTTCTTTCCTCCTGACTTTCCTGAAGTCTTGTGGTAATTTTTTTACATCTCACCAAAGGAACAGCTCTTCCAACATTGACTTTTAATAGCATTCCTGCTGTTTATCTTTTGCTTAACTGTTTCTCTATGAGCAACAACATCATGTGATTTTTGAAGCTAGCAAAGTCATAGTCTGAATTTCCCAATTGCAGTCAGCACTAAATGAGAAAGAAAGCAGCCCACAAATTGTTGAGTTTTAATTAGTATGTTTGAATACTATTCCTCAAAGTCACTGTAGAAAAAAAAAAATCATGAAAAGCTATGAATTACATTATCCTTACAGAAATCAGTACATATCCAGTTTATAGAAAAGAGTAGAAAAAGAGTCCAGAGAGTATAATAGTATATAAAGTATATAGAAAATAGTATATTTTCTGAGAGAAATTAAGGATACTTTATTACAATATACTGTACATACCTATAGAACACATGGCTTATATAGGTAAGGAATGGTTTCTGCTTCATTTCTTCATGAATCATCAGTATTTTCATAAGATTATTATTAGCTTTGCTCTAGAACCTCTAAATTCTGTCTAGCCTGAGCATTGTGAGGTAGACATATTTTTCCTACACAAATGGCTTACTCTTTTGTTGTATCAGTATACAGCCTCTAGACCTCTCTCTGCTAAATATTTTTACTTGAAGGAGGGAAAATTAATTCCTGTTCTATCTCATCAGTTAGTTTTAAGACATGACAAGACTACCCATAATCCTGTGGTTATCCAGTTTCCTTAATCCTGTAATCCTCTTTGGAGAATTCCCAGACTTTTGAAGATATAAATCATGTGCACTTCACGAATCCCTTCACTTCTATAGTGACATTCTTTTAAGAGCTGTGCAGGATTATATAGTGGCTGATATTTTATATTCATCCAAATATCTACTGCTTATCCCTTAAAAAAAACTGACAGCTCTTCTAAGTCCTGAGTAAAGTTCATTGTCCTATTGGTCTTGAAAGCAATTTTATGCCTTTAAAAAATTTGATATACCTTGGTAAACCATGTCTCAGTTACCTAATATGCAGTGTCCAATACCAAGGTTATCTACCAGCTGTTCTAGTTCTTGTCCTTCTGTCTCTGCAAATAAGCGTTATTTAGCAGTGTGTTATCAGTTTATTCTTTCTGAAGTCTTTCTGGTGTACCTTCACCAAACCTGAAGTGACTCATCAGGGAAAAGAGAAGCAGCTCACTGGAAGCCTGATCCCTTTAGGCCATTGAGAAGACAGAGCAGATGCACAAGACATCTCCACAGAAATCTTGGGAGAGAAAGGTATTTTAGAAGTAAAGGCTTAAGACTTTCAAAGTGCTGTTCACTGATCTTCCACTAAGGCTTTTTAATCCAGAGAAAAAGCACCCAAACTAAAACAAAGAACACATCAAGTGAATACGTAGTGAAGTAATGTGGCACCCAACCATACTGTTGCCAGCTGTGATCTAATTAAAGCTCACAGGTTGAGTAAGCCTTGTCCTGATCAGTAATTGGAAAAGACATCTCTCCGGAAAATCTCTCAAGATGCTGCAAAATTTTGTTTTGATGATTCAGTAGATGGCACTTTTTTCTTTTGGAAAAAAATATCCTAGACCTCAGCTCAGTGTTACAAATAGAATGAACTGAACACACACACAGCAGTGATTTTATTGTGCTGTTTGATATTTTGCTATTTATTTTAAGTGCAGAGTCACAAAGAGAGTTGGAAACTATGCAGGAAATCATGAGTAATCATGAAGTGTATATGAATCACAGGAATATTTTTCATGAGAACCAGCCAGACCAGTCATATCAGAGATCGAGTAATATAATTAATTTAATTTTAATCACTTCTCTCTTAGTAAAAAAGCCCTAAAAGTTTATCTGCTTGTTAGAGGCCTATACATACCATAAAACTTTCACACTTATTCTTGTATTATAGCAGAAACCAAATAATCACTTTACAAACTATGTATGTAGAACTGCATCCCACTTTCCCTAAGTCAGTAGTGTTTCAGATACAGTAATTAAAAATTAATTTGCTGTTGCCCATTGAAGGTATTTTGTTTAGGATTTGTGATATTTATCAAAAGTAACAATTGAACAAAGCCTCTTTGGTCAAACAAAATATTTTTTAATTTGGATGTTCTGATATATTTTCATAATTTTCAAAATATTATAAATATTTTTCATTAAAATAAAAAAACGTGAAGCAAAAACACACTTAGCTGAACTACATAATATTGGGAAAGATAAATAAAAAAATATTTTCTATCTTTTAAGTTTTTCCCAAAAGAAAATATTCCACAAGCAAGACAGGGAAGCACTGTAACAGTTAATCTGTCTTTTTCATCCCTAGTGAAACTGTGGAAGAAAGCTTAATTCAATTGCTGCAGTCTTGTGTGGTGGACACATGCTAATTAAAATATTCATTGAAATTTTCAGAATTAATCACATTAAACTTAAATTAAAGGAACTGGTAAAGATACCACTAACTTGCAGTCTAGGTATTTGTTAAGCACAACGTTTCATCTTCTATCTTTTCCATTCTGGGGCTAATCTTTCCCCAGAATGCTCTCATATTTAACTAAAAATTATGTTCTTTTCCTAATTCTTAATCAGTTCTTTAAGTGATGTTGAGCAAGTCATGGTGAGTGCTTACACTCCTAACAGTTAGGAGTTGTAGTTCAACTGTATAGAGGGTGAAAGACTCTTCAGTTAAATAAAAAAATTAAAAAATTAATAGCACATTCTAAAGTGTGGTATAATTAAATGTCATTGTGTTATTTTACTTCGCATGTTATTCCCTTAAAAAGAAGCTCAGGATCTCACAAAATAGATAACATCTGAATAAATTTGTCTTTTTTCCAAACAGCAACTAGCAAACATAAGGGAAGTCAGGATTAAGGGAAAATCATGCATTGCACCAAATTCTTGTCTTACTTCTCCAATCTTTTTCTTCTCAATATCTACTTAAAATAAGGCATATCATATGAGTATTATGAAACTAGTCATATCATACTTTTAGTCTAAAGCTCAATCCACATGTTTCTTGTAAAGGTTTATATATACTGGTAAAGATTGCACAGGGATGTTTATTTGTAGACCAGAACTCTGATCATGGAGCTAACGTTTTAACTAACTTTTAATTAACTAACTTTTAACCTTTTAGCTAACTGGACAGTTTAGAGCATGTTATTTTGCTTTAGAAGTAAAAGTAGAGCAGAGTTTCAGGGAATCCAAATCTTATGTTCATAGTGTATTGTTTGCAATATGTATAATCAGGGTGGCAATAAAAGAAATTACTTAGTCATTTTGGCCTAACTTTAAAAAGATATGCAGTCTGCATTACATATGAATAAAATGTCTCCAACACATTGCTCATGATTAATTACACCAGCCAGGATGAAGTGCCATATTTGTTAACACAAGTCAAAGAAAAATCTGTATGATGTCTTTGTAATGGATTGCCAAGTGCCAAGGTTTATTATAGCTTCATAGGAAAATAAGAAATACTATCTAGTTGGAAGAAAAACTTACTGAAACTAAGTTCTTTTTGAATCATGTGAGTTCTATCAGGCTTCCTTGGTGAGCTGTAAAACAACTATAGCAAATGAACAATCCTCCACGTAGGATATTCCCCAGGCACTAAATTGCAGTGAGCACTTTTTCTGTCAAATTTTAAGAAGTGTATTCCTCAAAAAATGTAAAAAGCTTTGAAAAGTATACAAGAGAAAAAATTTAAATTATCTGTTTTCTGCAAAATAGTCCCTAGATAAAGAAGTGGAGCATCTTACTAAAAAATATTACTATCATTTGTATCTGTGTCTTGTTTTAATTCAGCAGTGATTCAGGTTCCATTATAAAGTTCGACAGACTACAGCCTATGGATCTAGTAAGACAGAATAATAAAACCAAATTCATCCAGAATCCAGATTCTCACAGCTGATTTGATATCACAAACTTTTCCAATTTATGTGAACTTTGTCCATTCTTATGGACAAAATAGCTTCTTATATTGGTAAATAATTATCTGTGTACTGCTTTGACTCAACAACGACCCCCTGCATAGACAAGAAAAGATCCAGAAGTATTAATTTAGTGTTGGAGAATAAGAAAACAGAACTCTATGCATACACATACTTGAAATATGCAGAAATGCATTTGCTGTCACAGTAAACTCTCTGTTCAATTTCCATGATTTTGATAGATAGAATTAACAAAAATATCTGTCTTAATGAGATTTGGTATGAGAAAGATAAATAGGAGGCATGTCAGGGGAGGAAAAACATGATTATGCCACACTTATCTAGTGTCTCTTGAAAATATCCATCTAAATGTTTTTAAAGGATTGTAATAATTGGAAGTATTTTGAATTTTTTTTATTTTCTCTATTGAGTACTTTCTGTATGATTGTTTGGGAATAGGAAATTTTCTTTATTTCTCTTCATAACTGAAATTCAAACAGGTGTCAAGATTGAAAAGGGAAAGGTGGAGAATGTTTCTTCACTAATCCTAAAGCAATAATTTATATTAGTAATTTCTTATGCTTGTTTTTCAAACTCAGTTACCAGAAGTTACATACTTAATCTAATTTTCCCAATATTACTTTTTTGTTTTATAGTTAACTGTCAGCTAACAAATTGGTGCCTTTTTTTCCCTAAAGACCTATTGGTTGTCATCAGATGCAAAGTATTTCCTGTGGAAGAGTATCCTTTTACCACTGGCACTCACTTCAGTAGTATGCTATTGCAAACATCTGGAGCACACAAGAAAAACAGTCTGAATTCTTTCTTAAGGCACCTCAGTCAGAACAGTCCAAGTTAAGAGTGATGCCAGAAATGAGTAACCCAAACGTGGAAAAGGACTAGTGTACAGTAGCAAGAATACAAAGGGAAAAATGGAATTCTCTACATTGCTGGCCTACATCCTTTATTTCAAACCTTTCTTCATCTGCTGGAATTGAAAAAAAAAATTTCATGTGTCATACACCATAAAGCAAAGATGAACATTTACAAATTCAAGGGTTTTATTTTAGACTGATGTATTATCTATCAACAGACTATGAATCTCTGCCACTGCTTTCCGTACTCCACAGATTGAAATGATGTTAAAGCCATAGTGTACACTAAGAGAAAGAAGCCAGAAACATAAATGGGAGGGATCCATTACTCACTGTTGAACATAAGACCAGACTGTGGGAGTGCCAAGTAGTCTCTTGAGGTACTGACTGTTCTCCCAGTAATGGCATGAGAACACACTGGTTCTGTCCATGCCTCACTGACCTGTGCCCATAACATTACAGACCCAAGCACCCAGCAGTGCCATCCAAACTGTAGAAAAATATTCCATATTCCACTCCTTTATTCAGATAATTATAACTGAAAATATGTGATCTTTCCTTTCTTAAGTCTTCACTAATTATTCACTAATATTGACATCATCTGTTCTTATTTTGGACACTAACATTTTGCTATAAAGCTGTTTTTTAATTTTAAACAGTATTTTCTGTAAAACAATCTCCATTCGTATTTCCATAACCAATTTTTCTGGAATCACTCACACAGTTTCTGGCATCCTCACAGGACCCATGACCTTTCCTCAAGATGTCAGCTGCACATTGACACATACTGGTATGTACATATTACATTTCTTTGAGAACTGGTGCCACATATTTTCAAGAAGTATTTTCAGTGAACATGCAGATGTCTCAGCTACCTGCCATTCAGACAAGCTGAGGCTGCCCTTGCTTAGCTCAGCTTTGAATTTACTCTGGAGAGCTTGAAGTTCTCTTCAGCTGTGCTGGGAAAACTCACAACTCTCCTTTCTAGGTAAGATCTATTACTAAGAGATTTTTTCAGAATGAATTTTGTGCCATTTACATAGTAATTATCAACAATTCACTTTGAGCTACTGGTTCAGATGAAGAAGCTCTAGGTACTCTTCTTTCTGTATTGTAACCCCACCCAGAAAGTGCAAAATCAATACAGTGATAGAGTCTTAACTTTTTCATGACCTTGAATATCTGTTTTCTCACAAGTCACTGGAATAGTTTCTGGCCTTTTTAGCAAGCATCAGGAGAAATTATTAGCACTCAGGTAACAGCAAATGGAAGTACTAAGTTCTACCTTACTCTTTTTTGTAATATTTATTTATTTATTTTTAGACAGAATCTGAAATTGCAAAAGCTCAGGAAGAGTATCCAAATCAGACTGAATTTTTCCATTCAAATGAAAACTGGCTGTTTGACAAACCAAGCCTTTAAGCACTTGATTAGTAGGTAAAATGTAGCAAGAAAACTAGTTCTACTTTCAAAAAAGTGATTAGATAATAATTAAACATTTAACTAACATGCTTGACATATAACCTGGATGCCAGACCCACAGTCTACAAGCCTCCTTATTAAGTGAGACAATTTGGCCTAACTACCTGTAAAACTGACTTGTAACACCTCTTCAGTATATATCCAATCTTATCTTTCAACAAGATAGAACTTCTGTCTAAGAAAGTCAGACTGCAATAAGGCTCTGTACGTTACTTTCCCTGAGGTGTGCTCAGTTTTTATGCTATTGTAATTTGGTTCTGTGATAAGTCAATGCCAGACATAGGCTCGTGGATAAAAAGGACCTTATTTTTTACCCAATACACATATGCTTCTGTTTCTAAAGTCTCAGTCCCTACAGTCTAAAATTATATTACTGAATATGTCTATCTAGCTAATAACTATACCTAAATTACTTTTGCTGCAAGTGTTGAGTACCATACTTAGTAAATAGCCGTATAAATCACATGTATTGATTTTTTTAGCATAAAAAATGCTCAATTCAATTATCATTGAATATTCCTGCTTTAGAAGATCTTACACAGAATAACTCAACTCTGAAGGAACTTTTAAAAGTATTAGTGAAGTGAATGAAATTCCCACATATCCTTTACAGTCTCAAGGGTGAGGGAAATCCTATTTTTCCATTAAAATCTGCATTGTTTATCTTAGGAACCTCAAGCCTAGGCTGCTCTCTATCCAGAGATTAGTAAAGGAAAAACAATCTGATTTTTTTTTGGCTCTTGCTGTTGCTCAGACATTTAACATCTGAGGGTACATTATTTGTGTCATTAACACTATTTTGAAGTTTCATACATGAACTTCTATTTCATCTAGAGATAAAACTGTAAAGACTAAAAGACTTAATATAAACATTAATCTGTGCCTCTGATAATTTCCTGACAGATCCAGTAAGACCTGTTTAAAATAATTTATGTTTGTAAATTTGTGATTTCACCAATCTTGTCAATATTTGAATTAAAAAGCAAGCAAACAAACAACAAAGAAAGAGGCACAAAGGACACTAGAAACTTCTTAAAAGTCTGCTCAATTTTGCAAATTGTTTGTAGGGAAGTGTTGATTAAAGTTTCTATAAATATTTCACTGCACTGACCTTCTACTTTGGAAGTTGCATAAACTAGAGACATTGAAAGAAAATACAATCCTAAAACTGTGTATTCTGATAAAGTGTATGATCAAATGAACTTTAGCCAGTTTACAGCTAGTTTGGCCTGCCTTAGCATAGTACTGAGAGCATTTCTCTCTCTCTAGGAAGTTCAAGGGAGTTGCTTTCTTGCTTGACAGACACTGGAATCTAATCCTATTCCTAAGTTTCCATGCAGTTGTGCCTTCTCTTAAATCCACATGTCAATCTACATTTTATAGAAACTGCTGGTCTGATTACTTGTATTTCTGATTTTGGGATCCAAACACTTAGTTGTTTCTTAATAATTTGCTACATCCCAGAGCAGTTAATCAAAGTACAAAGGAAAAATAACTCTAAAAAGACTGAGTTTATATTCTCAATCCTGTTTGTATAGGAGCCAAAGAGTGACCTGAGGTATGAAGGTCCATCATATGAAGCATCCTTTCTTCAGATTTATAGAAAAGATGTACTTAGGTCTTTCTCTGTTCTCACAGAGTATCCCCCAAGTCAAGACAGAAGTCCATTTGTTGTGCAGGTTGTGTGTGGGAGTTATTTAATTTGTGCAATTTCATTCAGTAGAGTGAGAAACAGGAACTTGTAGTTTTTGCTTTTTTAAAGTTTTTTTGACTTCCCCTTCTGTTTTCTGAAACTGGAAGGATATTAATTGAAAAAGTGGGGGAAAATTAATCCCCATTTCCAGAATCCTTTCCCATTAAAATTTATTCAGGTGTTGAAATTTTTATCAAACTTTGTTTTTAATGTGATGTCTTTTGAAGCTGGTCAATGTTCTGATGGTTTAAGATCTGTGGCTGTGCTGCAGCAGTTTATTGTAACTAAATGTTTTTTGCATGTCACAGATTTGAACTCACCAAGCTAAAGAGTAAAAGTTGAGTCTTACACTGCACAATAATAAGAGGTAAATGTAAAAATCTCTTTGATTTTGCATCGTCTTCAACAGGACTGCACACATGTATGAGGTTTAACAAGGCCAAATGCCAGGTCTTACACCTGGGTCATACCAACCCCATGGTAAGCTACAGACTTGGGGAAGTGTGGTTAGAAAGCTGTAAGTTGGAAAGGGACCTGGGGGTGTTGGTTGGCAGTGGACTTAATATGAGTCAATAGTGTGTGCAGGTGGCCAAGAAGGCCAATGGCATCCTGGCTTGTATTAGAAACACTGTGGCCAGCAGGAATAGGGAGGTGACCGTCCCTCTGTACTCAGCTCTGGTGAGGCCACATCTTGAGTCCTGTGTTCAGTTCTGGGCACCTCACTATAAGAGGGACAGAGAAGTGCTGGAGCGTGTCCAGAGAAGGGCAACAAAGCTCATGAAGGGCCTGGAGCACAAGTCCTGTGAGGAGTGGCTGAGGGAGCTGGGGGTGTTCAGTCTGGAGAAGAGGAGGCTGAGAGGAGACCTCATGGCTCTCTTCAGCTGCCTCAAGGGAGCTTGGAGGGAGGAGGGAAACAGCCTCTGCTCCTTGGTGGACTGTGACAGGACCAGAGGAAATGAATGTAAGCTGTGCCAGGGGAGGTTTAGGAGAGATGTTAGGAAACATTTTTTCACTGAGAGTGTTGTCAGGCATTGGAATGGCCTGCCCAGGGCAGTGGTGGAGTCACCATCCCTGGAGGCATTTAAAAGGCATTTGGACCTGGTCCTTAAGGACCTGGTATAGTATTAAGATTATGGTGTTGGTCAGAGGTTGGACTGGATGATCTTGGAGGTCTCTTCCAACCTAAACATTCTGTGATTCTGTGATTCTGTGTACAGATAAAAAGGCAAGAATATCAGATCATTGTATATCTATCTATATATGTATATACATATAAAGGGTCTATTCAGAATTATCTGCCATGGGTCTCATATATATAATTTGGAGCAAGATGACTCAGCTTTTTTTTTCTGCAGCACTGCCAAATCAGACATTAGGAAGCTTTCTAACTTAGCTTCTGTTTACTTTTTGTCTTACAGAAGATACACATGATAAGCCATGAGATTCAGAGTTTTAAGTTCGTGTATTTATGGTTGCTTTTACTTAGTACTTGGTAAAACATTGCTGTCATGGCTGCCTTTTAACCATTGGAGTGTTCCCTGTTTCTGTGGCCCTTAGACACCAGAGGAGGGATTAGAGCCCAGCTTTTGCACTCCTAGCAAGAAATTCTGATTCACAGGATTAAACCCATACAAGCTTTGAATGCCTATTGAGCTGATGTTTACAAATAGGAAACTGTCTTTTGAGATAGGTTAAAAGCACCTCAATCCCTGGACTTTTGAACAGGGCTTGTCAAACAGAAGCCATATACTGAATCAGACAAAGAGGATCAACTTTAACACTCAGTGATGCTTAAGGCTGGCTTTGGCCACAAGAGAAAGGAAATGACACAGTTCTCTATCACTCCATGTATGATGGCCCCTGGAGGTGAAGGCAGGGCTTGAGCAGGAAGCAAGCAATTAGTTCCACCTTCTGGAGTGGGGCTTCTGAGTACCTTAGGAACAGGTATTTAGGCTCCTAGTTTTTTACGTACAGATCTTTGAGAGCCAACAGACTTACATGTGGGTGGCACCTGACAAAAGGTCTGAGTGTGGAAATGAGTGGAAGAGAATATTTTCATTCCTGTTAAACTCTTTTATGTTCTGTGTTTGAAATTTCAGAAATTTTGGAATTGATATTTGCAAGCTATGAAAAAGCTCAGAATTATTTTTGCAACACATCATCAGTAGGGTAAACTAATCTGTGTCATGAAGGTCTAGCCCAGCTTACATTCCCTATTATGGATGAACAATCCAGCACTTTGTGAATTTGTCTTTTAAAAACATCAGTATTTTTAAATTTATGCAAGGAGGAAGTGTGTCTTAAAAGTTATTGTATTCTTGGAACTTTATAATAAAAAAGCTGCATAAAACTAAACAAATAGTCTGGTTTTGTCATTTGTCAACATTTTAAATACTGCTGCCACACTCTTGATAGGTTTGAAGGTTGAGAGGAATAGTCTCTAAAGTGAGAAGAAAGTCTGTCAGTCCTATCTGCATTCTTTAATATTTGTTTGACACTGTAACTAGATGATCTTTAAGGTGCCTTCCAACCCAAAACCCAGACCAGTCTGTGAGTCTGTGATAAGAACCATATGAGGACTTAACGAAGAGTCATAACTTACATGCTTTTCTCTAAGACCAGATTCACTTCCATTGTTACACTTCTGTTTCTCTTAGGTACAAAATGGTGACTTTAGAGAAAACATTGTTGGCTCAATTGTTTAACAAGATGAAATACTAGAAACTTTCAATATCCAGGATGTAATTCCTTAGAAGATGTCCAAAGTACTCATGTTTGATTCCAACTGGCATGTCACATACTTCTGCCAGAGTCAAGACCTGAAAAGGTTCATTCAGTAAGTGCAGAAAGTTTTCTTGCATCAGACAGTCACTTTTTTTTTTTTTTTTTTTTGTTCTCATGACAGTACTACTGTCTCACAAAATTATTTTATTTCTCTGGTTTTGTTCTTTTTAACTTGATTCTTATTCAGATGTAACTTTCAGTCCTTAGGGAGGATAATAAACCTTAAGGTTATACTTGTTGATAGTGTACTAATTTTTGTGACTTTTTGTATGTTATCTTTGGTTGATATGAGGCAATGCATTAAACAAACAAAAAGATTGATTATAGGTAAAAATTTTAATCGACACAAAAATTGATTTCATAAAACCACAATGACTAAGCTATAATCATTAACATCTTTACTGAATCAAAGCATATACTTAACAAAAATTATTTTCAATCTATGAATGCATTATATCAAATATTGAATAATATACAGAGTCCTTTCATAATGAGGAGAAGGTCATTGCCCTACTCTTCAGGCTATAAAATCAAACTACTTTCGCCTCTTTATTACCCTATGAATATTGATTTTTTTCCTGCTCAGTGTCATCCCTTCCTTCTATAATTTTTTAGCTTCTATAATTTTTTAGTCTACAGCTTGTATACCTTGGAGTTGATGTCATGGTGCTCAAACTTTTGCTTTTTTCACATTCTTCTCAGAAGTTAGACATACATTTAACAGTATGATTGAATAGGTCTATTTTGTCACAAGGGCGACAGACAGAAGTTGAGAACAATCAACTATTACCAAACTAGTTTTCTGACTTGCAATCTGTTCACTACCCCTCTCAAATAGTATTCAGAGGAGATCAAGAATGCCTTTGGAATTTGTCTTGATGAAGCAAAATATCCTTAAAGTTCTGAGAGGTGGAACCCCATGAAGATACTAGAACATGTTATGAAGCTGTCATGCACAGATCAAGTTTCAGGTATGCTATAGATTATCAAAAGGTCTTCAGAGAACAGCTGTTGTTGAACATTTGTCTGATTTCCTAACATTATTTAGACACCCCAGTGTCAGAAATTTTTGATATGATGTTAAAGTGTAAGAAGACTTAAATCTGCATCTTTGGGGACAATTCCTTTATTAAGAATGTCATTGGAAGTGATCCTCAAGATTTCTTCAGTTTCGAGCCACAAAATCTCTCCTGGGTAAAGTTGTGGGCTAAACAGACAGTAAAAGTTATTCTGTGAAGATTCAGGTCAAGTGTATGGCACATGTGGTATCAGTGATGCACTACACATGCAATATATTCAACATTTCTCAGTCAGCTTGATACAAGCATTTACTTCCATTTTAAATTTCCATACACATGGAAAAGATCCTCCGTAGTGGTCTGGTATACATTAAATATTTAGGGCTGCCCATTTTTGTTCTGCTGTTTTCATAGATTTGAGCTGTACACAGGTTGCAAATCAGAGAAAGTCTTCTCTTTCTGATAGCTCTCTCATATCTGCCATCTTGTCTCAGGTTTTATGAATCCTTTAACACAATAAGTATTGTTGTGTGCTGTCAATGATTGTCATATTGTCAGATCATACCTCCATCCTGGTATAGATATTCACATACCACTGATCTCGTATAAGCAAGTATTAATGGCAAGTTTTAAGTAATTGTATTAATCCCTTGCTCTCTTTTTGTCAGGGGTGCCATGCTTGTACTACCCTCCTAACTGTTGACCTATTCCTTTGCAAGAGGTCCATCAGTCACAGTGTCATGTTACCTAATTTTGTTGATGTTTTGAGCAAGCCAAACAGTGCTCACAGCAGTCACAAGATGTGAGTTGCTTCACAGGGGGAAGGGATAGACATACAGTCTCCAGGACACAAAACAGCTGGAGAGGAGCTGCTGCTGACAAAGCAGTCAAACTACAGTCTGTGGCTATCTGCATAGGGACGGCACAACAAATTAATGGTTATGCATCCCTGTCTAGCACTGAGTTTTCTAACTTGTGGAAGTCATGCTGTGCCTTCAGTCTTTTCTGTTAAAACTGTTTGAATACTTTGAATAATTATTTTTGATCTCTAGACAGAAAAATCCAGGACAGGGGATCACACATGCATAATGATAAAAGCATTTATTTGCAGATGAAGCCTCCATCGCTCATTTCTAATCTTAGAAGTATTATTCTTAGCCCTCGGGACTTAAGCACAAGTCTCATCTTTTACACAGTCAATTGCACTAGCACGAACTATTTAAGAAACTATTTTTAAGCCACAGCCTGACACACATTCACACACACACACAATCAGAAAATGGAGTTAACAGATAAATGTTTTGCTGCCAATGTGTTACATACAGTGTATGTGCACTGAGTGGAGTGTTGTGTATTATTAAAAGACAGAGGCAAAGATACACTTGAATTACTATCAGTTCTCAACCTTTGTAAAGACATTCTTCTTTTCAACAAGCACAATAACAGGTATTCCTTCCTAAGACAATGTATATTTATCTTTTTAGATATATTTTTGTTGTCTGCTCTCTGACGGATTTTTAACAGGTAAAGCTGTAGTCTGGGGTTTTTAAAATTCTTTCCAGGAAAAGGAGATAAAATTCAGTTATTGTGGGGAGTGCCAGTAAGGACATGACATTGAACGTTAAAAAGCTGGCTTAGTTTACCTCGGTGGCAAAGTATAAAGTGGCAGTGAGTGCCAGCAGGCAGGCAGTGTGCTTGCAATCCAGATGAGAGAATCTGAAGGCCTTTACTGGATCCTCCTTTTGTCTTTCTGCAAACACCAGCTGAAAGATTGCAGGTAACCCCTGGGAACCTCCAGTGAAGATCTGTGAGGGCACTTTGAGGTTTGAAGCAAAAGGAGATATCCCAAGGCTTGATGTGTGTCCTGAGGAGGTCATGGAAAAGATTCTGTTATGAGCAGCTCTGAGAAAACAAAAAAAATCTTTGAGAAAACAAGAACTGACATTTCTGGAGCTGCAAGTAGTAGAGCTATGGATCACTTCAAACTAAGAATAAATAACAGATAACACTGCTTCTTTTTTTCCCTGTCACTAATGCCCTCCATTCTTTACCATACTGATTTCAGAAAAGGAACCCTGCCTGGAACTGAGAAAGTAATTGTTGTAAACTCTTTCAAAAGCCAGCACAAGGATTATTTACTCAAGAAATTGCAAGACCTGGCTTCTGAGACCTGACCCAAAAGGACAGATTGTATCCTCATGCAGAGAGACAGTTTTAGTGAAAGAGGCTTCTCATATCTCTGGGTGAATGAAAGCATATTCATGTATGCCATTTGTACAGAAGAGTTTATATTTTTAATTCCTATTTGAAATGAGTGTAGCCTGGAGCAAATAACTGAATTCCTACAGAGAAGTGGAGATGAAGATTAAATGCTTCCAAATCTAGAAGATGACCAGTTGCAGACCAGACTCACAAATGCTTACCTGTCCCTAAATACTGAATAGGAAGTTTGAACACTGAACCCAAACAGGTCAATTCAAGAGCAGTTAGGAGCCTTCCATTAATTTGTGCCATGCAGAGGTTAAATCTTTTTTGCTGACTTACTCCTGAACTTCCACTTCTTACTTAAATAATATTTTGTTTAGATAAAACCTTGCTTTTCACATCTCAAATCTTGGCTTCAGACAGCTATATCACCTAATACTAACAAAAATGAAATATTTACTAAGCAGATTTAAACAGATTATCTCAAATTGAAACTGTTAAAATTTAAACATTAAAAAAAAATATACTAAAAGCATTAGTAGGGATTTACAGTAATATTTAAATAGCTGTGTCAGGCCAGAAATGCCAGCTGAATAAATCTTTTTAATTCTTGAATGACATGGCAAATCTTTTACATTTGAAAATCACAGGATAAAATATTTTAAGCAGTATTATGTAAAATATTTATGTTAGTTTAATTAAACTTCAACAAACTGAATATATTCCTTGTAAATGCGTGTTACTACCACATGTATTTCAATAAATAAGGAATGCATCCTCTTGTCACAGAACTGTGTGTTCCAGCAACTCCAGCTTTCCCAAATCACACTTAAAGTGATTGAACCCATCTAATTTGCACTAAAGAGCAATGGAAAATTAATTTAACAACACATTAGGTTTCACACATGTTTGCAATAAGAGTTGTTTTAAATTACTTAATTAGAACAGTTTGTCAAACTTACTGGAAACTAGCATAATGGCATTGCTGCAGCCACAGGAGTCAGAGGGAGGTTGAAAGGACTAGTAGTGGAAGGAAGAGAGCAAATGCTTTAAAATTCTTGAACGGTTTAACAGTTCTAGAAAAAAAAAAAAAAAAAAAAAAAAAAAAAAAAAAAAAAAAAAAAAAAAAAAAAAGAAAATTCGATTTCTGAAATGTATTTCATCCTCCATAAACTGTAATTTGTAAATCTGGTTTAAGCCATGCTACGTATCTCACAGAAGCACCACACAGAACAAAGGAAAAACATACATCCACTGCCTTGGTATTTCCTCCATGGAATTTTCCACCTGAACTTTAGTTACCACCAGTGTTCCACAGAAGTCCTTCTGACACAGTATGGAGGGAAGGATGTTAGAAACATGTCATAACCATCACCAGCAGTGATGATCAACAAATGTGTCTGGAATTCAGATGAAAAAAGATTACTGTGAATTTTGGTGTTGTCCCCACCGCAAGTTTCTCTTTTCATTTCTGAATACAGGCTCTCCCTGCTCTCAGGTTCTTCACTGGACAGCAGCTAGTAAAGAATTTTAAAAGCTTGCCAAACACACCTTTTTTTTCCCACAAGCTCACTAACCTTTATTCAAATGGTTCATCTCATATATTCCTGTTTCAGGAAGCTTTCCATAGTATCAGCATTGATCTGGCCACACCATTGAGTTTAGCTTCTTCAGACCACCCATTTTGATTTTCACCTTTCATTATAGCTGTCCCTCCTCTTTTGAAGTAACTCTAGATTATGAATGTTGTTTGACTCAACTTATGAAGGAAAATAATAATTTCACATTTTCCTTGCTTTTAAACAGACTGAGGGGATATCTTTCACTAGATAATTTTTCAGCAGCTGCTTCTTCCTAAACCCATTATTACTGGTTTCTTATCCCTTCAAACATACTGTCACATCAGCAGCATGACATTCAGAAGTGGGTTTTTTTGTTTGTTTTCACAGTGGTTTGTATTCCTCAGAAATCTAATACTGTGACCATAATGTGGAAGTTAACCACACTGATGAGCAAGGATCCAAATAATAAATGTACCTCAAAGCATTTTAAACATCAAGGAACAATACACAGTAACACATCTTGCTGAGCTAGTTTAAAAGATATTTAGGTATTTAAAAACATAAAACACATTTCAAGAGACACTCATATATATTAAGAAAACTAATTATCATTGCAGGAAATGAGAGTTGGAGGTGTATGTTTTAGAATTTCTGTAAATACTTGAATGCTAGAGATTAATAAAAAAATTGAAATTTATTCCCATTGGAAGTTTCATTTTAAAGAAATACCTTTCAACTCAAAAGAATTCAAAGCCATAGTTTTTTGTTTTGGTTTGGTTTGGTTTGGTTTTGGTTTTTTTTTTTTTTTTTTTTTTTTTTTTTTTTTTTTTTTTTTTTTTTTTTTTTTTTTTTCAACTTCCAGTTTTGCTATCTTCAAATAATGTTCACAGTTCATTAGTCATAAGACCTCACCAATTAGGTGGATCAGCAGACTGAAAGGTTTAGGAAAGCAAAAACTTGCTTACTACTAACAGAATAATATTCTTCATAGTTCCATAACGGGCAAATTTTTCCTCCTTCACCTGTAATTAAAAACAAACAAACAAACAAAAACACTAAATCTTTCTTGGGACAGGCTAAAAATGGACAGAAAATTCCCATTCAAATACAAGTTGCTTCTCTTATGCCTCAATGGTGAAGAATTTAATTTTTTTGGACTTTATATTTCTTAATTTTATCCTCTAATTTTAGGTTTTGCATGTGTTCTTTATCACAGAGATGCTTAGTAGACTCCCTCTTTTGATTTGTTTTTTCCATGAATGTAAGAATACAAAATAATACACAAAAGTCAACAGTCTGGAGCTACAGATATAATTGTAATTAGAAAATCCAAAAATTTAAAATGAAACAGAAAAATTGAATCAGGAAAAGAACAGCTAATGTCAGCATCAGTCTCCCTCCCCTTCTATTTTTTTCCAGAAAATGAAGGTTTTATGATCCTTCCTACCACAGATCCTGTCTTAAAAAAAAAAAAAAAAAATTTTTTTGCATAGTCTCCAGAATCAGCACTGAGTTTCAATCACAGATGGAGTGAAATAGGGAGCTCTTGTGCCTGTCTTACTTACATATGTCTTTGCTCAATCAGAATTTACAGTTATTAAGTCTGTAGTATGGGTTTTTTCCCATCAGCACAGTCTTTAGAATTAAACACTTCTGTGCTGAGGACAGGCTGTTTTACTATTCCTTACTTTCTTTAAATTCCATTTTAAAAAATTGTTCTGAAGCTAGAAGGCTACTTTGATTTTTAGTCTCTGGAGAGAGTAAGAATATTGTATTAGAATTTAAGCAATGGAGAGCACTAGCAAGATTAAATCTGGTCTAGAAGGAAGGTGCTCTGGAGAAAAATTTAAAAAAACTTAAAACTTGAGAAAAACAAAACAAAAACAAAACAAAACAGAAACCCCCAACAACAACAACAATAAACCCCACAAAAATACACACACACACAAAACACACCACACCAAAATCACCTACCAAGGACAATTTTTAGGATAAAGTTAAAATTCTTGTGTTCTTAAAAGCAGCTGTTTTTTCATGAGATTGTCCTTTTTTTGTTTGTCTGTAAGGTATCTTTGTGATTCCTAATGAAGAATTTGTTTCTCCATTTCTGCTTTGAAGCAGAAAGCACAATTTGTGTTCAGTTGCTGGACAGGAAAAAAGAAAACAGGAACAATCCTTTAGGGAAGAGGTGATATCAAATAGAAGCCAGTGGTCATGTATTGCTGATCATGAGTAGCAGGGAATTCATAGAATGACAAAGAAATATAAATTTGTTTATGTGACAGCCAGTTGTATAATTTGTCTGCTGTAATTTTTCTTAAGAGATCTACCTACATTGCTACAAAAGGATTTGGTTAAAAAGATTAACTTTTTTGAGAAAGCATTTATACTCAGCTCACTGTGCATTTGAGGCTTGTGAATCTTCAGCAGGACACTAATGGCTACTTAGCAAGTAGTCTAGTAGAATTAGTGAATGAAGTACATTAGTAACGATTGTTTGTACAGCTAGAGAATAAACTGGCTATTCGGTTGTCCCAGGATCATGGCGAAATCTTTCAAAGTCTGATACTTTTTACTGGATGCTGACCTAAAAGACACTATTAGCAACCAGTCTTTCCACATACACTAGGTAAGCTTCAGCAGTGCAATAAATGCCAGGTCCATGAAATAGTGAGGAACTTCACTGATCTGAAGGATGTTGGTCCATTCTCATTCTGTAATACACTGTCTTTGAGATTTGGGGTTCTTAAAAAGAGGTGGAAACAAGGTGTGGTATGAACACTCCAGATGACTGCCTAGCTGTAAACAGAAACTTCTCCAGTTTTGACAGAGATGTCACATCAAAATGCTTTCATTTGTTTATAGGTTGTATCCACCTTAAATGCAAGATAAATTTTTAGAGCTACTATACAGGACATTTAACCCAGTAATCATACATACTGGTTTTTTATTATTACATGCTATCAGACTTGTTGAAATATACATTAAAATTTACTAGGAAATATGTCTTTCTTAGTGCAGAATAATATAAATTTAAAATGGAAAATACTTTTGTTTGTAATATTCAGGGTGGGACTTTTTTGGGGAAAAAAATATTGGAGTGTTGAAATTGCAGAGATAGACCATGAGAGAAGATAGCTATGCCTTTTCAAAATGGACTCTAAATTCTCTCTCTCCCCCTTTTTTTTTAATTGTTTTTCTTGTAGAATACTTGATTATTCCATTGGTTTTTAGATAGGAATCT
This sequence comes from Florisuga fusca, assembly GCA_038090715.1. Taxonomy (NCBI): domain Eukaryota; kingdom Metazoa; phylum Chordata; class Aves; order Apodiformes; family Trochilidae; genus Florisuga; species Florisuga fusca. Next base: position 17,242,490 of record JAAWXA010000006.1, on the reverse strand, counting down.
GTGCTCCTCCGAGAGAATCCCTAGGCATCTGCCACTGAAATGGATGATAAACGTCAACTCACTGATCATGACAAGAAAACAAATTCAATTTATTAAAATAATCTGTGGTAATTAAAAAACCCCCACATCTTAACATCTCAGTAAAGTAGTAGACAGGGCAGTAAATTAGTCTTGGGTCAAATAAGTTTTCTGAAGAGGAATGGAGACCTTATGCTAGACACATAGTAGTAACTACCTCTTTCTTATGTATAGGATTTGTTAACTATTTTTTTCCAGAGAGAAAGAGAAAAAAAGAATGGAGAGGGTAGATGGAGAAGAAAGAAACAGGTACAACTATTCAGAGTAAAATCTTCTGGAGATGCTGGGATGTGAAAAATCTTTTTGGAGAAGAGTGAAATTAAATACATTTTTGAAAAACTAAGCTTTAATTTTTGAAAACTGAACTTCATGAGTTTATTGACTTCTTTCCACATGTTAACAGAAAGCAGACGAGTTGTAAAAGATTGTGTTTTGTATGCAAGTATATTTAAAACATGCTTTCTAAACAGTATAAATCAAGCTACATTTTACAGGAAATTGTACCTTTCCACTGCCACTAAGACTAGTGAAACTCTACATCACACCATGATAAAAATGATAGTTAGGGTATCATCCAATGATACTTCTTTTTAATGCATATAGAATCATAGAATCGTGGAATCTGCTAAGTTCATCAGTCCAGCTTCTGTTCCTGACCCCCAAAATTACACCATGTGCATGAAGCATTATCCAAATGCTTCTTGAACTCAGGCAGGCTCGGTTCTGTGATCGCCCTGGGGAGTTTGTGCCACTGCTCAAGTGCCCTCTGGGTGAAAAACCTTTTCCTGATATCTAACCTAAACCTACCCTGATTCAGCTTTCAGCCATTTCCCTGCAGCCTGTCTTTGGTCACAGGAGTGAAGAAATCAGTTCCAGTCCCATCTCTTCCCCTCATGAAGAACCCATGGACTTCACTGAGGTCAACCCTCAGCCTCCTTTGCTCCAAACTGAGCAATAAAAGTGACTTCAGCTGCTTCTGGTAAGTCATAAGTTCTAGACCCTCCATTGTCCATTTTGGTCTTTGGATTATCTCCTACAGCTTCATGTCTTCTCTATACTGTGGTGCCCAAATTTGCACACAGGTGAGGCTGTACCAGTGCAGAGTAGAGTGGGACAATCCCCTCCCTTGGCTGCTGGCAATGCTGTGCTTGATGCACCCCAGGACATGGCTGGCCCTCCTGGCTGCCAGGGCACGCTGCTGTCTCATGTTCAATTTGCCACCAACCAGGACGCCCAGGTTCCTCTCTGCTGTGCTGCTCTTCAGCCACTCCTTCCCCAGTCTGTACTTGCCACCAGGGTTGCCCCATCCCAGGTAAAGAATTCAGCACTTGGCTTTGTAAAACACCATGTAGTTGGTGGCTGCCCATCTCTCTAACCTGCAGGGCCTGTCTGCCCTCAGTGGAGTTGACCACTTCTCCCAGTTTTGTGTCATCCACAAACTTGCTTAAAATTTCTTCCAGTCCTATGCCCAAGTCATTGATGAAGATGTTGAAGAGGGATTGGGACAAGGATAGAGCCCTGTGGGATGCCTCTAGTGACTGGTCACCAGCCTAATGTCACCCCACTCACTGTCACTCTTTGTGCTTGACCTGTGAGCCAGTTGCTCACCCACTGTATAGCACAGTTGCCCAGCTTAATGCTGGACATAATTATCTAGGAGTATACTATGAGACACTATCAAAAGCTTTCCTGAAATGAATTTTTTTCCTGAAATGAATTTTTTTCCTGAAATATGCCAAGAAATTACCAGTCTTCTCCAAACTAAAAGGAAAACATGCTAAAAAAATCACCTTTGGTTCTTCATTTAGATCGTGTTTTCTGCCTTCCTGGATGGGAAATTTTAGCCTTCACAGCCCGTAGCATGGAAAGTGCTATAGAAATATAAAATATTACAGCTCTGCAATGTTTAAAAAAACATTTATCAGGGTTATGAATCATATCCAGCACCTGTTTTCACCACTTTGATGATATATTATATTTATATGATTGAGTTATTGTGAGCAGCATCATGTAACAATTTTTTTTTTTAATAGATTTGATAAAATTAAGAAAGATTAACAGAGTAAAGGTGTTATCCCTCCCAATAGGATGATTATGGTTTTATACAAACTGTAATACACTATTAGAGAAAGTATCTGGCCCTGTCTTTCAGAAAACTTCAGAAGATTGTGATTTTTTTTTGGTTTTTTTTTAATGTGGACAATGCTGGCTTAGTTGAAAGTAATATTTTCAACAAGAACAACACTGAATACATTTTGGATAAAAAAAAAATGATATTACTATTTTCAGTTATTGACAATCCAGGGCAGAGCAAATTCCCTGACTTGCTCTAAGTGACAAGATTTTAGGGATAGCCAAACCATCCATGAGAGAAGGCTGGTAAAGAGAAAGAGATGATGAAAGGCGTTGCAATACTTTCCCTCAGGTTAGACATGCGGTTTGTTTACACATGGCAGTGAAGATATCAGAAGAAAAGCAAAGACATAATATCTCAGCTGTCAGTGACAAATATTTCCAGTACAGCTACATGGATATGAACCAGAACTGGGAATACACAGTGCTATGTCCTGTGGGTGAAAACATGTAGTGGTATTATCAAAGTTTTTGCACTCTAAGACTCAAGAGGCTTTCAGAACAAAGATGGATTGCTCAAGATCCCTCTTTCTAAAGTATTCTGAATATGTTCTGGCCTAAGTATTTCTATGCAAATGTTTTGTCTACAGGAGCACAGTGGGTATTTATCCTAAGCCCAACAGATGTGAACAGAGAAACGGGGAAATCAGAAGCGTATTTATCAGGCATATATTTATAAACATATTGATTACAATATAATTACAGTGGCTTAATTACTTAGCATGTAATATTCAATTAAACCAATTTGTTTCATTTGATCCCTGGCAGAAATCACAGGAATCCCTGTCACAGGAAATCTACTGTATTGTCAACTGCTCTACCAAGCAGGGGTCTAAACAGCTGTAATCTAATGAGTTCAGGTCTGTTCCTCCACATATGACACTTAACCTTGCAGAAGTCAATATTCTGCAAGTGTACACTCCAGGCACTAGCTTTGCATTAGCTTGTAATACAGGCCACTGCACTGGAGCCAGACTTGGGATCAGAAAGGTTATTTTTGTTTTTAAACATTTCAGGTCAGTTTTTCAGTAGGGCTCCAGTTCTATGAAGTCAGAGATTTCACATGGGACCACGTGAGTACTCATAACCTACTACCCTCACCACAGTATTGAAATCCCTTCCAAGCTGCTAAGGAGGAAGGAGTACACAGTGCAGAATTCTCATCCAGGGTACAGACCTGCACTGCTGGTCCCTGCCCTTTGTGTTTCAGCTGCATCCTGGGAACCTGTGTTTCTACAACATACACTAAACATGAAGCCCCTTTTGATGACAGAACACAACTCCATTGCCACGGTTTTCAAAAGATATGTAAACAGAGCTGGGCTAAGTCTTGGGATAAAGCAAGGAGTACAGCAGAGTAAAAAAAAGTTTTAAAGTATTTTGAGAATTATCTGTTTCTTCTACTGCTAGTACAGAAGTCTTTTAAATTACTGTGTAAGAAGCAAAAATTATTTTTCTGGCAGTTAAAGAATGCTGCTCTGCTATCAAATGATCACTAATTAAAGTAATATCTCTGAGGGATTTAAGAAGATAGAACCCTTATCAGTAAGATTACTTTATTAAATAGATTGTATTCTTCATTTGGTCAGCAGATCAGGGTTGCAAAAACACAAAAAAGTGTTTAATACTAAAAAAAAGATCTTTTAAGTAAAATATGATTTTGCCCTGAATGAAACTGTATGAAATTGTCTTTTTTCAATCAACAGATCACGGACAGAGTGAATGTCTCTTTTGGGGCCGGTGTAATTTGACTCATGCTTAGTAGACTTAGTCAAGATACAGCTATAAGGTTATTTGTGTGGAAAAAGTCTCAGTACATTTGAGAAGGGACTTTAATTCATTCATATCAAAGCTTTTATTTGCCATCCTGGAGGATGTTTGCAGGGAAAGAAATGAGAAATAGTTTCCCCTGTAAGTCTAGCAGAAGGAGAAACGCAGATATGAAACAACAGATTGTCTTTAGCCATAGCAAGAGAACATTGAAATTGAAAACAGTGGTACTCTGCATAGAATTATAAATTACATGATGACCAGATTCACTATTTCATAATCCAAAAATTGGTCAGCTTCAAGGATGCTTGGCAGGTTTAACACACTGCTGTTTGGTTTCCATAAAAATGTCTAGCACTCACTGGGCTTTTATGAAGCATACCAAAATGTCTCTCCGATGCATGTGATCTGAAAGGCACATATGAAAGTTACATACTTCAGTATCATTGATCATGGGATTCATTAAACAAACAAACACAAAAATAAAATTGAGGCTTCTGGGACTGGCGGTGAACCATTTAGGAGTAAAAAATTGTTTTAATCATATTAGGTGAGTGTTCAAAATATTAGCTGAGATACCCATACTGGAAGAATTTGAAAACTGAAATACGGAAGGATTAAACCTGGAAAACACAAACCAGTAAATGGCATAGTTTCTGAGTAGTAAGGTATTCAGAATTGGAGTAGACTCTCCAAGAAAGCTTCATTAGTTTCTGGAGTGTATACTATTTTTGGAGAATACTCTGTAGGTAAAATATTAAATTATCCAAATTGTTTTAATATATTACTTAATCCAAAGGGGAAGAGGAAGTTACACAGCACAAACTTTCCGCAACTTTTTTTTTTTTCCTGGAAGTCCTCACATGTATCACAGCACATTTACCTCATGTCACCAGACCACATTATGAAAAGAAGATTTGCTGTATTCTGCTTTAAGAGTTTCTTTGTATACGTAGAAGTATTAAAAAAAAAAAAATTGCCGATAAACGACAACAAGAAACATATACTTTTATTGCCTTTTTTTGCAGGATCAGCAAAGTGTCTAGCATTGTACTAAGGGCTCCTACTCCTCCTCAAGTGTAAGAAGATTTGCCAGCAATTGTCTACAGTCCTCTCTGATGCAATCTTTGGAGGCAGGCAGTGTTTCAGATACCACAAAAAGTGACCAAGGAGAAGTCCACCTGATACCAATTGCAAAAGTTTGAGAAGGTTTTTTTCAATAACAAAAATCCTACTGATCAGGTATTAATGTTGTATAATATTTTCCTTGGCACCCTCATTAGCCAATTCGCTGATTATACTGATCAAACAATATTAAATATATCTAATTGTTTTTTCCTCTCATTTGTAAAAAAAAAAAGATGTTAACAAATCTTCAGGTTTTTTGTCTTTTCTGATGTTTTTTCCAAAACTATTTTACTAGTAATTTTTTCACTTTCTTGCCTATTTTACTTTCCTTCTGCTCACTGCAAATAGATTTTAATCAGAGAAGCCTTTATGGGTGGTTGCAATATCCCCTGTAATTTTACACCGACTGCTTTGTTTTTGTCTTCTTTCAACTTTTTTATGACTCCCAGTATTTTCCCTTTCCAGATTGTTTGTGTTCCTTAAAAGCTTTCTTATTGTCTGTAATAACATTTTATGTCCTCTAACCACATTGGTCTCTGTTTTCCCATTTCCTGTTTAAGTTTTAAAAGAATAAATTTCTACTATAACTTCTACAGAAATATTTCTGTATCTTCCACTGCTCTGGAGGTGACTTCACAGACATTCAAGGATTCAGCATTTAGTGTTCTTTGAATGAAAAGCATTATTTTTAACTTTCCTGAGTATTTCCTCACTGTTAGAAATCTGTACTATGATATTTCTATCTAGCCTGATTACGCTAGTCATGATTTCCATTAGATGCTCATAGAACTCAAATTAAATAAACTAGCAGTGGAGGAATTCAGAACTGTTATAATTTATGAAACTGGAAAATGTATCTAAATAAACATCTCCAAAGAATATATATATTTCCCTTGGTAATAGTGGAATTACTACACTAATAGAAAATTTTCAGTTAACTCCATCTCTAAGAATTTCTATAGATTCTCTACAAATTATCGCAATTTTTAAATATGTTTTTTGTTTGCACTATTTTTTTTTTATCCTGCAATCCATCCATGTGTACATTACATAAAGAAATGGAAAGAGGAAAATATCCAAGGGCCTCTTAATGGTGGCAACCTGCCAAGCCCATAGAAATTATATATGCTTGTTGCAAGTCCCAGCTGTGGAGTTAGTGGTGGTCTCTGACTCCCTGTGAGAGCTAATTACCAGTGTCTGCTCACTACCTCTAGGTATATGGAGTCAGAACAGTCTTAGTTTTTAGCTTAGCAAGACATTTTTGACACCTATTTTACCTGTGTCTGGCTTTTAAGCTTAAACTTTCAGGTATGGAAGATGCTATTAAGGATCAAAAGAAAGCTGGGTTTAGTTTTGTGATGAAATTGGTAAACTTGGAACCCATCCTCTATCTTATTATTTAAAAGGAAAATCTGCAGAAAATCTCATTACTGCTTATCTTACTTCGCTGTTCTTTGCACGGATGTCTGGTGTGAAAGCCATTGTTACTTACTTTGATTTGTTGGGGGACTCGGGGGCTTTTTGGGTACTATCTTTTTATTGGTTTTTAACATTAATTTAACATAAATAATGTTTCCTCTTGAATTAAAACTTGAGGTATTGTTGTTGAGATATTTTAAAATGTCAATAAATTATTTAGACAGGAGATGTTACAGAACATTGTATGTGTTTCTACTCTATGCAAGAGAATTTCACTTCAGTTCAGGAGCCAAATAAAGGCCACTGCCCCCAAATTATTATGGCATTATTGCCTTGCAGTAATGCAAACTTGCAGTTTGGGAAATTTAAATCTTCCATCATATGTGAAAAGTCTGTGACCTGGAGTTGCCAGTATAAGAAGGACATAGAGTTCCCTGGGTGTGTCCAGAGGAGAGCCACAAAAGTGATCAGAGGGCAGGAGTGGCTCCCCTATGAAGACAGGATAAAGAAGCTGGGGTTGTTCAGCCTGGAGAAAAGGAGGCTCCAAGGTGACCTTATAGCAGTTTCCAACACTTGAAGTGAGCCTGGAGGAAAGCTGGGGTGGGGCCTTTTGCATGAGTGTACAGTGAGAGGACAAAGGGCAATGGTTTAAAACCTGATGAGGGGAGATTTAGGTTAGATATTAGGAGGAACTCCTTTACTCTTATGCTAGTGAGACATGCTACCCAGGGAAGTTGTGGCTCCCTACTCCTTGGAAGTGTTCAAGGCCAGGCTGGATGGGGCTTTGAGAAACTTGATCTTGTGGGAGGTGTCCCTGCAAATGGCAGAGGGTTTGATCTGGATGATCTTTAAGGTCCCTTCCAACCCCAACCATTCTATGATTCTATGATTCCCATTCATTGTGTTGCTAGGTAACTCTAGCAAATACTTCAATAGTCCTATGGAGCAGGCACCATCACTATAGCACATCAATATTTCTTGCACCACTCCTATAAAAAGCAGGAATTCCTAATGTTTCTGAAAGTTGAGCACAGGTAGAATTATTCCACAGCATTTGCTAAGAAAGCAGCCACTTAAAAAAACTCAAATCCATAAAACCAGGGAAATATGAGTCTTTACAAAAAACCCTCCAAGAACACTCTCCATGTATAAACACATCATTAACACTACAAAATGAAAATCAGCACCTATGAGATGACAGCCCCGATACATCCTGAGATAACATTCTGCAAGAAGTATCTTTGATTGAAAATAAATTTACATATGTGATAAATATACTACAGTTCTTTGCACCCTGGATGCATTTGCATGATAAAGCCTCAATAGTTGTATTTATAAATATTAAATATATTGACAAATTAGTAGATGCTCCTATCCTTGTTGCAGAGTGAGAGAAAGTTTACTGGACATATTTAATTTCATTTGAACCGTCATCTGTGATTATTTCATTGGTCTTCTTTGGTTTGGAGTAATAGTGTCACAAAATCCAAATAATTTCATATTAAATCTTCCATGATAAGCAAGAAGAACTTGTTCTTCATATTCAGGTAGTAACTTAAACTAACTATGCATGACGTTAAATATGAATGCCATACATTGCTATTTTGATAAAAGCAGTTCCAAAAGCAAATCCTTATCCATGTTTCTGAATCAAATTTTTTTCATTAAAAATTAGGAGAAACTGGAACTCCAACAACAGATTAATGTTGTTTCAGTCCTTCAGGGCATTGAGTCCCTCCTTCAATTCCAATAAATAAAAAACCCAGAAAGATGCTATCTGTGAAAATTTAATGGATTATATACCAGGACAAGGCACCATTTTAAAAACAAACAACAGAATTCCATCTGTATCTAGTATAAAAATAATAATAGTTTTTTAAAAATAAAAATTCAGAGGCCATCAAAGGAAGTAGGTCAAGTAGGTCCATAAGTATCCTGACATGAAGAGAGAAAAGCCAAGGAGGCAGAGATGGATGGTGATAATCACCGGTAACAGTGGGGTCTCAAGGTTCCAAGTCTTCAGAAAGAATAAGTATGGCAGCAATGGACACAATTCTGTTCTTTCTCTACAGATAATAGCATCTGCACATATTTTGACTGCAGTACAGATGACAGAGAATCATCACCTCAGAGCATCAGGTCATTATTATCAGGGAAGCTGCAACACTCTTAACATGTGGACCATACCCCTGGCACAGAGATTAACAGACTATTACAGAAAAATAACAAAGTAACAGTGATGAACTTTTTACATATCTAGTTGTCAACACCTAATTGCAATACCTGTGAATCATCCTTATTCCCATATATTCGGCATGTATTCAGGGGGAGGGAAAATCATCTGCTTGGGAAACTAATCTCTCAATCATTGACTAAAAGGCTGGTAAAATAGTATGATTCTCACACTTGGTGAAAGATCCGAACAGTTGAAGAAAAGCTTTTTGTTAGGGGCATCTTCCTCTTCACCAAAACTCATCTTCCTGTCTCATTAAACCTGTAAGCAATGAAGAGCTTGGCAATCTGTTTGGTTCTAAACAAGCTCTATTTTTTCATTAAGGGAGTTGTCAGAAATGACCATAATTCTTAATTTGCAAAAATGTGCTTTAGCTCTCTCCAGCTCATCCACATAGCTGGCCAGATTTCTATCCTCCAGAATTAGAGCAATAAAACATGTCATTATGATCAGTTATAAAATTCTCCAGGTCTGATGCATGAGCATCTGCTGTGTGGAATCTGGCTGAAAGCTCTCTGCTCTACAACAGGGAAGCTGTGCTGCCTAGGCCTCCTGTTTCTTAGGGCCAAAACCAAGAGGGGCATGAAGATGTGTGTGCTATCAGCATCAGGGCTGAGATAAAATTAAGTAAAACAAACAACTATATTAAAAAAACCCAAACAAACAAACAAAAAACAACAAAGGAAACAAAAATCCCAAACCAAACAAAAACCAAGCAACCAACCAAAAAAATCCGACAACCTTCTCAATTTCCTCAAATATCACTTCAATTTATTGTTATAAATAAAGTTTATAAGATTTCACCCTGGGCTAAATTGCCACACTGTCATGAACATAGTTGTGATATTTGAGAGTGAAAAAGAAAATATTGACTTCTTGTTTATAAGAAGCTGTACATATCTTTTTTTTTCCTCATGTAAACAAGGTACCACAAGCCAAAGACAAAGAATGAGTGATAATTTTTTTTCCAGAACTGTTATGTAAATGTGGTAGTTTACAGAGAATAGGATAAAATGTTAATCAGGCATCTAGATTAGTAATGAGAGATGTTTGCGCATGAAGAATTTTACATAAATTTTGTTTTCTCAAAGAAATATTAACTTGTCTTTGTATAGAATTAAATCAGTGAGCTGGAAATCTTTTCTTTAAAGACTTAACCTTTAATGGAGCCTTCTGTTCTCCGCTCTCCACTCAATGTGCTGGATCACTCTGCTTTTCAAATAGTTTGAGCATTCATGAAGCATTTTAGAATGAAAGCCACACAATCTTCAGTACAACACACAAGAGCCATGGCATCAACCTTTTCCCATGCTAGAAACCTAAGAGAGAAGATAACAAAACCCTTGAGTATCAATATTAGGCACATCAAAGGCCAGGACTGAGTAGCTGTATGGGAACAGTGCATTACTTCTAGATTAATCATCCAGGAAACTATTTGCTCTAGTAATTGATTTATATTTTCAAAGCTCCTGAGAACTAGAGGAACTGTTGAAACATTTCAAGAGGACAAGCTATCACCAGAAGAAAAGTGACTCCATTAGGATATTTTGCCTCTTTACTTTTATGTCTTAAAAAAGGATAAAAAAGAATGCTTATATAATCTCCAGGCTGTAACTCTAAACTCTGTATACATGTTATATTACACCTAAGTAAACAAATCCCAGATTAAGGTAAGTCTTATAGGTACATGTATCAAGCTGGTACAAAAGACTCATCCAGTGGGTTTTATTCCAAGATGAGGTAAAAACAGATGGTTGTAAAATCTGCAGTGATGATTAACATTGAATTTCCATAGTCATGAGCAAATACTGTTGATTAGAAAAGTCAGGACTAAGATACAGCATCTCACAGCAACTGATAGGGTAATTGCATAAGACAGAGCAGTATTTTTCTCCTCCTTTTAGTTTGTCAAGACTCTTAAATCAAATCTTAATTCAAAGCTATTTTTGCAGATTCTTATCTGATGCAGACTTCAGATTTCTAGACAGCTGACTGTTACAGTATCTTCCAGGCAGGATATACAGGAGCTGAATACTTGTCTTTGGGAATATTCTCAAAGATTGCATCTTTAAGCTGTTCTATGAGATTTTATTCTCAAGATAATTGGTTAACTTCTGGGAAAGTCACAAGTCTGAAACATAAATCTTTCAAATTACTCTGTGATGAGAGCCTTATAGTGAAGCAAAACCAGAAAACTAACCTCAACCTAACCATAAACTGGGTCAAGTTTGCAGTGCTCTAATGCAAAGGGTAATGATGAGTTCCGTTTCAAAAATGCTCTTGAATATATTGCTCCATTTCAAGGCAACACTTACAAACTAAAGTTCTGTGGTTATTGATAACAAAGTAATAGTCTCTACAGTATTCTGAAAGTGAATTTTCAGGGTAAAGGGAAGGTTTCTGACCAGCTTGCTGGTACTCTGCAAGGATTCTATATTCTCTACAAAGGAAATATGATATGATTCTTTAGCAGATTAGAAATGCATGGCTATGTAGGAATACTATCCCATTTTCCAGATCAAATAAACACTTCTGGTAGCAAGCAGGCACCCAGCCCCGCGGGGTCAAATTGAACACAGACCCAACATTCTTCATTACCTATATAAATGAGAGCTGAACCATACTGTCACCACTAAACATAGAATCTTCAAAAACCACAGGTTATTTGGCAGTTTAACATACACCTGGAAGAAATAATTAGTGCCTCACTTTACCAGTCTCAGCTGAAGACCCCAATGCTCACACTGCACACTTCTGTACATGACAGAATATGAATATTCACATTCAAGAATGTGGGAATCATCTTTCACTTTTAAATAATGAGACAGAACACAGACATGTTCAAGACATACAAGAAAAAAGTATATGACTTTTTCTGGGGTCTTTCTGTAGGCAGAAGCACAAATGATGGGAAAATACCACACAGAGCAAGGCTATTTTATTTGTATCATCTTGTTTCCAAACACTTGCCACCAGGCTGCACAGATTTCTTTTTTAGAGCTCTTGTTTTAAACTTGCCACACACATATTTTGAACTGTACTAGTCTACATATACAAATAGATACATTGTTCTACAGTATATTGTCACAGTGGTGTAATTAGTTACATTCTTCCACTTACAAATGTCAAGACTTCCACTTCAAGACAAAAATATCAGTAATATAATGTTCTTGGAACCGAATTATGAAGGGAAAGCCAAACCAGGCACCATATTACAGGGGCTGTGCTTTTCAATTTATAAATACTCAGATGTTCCTAAACTCATTTTTTTTCAGGTATATGGGTGTAATCTGTTAATTTCAAGTGGAACTTAATGTGGACAGTGGAACAGGAGTGGTTCATTTATATAAATCATAAATAATAGAATGGTAAGGGTTGAAAGGGACCCTAAAGATTAAAGATATTTCCAACTCCCTAGCATGGGCAGGACATCTTCCACTAGACTAGGTTGCTCAAAACCCCACCCAACCTGTCGCTGAGAACTTACAGACGGTAGGCACCCACAGGTTCTCTGGACAACCTGGGACAGTGTCTCACCACCCTCACACTGAAGAATTTCTTTCCAATGTCTAACTAAATCTATCTGCTTCCAGTTTAAAGCCATTAACCTTCATCTATCACTAGATACCCTGGTGAAAAGTCCCTCCTCATCCTCCCTGTAGACCTCTTCAGGTACTGGAAAGACACTGTGAGATCTCCCTGGATCCCTCCTTCTTGTAGCAGAATTCTGAGTCATATGAGCAAAGCCACAGAAAAAGTTTATGCAGAAAGCAAAACATAAACTGATAGAAGTCTGGAGGAGAGTTTTAGCCATATGGCTAATTTGGAAAGAAATATCCATAACACCCACATCTTAAGTTATTATATTCAGGAAAGCAGCAGGATTTTCAGCACACCCCAGATTTTAAAATTTAGAAATTATAGAGAAATGCCACAATCACATTACAGATTTGAGTGATAGGCTGGATGGTAGTACTGTAAATGACAATCACAAAATGGAGAAAGTGAGAGATAAATACAGGTTTTAGGTTAGATAAGAAGAGAGGAGAAGAGAGGCTGAGTTGAATATTGTTGTCATAGAGATACTCAATTTTATATTTACAGATTAAACCAAATTCAGAGAGGAAGACACAAGAATAGCCTTCTGATGCTGCACAGATGTAAGGAACAGTTACAAAGACTTGATCAAATCAATAGATAACAGAGAACTATAAACCAATAAAGTACAAGATTTTATGAAGGAGAGGACAGATTGTTTTGGGTTAAGATTAACAGTAGTTTTGAAACTTGTCAAAGAGGAAGAGATATCAACAAATACCAACAATACCAACAAACAGCTACCACTGAAGATATACTACCATGGTTGAGCACTCAGAGTTGTAAAAACATTTTGTATAACACCATCACTGGTGAATGAGTTAAGTGAAGGAAAAAAAAAAAAAAAAAAGTAAGGACATAATACCGAGATGTTTTTATCTGGGAACATTCCTAAAGGAGTATACTCAGTAGGAAAAGTCCCATCAACGACATGAAAAATTAGTGCAATATAAAAGAAAATGTCAGAAGATGATTGTAATGGAATCTCTTCCAGTACAGTGGTTTAAAGTCACTAACAGTGATCCAGAAACCTGTTGGAGAGATGTCCAAAGCATGTGCAATATTGCTTTGACAATGGCTTATTAATAACTCAGAATAGACTTAGAATAGGCATTAGGTAGCATTTCTCTCCTAAGAGGGTGGTCAGACTCTGAAACAGGCTTCCCAGAGGTGTGGCCAACCCCCTAAGCATTTAAGAAGCATTTGGACAATGCCCTTAACATTAACTTTTTGTCAGCCCTGAAGTGGTCAGGTACTTGGACACTGTAGATCTCTTCCAACTGAAATATTATATTATAGTCTATTCTATTTTAATTTAATTGTATGCACAAAGGTTATTAATAGCCATATTCCTGTATGTTGATACATCTCTGAAATACTTGGCTCCATGTCCGCAGACAAATAAATCCCAAAAGCCCACAAAATGTTGTGCATCATTGGGAAGGAGAAAAAAAAAAGAGCACAGCATTTTGCCCTATAGAAAATCTTGCTGCATACAAGATGTAATTCGTGTGTTTCAGATTTCTGCCTCTTCAGAAGGACAAAGGGCACTTAAAAATGTAGAGAGAAAACTAAATCAGGGAACAACTGCCTTGTGAGATGAGACTGAAAATGCTGGGATTCTTCCTTTAGGGTAAAGAGTGATATGGAATAAGATCAAGGTTTACAAAATCAGGAATGCAGATTAGGTGTGTGACATTCACAGATTCTACAACAACTGTTTCTGTCATTGAAACTAGAAACAAATGAGATTGAAACAGTTAAACAAAAGTTCTATTTTAAATAGCAACTGATTAACTTCTGTAGTTTATTCCTAAATAAAGCTGTACAGGAAGTATCATCAGATTCAATCACACATTAGATGAGATCATGGGAAATAATTCTATAAGAGATTGGCAGGGGTATACCTTCCAACATCCATAATGAAACAGCTGTAAATCATTGGCAGAAGCAAGTACCAGGGACCATGGGAAATGGCCTCAGTGCTAAAAAGCACCTCTCAGTGCTGCTGGCTATCTGAATTGTGGTACTTACAGAAAGGGATGTGACCATGTTTTTATTTTGAAACAGTTTCCTTTCTAGGAAAAAGTTTCTTATCAAACTATGCACACACATGCAAACAGCCTCATTAAAATCCACAAATCACCAGATTTTTCTAGTGTTAGCAGGGCTTTCTACAAAGTTACATTTTTTTTTTCTGTCTGACATGTATTAAAAATCCCCTACCTAATCCTTTAACATCTCTGATACTGGCATTAGCATAACATGACTCATCTTTTCTGAACTCTCTCTTCTTCCTCTTGGCTTGATTTCTAGTATTTTTGCTTACAGTGTTGGTATGCAAAATTACATTAGCATTAACTTACCTTCTGTCACAAAATTATTCCAAAATTCTTACTGCAAAAAAATGTAATCAGTAGTAGAAATAAAGAGCCATATTGTTTCTGATTACTTTATTACACAATTCCATTAGCAAACAAAAATGAAAGCAACCATTCCTGAAAGATTTGGAAGAGACTCAGATAGTGCTTGTATTCTTTTGAGTGTTTGTATTTATTCTTTCACAAGGTTGGGTTTTTAAATTATTGTTGGGGTTTTGATTGTTTTTCCTTTTTTTTTTCCTTTTTTTCCCTTCCTCCCCCCCTCTTTTNTTTTTTTTTTTTTTTTTTTTTTTTTTTTTTTTTTTTTTTTTAGCTACAATATTTTTAAGGAAAATGTATACAAATGAAGTATGTGTGCCTTTATCAGCTTAGGTCAAGTGCAACCACTGATATGAGTACAAGAATTTTCAGCATAGTTTTACACAACCAAGACTGATTTTTTTATTCTATACATGATTTAAAAACCATATTATAGCTATTTATATCTAGATAAATATGTTAAGAATGTACAATATCATTCAAGTTTATATTCTGATTTGACCATCATAGTTGCTAGAAGGAATTTCCTTTAAACAAGGGTTCACATTATGTTCTGCTGTTCCAGGTCGAAAAAAAAAAAAAAAAAAAAGTACACTGTGCTATATTTAAAATGCTTTAAAAAACCTTTATATATTTAACTCGTTTAATTTACAGAAATCATTACATACATACAGAACTGCTGAATCTGATGATGTGCATGTGAGGGGCTGAAGTCTCTACAGAGGTCTCTAGAAAGGAATGAGTAAAAGAAGGGAAGATTTGCATCACTATGAATTTCAGAACAAATACCATCTGGATGAATTTATCAATCCAGCAGCACTACTTTAATTGAGCTCAATATTCAGGGAAAATCTGAGTGGGAGTACAGCTATGGAGACAAAAGCTTACTACTAAGTTTATGCTCTAGGAGTTGGATAGTGTTTTTTAGGAGGTTTTCTTCAACAGGTTATAGCATTTTTGTATAAGGTAGTGTGAAACATTTTTTTATGGAGAGGGCATTTATCTCACTGGAAAAAAAGTACCAGGTATCCATTTTGCTTCTGGGCTTAGGCACATAGTTCAGTATGTGTGTTGCTGCGTATATTGCATCACATTTTATCAGATTTGTGTGACTATGTTTTGGATCTGCTTGGATGTTGCTACCACCTCTTAAAAATATAGGTTTTTTTTACTGTCTGCCTTTGCCACTTGTTACACCATAGCCTAACTTTCCCAAACAAAATATTAAGCCAAACCTTTCTGAACCCTAAATAACTGCTGTTCTCTTCCTATCACTTACCTATCACTGCTGGTTTTGGCCACAATATAATATGTGGTATTTCCAATATATTCACATGACCTTCCACTATCAATTCTAGCCATACTAAATTTTGTCTGTAATTCAAGAAATTCCCTAATGAGATAGCAAGCTCTAATAGGCTTATATATAATAGGCACATCTATTCACCAGCTTTATATAATATAAACACTTCTTAGTTTTAAGATAAACATTTTTTAATTAAAATCAACTGGAAATACTCAGATGAACAGCTTAATTGTGATATTTGATTGTTCCTGATTTGTAAAATGTAGGGTGGCCTAAAAGATTCTTGCTGATTATTTTTAATGCCAAGAATGAATCTCAACTATTTAGAAAGAGGAACAAGTAAAATGTACCTCATGGTTCTCATTTTTCTTTTTCACTAATTGGAAAATAACATACTTTACAGGAGTTATTAGATTTAAATTAAAATCTAAACTACATCAATACACAGAGAACAGGTAGTAAAATTTAATATATGGATCTCACTGCCAACTTATCATTCTTTGTGCTGTAGAAAAAGAAAATCTTTTCTAGTTACAGAAAACAAAATATTGCAATCAGAGGCCAGAAACTGCAACTGTGATTTCACTCGCACTACACTATATTTAATGCTATACAGTAGCACCATAATGCTTTTGAAGGTTTGTTACATCTTTGGGCACTTACACATCTTTAAAAATCTGTAATCCATAATATTTTTCTGCTGTGGAACTTGTTGAATTGACTTCCCGACTCCAGTCAATAGCAAAACTTGGCAAGGCATCCAGACAGGCTTCGACTAACAATGTATTTCATAACCCACTTCCTGTGGTAAAGTAGCATTTTTTGAAAATGAAAATTACTTGGTGCCAGTGTTTAGACGTAGCTTGGTGCCTCAGCGGTACATTTCAGGACTCCATTCAAAACCTAGTCATTTACTAAAATTTCAGTTGGAACCTGCCTAGCAGTAGAAGTACTTTACCTCAATAAAAACTTGTTTCTGCATCTTGTGGTTATTGCTGCCTGAGGGCAGGACTTTGATAAACTTCTTCAGGCTTCTGTCTGATGCCTTCTCCAGATTGCCAAGGTTCCTCTGAACTGCAGCATTACTCTCAGATCTACCATCTCAGTTTCTTATTGTCTGCAAACCCCATTATACAGGTCATAAATGAAAACGCTGATCAATATCACACATCACAAGTTTTACAAAAATCAAAAAAAGGAAAAATCTGTCAGGGCCCAGAGAGTACCATGAGGCTTTACCAGCCCTGATAAGCCTCTCCAAGGCATCTCCTCCCCCAGCCCATGTCCCAGAACCTGCTTTCATCACCCTTACCCCTCAATCCTGTCAGTCTGTGCCCCAGTGCCACTGCAGCAGGGCTGGTCTCCAGGTACCCACAGCACTGCCCTGCCCACCCATAGCCCCTGCTGAGCCAGTCCTGTTCCATGGGTTGGTGTCCTGGCATGGCCTTGGTCTGTCCCTGCCCCCGTGACCCTGCTTGACTATCACATGCTATGCCTGACCCTGGTTCTCATCTGCACCTGATCCTGACCCCTACCCTCAATGCTGACATCCCATCTATCCCTCAACACCGGGGCCCTGCCCAGCTGTCACTTCTGGACAGTTGGGATGTTCAGGAGTCTGACGCTCTCTCTCACTGACTTTCCACCTTGACCTCACGCTTGCTTCATGATCATGGTACTGCGTTATGACCTGGACCCCTGGATGGATCTGGTCAACACCTACAACCCTGTTCTGCTGGCTTTGCTGAGATCTTGCCCTCTCTGGCCTCTCAGTGAGCACCCCCTGCTCTTGCTGCTTCCTAGCAAAAACACAAGTGAGTTTTGCAGGCACTTTCCTTCCTGGTAGTGCTAAAGCAGGCAAAATCAATACACATATAATTCACATATGGTTGGATGCTGCAGCACTTTCTCCTGGTGCACTCGTTGTATGGAGAGATAGATTCACAATTCAACATGTGATTTTAACATGTGGTCATAACTCATTCAAACCAAACCAACTACTTCCACCATAAGATTTTTCTAAAAAGTTCCAGTCCTATGCCTACTTTCCATTTGTGTCTAGACTTCTAAGATTCAGCTCTTTTCAGAGGATTGTTCAAAAATAGTTTTGGGGTTTTTTTATATTGCAAAGCCCTTATTGTCTTCTCACACTCTCAGAAGTAATATAATTGTACTTCCTTAGGCTTTTAAAAATGAGTGAAAGGTAAAGATCAAATAACAGAAAAATACAGGAAAATAGAGTGGAAATCCATAGGTTACTTCTTTTAAAATAGTAATTATTACTGTACTAAAAGGGGCAAAATCCCATTTTATTCCATAAAGTTTATTTGATGATTCTTTTATCTGATATTCTTAATCTTTTTAATGTAATTTTTTACCCCAAAAACTTCCCAGTACTACTATTAAAGAGATTATTTGATGAGTTATGGGCAAACAGCAATTTTGCATCTTCTTGGAGACAACGACATAGAAGAGGTCCTTGATACTATCTTTGTCTCCATCCCTGTTGGTAACCCTGTTAGGAGACCAGGGTTCCTGAGACAAGATGGAAAGTTTGGAGTTAGAAAGACTTGCCCTCAGCAGAGGAGGGACAGGTTTGAGAATATCTGAAGAAACCGGATATACTTAGGTCCATGGGACTTGATGGAATGCACCCACAAGTGCTAGGCAAGTCAGTCAGTGTTTTCCATAGGCTTCTGCTGAAATCCACAAAGGACAAGGAGGTTAATGGGAATAGTCTGTGTGGATTTATGAAGAAGAAATCCTCAGTAATCAACCAGAGGTTTATTATCACAATTTCTATGAAGTTGTTATCACAACTTCATTGTTGTGATGACCAGCTCAGTGGTTGAAGGAGAACAGTGAATGTTGTTTGTCTTGATTTTAGCAAGTTTTGTAACACTGCCTTGTCTAGCACCCTCATGAGCAGATATGTCCAATTAATGATACAGATTAATGGACAGCGTACGCCTCATCAAGTCTACAAATGATATAAATCTGTGAAGAGTCACTGATGCACTTCATGGGTTTGCTGGCATTCAGAGGGACCTCCAAATGTTGGACATACAAGCAAGCAGGCATCTGATGAAGTTCAACAAAGTGACATAAGTGGACATTCTGGAAAAAGCCTGACAAAGGATCATGGAGATATTTAAGTGCCTCCAGTAACTGACATAGATGGAGAGGCAGAGAGATAGGATGTTCAGTGGGGAGAAGAGGAAACTCAGGGGAATCAATGTGTGTAAGTATGTGGTTCAGGGAAAAAAGTTGAAGACAGGGTATTCTCAGTGGTGCCCACTGACAGTGCAAGGGGCTGTAGGCATGACTTGAAATGAAAAAAATTGTTCCCAAATGTAAGAAAGAAACTTTTTAATGTGAGGATAGTTTAACATTGAACAGGTTAAGGAGAGAATTTATGGAATCTCCATCCTTGGAGATTTTCAAAACCGGCATGGACATGACTCTGAGCTGCCTGCTGTGCATGACTCTGCTTGAGCAGGAGGAGTCAGACAAGATGATTTCAATAGAGCTCATCCAGCCCCCAAAATTGTGCGATCCTGTATGAATTTGTGGTATATCCATATTATCAATTCTTGCATTTCATAAAAAAATAACAATGACATCAGGAGTATGTTTAAATTAACTAACTTTCAAGCAATTGTGAAGGTTTTAGAATGTGAACTATTTTAGATTTTCATGGTTGTATGTGGGAGAGTAACTGCAAAAGTTTGGTAAGTGCGGTATGAGCAATTGTGGGAGAATGTTTATGTCTCTGTGGGAGTCTGTTAAAGGTATATTGTATACCTTTCTAAGTAAAGCAAATTTTTATTTATCTTTTTCCTGTAAGGGAATCATAAAGAACATATCTTTTACATCTAGCACTGCCACTCATGGGTATGCAGCTGCTTTCATGATAGCTGTTAAATTTGCAATGTTTGGTACAGTGGCTGTTAGTGGAACTGTATTAGCATTTAAATATCAATAATCAGTTGTTAATCAACAACTCCCGCCTGGTTTTCAGACTGGTTAGAGAGGTGAATTATATTGGGAGTGAGTTCTGGTGATACTTTGTCACTTTTCCAAATCTATTACTTCAGAAATTCCAGTTCATGCTGCAGCAGAAATTGGATATTAAGGGACACTGGTAACTTCTGAATCAGGCAGTGCTGGAGCTGCACAGAGTTAATGCACTGCAGCTTCCTGATTCCTATCAGGGTTAGGGTCAGTAATTGAGCTGAAGGACTATACATTGCTGTATGGTGTGCACCAGGTTTTTCTGTTCAAAACATCAAAGCCTAAAATGTTTTGATTGTGTCCTTTTATTGCAAAGCAAGTAGACAAAGTATGCTTCTTCAATATGAGCCATGGATTAACTTCTACAGTTTGGCAAGTAACAATTGTTCCGTTCACTCCAGTGACATTAAGTCTTTGCTATCTGGGCTGTACACCCAGCTTCTCAGAATCCTGTTGTCTTAGTACTGAAATTGGTGCTTTTGTGCCTATTGGAAATTTTACAAATTTTTGTCCAGGACCAGCTGAAATCAGAATGTATTCTGATTTAATGATTGGTCTTGCCTCATACTCAGAAAAATCTGACGGAAATAAAGAACCATTTTCTGTTTTGCTACAATGCTGTTCCCACAAATTACCTGTTTGGATTGGGTCATAAGGTGTAATTTTTTGGTGATGTGTCCCTCTCTACCCCATGGTCTGGTAGTTTCTTCTGTTGCAATGTATTCCTGTAACTGTTTTGCAGCTGCTCCATATTCAAAATAGTATTAATTCAGCTGCCATTCTGCCCTCTATTTCTTCTTTTCTACCCTGCTCCCTTATACTTTTTTTTTCCTATCTTGATAAGCAGCTTCCAAGGAGGTGCCTAGCATTTTGCAAATTGTGCCCTAATCTGTTCCATTTTTAGCTGAACCTCTGATAGCATCTATCTGTTCTTCTGATGCTTTCCAATCACACCAATTATTGCAGACCCATTGTTCTGAAAGACTGGGGTTTTGATTAATACCAAGTTTTTTTAGTAATCAGTGATATTGCTTGCCACCCTGATGCCTACACTCTGTCATAGACAAGAGTGGAAGATTCTAAAGGTTTCTTAAAGAATCACCAACAAAGATTTAAGGAAAGGTGGATTTTAATATAAGTTTATGAAAAAAACCCCACAAGTGACTTAACAGAATTTGATGGCAAGATTCACTCTATTACTTACTATGAGGAAGTGACATAAAGGGAATGGGAATGAGTGGGAATGAAACTGAGTGGAGGATGGCCAGGAGTGCTTTGTACAGGAATTAGGGAAAAGAATGATGAAGGCTCTCTTGTTGAATCACAAGGTTCAGAGTGGATCCTCTTGCTTTCTAAACTTCACAGAGAGGAGTCAATCTGTGGCAGAACTCACTTCTAGTTTCAGACTTGGTCAGTGGTTTACAACTAAGGGGCTTAAGTGTAGGGGTTTTAATGTTGTGTTTAATTTACTTATTTTATGCTATTTTGAATCATATCAGACCCATATTTATATATTAAGATTGTTTAGTACTGTGACAGAAAATCACAAAATTATATTATGCAATTTCCTAATAGTTTAACCAGTAATCAAGAATCAATACAAAAGTTCAAGTAAAGAATCTAACAAAGTTTCTGAGTTACATTGTGCACAAACTCACACACAGGTACAGAAGCTAACCTGTTAAGATGGTAAATTTTGGTACTTAATATCAACACCTAATTTTAGCACCTGAATGTTGGCAGCTCTCATATGTAAGGCAGAGAGAGTGACGTGGCCAGGTATATGCTGGGGAAACTGGGAGATTTAAAAGTGCAAAATTGGAAGTGGCTCTTGGACTACAAATGGCAAGGTAGGCAGCACTGGTTCTGGAATGGTGCCAGCATGATGCACTGGGAAGCACATGTGGGTGAAACAGCATCTCAGTCAGATCAACAGGTGAATCCTGTTGGTTGTCATCACTCTTTGGGAAAGACATTAACCATGGTCTCCACCCAGCAGAAGTTTGAGGGCTCAGCAGTTGCCAGAGTGGACAGTCAGATGGAGTTCCCCCAAAAGTGTTTAGCTGTCCAGATCACAGGCTGCAGGAAATGTGAGAGTCTTTCCCTGGCAGCAAGTGGCAGTTACAGTAATTGCTGTGTGTGCTGTGAGCAGGTGGACAACCTCCTCTGCCAGGCTGCAGAACTGCTAGAGGAAGTTAAAAGGTTGAGGAATATCAGCGTGGCTGAACAGGGGATAGACTGATGGAGCCAGGCTCTGCTCTCTCTAGAACAGAAACATTTCACAGAATTGGCCAGGTTGGAAAGGACCTCTGAGATCATCAAGTCCAACCCTTAATCCACCAGCACTGTGGTTACCAGACCATGGCACTGAGTGCCAAATCAGTCTCTTCTTAAAAACCTATAGGGATGGAGAATCCACCACCTCACTGGGCAGCCCATTCCAATATCTGGTTACCCTTTCTGTAAGGAATTTTTTCCTAATATCCAACCTAAACCTCCCCTGGCAGAGCTTAAGTCCATGCCCTCTTGTCTTACTGGTAGCAGCCTGGGAGAAGAGACCGACCTCCCCCTGGCTCCAACCTCCTTTCAGGGAGTTGTAGAGAGTGATGAGGTCTCCCCTGAGCCTCCTCTTCTCCCGACTGAACACCCCCCAGCTCCCTCATCCCTTCCTGATAGGATAGCGTAGAGTGCTATCTGATAGCACTCAGGATCAGAGAGCCCCTCTATCCTGCTCCTGTCAGACCAGAGGCAGTAACATGGATGAGAGGAGCAAATGGAAGCTAGTTCAAGGTTGAGAAAGCAGATGACCTACTTCCTTACACACCTCACCGCTTGAGGTGCCAATAAAATAAATGCTGGAAGAGACCAATAAAATTACATGGATGATGGACACAATGGACAATATACACCAGGGGTGTATGTCCATGCTCAACAGAGCTTAGCACCTGCATCATAACATCAGCCTCAAGGCAAAAAGAAGAAGGGTTATAGTCTTAGGTTACTCACTTCTGAGGGGAACAGGGGGTAAATATGTTGGGCAGACCCTTCCCACAGGGAGTCATGCTGTCTACCTGGAGCCTGCCAGTTGTATGAGTTTCAATAAGCCCAAATGTCAGGTCCTGCACTTTGGCTGCAAACAACCCCACCAGCACTACAGGCCTGGGGAGGAGTGGTTGGAGAGCTGCCTGGTGGAGTGTGACCAGGGGGTGTTGATCAACAGCCGGATGAACATGAGCCAGCAGTGTGCCCAGGTGGCCAAGAAGGCAAACACTATCCTAGCTTGCATCATAGAATCATAGAATCATAGAATTAGCCGGGTTGGAAGGGACCTCAGAGATCATCAAGTCCAACCCTTGACCCACCGGAGCAGTTGCTAGACCATGGCACTGAGTGCCACATCCAGTCTCTTTTTAAATGTCTCCAGGGACGGAGAATCTACCACCTCACCGGGCAGTCCATTCCATTGCCTGATCACCCTCTCCGTAAAGAAATTCTTTCTAATATCTAACCTAAATCTCCCCTGGCAAAACTTAAGACTGTGTCCTCTTGTCTTGTTGAAAGTCGTCTGGGAGAAGAGACCAACCCCCACCTGGCTACAGCCTCCTTTCAGGTAATTGTAGAGAGCGATGAGGTCTCCCCTGAGCCTCCTCTTCTCCAGGCTGAACAGCCCCAGCTCTTTCAGCCTCTCTTCATAGGGCCTGTGCTCGAGTCCCTTCACCAGCCTGGTTGCCCTCCTTTGGACTTGTTCCAGGACCTCAATCTCCTTCCTAAACTGAGGGGCCCAGAACTGGACACAGTACTCGAGGTGTGGCCTCATCAGTGCTGAGTACAGGGGCAGAATCACCTCCTTGGACCTGCTGGCCACGCGGTTTCTGATACAGGCCAGGATGCCATTGGCCTTCTTGGCCACCTGGGCACACTGCTGGCTCATGTTCGGCCTCCTGTCAATCCAGACTCCCATGTCCCTTTCTGCCTGGCTGCTCTCCAGCCACTCTGTGCCCAGCCTGGAGCTCCCCATGGGGTTGTTGTGGCCAAAGTGCAGGACCCGGCACTTGGCTGTGTTTAACCTCATCCCGTTGGAATCAGCCCATCTCTCCAGTCTGTCCAGGTCCCTCTGCAGAGCCCTCCTGCCTTCCAGCTGGTCCACATTTCCTCCCAGCTTGGTGTCGTCTGCGAATTTGCTGATGATGGACTCAATCCCTTCATCAGGAACAGTGTGACCAGCAGGACTAGGGAGGTGATCCTGCCCCTATATTCAGCTTCACTGAAGCCAAACCTCAAGTACGATGTGCAGTTTTGGGCACTGAAGTGTAAGAAAGACATCAAAGTGCTGGAGAGAATATAGAGAAGGGCAACCAAGCTGATTAGGGGTCTGGAGAACAGTCCTTATGAGGAGAAGGTGAGGGAACTGGGACTGTTCAGCTTGGAGAAGAGGAGGCTCAGGGGAGACCTCATCTGTCTCTACAGCTATCTGAAAGGAGGTTGTAGTGGGATAGATGATGGTCTCTTGTCCCTGGTAACCAGCAACAGGACAAGAGGAAATGGGGTTGAGCTATGCCAGGGGAGGTTCAGGTTGAATATTAGAAAAAATTTCTTCACAGAAAGAGTGGTCAAACATTGGAACAGATTGCCCAGGGAGGTGATGCAGGCACCATCCCTGGAGGTGTTCAAAAGATGGGTCGATTAAGTGCTACAATGGATGGTTTATTGTTTAGGGGTTGTTAGGTTGTACTTGATGATATTAGATGTCTTTTCCAACCTTGATGATTCTATGATCGTGAAAGAGGTTGCACTCTTCTCCCACTGATTTACCAGCACAGTCAAATTATACACACCCGATATAATTTGATTTTCCCCTGTATTTAAAAGAAGTGCCCAACAACTTGCTCTATCAATTGGATGAAGCAGCTTCTTTCATGAAATGTGTGACACAGGCCGCAGCTCAATGTGATCCCAGAGAGCTCCAAAGTGTCTCCCTCTTGAAACCCGTAGTTATAGGGCCCAAGATAGTTGAATTTGGTCAGTATTTTTCTGTGATGGACACAATGTGGGTTGAACAATTGTTTGGGCAACTTTCAGAGTGGGCCTGTGCTCTGAGCAGGAAAGGGGTCTCAGGTACTTTCTGCAAACCTGGTTTCAGGTATGGTTAGGGAGTGCCTAATAGCCCCACATCACTGTATTTACATTAGAATGAAAATGTACCACATTATTCAGACTCACTGCTCCAGTAGGCAAGACCAGAAAGTGCAGGATGGTATCAGTCTGCTGTACTTGCTATTGAAACAAGAACAGTATTAGACCCACCACTCTTGTTTCTTAGAATTTCTTGCTTTAACTTAGAGCAAGAACAATGTCAGCTAACATTGATGTTGCATTGTGGCTCTGTGAACAGGGAGGTCTGTACCACCACCCATGATAAAAATTTCACTCTGTCATTCACGATATCTGCAAAAATCCTACCTGTGGGTTCTGAAGAAAAGAAATTCTGAAACATAATTCAGTTTCATATATTTTTTTTCTGAATAACTATGAAATTTTTTCTTGTAAATAAATATCTGAGAGGTTAAACAGCATTTTTTTGTTGTTGTTCATGTAGAAAAGCTACATATAGAAAAGACATACATGACAATATCAGCAGGTGGTTCAAGAACTTTCTTGACCTTCAAGAATTCCACAAAGAATTCTTGAAACAGTATTTCAAATGGAGAGTAACAGTTATAATGTCAGGTGTCTACCTTTCAGAAAATTTCTTGAAAAATTTGGGGTTCCTTTTAGTTTAAATTCCACATTAAGGATATAAATTAAAGAAGTACTAAACAACTACTAAAATACACTGATGTGTTTGTGCTTTCTTAATTATTACAAAGAATAGGTAGAAAATAATGAAATACAGTTTTCTGTCACTCAGTACTCAGTAAATGGAGCAGTGATTGGTAAGATTTACATTGATCTCCACAAATGAGGCAAGCAGATTCTAATTTATTCTAACTATAATTCAGGGTTTATGCTGGACAATAATTTCCAATGCACAGTGTAAAATTTAATTTTAATTGTGTCTAAATCTTACTGTAATTTTTAGTCATGACATAGAATCACAAATGGCTCTGGGTCATCAGTTTATTTCATACAATTGGGTTTTCTTAATTAAAATGTAATGATTGCTAGTCAACAACAGAAGAAGCATGCATCTAGAGGAATATTTCCTATACCTTTTTAAAGGGAGAAGCAACTTCTTAATTCCAAAAGAACCTAATTCTTTGACACAAAACCTCGAATATGCTGATAAAACAGGGTGCAAATACAAGATAGAATAAAAGCTGCTTTGTTACAAAAAGAGACTTACCTATCATTTATGTAAATTCCCAGCAAATATAAAATTACTCTTGTGAACTCTCAAGAACAAGGCAGTGAGACACTGGATATTAAATTCAGTGGTTTTAGGATAAGAATTATAGCATCTGTTGAAATCTGCAAGAAAATAACACCATAAAACAAGTTTTTTGGTGGAAGATCCAGAAAAGAATAGAAACACAAAGAGTTGGTGAAAAGAGAATATCTACACAGATCAATTATGCCCAGCTTTGGCATCTGCAATGGACTGTGGTAAGCTTCTCAATGCTCATTTCCTCCATGTTGAACTATATCAATGTGTAGTGCATTTCCTTGCCAAGAACATTGGTCTACAGGAGAGACTAATTCAATGAATCGTTTGGCATAGGATTTTTCTGAGGATTCTCTTGATCAACCAGTTTCACAAACTGGATCTACACTGATTATTTACTGTAATCTCTAAAGAATTACATCACTAGTCTAATCAACAGTACCAGAAAACACTGGAAGCTGTCCCACAGCAGTACAAATTCTTCCCTCACAACAGCATCAGTTTTCGTATAAAAATAGAATGTTTCACTCAGACTCTTGCTAATAATCAGGGCCAGTGCCCTTATTAAAAGATTAAACCAATTTCCTAAGCTGTTCAGTAACAACTGTAATAAAGAGAGGCAATGTGAAGATTTCAGTAATGAATAACTCACTAATACTCTGCACTTCGCAAGAACTCTAATCATGCAATTTTCATTGCATGAGGAGGTCAACATGTTAATATCCTTCATGCTCACAAGCCTCTGCTACAGGGTGTCACCCTGCGTCTCTCTTCTCCAAAGTAACAAGTGATAGGACAAGAGAAAAAAGCCTCAAGTTGTTCCAGGGGAGGTTTAGATGGGATATTAGGAAAAATCTCTTCACCAAAAGGGTTATCAAATGTTGGAACAGGCTGTCCGGGGAAGTGGGTGAGTCACCATCCCTGGAGGTAATTAAATGATACATAGATATGGTGCTTAGGGACATGGTTTAGTGGTGGATTTGTCAGTGCTACTTTAATGGCTGGACTTGATAATCTTAAAGGTCCTTTCCAACCAAGACAATTTTATGGTTCTATGTGCCAGAGAGTTTTTTACCCCAAAAGAGATCTAATTCCTATATCCTATGTCTTTTCTTCATTTTGGCTGTAGCATTTGAGACCATTTCAAAAAAAGAAGATAAAGAAAAAGGTAGTTACGTTGTTGCAGAATCTATAATAGGAACCAGCTTCAAGTCCCGACATTCAAAAAGCAGAATAACTTTCAGAAAGGAAATGTTAAATTCATATTGATGTAGAGTTACATGAAATGTTCCTTCCAAATTGCTGAAAACATGTTTTGTTCATGAATTTACCAGGACACTTAGCAGCATTAAAGGACTGAAAGTTTTCCTGCCTTACTGAGTTTATTATTTTTACAGCAACATTAAAGAACTGAAAATTTCACTATCTTACTGAATTTATTATTTTAACATATGTTATATTCCTGTTTCAGTTCTGGCCTTAATTGCAGAAGGGATTTGTCCTCAGTGGGGCATTTCACTTTAAAATGTTAACCACTCAGGATAAAGATCAGAGTGATAAACAAAATTCCCACAGAGTGACAAAATGCACAACAATTTAACAAGCACTTGTTTTTATTTTCCATTTCCACTTTTAATTTTACTTTTTGTCTTCTTTTGTACTTCCATTTTGCAAATGAATTCTTACTGAATATGATGGTGATCCATTCACCAGAGAGAGTATAGTTTTAACAGAACTACACCTATGCTATTCCACTCCTGTATAAATTTTCACGCACATCTGGGATCTGGTGGTGCAATGGAAGGGAAAAGGTTTTAGAGAATATGAAGATCTATCATATGAACACGCAGATTATTACACTGGTCAAAGTGGAACTGGTATAATCACCGCATAGCCTTGTTAGATGAAGAAGCAAAGGAAACCTTCCTGAATCTCAATGAAAATCATAATTGTTAAATATTAACTAATGGCAATTTGTTTGACCTATAATTCCTTTTCTATTTTAGTGCATAGTTCTTAATGATCATTATGCTTCTTCTGATAATACTGCAATACTCATGACTAAGAAGGATCAAGGATATAATTTTGTAATACTTTTTGATTGTCTTGGGTTAGTGTGGTGGTGTTTTGGAAATGAGGGGGGACACAGGGGTGGCTCCTGTGAGAAGCTGCTGGAAGCAGCAGTTCAAATTCTGGACACTCTTCAGCCCAAGGTTGAGTAGGTACAGGGAGCAGCTATGCAAAGCTGGATGTGCCTCTGTGAATAACAGAAATGAAACAGCAAAAGTAAAAAAAAAAAAAAAAAAAAAAAAAAAAAAAAAAAAAAAAGAGAGAGAGAGACAGAAGGACAGAGAGACAGAGAGACAGAGAGACAGAGAGACAGAGAGAGGAGAAGGTGAGAGCAATGCCAGAGTAAAGACACCAAGGTCAATGAAGAAGGAGAGAGTGCAAGATGGCAGCTGTTCCCCTGCAAGCCATAGAGGAGCACAATGAAGCAGTCCCTGAAGAAGGATGTGGTGTAAATGTGTATTTGTAGCCCCTGATGTGTCAGAGGTGAGCATAGATTAAGTTGCAGCCTGTATAGGATCACAGAAAGGGACAGATGTGGCTCTGTAGGCATAGAGGACCCTTTTCCAGAGGAGGTGACTGTTCCCAAAGCAGCCGTGACTCTGTGTGCAGCCCGGGCTGGAGCAGTTCCTGAGGGACTGCACCCCATGGGAGGGACTCATGTCCCAGGGGTTCCTGAAGGACTCTCTCCTGTGAGACGGACCCCGCGTTGGAGCAGGGGAAGGCTGTGAGGAGTCCTCCCCCTGAGGAGGAAGGAGCAGCAGAAACACTGTGTGGGGAACTGAGCCTAAACCCCCCCTGCCCCTCCCATGTGCCCTGGGGGGGAGGCAGCAGTGAAGCTTTCCAGGCCCGGAAAGAAGAGAGTGGTTGGGAGGGTGAATGCCATAGATCTGGCCATGNTTTTTTTTTTTTTTTGACCATTACCATCCTTGAGAACTGAAAACCTCTCAGCCCTCATAGTGACTAACGAGCTTTTGGGTGGATTTCCTCTTCCCTAATCAAACAATGGGAGTGGGGGTGTGTGCGCTGAGGTTGAAACATAGTCCTGCACCCTCTCATAAATTGCAATGGAATCTTTAACTTCTGCTACTATATAAAATGTCACTTTCACCACCACTCTCCACTATGTGGAAAGAGTAGGTGATGGTAGAATAAATTTTAATTTCCAAATCAAATTCCTTCTTATAAGGGAAGATCTTGTGATATAGTCATGAGGATAAAGCATGAATTTTTAAAGTACATGAACAAAAAACAGTTGAACAAAGAGGAACAAAGAAAATAAAAGCTACCATTAGAAATAAAAATTTTCTGGGTACCTAATATGTCTAGGGCCTAGAGGTAGTAGGTATGATACAGGTTCTGTATTATACAGAAAGTTTATGGTCTAATGCTCAGTTAAATGCAAGGGAGCTCTTCTATTACTTATTTGCAATAAAATGAGGTCTGAAGCACTATGTGATTGCCTAGTCAGGTGCAATAATCACCTGCACACACACCTGGGTTCTTTTGGTGTATTGGTTTAGAAAAAACACATATCAACAGTTCTCTCTTTTTTCATGTGTGTGTTACATGAAATAAAAAGGGTTATTTCACAAAAGGTAGTGTGAAATAGTATCACACAAGGGACTCTGATTCCATGTTAACACTCCCAGCACTCCCTTACACCAGGGACAATTCCACTAGCTTGTTTCATCTATTCATCATGTGAAGTTATGGATGGAGTCTGATCTCAAGTAAGAATTTTCAATTTTTTGATTTGTCATTTTAAAAATTTGACCATGTTGCTTTAATGAACAGAGAGCTAGCATCATACAAGCCACTTTACAGCTTTAAGCACAGCTTTTGTGACCTAATGTTAGTTTAGAAAGAAGATAATGTTAAAGTTTCTGTGAGCTTCCAATTTCACATTCTTTTCATCCAGATTCTGATGTACCAGTCAGGGAAGTTAAAATATTTCTCAGAAATAATCTTGAAGGTTTAAAAAGAGTTCAAAGAAACACAAAAAAGGAATAAAGAAGAAATTAAATTGATTCTTTTGGCAGTTTTTTGTTTGCAAAGGGCCATGAATTCTACATTGTAAGCTTCATGGAAACTAAGACCTTGAGGAGTGTGCTTCACAGTTCAAATCATAACTGGACTATGTTGAACCCTTACAGAGCACCAGCTAGTGAACCTGAAGAATTCAGTGAATGTATTGGTGCTTTTCATAACCCTGCAAGCTACAATTTCATTGTGTGAAAAGCAGAGTAGTCAGTGCCAAGGATATCTTTTTTACCACAAAGCAGAAAAATTTCATTTTTCTGAACTGTGTGTACATGTACAAACCAACATCTGTACAAGATTCTCTTGATTCCAGCTACATAGATTCAGAGTACATCAGCCTCTCCCCATGGACTTTCACCAACTACTAAGAATCCCTTGTATCCCATCACATTTTTCTGGGAATCCTGTTTTAGTTTTTTATTTTCCACATACCTTGGACTGGTTTGCTCTTTCTAGGAAGTATAATTTTCTATCCCATGAAGAAACAATCAGTAACTAAATTAATTATAGAGACTGGAGGAGGCTGCAGGAAGACTTGACTTTCCTTTGGCCCAGCCTCCTACTGACTGCAAAATTTACTTGGAAAAACGATAAAGTGTGGTTTCTCAAAATGGAACAAAAGCATAAAACACTTTCTGAGTCTTTTGGAATTGATTGATAGGGGTAACATTCTTGCATCGTTACTAAACATTGGCTCCAAAGACATAGACCCTTTGGATCCTTGTTTGAGTCCAAATAAATTGTTCCAAGAAATAAAAAGCTATGAATTACTTCCCTGGGTAACCAGTTCCATTTTTCCACTGCCCTCATAGTACAGATTTTTTTCCCAACATCCAATCTAAATCCACTCTTCTCTAATTTAAAACCATTGTCCCTCATCCTGTCACTGCAAGCCCTTGCCTACAGTCCATCTCCAGCCTTCCTGTAGGCGCCCTTCAGACACTGGAAGGTTGCTATTAGGTTTCCCCTGAGCCTTCTTCAGGCTGAACAACCCCAGCTCCTTCAGCCTGTTTTTGTAGGAGATGTGTTCCAGCCTCCCCATCATTTTCATGGCCCTTCTTGGGACCTGTTCCATCAGGTCCATGTCCTTCCTATATTGAGGTTGCCAGAGCTGGACACAGTACTACAGGTGAGGTCTTACCAGAGCAAAGTGTCTGAGAACAGGTTGTCCAGGGAGGTAGTTGAGGCCTCACCTCTGGGGATATTTAAGGTGAGGCTTGATGAGTCTGTGAGAAACATGATCTTGTTGAGGATCTCTCTGCTTATTGCAAAGGGGTTGGACTAGATGACCTGTTGAGGTCCTTTCCAACCCAAATTATTCTATGATTCTATGATCTATGAATTCATGGTGCATCTTATACCATGGGCTGTAATTTCTACTCATAATGTCAGAGAAACTGAATCTTAGCTGCTATTCACAGTGATAAGCTCCAAGGATGCATGTTCCTGGCTGCATGCTACTGTCCTCTGTAACTCAAAAATAGACATAGGCAAGCTTATGTCTCCAGAAACAGTGCTGCCAGTAGCTATATAATCACAGTCATCAAAAGGACAACCATAAGGAAAAATACTACTAAAAATTTAGAGGGTAGGAGAGAAATGGAGTAGTTCAGCTTGTAGAAAAGGGGTAGTAGAAACGTAGAGGTTTCCATGTGGAATTTTTGAAGCATGATGAGATAAATGTATGAATAGCTCAGGAAGTCCTGATATTGTTGGTTACTAAAAGCATGTGATGGAAGAAATATCACACAATATATTCCCAATTTTAATATTCTGTCCTAAGGCATAAGTGACTGTCAGAGACAGAATGCGTGGCTGGACAGATTTTTGGTATGAACCAAAAACATGGAATTTCTTACATTACTCTCTTCCTTTTGCTTGCAGATCAGGCTATTATATCTTGGTACCAGAACAGATGTGAGGCACTAATTTATTTTACATCGGTCAATTTGAAAGAAGCAGTGTGCTCTGCCAGTGGCCACTGGTGTGAAATCAGATCTTAACCTGAATGTAAATATGATGTCAAGCGCTTTTCTGTGTAAATTCTTTACAAAAAAGTTAGCTATATTTTTGGCTTTATTTCTAATGAAGTTGCTATGAATTGTTTGCAAGTGATCAAGGTTCTGTTGAAAAAAAAACTGGGGGCCAATTTCAGAGAAGAATACCCCAGTTTATTCTGCATTTACATAATAATAACAGAATATGCCTACTTTGAAAATGCGTATTCATGCTATGTATCTTTTTTTTTTTTTTAGGAGTCTCTTTTGGACATAAGACAGAGCAATAAAATAATAGCTACTCAAAGTCAAAGTAAACGGTCACATAAAAATACTATTCTCAACTTTTTCTTTGACTGCTGCCATGGGGCAAATTCAGTTGTCAGCTATACTAATACAAGCCTGGATAAAACTGTCAGTTTTACTATATTTACTGTAGTTATTTACCCATAGAATATTGCATGGACATACCACATAGAATACACCTTATTTATTTTAAAGTAGTAAAATATATTCTTTGCTTCTTAACAGTATGACCACTAATTCAGATTAAGACTTTTGCTTGCACAACCTAAAAATAATGATATTTACAGAAAAAAAAAAAAAATTATTTTTAAAATTTCATCTAAGATGGAGAAAAGCAGTTTTAAGGGAGACAATTTAATTCCTTAGCAATTCAAAACTGAGGCAACCTTAAAACTGAGGTTACTACAAATCAGAGTAGTGAGAAGTGAGAGATCAAATAACACTTCTATGTGGGAAAGGTCAAAGTGGTAATCTGCCCAGGCCTTTTCTGAAATCTGTAACAACTGACAGACCTCAAAGATTCAAAAAAGACAGAGACCAGGGCTGGTAATATTAAATGTGTGCCATTCAAAGTATGGCAGAATAGAAAAACTATAAATACACCAAATTATGCTTATATGCTGCAATTTTTTAATATTTCTGCAGATGATGTGTATCTCCTATTCTTGTCATTTGTACATCTTTCTCAATAGCAACATCATGACTCTGTAAAAGAAAACATTTAACCATGGCACAAGAATATATCTTTACTTGTATTATATTTGTCTAAGTGACCACCAGCCCTTGACAAGTCACTAGATATAATAAGCAGTAAAAAATATTAGAATTTTTCTTTCTTTTGTCTTATTTTTAAATTTTATTTTCAAAAAGCAAGGACACATTTGGGCAAATACTGATTTTCTAAACTGTTGAGTTAGGTAGTGTGCCTCAAAGCTCTAGTCAGTGGGTTTAGTCTAGCAAATAAGGTGTTTAAAAACACAGTATGGAAAAGACATCTACTAAATGAAAAATAAGGCCTTCACTTTCCTAAATGCAAAGAGCTATGGAAGTGTCATTGTTATACCTTTAAATTTTAGAAGTGTTCCTTTCTTATATTAGACCACAGGAGTTCACGCAAAATTAACCTCTACTTAAACACCAAGCATCTGCTTATAATTTTTCAGTTGTTTTATTTGCATTTATATAAAGAGTATAAAATCATTTCAATCTGTCTCTTTAGGCAGCAGGCCAAATTAATTCTGAAAGCCAGTGGCACTGACCAGACAGTTCCCTGAAAGGTGCACTTTAGCTATATCTAATGTGTGAGGGAAAATGCTTTGGAGGCGATGAAAAAAAAAAAGTTACCCAATACATATTATAATAACCAAGCATCATAAAAATTTAAGGCTGTCACCAATCACCCCTGTGTTATCCAATGCCATAGTAGAACCTCCAGGAGGATCTGCTCCATGATCTTGCCATGCACAGAGGTAAGACTGACTGGCCTGTGATTCCCTAGGTCTTCCTTTTTTCCATTTCTGAAAATGGGGGTTGTGTTTCCCCTTTTCCAGTCAGCAGGACCTTCACCAGATTGCCAGGTATGATGGATAATGGCTTTGCAACTTCATCCGCCAGTTCTTTGAGGAGCCATGGGTGAACCCCATCAGGTCCTATGGATTTGTTCACTCTCAGGTCCTTCAAGTAGCCTCAAATCTGTTCTTCATCTATAGTGGGGGGATATCCTTTTTCCCAGTCCCTGCCTTTAGCTTCTGTAACACGGAGGGTGTGACCAGAATCCTTGCTAGTGAAGACTGAGGCAAAGTCGTTGAATACCTCAGCCTTCTCTATATCTTGAATGACCAGCTCTCTTGTTTCATTCTGGAGTGTGCCCCTATTTTCCCTAGTCTTCCTCTAATCACTGATGTACCTATGGAAACTTTTCTTGCCTTTAACCTCCCTTGCCCAATTCAATTCTCTCTGTGCTTTTCCTTTCCTAACCTGATCTGTTGTTTCTCTGACTGCTTTTCTGTACTTCTCCCACGGTATCTGTCCTTGCTTCCATCTTCTATAAACTTTGTTTTTACTCCTAAATGTGTCCAGGAGTTCCTTGCTCACCTATGCAGGCCTCCTGGCACTCCTGCCTGCTTTCCTCTTCACTGGGACACATCAGTCCTGAGCAGGTGGGAGGTGATCCTTGAATATGGACCAGCTTTCCTGGGCTCCCTTTCCATTCAGGACTTTGTCTCATTCTACCCTGCCAAGCAGATGCTTGAATCCTTAGTAATCTCTAAGAATGAAATACTGTACCTACCTGAAGCATCACACTCACTGTTTTATGAATCTCCCATGATGAATTACTTCTGTCTTGTTCATTAACTAATAGGCATCTCATCATTCAAAGTCCTTCACACTTTTTCACCAGGAGAAAAATTGCTTCTAGGAACCTCTACGTTCCAGGGTTTAATATTTTTTTGTGTTCTGTGATTCTGTATACTTTGTGAAATAACAAACACAGAAAACCAAGAACAATATTACTCAATTCTTGTTTGCTTTCTTGACAGGAACAGACACACAAAATTTTGAACCTACACAGCAGTCTTACACAATAGTTAAAAAAGCATCAACTAATTCTGATCTGTTCTATAGTTTTGTAGACTTTATGACTGTTGACTTGTTCAGATTAGTGTACGGGGAAAAAATGACGCAAAATGATATTATTTTTATTAGAATCTTTGGTCTGCCTATGTTTGTAAAAGAGTATTTTTTTTAAATCATTAAGCATTGCCAAAGTTTAGTCCTAATTGGTTTGTGTCTTTATTACATACGTACTACTTGAAAATGTAGAGTCAAGGATCAGCAAAAAAGAATTGTAAATTAATTTTAAAAATCACCATGGGAATTTTCACTTAATGGTAGTAAAATTCGTTTTCAGATACATTCAACATTATCGCAATAATTACAAAGTAATAATTCTTGAAGAGTAAGTTGTTTTTACATTATGGTCTGTTAAACTGATAACACATTGAGATTCTGTCTTGTAAGTGACTTATTTCATGGTGCAGTGAACCGATGATTCTAGAAGACTTAAAGCTGAGCCAGGATTAATTATGTTGGAACAAATGCAGGGTTACAAAACTGACATTACTAATTAAAATTAATTATTATCTTAACTTGCATGTTTCCTAGCATTGGCATGCCATCACTTCTGATTGGCTAAATAATGTTTCACTAGGTCTTCTGTAATCTGCCTGAAAAGGCCATTTTGTACTTCAGTTGAGAAGAAATATTGAAAAAAAAAAAAAAAGGTAAAGCTGAAATTTCAATATATCTTAAACAATTCTGTAAACAAGTGCAGATGTCATTGTTCCCTTATGCTGGATGTGTAACTGATGACTCTTTCTCCTGCCTGGAGTTCCGTTTAGATCATGCATCCTCAATGGATGTACCAGAACTTGGCACTTGTTCCTGAGTTTGCTGAATTGTGATGGAATTAGTACTCTAGTTGAAATTTATTTCTAAACTGTGAAAATAGAGTAATTGCTTGTAGTGCGATTTTTGTGAAAAATGAACTCATGTTATAGAAATAAGTTTTGAAAGCTCATAAGGTGTTTTTTTCAAAACTTGTTTGATTTTAAAGCTTTGCACAAGGAACCTTGTTGAAGATGAAGCAGCTGTGACAGTCTTCTCTCCTTCCCTACAGCCCCCAGCTTTTCTTCCAGTGCTTGCTTGACTGAAACGTTTCCAACATAGTTCAGAAGCCGAGGGGATTTTGTTCAGTCTGGTACTCCTACAGTTTGCTTAGCTTATTTCTTTGACTGACTTCTGTAGCTGTTGCCCCATGATATAAAACAAGTGAAGCTATCCTACCTCTCCCAACTTTGACTGAACTATGACAATTTCCCTCCCTTATCTGTCATGACCACTAGAAAAAAAAAAGTCTTTTAATCTTTTAAATAGACTGATATTTAATATTTTGCATTATTCGCTCAAAATTCTGCAAGTCCACCTACACATCTTGGTTTTATGAACAATTATGTATGCAGGGATGTTACTATGGAGATGCAAAAAATTCCCGGTTGGATCTACCCTCTAGGGAAAAAAATATTTCAAATCCTTTACTCACAGTAGCATAAGCATTGACATCAAGACATTTCAGAGGAAAAAACCAGAATATTTGGAATATGAAAGGAAAGCTATAGGGTACTGAGACAGGGAATTTATGACAAGTGACTGTCTGTTTTTTTAGTCTGTATTACCATGACAGGTTCAGTAACACTTGCTTAGCCTTATGGATTCAAGATAAACACTCAAAGTAAAATAAATAAACCAGAAATTATTAAAGATGGGAATATTTAGTTACATCAGTTCTGTTTAAAGTTATTAATATGCAATTTACTATATACCAATAAAAGTGCAGAAAATCATGGACAATACACCTTTGTATTGCTGTAATAGGAATAGACACTACCATCCATTCTTCAGAGGAGATCTAAGCCCTGTTCTATTTAAGCAGATATAAAATAATGCAATGTGGCTACCCAGAGGCTGAAATATGTTTCTAGATTTTGTGTTACCAACATGCTTCTTACAAATACAAATGTAACACTCATAAGCCACCATTTAAAAAAACATGCAAAGATATGTTTATAGGGTCATAGAATCATAGAGTGTGCTGGACCCTTAAAGGGCTTCTCCAACTCCCCCTGCAGTGACCATGGCATCCTTAATTAGAATAGGTTGCTCAGAGCTCCATCAAGCCTGACCTTGAATGTCTCTATGGATGGGGCCTCCACAACCTCTCTGGGTATCCTGCTCCAGTTCCAGTGTTTCAACACCCTCATACTAAAGAACTTCTTATTAGAGTCTAATCTAAACCTGCCCTGCTCTAATTTAAGACCATTGCCCCTTTCCCCATTGCTACATATTGCATGTCTCTCTCCAACTTTCTTGTATGCCCCTTTCAGATACTGGAAGGTTTCTATCATGGTTATCACAGCATTTTCTTCTCCAGGCTCAACAACTCAGACTCTCAGTCTGTCTTGAGGATGTGCTCTAACCATTTTGTGGCCCTCATCTGGACCTGCTCTACCACGTCCTTCTTGTATTGAGGGCTCCATGGGTGGACACAGTAGTCCAGATGAGGTCTCAACAGAGCAGAGGGAGAGAATCACCTCTTTTGATTTGCTGGCCTCATTTTTTCTGATGCAATCCAGGATGCAATTGGCCCTCTGGGCTGCATGCAGTTCATGTCCAGCTTTTCATCCACCAGTACACCCAAGTCCCTTTCCTTGGCATTGCTCTCTATGACATTGTCCCCCAGCCCGGACTGATAATGGGGATTGCCCTTACCCAGGTGCAGGCCTTGATGAATCTCATGAGGTTCATATGGGCTTCACTTCTCCAGCAAGTCCAGGTGTGTCTGGATGGCATATTGACTACACCATGGCATGCTTGGTGTTACCTGTTATCTTGCTGAGGGGGCACTCAATCCCACAGTCTTTCTTTTACAAAGATAATAAGCAGCAGCAGCAGCCTATGATCATAGTTTATGGTGTTATTTTCCAGAGATATTTTAATGAAAGTATCTAACAGAGATATGTGGAATGCTCATACTATTGAAAATGTTTAGAAAATTTGATATTTTATGATGTCCTCTTTGGAAAAATTTTTTATCACAAAAGCATTAATATTTGGTCTTAATTAACATGGGGTTGAATTTGCCATCACTTAAAGTTTTCAGCTGGATCTCATCAAGGTGTGCACACTTTAAACATTAAGTTTTATTTTTCTTTCTCTCATCCCCAGATTGAATCCATAGATTTGTTGCAGACATTAACTTTGTTTTCCCTTTAGTATGTGTTGATTTACATACATCTAACACTTATTTCAGCTGTCTCTGAAGTCTTACTCTGAATGGCAGAGTTCTAACGCAATGATGAAACACTAAGTTCATCAGCTCCTACTGTAATTATTTTGTGTACCCTATTTAGTGCTTAGTTGTGATGTCAAACTAAAAGGATATTTACTTTAGACGAGTAGAATTCAATACAAATTCAGAAAAAAAAAAAAAAAAAAAAAAAAAAAGGAAAAGAAAAAAGTCCAAAGCAAAAGCAAGCATCTCCTAAATAACTTGTACTTTACATGAGTGACTGTGTAAGATGAAATCTGTGAATATTAATAAATCACTTATTCTATATACCCTATAATATTAGTCAATCTTCCTCTCTCTGCACAGCTAATGTTTAGAATAGAAGATGACACTGCAAACATACATGTGGACATACAATACACAGATCAAAGACAAAAAAAAAAAATTACTTCACTTTAATAAAGAACTACTTGTGCTTTAGTTTCAGTCTGGTGTTAATCCTTGAAACTATAATAACTCTTAAAATTCTAAAAGGGCTTTGATAACCTAAATAGTGATCCATAAGGAACCGATTGAGTAACAAATAGTTAATGAATCTGCTCCCAACACTTCAGGGCCCTTGGCTTCACAGTCAATGCAGACCGAATACAAAGACCAGGTTCTTCGATTAGTTTCTTTGAGGAATCCTGTTCTCATTGTTTTGCCATTCAGGCTCCACACTCCTATGTTAGGTGGATGCTTTTGGTGCACTCTTTTCCACCACAGTGCTTTTATCAACAAAGCTGAAAGGCAGCTGAAAAAAACATAAGGTAAAATCTTGGCTGCCTCACAATTACCTGTGCATATTTCACAGGGACAGTGGAATGAAGGGGCCATGGACAAGAAGTCCTATTTAAAGACATATCAAATTTCATTTTGCTTGCAGAAAACATGAATTTCAGATGTGCAGCGGGCTTAGTGAACAGTTAAGTCTGCAATTGGTAGCTGACTAAACTTGATCAACAAAACTGAGAAAATGGAAGTTTTCAAAGTTTTTATCTTTTATTTTTCAAGTAGAAAATCAGAAGATACAGCTTCTGTTTTAACATAATGGTAGGGCATCAATACCAGTTTCAAAGAATTTTGATATGTGAGAACTGAAATGAAGTAAAAAATGGAAGAATAAGGACATAGCTGAAAGTTTTGACTGTTATATGTAGAATAGTCATGAAATGTTCAATCAGTGCCATCTACAGCAAAGGCAGAAGGAGTTTGTGTGGGCCAGCATTTGCTAAATGTGATTCTTTTTCCCCATGTTCCAATCTGGCTTCAAAAAGAAAAGTCTCAAGATCTAAAGAAAAAAAATGGAAAAGTTCTCTTGTCATCTTTACACACTCTCCCTCTTACAACAAGGAATAGTAGCTATCACAAATCCAAGAGTTATGAAAACTGGGCTAGCAGGGAAATTCTGTATTAACTTCAAGCATTTTTCACAAACTGCCAAGATTTTAATCAAGAATTCAAAAACTATGAATAAGAGAACTCTACCTGACCGATTTAATTTCTAAATCCACTCTTTCTAGTCTTTTATTCTGTAACTGCATTCTCAGGACACAATTTTTTATTTTTTTTTATTTTTTAATGATACTGTCAGAGTAACTTTGGGAATATACAAGAAGAAAGAAGGGAAAGAAAGAAAAATAATACAACCTGTCTATTATGACTGGAGTTTGGGGGTGTTTGTTTTTTCATTGTTGTTTTTTTTTTTAAGCTGGGCACATGGTGCCCATTTGTGACAAAAAGGGGAAAAAAAGGAGACCGATTCTCAGCGGAATCATTCTGATAAGGCAAATGCCTGTCTACCTGTCACAGGTAACGCCCGTCACACTTACAATAAAAGATTTGCCAGATCAATTTGGATAATAAAACTGGAGTTGTATTTGCCTATGAATTGGCTAAAAATAATGTAGTTTTCACATGGAGTCAATAAATTAGTCATGCATGTTTTCTGGTTTTAGCATATGTCTTTTATGGGGCAAAAATAGTTCCAGAAAACATCCAACAAAATATATTGCAGCAGCAGCAGGATATTTTGTTATTGTTGCTGGTATGAAAAACAAAGTTAAAAAAGGGTTTTCTGTGCAGAATGTGAGCTGTTATGGGCAACTATATTTTAAAATACTCTGTAATAAATATTTCAGATATATGTATTTAACAAATTACTTTTAATATTTTTAGACAATTTAATGGAGACTTGAAGACTAATCTAATCCTCTCTTACAATGGTTGTCTGGGTAACAAACAGCAGTTGTATGCTTCATACCAGCAGATACTTTCGTTCTAGTGCAAAAAATCTCCATGAGAATGGTCTAGATAATGTCATGTGAAACAGATTGTTTTCTAGATGATTTTTTCTCAGAAAATAAGACTTCCCTTTTTTTTTTCTATCAAGAAGTACAAAAATAATTTTTTAAAAACATTCTGTAAGTACGTCCACAAATTTGTAATTTTTTCTCATATATAAATGCCTAACTTAGAAATTACACTTACATGGCAGCTCGGGGACTTTCTCAAAAGCATGTGCTTTTTGATATCACAGTTAAGTACACAAGCTCAAATAACCTTGATTCACTGTTCTGTATATTTTTCTTCAGTTCATTAATGCAGTATCCTCTTTAGATCCTCTCACTGATTTACAAACCTAGAGTGGTGTTTCTCCTTTTTTTCCAATAGCATCATCTGTAAGATACCTACTTAAGACAGAAAAGGCAGACCAAAGTTCAAAGCAGTCTTTCTGCTGGACGACTTAATCCAGTTCTTTCGCCTTTTAAGAGACTGCATCTCTCAGCTGTTCCTTTTAAATATGTTCATTTTGTACAGAATAATTATGCACCTGGGGCTACTGCAGGGGTATAGTTACATATATAGATTATAGTTATAGAGCTCTATCTGTGCATCTTATGCTTATTCTCATGCCATCTCTTTCTTTCATCTGATTAATATTTCACTGTTCATGCTACAAGGATGATTGAGGGATTTGAACATCAATATCTCTCCTATGAAGAAAGTTGTAGAGAACTGGGGCTATTTAGCCTTTAGAAAAGAAGGCTGAGAGGGGATCTTCTTAATGATTATAAATATCTGTGGGGTACGTATCTAGAGGATGAGACCAATCTCTTTTCAGTGGTTCCCAGTAATAGGACAAGGAACAATGGGTTTAACCTAGAACATGGGAAGTTCCACCTCAACATGAGGAGAAATGTCTTTACTGTGAGGGTGATGGAGCATGGGAGCAGCCTGCCCAGAGAGGTTGTGGAGTCCCCTTCTCTGGAGACCTTCAAAACCCACCTGGATGCATTTCTGCGTGGCCTGCCCCAGGTGATCCTGCTGTGGCAGGGGGGCTGCACTAGATCTCTAGAGGACCCTTCCAACACCTAACACTCTGTGATTCTACGTTGATAACTCTGTATTGTTCCTTTAAATTCATGAAACTAGAAAATCCTAGGAACCTTAATTAAGGGTGCAGAAAGTAACTGAAAATTTAAGTATGTCTTCTAGAATACTACATTTTAATCAGCTTTTAGCCTAGCCACCTAGAAACTTAGATACTCATGAGTGAGGAAATATTAAAAAAAAATGGTTACACAACATAGAATAATAGAGTACGGTCTATCTTTAGTATATCCCATTGAACTACTTTCCCACTTCGAATACAAATCCCAAGAAACATGAAGACCCAGTATTGATTAAATAATAAATGAAATCAAAGTGATGTACCTCAATTTAAAGATTTCAAATGGTTGTACTTTTGATATATGATGAGATGGCACCATGCTCCCAGTTGTGCTTATAGACCAAGACAGAGCTGCTGCCTCCAGTCACCATCACCTAGAAGCAAGGTTCCTTCCTTTCTTATTATTAATTGTTACATATTGAATGTAACTACTACAAATTATTTCTACCCCTAAATATTTTTTCTTTTTATAGTGTTATTTTGACAATTTTGTTCATATGCACTGCATAATAACCCAGAGCCTCCAAGCTCTATTGTGAACCTTGTGCACAGGCACAGGTAGGATGGTGAACACCAGTCTCACCATTTTGTTTCACTTGAGAGTCTCAGCTACAGTGTTTTCTAGCTGTGACACTACATCGTCACATAGAATTAGATTGTTATTCACATGCTTGACCACAAAATACGAACTGTAAATGAGATGACTCATCTTGGTCATCTTGATCTTGATTAAAATCTTCCCTTGAATAAGACTTAAAATAGATCTACTAGTATTACAGTGATAACAACTTAATGGAAAAACAGCTCTCTGAAATTATTGCATCTGCTGTAACAGCTAACAAGTAACATTTTGTAAGAGAAGAAGTGAAAATTCATCTTAAAAGGCAGTTTAAGCTGAAAAAAGGGGTCTTTCAACTTACACTTTGCCGTAGCATTCCCAAGGTAAATACAAGGAAAACCTGCTTGCGTTCACAGACAGGCAAGTCACCTGTGTATCTTAAAAGTGGAAATTGACCTCTCATCTATGACATTCAGATATAAACCACATCTGTTGTCAGATATGGAATGTACACAGTAGGTGAATGTTCACACACAAGGGTTCTGTATGACAGGTCATGTTTTGTACACTTTAAATTATGTGCAGGTAGTCTGCATTTACCTTAGGAAGGTAGTTATCAATAAGGAAGAAGCTTTTCCTTTTCCTGTGCGTTTTAATTGAACTAGTTGTTGGACAGAAAAAAAATGTTTTCCGAAAATTATAAAGAAGAAATAGAATTTCCTTTTGATGTTTACATGGTTTGATAATACAAAAGCAGGAAGCAGGCTTTGAACTTCTTAGATCTAGCGATGTGGAAACAGGCAGAGGTTTGACCTCATTACTTAACAGGAGAGGATCACATATATTTTAAAAATGTGCCTAGAGGGTGAATAGTTGTTTGCCAGAAGCCTAAAATGTATTTCAAGTGCTGCATGGTCAGTCAAACTCACATGATCACTACAGGGTCTCCATTTCTATTTTTATCGTAAGAAACTCCCAAGGTAGCCAGCCCATTGTGCCTATAGCCCAGGAATGCCTGTACGACCAGAAATGACTATT
The DNA here is from genome assembly GCA_038090715.1 of Florisuga fusca. Taxonomy (NCBI): domain Eukaryota; kingdom Metazoa; phylum Chordata; class Aves; order Apodiformes; family Trochilidae; genus Florisuga; species Florisuga fusca. Next base: position 17,198,659 of record JAAWXA010000006.1, on the reverse strand, counting down.
TTCAGCTTAAAGGATTCCCAGTCTGAGCTGAAAGATCCAGAAGGAAAATTCTTGCTTCTGACTGCTTATGCAGTGAAAATGGGAATCAAATGGATTGTAAATGCCTACATTTCCTAGATGAAATATGTTTCTAACTAGAATGCAGATCTTCTGGAAAAAATACTTAATGCACTGTGATTAGAAAAAAAGGAAAACAGAGAGAGGGGTAGAAGCCCTTGTCAGCCCTTGTCCTGTTTAAAATAGTACTATTTCTACCACGTAGAAAATGTAGCTGAGACATTTCACATTAGCTATTGATTTTATTCTGAAGAAGTATGATTTCTTGTTTTGTTGCTGAGAAAGCACCATTCCACCAGCCAATAGAAACATGGAAATCTCATCTGTTCTGAAGAATTCAAATAGACTACTTCTGTAGACAGTGTGAAGACAAAGGCATCTACACAATGAAATTCATACTACCTTCTCTGTTTCTGCTAGGATAGAATGATTTCCCTCTCTTGCTCTCCCTTTTCCTACTTTTTTATTCTTTCCATCCTTTCTTTGGCTTTGACAGCTTTACAGTGATAAAAGAAACGTGCTTGAAAGATTTGTATCTTTGCATGGCTGAAGTAAATGCAAATATTCCCAACTTTTGAGCTCATCTAAAGTTGCCTGCTTGTTAGTAAATCTTAGTAGGTGTTGTTATGGAAAACAGTCTAGATACTGTGTAAATGCTGACTTCAAGTAGAAAAATGTATAGAATTTTGAAATAGCCACTTGTAGGATGATCTGAATGTTTAACTAAAACGAGATTGGTGGTTGAAAGTCACAAGTCTCTTAGGTATTTTTTAAAAATTATCCTCTATCTCAGAAAAGAAAAAGTAGTAAAGATTTATCCTGAAGATAAACTTTTAAACAAATGGTAACATAATCAAAATAGTCCTATATTGTGTGAAAAATACATTGTGTTCCTGAGATGACATTTATATGGCAAACGTAGCTTGAAACAACATTTTATTACCATACTGTAAACTCTTGGAAGAGGAGAGGTCTCCAAGGAGAAAAAGAAATTTCACACAAAATGGCACATACAGAATTGGCAGTCATTTTCTGTAGTTGTAGTGAACATCTGGAACTCATATGTTTCTTGCTGAAAACTGCCAAGATCTAAGAACAGAAAGTGGGAGTGGTTTGACTTCTATTAAAGAATGGAACAAATACTAAAGAAATGGAAGCAAATAACAAAGCAATGGGGAGTTGTACATAACTTACAAACACGATTGTTTTTTATTTGAACAATTGTTCATTGTGCTAACTCAGTTTAACTGCAAACAGTGAACTCCCGATTATATGACAGAAACATTCAAGTATCATCCATGCTCAGCAATAGCATTAGATTACATCGTTAGCATATTTTATAAGTAAGGAAAATAATTTTCATTGATGTGGTAAAACGCGAATTTTAAATATGGGGAAGCAAATTGTATAATATAGGCAAAAAAGGGATAAGGTGAAGTAATATTTCCGTATAAGAGATTTTCTCCTTAGAGGAAAACTCCACAAAGAAATACATTTTATGAGCAAGATTTATCCTTTTCATTAAGACTCCTCTATATTACTCTGCCACATCTTTGCTTTGGCAACTTAGAAGCTGTAAGCAGCTGCAGACTAAAAACAACCTCTCCACATAATCTGATTTACAACAGAGATGGTCCTAAAACAGTTCTCAAGTTAAAAGCAGAAAAACACATGCCTAACGACTGCTTTCACATGTTCTCAGTTTTTTTCTTGCCAAAGTTCTGTTATGGGACTAAAATGCTTAATTTTACCAGACATGAGAAAAAATACAATGCCTGGGTTGTAATCTTCTTGGAAATTTGAACCTAGTGTTCCTATTTGGCCCCATCTCTATATTATACTCTTAAAATCAGAAAGAGGAAAGATTTTGCTGGAAGAAATTAATTAAACAACCAAGTTGTCTAAAACAGAGGCACATACATAGGTTTCCTAGGATGAATTTTTTCCTCATGCTTGCATGAAATTTTGCCAGCAAGTAATTCCATTGATTTCAACAAATGTGGTTTATAGTTTCAAAAGTGTTAAATGAGCCACATTAATGCAGTTCAGGAACAAAATGGGAATAGTAGTGCCATATAATCTCACCTATGTATTCCAGAGAAAAATATAGGGAAGAGGAAAAGGGAAGGGGAAAGGCAAAAGGGAAGAGTATAAAGGGAAAGGGAAAAGGGAAGAGTATAAAGGGAAGAGTATAAAGGGAAGGGGAAGGGGAAGG
>JAAWXA010000006.1:17171948-17196367 GCA_038090715.1 Florisuga fusca | reverse complement strand
GGGAAAGGGAACGGGAAAGGGAACGGGAAAGGGAACGGGAAAGGGAACGGGAAAGGGAACGGGAAAGGGAACGGGAAAGGAGAAGAGGAAAGGAGAAGAGGAAAGGGGAAAGGGGAAAGGGGAAAGGGGAAAGGGGAAAGGGAAGGGACTCTTGCTATGAAAAGCTAGGGTTCTGAATGTCTTTGTATTGCTTTTCCTAATTTGGAGGAAAAAAGGGAAAAGTTCTAACTTAGTCGTGACGAGAAATGTATGTGCCAAGATTAAGTCTGCAGCAAAGAATTTATTATACATTTACAATCCTCAAAATAGGAGGTGAGTCTGAAGAAAAAAAAAAATCCATGTTACCACAACAATGGTACGAAAGAGAATCGTAAGAATTTTACAATGTTGAACATCTGGAAGTCATGTGTTTAGTCCCCATAAGGAGAACACACACATTATTATATTCAGCTGCTTTTTTTTTCTTTTTTCTCCTAAAATGAATTATTCCACATTAACAAAAAACAAAATAAAACAAAACACCCTATTAAGTCCAAATGACACATTTAAAAAGGAATATCTCCTTTGCAAAAAGCTAATCCTGACATAAAGATTTCAAATACCACTAAATTTATTCCTTGCTTTTTTGTTCCTTTCTGACTTTTTTATTTCTTCCCATCCTACTGAGGCAGCTAAGGAGACCTCGGGATTTATATCCTTGAGCTGATACACAGTTCGTCCCAGAAGAGGATTCTAAAACTATAATCATATATCAAGTTATATTTCATACAGTTAAACATAAGCTGCAGTCCTGAAGACTCTCTTTCCATTGCTGAGACTTCCAGAGGGTAGGAAAGAACCTTCCACATCTGTTTCATTTATTAGATGAGAGCTATGTTCTTGTTGGTCTTAAAAATAATTATCGTAATTTGTTCATTTTGCTCCGATGTAATGTCCCAAAATCAGAGCTCCCCAGAAACATAATGAAAACTCTTCAAGTAAGCACAATTACCAAAGGAGCATGTTAATGAGATGTGGAAGAAGGAATAGTCACATAATTTCTAGAAACTGAAAATGGGAATCACTTTTAGTAATAGCCTCAAGCAAAGCAGCTTTTATGGGGAAGAAAAAGCATACTATTAGGTTTGTTATAGTTAAATGCTATTTCTAATGATATCTGTGGTAGCCAGAAGCACACATCTACCAGGGTAAGCATTATCTAAAAATAGTAAGGAATATACAAAATATCAATTATGTGTTTTGCAAAATTATTACTCAAAATGAGTTTGTTTCTTTTATTCTTAGAGTCCTCCAGAACATAAGGTGTTACATATAGTGTTATAGGTGTTTCATATATATCATACATAATTCCCAGTGCTGTAAATGCATGTGACTGAAGTTGAAACCAAGCCTGGGTGAAGGAAGCCCTGCAACTGTTGCCTTTGCAGTGCCCTTCATTTCCCTGCTACAACTGGAAATGACCTCTTCAAAAAGTAACACAGAGATCAAGGACTTCAACTTCAGAGTTAAACTACCCCTGGAGAAGTGAAAAAAGTGAAGAAGTATCAGCAAAAGGCACAAAGCCTGAAGGCAAGATAGATAAAGTACAGATGCAGTCACCAGGACTAAGTCACAGCTACATGTATTTCATATTTCCAGTGTTCGGCAACACGAACTAGATGGGAAGGCTGAAGTGGAAGGTAGGATGGTGAGCTTAGGGTTTACAGGAAGTAAAAAACTACCATGGTAGTTTCTACTGCTATCACAACCATAGTGATTTTTATAGTCCGATGATGATAGCATACTCTGAAGTTGTCAGAAGCGGGTGACAAGGGAGGAACCAGCATTCTCAGTAATACTTAAATTGTACTATTTGTCCCAGAGACCTAGTAAAACTGTATGCTAGACTCTTCACAGTTTAACAGAAACTTTCTGAGACTATCTGGACTGGAGCAGATTTTTGTGGTAAGAACATACATAATATTTTAATAATAAAACTACAATGGGATCTCGTAATTCGCATGTCAAGAGATTGACATCAGTTGAGCAAGGGGTGCACACTGATGCAGTTAATGAGAAAAGAATTAACGAGCAAGGAAAGCTGTTTTTTTTTCCTGTGTGTTTATCCAGATGATAGCCATGTCAATCACTTGATGTGTCCATAATTAGAAATTCTATGTCAAGAATGTCAAGTCTATCCCACATTGTATGTGATCTTTCTCTAGAATGTACAGGAAAACAGGGACTATGCTATCAAGGGTGACAACACAAGGGACATGAAAGACTTTTTTAGGAGATCTGGGTAAACTCATCAGGTCAATGAAAATATCAAACAGAAAAACTGCATGGAAATTTTCAATAATTGAGTAAAAGGAACCTCAGCAACTGGTAATGTATTATTGTGCAATAACTGTGATTCTCTGGAGAGAGAATCAAAATAGCCTGCTATTTCATAATCATTGGAAGAATCAACCTGTCAAAATACTAATTCCTCCAAAAACATCAGATGTAACTAAAGTTAAGTTAATGGCATCCGAGTAAGTGATACTTCAGCAGCATAAGTGAAAGGGCTCAGGATTATGAATGGAACAGATTGGACTGTCTTTGATCTAATATGAATTATTATGACAGAAGAACCTTTTTTAATCAACAACCTAATCTAGCCAAGTAATGAACTAAAGCTCTCAACAGAAGAAGCTGTAGGAGTTCAACTTTGCAAACAATGGTATGACTAATGTTATTAAAAGTGATTTGGCATCTTGACATTTTTAGTGATAAAAAAATGAGTCACTGTGATAATCTGTATAATGATTCTTGTACCTCTTAAAAACAAACAACAAAAACTCCACAAAACCAAAATAACTTAATAGCAGCAGTTTTCAAGAAAAACTAACTTCTGAACTCTAATACTCTGGTAACAGAACAACAACCTATGGGATCTCCATTCCTGGACAAAATCAGATGTGCAATCAAAACATGAAGTGACCTGAATTTGATAATGAATTGGTAGAACTGTTTAGTTACCAAAAAGTTTCCTGTGTCTCTGTAAGTATCAGAAGTCAAAGATGCCATCATTGTAATCTATAAAAACAAGTTGGAAGGGGTTGCTACTTTCTGATCAACTCTAACTTCATACTCAAAGGAAGCATAGGTGAAATTATACTTAGCACTCTTTAACTGTGATAAAAGTAGGGAGAATGGCTTGCCGTGTTTTCTGTCTTCAGTAGTCTGAAAGACATATTTACAGCTAATTTCAATTTTGTTAGCTATCATGACATTTTGGTCTGACAAAATATAATGATAACCCGGTATCTGACAACAAGAGGGTTATGCAATGGAGTGTTTGATAAATTCAGCGAGACCAATTCTTATCCCATTGCTTGTAGCAATGAAATCATGGCTTAGCTTTATGAATGAAGCTTTTAGAAGGTCTCTCCCCAGGCTGGCTGATGAGGCCAATGTGGCTGCAAAAGGCCCAGCAGAAAGTGTCCTGTGAGGGGACAGCCAAGGCATGGCTCTTTCTGTGCTGTCTTTTCTCCCCCAGACTGATTCTACGTGTGTTCTCAAAGGAGGCAGCAGCAATGAAATAAACAAAAATGTGCCTAGAACTCAATATCATTCTGTCTGCCAAGCAGGCTACTTGCAGACAAACAAAGAACTTGATCTGGGTACATTTTCCAGAATGTGGAAATTATTTCAACTTAATGGATGTTGAAACCCTCAAAAATCTATTTAGACAATTGTGAGATATTGTGTAGTAAAACTTTTACCCTGGAAGCTTCAACTGTCACTGGTAATTGGCTTTAGAAACCTTGTAAATAGTCATTCAGGTGAAAAACACTGAAATGATAAATATTCCTTCACCATATGAAGACTAAACAGTAATAAATGGTCAAAAGCCATGCAATAATTTTGTTGTTTTAGCAATACATCAGATGACAGCCTTTTGCTAAAGGACCTAACAAAATGCACTACCAGAAATAGTACATCTTTGGGCCAAGTTTGGAAAGAGCAAAGCAGAAAATGTTAAAATTTTAAAAACCACCTACATAGTAGCAGCAATATCTAGTTTACTACATGGATGTGGAGCGTCACTTTGCTACTGTTAGTATGTACAAATTTTGAATGGGTTTCATCTCTACATGTACTGTGCATGCTTTAGCATAATAACATTTGTAAAAATAAAGGTTTGGAACACAACAATGTTCCAAGGTGCAAAGCAACAATCACTATACAAGAGCTGTGCAGAACCCACCACGTGTCTAGTATAGAAGACACCAAAATGCCACTGCAGATGCTAAATGGTGAGCCAAAGGAATAGGTGAGGTAGGCATGCAGGGATACACAGAAGTATAACTTAGTGAAATACAGATTTCATAACTAGCATTTACTGTCAACACAAAAATTGTACTAACACAAATACACAAACATTTGAATGTGACTTGGTTTGAGAAGCTCCATTCAACCAATGCATGAAAAAGGCAACTTTGAAACAGCAATGCAGTTAGCAGGAAGGTGCTCCAGTCAATACATCTACACAGAAAGCATTTTAATTCTTCTTCTTCTGTGGCAATGCACTACTCCCAAAACCTAACTAAAAGTTGGTTCACAAGATTTTAATGTCTTATTCAATATGGTGCAAGGTTCAATCTGAAATGTAACTAGTTACTCTTACAATTTTATACGTGAGTTAAAATCTCTAAGCATACTATTAGTTTCAAGTCCTTAGAGAGCTAAGGTCTTATCTCCTATATGATGCAAGAACACCAAAGTTAGCCAAAAGGCTCTTAAAAAGAAGATGTTGAACAAGCCGTGCAGACTACTGGAGAGTGAGAGTAAATATCAAACACAATCACTTTTCATTTTGCTCTTAAAATTTATATGATGTTCTAAGTGTATCAAAATCACGGGAAGTATTTTTTACCTTAAAAGGAAGGTTTCATTAAAATACAGACATTTTTAAACCTTACCTTGTTTTTGTCTGGGCTCATTAGAAAACAGAAGCTGCAGCTTTTAATTCATCATGGTTTTCTTTTAATAAATTGTGATGTCCACAAAATACTTTGCTTGTAACACTGTGCTAGTAAGGACCAGATAACTGATTCTTGGTAAATCAGTTAAATTTAAGTTTGTACAGTGCACTATTGATGTTGGTTAATGTAATCATTTTCTGTCATTTCAAAAAAAGAGAAACTGAAACTGTTGACATACAGTCCTTATGTGACTAAAAATGTCTTGCTGTCATGAAGAAGAAAGAATCTTATATGAATTTTTGGCCTGAAAATAGGTTAGTATCATAAAGCATCAAGCAATATTGTATGTTCTTTCAAGAGAATGATATAGCACATCATCACCTAAGAAGATGCCATGCTGCTGGCTGATGCAGTCTGATGTAATGACAACTAGTTGGGTAAAGATAATCTTCTCTGCTAGGACCTGCAAAATAGGTACACACATGCCTCAAATGTAGCAGTCTTTACTAAGTCAGGACAAATTTTATATCCAGAAGTGAATCCCAAATCAAGCCCACAAATCTGAACATTTAAAGTGTTTTAAGAGAACACTAATGTTCCTAATTAAGGCTTAGATTTTAATTTCACACTTGGATTTTTCTACTTAAGAAATCTCTATGAATAATATTTTCATATATTTAAGAAATATTTCCAAAACCCAGGCTTTGTGGCTTTTTAGGAGAGGCAGATATTCCATAAACCCTCACCAAGAAGTGAAAACTATTTACTTCTGTATGAGTGAATTGAAAAAAGCAAAGATTTGCTCTTTCATAATATTCATAATAATACTAATAAGTCAGAGTCTTCAAGTGTATTAAAGGTTCAAGTCCTTCATAATGGTTCATATTTGTCACATTGAAGCTCACTCTTTTAAAAAGAAGCAAATGAAAATGCTATTATGAATGCTCTGAACAAGTTGAATTAGTTTCCATGGCAAAGATGAATATTGTGACGATTGGTGCAGCAGTGATGAGGTTACTACAGTGTAAAGCAGAACATGCTGGTTTCAAAAGGCTTTTATAAGCCTCTTGATAATGCAATATAACATCCAAATAACCACTCTTGGAATATGATTTAATGACTAAAATGCAACAAGTTCAGTGCGACATTTCCAGAAATTACTGTAGAGGCCTTAAATTCAATTGTTTATCCAAATTTTCCTGAAGCAACCAGACACCTTCTCTTATATAAATTATGATCCCTTCCCTACTTAGGAATATTACTTAAGAATTATTCAACCAGTCTGAAGAAGTGATTTGTCCACTCCGATTTTTTTTTAATTTTTTGGTTTTTTAATGACATGTCTTCAAAGATAAAAATTATGTTGAATGAAAACTGAAAAGATGGTTTACCTGTATTCAATCACTACAGGAACCAAGGCTATTCTTACCCTGTGTGGACTCTGGAGATTCCTTCCTTTTTTTTTTTGTTACATTTTTTTACTTACTACATTTTACCTTAAAACTACAAGATTTTACCTTAAAACTACAAGTTCATAGTATTTTTCAGTATTTCCCTAGGCATTGTCTCAGAGGAAGATATAAAGGGAGTATGAGAGGCCATCTGTTGGTCCATGTACCTTCTTGGTTAGTATTACTTTTAGTGAATGTGATGCCAATTTGTAAGACATGAAGAGCATTTTGCTTTCTACCACTGCAGTTTCTTTTACAGAGCAATGCATGACAAAAGCAGGCCTATGTCTTCTGAGATTTTGTCTTCCTCTCAAGTGATCTGAACTTTGCTCATCAGGAGCTGCAGGTGAGGTAGCGTTATCAGTTTCATCCCAAAGGAATCCAGTTTCTGTGACTCAAACCTGCAGGTACAGGAATTTGACACATAAGTGATGGATTTTAAAAACTCACTCCTCTGTAATGTTCTACACAAAATACCACTGGCAACACCATTATTTGTTGTCTTCCAGTGTTACTTATATTTGTCACACACAGAAACATGCATAAAACATTGTGTACACCTTTCAGTAACTGTTCTCTGAAAAACAGAGTAAGCAAAGACCAGTTTCTATGAGTCATTTTCCTGCAAGGAACCCGTATCCTGCCATCCTTCAGATATCCTGCACTTCTGCACTGTCACACCAGAATTCATGGGATTCAAACCAATGTCTTTCATCAGCAGCTGGGGAAATGGCAGCTTTCTGGGGCTGGCTCCAATCTAAGTAAAGTTTGCTACTGTACTAGCCAGCAGGCCAAATGGAAGAAATAGCTGCTTAGCTCAGACTGCAACTTGTAACTCTGAAGTGGTACTCATCTGGACATCTTTCCTTTACTTATTTACCAATTTTCACAAAATATGTTCCTCTATTCTTCTGTTGCATAGTATGTAAACTAGTATGGTTTTGAGTGCTGGAGACTGAGGAATTAAAAACCTTTATAACAATATTAGCCCAAAAGTCCCATTCAGCTTCTAAAAACCCAGAACATATAACTGAGTAATCTGTGCCTCATTCATCTAGTTGCCTGAAAATATTATTTAAGCAGTATTTTTTCCTTAAGTAATTATTTCCAATGTGATGCTGTCACAGAATCACATCTGTGAATATTTCCCCTCATACAATAAAATAAAATAAAATAAACAATAATAATAATAATAAATATCTGTATCACCAGGCCCATGACAGCATGTCCTGCAGAGCGTCATCTAGATGGTTTCTAAACATCTCCAGGGATGGTGACTTCACCACCTCCCTGGGCAGCCCATTTCAGTGCCTGACTAGTCTCAGTAAAAAAATAATTCTTTATCATCTCTAGTCTAAGCCTCCCCTGTCACAACTCTAGGCCATTTCCTCCACTCCTGTCATTATTTACTTGAGAGAAAAGGCCAGCACCCACTTTCCCTACAACCTCCTTTCACATAGCTCCAGAGAGCAATAACGTCTCCTCTCAGCCTCCTCTTTTCCAAACTAAACAATCCCAGTTCTCCCCACATCTCCTCACTGGGCTTTTTCTCCACAACCTTCACCAGTTTGGTTGCCCTTCTCTGAACTTGATCCAGCAGCTCAATGTCTTTCTTGTAGTGAGGGGCCCAGAACTGAACACAGGACTCGAGGTGTGGCCTCATCAGTGCCAAGTACAGGGGCACGATCACTTCCCTTCTCCTGCTGGCCACACTAGTCCTGATCCAGGCCAGGATGCTGCTGGCCTTCTTGGCCACCTGGGCACACTTCTGGTTCAAATTCAGATGGGTGTCACACAACATCCCCAGGTCCTTTTCTGTCTGACAGCTTTCCAGGCACTCTTCTCCAAGCCTTTAGCATGGCATGGGGTTGTGACCAAAGCACAGGTCCTGGCACTTGGCCATACTGAACTTCGTATTGGCCCTGCCCCATTGATCCAGCCTGTCCAGGTCTCTCAGTGGAGCCTTCTCACCTTCAAGCATATCAACACTCCCACCAACTTGGTGTCATCTACAAATTTGTTGAGAAAGCACTCAGTCCCCTCATCTAGAACACTGATGAAGATACTGAACAAGACCAGCCCCAAAACTCAGCCCTGGCAACACCACTAGGGAACAGCAACCAATTGGATTTAACTTTGTTGACTACAGCTCCCTGGGCCTGTCCTTGAAGCCAGTATTTAGCTCGATGGAGAGTACACCTGGCTATGCAGTGAGCTGCCAGCCTCCCTAGGAGAATGCTGTGAAGAATTCTGCCATTATAAAAGATGACAAAGTTTACAAAGGCAAAACTCCTCCATCAGTCTAGCATAGATAAATACTTGTAAAAAGTAAAAATACTTCCATGACAAGAAATGACAAAAAATAGGCATTAAGAAGCAAAATATGGCATGCCCATGAATAGTGCTGAGGACCATAATACTCCTCCACAGTAAATCTGTTGACATTTGTAACTTTGCACGCATCCAAATCTCATTGCTTTTTAAAGCAACACTAGAATTGCAAGAACAAATATAGCCTGTAGCCAGCCCCAGAGTTCCACTTTTTCCAGGTACAATTCATTATGTACCTGGAAAATGGTGTCATGAATGTCAGCCAAGTATCAAATCTTTTCTCCAAATCTAAAATTTATTAGAATAATATTAAGAAATTTATTGCAAACACCAGTTATGGTAATTATTTTCATAAAAGAAAATACCTTTTCCATAGAGCTCTCTCCTTGATTTTTAACTGACCTTCTAAACTGTGAATGCTGCCAGCCCACTTAACAACTCTGTCTGACACTACAGGCTAAGCTTTTTCATGTCACACCCAGAAACCTTATCTACAGCAGTGCAAAATGTGCAGCTGAAGTCAGATGGAGCATTCGATTAATTACACTGATACTTATATCTCTCATTTTTGGTACTAAGGTATTTGTACTAACACCCAACAAAATTTAACAAATTGACTTGGATATAATGTACACCAGAAAAGAGAGAAATTAGCGGAAATATATCTACTCTTCCTATAGCATGCTCTCATACTGTATAAGAGACTAAGAAAATAGAGAAACTAACCTTTATTTTTATTATTGCATCAGCTTTGTGTAATACTGTGCAGAGTTTAGTAGTGCTATTGCAGTGATATCCTGAAACTCATATTTTACAGGGAAGGTTGGACACAGACTAATGAGGAAAAAAACCTGACTGTATTTGCCATCAGCGTAACTGAAAGTTTGATTCTCTACTTGTATTGTTTTATTTGGAGAAGAATGGATAGAGCAAGTACCATTTAACCCAGTATGTATAGTAGTTCTTGTAAGCTAAAGCTCAAACCTTACAAAATGAATGTAGTGGAAGATGTAGGTTAAAAGACATTAATTGACATTTTATTCAGAAATCTAAAATTTATGAGAATCTTTGAGCTCCATAAAACTTCTAGAACTTCTCAGAAATCTGCCATCTGGAGTATAATATGACTTTGGATTGGCTCTGCTTTTAGCAATAGGTTGCACTAGACACCTCAAAATGTTTCTTCCAACCTAAACTGCTGTGTTATTGTATGATTGACTGAATGTAATATATTATATAAAGTAGCATAATTTCCAGTTTATTGTCTCTTTACTGGAAAGACCAAAAGGAAATTTGTGATAACATGAGGAAATGCTATGCATAAAGAAAAGGCATAAGGAACACAAAATCAAAGGTAAATGGCATCAGAGAACTCTTATGCTTTGGAAAAGGAGCAGAGACAAAGCTTGTGAAGCCCTTATTATTTCTTCAAACCATTCTTCAGGTTTAGGAAAAACTTTCAAATTGTAAAGATTTTAAACATCAGAGACTGTAAAAATCAAAGACCCTAAAATTCTATATTATTCTACATATGGTTTCATAAAGAAAACATTAGGAAATAGTGAAAAGGGCAGAAACAAATAAAAGGTGTTAACATGATTTGTTTCCATGTTTTCCTTCTCCTTTCCCTCCAGGTTTGCTTTCTTTGCTCAGATTTTTCCTGCAAAGTATTTTTTCCATATGTCTCTAAAATACACAGCATGCAGTATACATAGACTTCCTATATATAAAGACATGCCTCAGGGGGTAAGAAGCATTAAAAGAAACTGGAATTAAAACAAGATGCAATGGATTTTCCATTTTCAGATTTCTAAATAGTTTGGGAAAAATGGATCCTTGTTCTGTCAATGAACACCACATTTTATCTTTGATCTTTAGATTGACTGTAGTGTAACAGATTGAAATCAACATATGTCCTTTAAGGAAATGCAAATTTAAAGAAGAAAGTAATTCTTCTCTTTGGCATAAACTTAATCTTGAGCATTTTAATTTTTTTTTCCAAAACAGCAGGACAAAAATAGTAATTAAAGTCTTCCTGGATATTAGGACAGACAGTTAAGTAGGAAAAAAGGTAACCCCTAAAATGCGAGATTATGGAAATAGGAACTCAGAATATATGAGTGACATTTCTAATATGAAATCAGAACTATATACAGAAACGTAACTGTTATGGTCATCTCAAGATCACACCTGAAAAATATTTGCACAGCAAACATGGAACCTGATAGATACATCATCTTGTTCATGAAACAATCTCCACACAAGATAGCAATTTCTGGTGCCATACCTTCTCCTCAGGCTTATTTTTTCATTCTTAACCTACTATCCTATAGGCTTCTCATCTATTAGCAAGGCAAAACACAGAGATACTTCTTTTTTAAATCATTACTTATTTACGCATTTACTATGGGTTTTGGCGAATAATTTGGTTTTAAAATATACTTTGCATTGACTTTTGCTCTTTTACTATGCAAAAGTCCAAGAGTGTGCTTTGTTAGAAGTCCTAAGGAATATATGTTCACTTAGTAGTTTCACACTTGTTTGAAAGGAACTTCAAGACCTGCACTGGCCTTTGTCACCCTTTCCATTTTCTATATGCTGCTTGAGAGATAATTAAAGCAATGCTGTTGCCAAAATGTTTGCCTAGTTCCTTAACCCATTTAATTAAATTGCATTAACTGATTTAGAAACCTATGGTAGAGATGTAAAACCAGAAGTCTGAAAAGCAGAATGATAATGAGTACTGCACTGGTGAAAGTACAATTAAAAGATATTTTCTCCTCCAAAAATACAAATCATAATTGACATTCAGACTTAAACATTCACTAATAGACTTGATGATGAAGAGATAGTGTTAATAAAATACTTGAATGTAAGTACCAACACCCCTGACTTTTCTGCATCATTTGCCATTCTAGCAGCCTATCTTTGCCATCTGTCATTCTACTTCCATAGTCATTACTCTCAAAGCTGGTAAGTTCTCTATCCTAGTTCAGCTTTTCTAAAGAACAAAACTCCACATACTGCACAGCTGTATATTTTAATGATTATTCTTATTATATGAGTCAAATATGGAAATTCAAGGAACTTCTTAATATAATGTCCCGGTTTTGGCTGGGAAAGAGTTAAAACTTCTTCACAGTAGCTGGTATGGCTCCATGTTTTGGATTTGAGATCAAAACTGTTTTGATAACATGCCAACTATTTCCCTTTTGCTGAGCAGAGCTTACACATGGTCAAGAACTTTTCTGCTTCTCACCCCACCCCACTAGTAAGTAGGCTCAGAGCTCAGAGAAGTTAGGAGGGGACAGAGCTGGGACAGCTGACCCCAGCTGACAAAAGTGATACCCCTTATCGTGCCAATGAGACGTAGTGAATTAAGTCATTACTTGGCTTTGCTTACAGATGCAGCTTTTGCTTTATCTTTTAACCTACCTTTATCTCATCCCACTAGTTTTCTTGTATTTGCCCTTCTGATTCGCTCCCTCATCCTTCTGGGAGGCATGAGTGAGCAGCTGTGTGTCCTTTTATCATCATGCTACACAGGAGCTTCAAAGAAGTCATTAGACCCTCATTTACTTCTCAGTGCTGGTCATAATCTTCAATATTCTAATGCTCTTGGTAATTTCGAAGTCCAGGACAGATATAATCTTACAAGGACTTTTCCATGTTAAGCCTTAAAGAACTTCTGTAGTTTTTTGCCAGAAAAGGTAGAAGCAAACATGCTCCTTTATATTTACCTTATAGTAATTTTCTTTTTATGTGTGTATTACATACGTATATAACAGTGGTGCCTGAATTTGAGAAATTTGAGAAATATAAGGAAACTTTGCAATATTACTTTTGGTGTTTTGACAATATAATAGCCTACTCAAAATATAGATATCATAGTTTTCTATTTACTTCAAGACATTGAGAAAACATTTTCTATTTAATTGTAAATATCCTGCTTATTTTTAAAGCTCTACTTAAATAAAAATATTACTGTGTATTTAAAGTGTACATTGCAATAAGACAAAAGATTTTTGTTGCAATAATAATAAATTTCAGACTGTTGAACTGGATCAGAGTAGATCCAAATTGGTATTTAATTAACATATTATGAACATGAAACTTGATAATCCATGTCATTAAAAAAGTGTTCTCAGAATAGAATGAAAACTGGTTAAAAATAGATTTATGATCTAGCTAAATGTCATTTGTTATGTCTGTTGTCTGGCTAAAAGTATACTCTTTGCCAAGCTCCAATATGGTAAACCCTGTTAAAAGTATTTGGTTGAGTTTGCTGCATTCATTAGTTTCTCAGAAATGAGAAAGAACAAGGAGTTTATTAACTACAACAAGCTGTCTGCAGTAGAATGAACTTTGATAAAAACTTATGGAGTATTAAAAATGCAATGTACATTGAAGTGTATATATGCACGGCAGAACTGCAGTAGCATTAAAGGTGCAAACAAGTGCAACTTGTTGCTGTCTGCTGTTGTAGGTCGTTTCCTCCTAGCTTTGATTTAAGTGTCAAATGAAGTATCAGCTTTTGTTCAAAATCATGATTTTGAATACCTGCACTGACGTACATGGCTAGTAGACTGTGACATAAGCAGCCTTCGTGTACCTGGTGACAGGCTACTTCTGTAGATCACAGAGAGCCATCACACATGCAGCCCTACACCATGCATTGTATACCCAGGCAACTTTATACCAGTAACGTCATGTCTTTCTGAGACAATTGAAGTACAGGAGATGAACAAAGCAGTACATTATTAAGTAACACAGTTTACTTCAGCCAGGCTTTTTAGACAGACTTGATTTGCAAAGAAAGACCTATGTATAGTTTGTTTGCTTTACTCTGTAGAAGCCTAAACTCTCTTTAATTAGGGTTACATGGGAAAGTCATAGACTGTAGCAAGTACACCTGGAAAGTATTTTTTACTTAAAAGAGTGTGTCACAATATCCAAAGTTGGAAAAACATTGTGTAAATTAATCAAATTCATTAATATCTGTAAGAAAAGGAGGAGACTGCAACAAAGCAAAGCACTTGAGCTATCTCAAGATATTTCCTTTCTTGTTAAACTTTTAACTCCACAACTCCCTGTAAGGGTTTTCAGGAGAATATCATCTAATTGGTCTGTTTAACTGCAGAAAATTAGTGTGTTAGAGATGTCCTTAGGATCTCTCTTTCAAGCAAACAGTAAAGCTTGGTTTTAATATACAAATTTTCAGTTCCATACTATACAAAACCTTACTTTATTTCTTGCAGTTACACTGCATGACTAAACATACCACTTTGTATGTTTCTTTCTAAAAGAATTCTTATTCTGTGGTTGTCTTTGTGTTTCATAACTAAGGAAAAGAGAAGGAAATCCACTCCCTTGTACAAATAAAGAGCCTCTTACTTCTGACCCAAAAGCAGAAATGTATTGTTTCATCAAATATAAAGTCAGTACCCAGCTGTGTAATCTTCCTTCTTTATTGTAAAAGTCTTGGAAGCATTAAAAATCAGATATTGAAGTAAAAAATTCATGACAATGTCAGTTTACTCTTATTGCTAAAAATAAAACCCTAGATTTTTTTTTAGTAAGTCAGTTCCTAGCCTTCCTTCAAAAGAGAATAATTATAGATGGTGAGTCCATATATGCATATGTGGATATTTTAGGAAAATATATGGGGGTAATTTCAAATAGAGTTACATTGAATCAGCACCAATTGTAATAATGATCTAATAATAGAAATATTTTAATCTTAATCTTCAATGTCAGAAGTGTTTTGTGTTTACCTTCACAGCACGGATTTACCTCAAGCACAACTTGAATAAGATATATCACATTCAGAAAGAGTATCCTCTCTGCTTTCTTTTATCCATAACTTTTGTCTCAATTAAATCCATACTAACATGTAGAAATATAACTAAACCTATGCAACTCTGAAACACCCAAGTTATTTTAAAATTACACCAGTGTAAAGAAAAATAATCTGGCATTTGTTGTATCAACTTTATTAATCAATTCACCAGCTATGAATTCCACCTTCACTGTTTGGGATATTTGACTTAAAATTTGATGGACTGCTAAGTGTATTTCAGTTTGACCTCAGCTATTTGCTCTTTCAGTGTTTACTGCAAAAGCTAAATTGTTTTTCACAACACAGAAATTGTATCATATTCTAGATATAATTAGGAGCACAATTATCTGGGCAAACACATACATCAGTATGCCTCCATTAAATCTAAGACCTTCACCAGTTGAAATTTTTATCATCTTTAGTTTTTAGTTTGGGATAGATTAGGTAAGTTTAATGTCTTTCTAAAAAGTCAGATAAGAAAAAAAACATTCCAAAAGTCAGAATACTCTTGCTAGCTTTATGACTGTACTCTTACTTACAAGGATAACTCCCATCTGCTTAATTCTTAGTTTGTAACCCCCAAATCCAATATACCTGCTCCTCACTGTACAATGCTTACATACACTCTTACATAGTGAACCCAAAACATAAAGTATGCTGAGCTTCTCCACTGCTGTGAAAACGAACTGACAGGAACACTATCTAGTCCCATGCATTGTGGTAGTAATATATACCCTCTACATCTACTTACATTAGATTATTTTAGAAAATGGCTATATTGTCATGTTTAGGAATTTTTCTTCTTCTTACCTTCCCTTCCTACCACTTGAAAAAAAATTCTTACCATTGAGATTTTTGCACTGAATTATTATTCACTGTTCTTGAGTTGTACTTAGAGAGATATATTTATGAGATAACAATACCTCTTTTCTTCTTTCAATTCAAGTAAATTTGGACCATGTTCCAATGTTTCTATCACCTGTCAAACAGAATGAGTGTTGTAACATCCCAGTTCTGATTTATGTTTCCACATAAAGAACTACAAAATACCACCTATTGTATCGTATTGTATTATAGTCTTTGCAAAGACTTTAGTAGATCACTTCACGGGGTATTTCAAGGGTACATCCACTGTTAAGCGTCTCAGAACTTATACTGGAGAATTCATTTTTCTGTATTTTGATTTATGACAACCAAAAAAATTTTACAGCAAAATTGTTTACTGTCAATTCATGAAAGTTTAAAAGATCAGAAGTTAATATACCTTAGGTATTAATCATAGTATGCAAACTAATTCTGCTTGGGCATTTTCTAGTTGGCAGATTTTTGTATCTGAATAAAAGTGTTCCTGCAAAGGAAAACTGTGCTTCATTAGATTTTTATAAATGTGTTCAAAAGAAATGAATGGAAGAGATTAATATAGCTGATTGACACTCCCTGGTGGGTTGACTTTGCCCCAGCAGCTGTATCAGTCCTGCTCCACCAACAGTGCAAGGGAAGAAAATAAGACAAAAAAATGTATGTGTCAAAACAACAGGGAGAACTAGTTACCACCATGGACAAACTAGACTTGGAGGAAATTCATTTCAGTTCTTGCAAAGTAATAACAGTAGGATAGTGAGTAATAATAACAAAACTAAAACCACCTTCTCCCCCAGCCCCTTCTTCCCAGGCTCAGCTTCACTTCTGACTCTTCTGCCTCCCACCTACAAGTGGTACAAGGTGATGGGGAACTGAGACTGTGGTCACTTCAAAATAGTGTGTAGCATTCCTCCCATGGGACATAGTCTTTCACAAACTTGATCCTGCATGGGTCTTTCCCATAGGCTGCAGTTCTTCAAGAACTGCTATATAGCGAGACCTTTCTATGGGTATTATCCTTCAGGAGTGGCCTGCTCCAGCATGGATCTCGCCATGGGGTCACAGGTCCTGCCAGAAAGTCTGCTCCTGCATTGTTTTCTCTCCATGGGCAACACAGCTCCTGCCAAGATCCAGCTTCTGCATGGTCTAGGGTGGGATCCTCCAGAGGCTGCAGTGTGGATATTTGCTCCAGTATAGCCCTCTGTGGGTTGCAGAGGGACAATCTGCTTCATCATGGACTCCCCCACAGGCTTCACCTTCTCCTCCTCCCTGTTTACTGACCTTGATATATATGTAGTTTTTGCTCTCACATATTCTTACCCTTTCCTCTCAGCTGTTGTTGCATAGCAGTTTTTACCTTTTCTCAAATACATTATCCTAGAGGCACTACAAGCATCACTGGTAGTCTTAGCTTTGTCCAACAGCCAGCTTTGGGACCACCTTGGAGCCAGCTGTCTGACATGGGGGAAGTTTCTCCTATTATCTTACATGGTGGCCCCTTTATAACCAAAACCTTGCCACATTAAACCTGATACCATTTCAAAAGACCTTTGGCAAGGTCCTTGACAGAACAATATTAAAGGAATTATGTAGGCATAAGATGAGATACAAATAGTTTACATGGATCAGAAAATTATTTGGAAACAGGAAACAAATATTAAATTACTTATTTTCATTAAAAACTAATTTAATGAAAAAGGTAAAGTATTGAGTGCCTGGGGTTTCTGTGCTAGATCCATTTATATTTATTGCATTTATTAATGATCTGGAAAAGGAATGGCCATCAAATTAATAAAAAATGGAAGATGACACAAAGTATTTGGTTGGTCAAGTTCAGAGAGGAATGCAAGGAACTTCAGGTAATCATATTCAGTTAGGTACATTAGTAATATGATGTCAAATAAAGTTCAAAGTTGATAAAAGAAAACCAATGACCAATGAAGAGGAAAATATGTTTTGTGGGGTTCAAATTAAATTCACATGTGCCATGATAGTCACAGCTCAGCAAAGACCTCAGTTTCATACTCTGTTGCAGTCCAAATCAAACCACAATATTAAAGGTGGCATAAAGAATTGCATACAGTGTACAAAAAATATTGATTTATTTTAATATTTCTGGCTCAAGGTCCTGGGTTAGTGTAATGGTGTTTTGGAAGTGGGGGGCCCACCAGTGACACTCCTTTGAGAAGCTGCTGGAAGCTCCTCTGGTTCCAATTCTGGCCCTGCCTCTGGCAAAGGCTGGGAAACTGGATGGACCTCTGTAAGTAACAGATGCAAGGAAGAGAAATTAAATTGCAAAAGTAAAAAAACAAACAAAAAAAGCAGAGCAGAGAAGGAGGTGGGAGCAATGCCAAAATAAAGATACCAAGTGAGGAAGGAGGGGGAGAAGGTGCCTGGGCAGAGATTTCCCCACAGTCTGTGATGAGACGGCAGCTGTCCTGCTGCAGATGACAGAGGAGCAGATGTGGAACTGCTGCCATGGAGTGTCAGTGATGGACAGACATGGAGATACAGGATGTGCAGGATCACAGAGAGGGGCAGATATGGATCTGCAGCCATGGAGGACCCTGTTCCAGAGGAGGTGACTGTTCCCAAAGCAGCCTTGACTCTGTGGGCAGCCCGGGCTGGANGGAGGCAGCAGGGAAGGGACCCAGGCCTGGGGAGAGGGGAGGGGTGGGTGGGAGTTTGAATTAAGATACGGCCATGTTTTCTCTTTCTCCTAATAGAGTAAATTAGTTTTGTTTTGTTTTTCTTCCCAAGCTGAGTCTGCCTGGTTTTTGCCTGTTACCATAACTGTGGTATGAAAACATCCCTGTCCTTGTCTCAATTAAAGAGCATTTGGGTGGATCTTCTCCAGAATGGCCACTTCCATGTTGCTGGCAAATTAGTCCTAAGTATTTTACCTGTAAAGCAACAGAGAGTCTTTATGAGAGAGGAATCTCTTTAGTCCTTTTTGTTTGAAGAAGACAGTGGGGGACAAAGTATATGTTGTTTTTATCTGAACAGACTCCTTACTTTTTAAATGAGAGGAAAAGAATGAACTACTTTGGACATCTAAAATAGTGCAAACATAGAGAAAAGAAAGTGGTCCTTTCACAAATCTTGTTCTCTCCCAGGTGTGGTACAGGACAGAATAAAATCCTGCTTATTTAACAAACATAATTTTAAGTATTTGAGAAGCCAACTTCAGGAGCTGAAGTGCTTTTGACTGCAGCTCCACTCTTTTGCATAATTAAAGGTCAGTGTGCACAAGGAAATTAAATGATTCTCAGAAGGTGTTATGATAAGAAAATCTATTTGTCTTTTCTTCTACAAAACAAGAGCAGAACGCATGCACAAAGGTACATCTTTGTAAAATTGCTTCCATTTAGAATTCAAAGTAATGGATAAAGAGCACAAAAGGTAATGTGTGTCACAAATAATGTCAAATATATTTTCATAGTATTCAGTTATCGGCCCAGACAGTAAACAGATTAAGTTTAGAAACACAGATGTACTGCGTGCAACTGAAGACCTTGTTCCTTATAGTGTCAAGTGCAAATGCTTAAAAAAGAATGTAGGCCAAAACTGCAGAGTTGTCTTGCAGAATTTCTTCCCATTTTCTTAAAGATCTTCCAGAAGAGCCTAATGTGGTGGGTTTTTTGTTTTTGTTTGGTTTGTTTGTTTGTTTTTTGGGTTTTGGGGTTTTTTTTTTGACTGGAGGATACACTGGCTGTTGGAAATCTGGTGTTCATCATAAAAAGTAATACCAAGTGAACCCATAACTATGTGTGGCAATGAAGAATTCCAGATAAATTTTTTGCACTCAGGAGATATTTCAAGCTGTGGATACATATTTGAGTGTCATGACAGCTCTCCTTTCAAAAGGTTCATAATAGTCAAGATGTAAATAAATGTTACAAGCTATCAGGAAGATAGTAAAAACAACAACAAAAAGCATCATTGTGTCAGTGTATAAAAGGTTTACATTTTCTGTGACATGAATGGCTTCAGGATCTTCAGGTATTCGGACACAGGGCAAGTGGGCAACATGAGAAACATGTCTATGTTTAGGGAACTATCAAAAACACCAGATGGCCTGCCTGGTCACAGAATCACACAATTATTGAGGCTGGACAAGACCTCTAAATCATCAGGTCCAGCCTATGACCTAACACCACCACATCAGCTAGACCATGGCACTAAGTGCCACATCCATCCTTTCCTTAAACACCTCCAAGGACGGTGACTCCACCACTTCCTCTGGGCAGTACATCCCAATGTCTGATCACCCTCTCCATGAGGAAATGCTTCCTGATATCCAACCTAAACCTCCCCTGGTGCAACTTCAGGCCATGCCTTCTCATTCTGCCACTAGTTGCGTGAGCAGGTGGCTATGACCTCCCTTCAGGTAGTTGTAGAGAGTGGTAAGATTCCTGAGTCTCCTCTTCTCCGGGCTAAACAATCCCAGCTCCCTCAGCCTCTCCTCATAAGACTTCCCCCCTACTCCCTTCACAGCCTCGTTGCTCTCCTCTGGACCCACTCCAGCACCTCAATGTTCTTCTTGAAGTGAGGGGCCCAGAACTGTACAGAGTACTCGAGGTGAGGCCTCTCCAGTGCTGAGTACAGGGGGAGAATTACATCCCAGGTCCTGCTGGCCACAGTACTCCTGATACAAGCCAGGATGTCATTGGCCTTCCAGGCCACCTGGGCACACTGCTGGCTCATGTTCAACCAGTTGTCAACCAGTACTACCAGGTCCCTCTCTGCTGGGCTGCTCTCCAGCCACTCTTCCCCTCATCTATAGAACTGTGTGGGATTATTGTGGCCAAAGTGTAGGACCCTGCACTTGGTCTTCTTGAACTTCATACCACTGGCCTCAGCCCATTAACCCAGCCTCTCCAGGTCCCACTTCAGTGTCATTCTACCCTCCAGAAGATCAACACTCCCCCCTAGTTTGGTGTCATACATGAATTTATTAAGGGTAGACTCAATCTACAGGTAGACTCTAAAGGTAGACTCAGTCATCAACAAAGACGTTGAATAGGCCTGGGCCCAGTGCTGATCCTTGGGGTACACCACAGGTCACCACATGCCAGCTGGATGCAGCATCATTCACCACCACTCTCTAGGCCTGGTCATCCAGACAGCTTTCAACTCAAAGAAGGGTGCAGCTGTCCAAGCTTGGACCAACAGCTTTTCCAGGAGGATGCTGTGGGAGACTGTGTCAAAGGCTTGCTGAATTTGAGGTAGACCACATCCACAGCCTTCCCCTCACCCACTGGTCAGGTCACCCAGTAATAGAAGGAGATGAGATTGGTCAGGCAAGACCTTCCTTTCCTAAACCCATGTGGGCTGGGCCTGATCCCGTTTGTCTTCTATATGACGCTCAATGGCACTCAGGATGATCTGCTCCATAATCTTGACAGGCACCAAGGTCAGGCTGACAGGCTTATAGTTCCCCAAATCCTACTTCTGGCCATTCTTGTGGATGGGCATCATATTGGCCAACCTCCAGTCATCTGGGACCTCCCTGTTTAGCCAGGACCAGTGATAAATGATGGAAAGTGGTTTAGCCAGTTCTTCTGCCACCTCCCTCAGCACCTTAGGATGAATCCCAACCTGCCCCATAGACTTCCTGGGATCTAAGTGGCACAGCAGGTCCCTAACTACTTCCTCCTGGATTACACAAGGGGTATTCTGCTCTCCATCCCTGTCTACCAGCTCAGGAGCCCAGCTGCCGTGAGGGTAGCCAGTCTTTTTGATACAGATTGAGGCAAAGAAGGTGTTAAATACATAAGCCTTTTCCTTTTTTTCTGTTAGTATATTCCCCTCCTTCCAATCCAATCAGGAATGGAGATTATCCCCGACTCTCCTTTTGTTATTAATGTATAGAAGCATTTTTTATTATCCTTAACAGAAATGGACAGATTAAGATCTAATTGAGCTTTCACATCTCTAATCCTCTTTCTACATGACTTTACAATATCCTTAAACACCTCCTGATTGCCCCTTCTTCCAAAGTCAATATACACTTTTTTTTTTCTTTTTTTTCTTTTTTTCTTTTTTTTTTTTTTTTTTTTTTTTTTTTTTTTTTTCTAGAAAAGCTCCTTGTTCAGCCAGGCTGTGTTTTCTTCCCCATCAGCTCAGTGTTCAGCATATATGGACAGCCCGCTCCTGTGCCTTCATAATTTCATAATTTCATTCTTTGAGTAAGCCCAGACTTCTGGGGTCTCTTTTTTTTTAAGGGCGGCTTCCCAAGAGATTTTCCAAATGTCCTAGTTTGGACCAGGATAAAGGTAATTTTCTGTCTTGTAATTTTGCTTGCAGATAAGTCTCTTGTAAGTAGCTGCACTTGCTGAAATTAACAGCAAGTTTCTCAGTCAGCATCTCTTTCTGTGAGTGACAACACTCGGTGTTTATAGTTACCGCTAGAGAATGGTCTGCAGAACCAAGGACACTGCTCAGTTCTGATGAATATTTTGCCCTCCAGAAGGAGAAAAGGAATAAAGAAGTCACACCTGCAAACTCTCCTTTAGGGAGGAGCAGACAAGATAATTGACCAAAACTGACCAGAGTATTTCATCGCATACACTTCATACTGAGTATGAATTTGAGGGATCACGAGGGTCAAACCCTTCCCTTCCTTCGTTCCCTTCCTTCTTCCCCTTCTTTGCCTGTCCCTGGTTACTTCAGCATCCTGGGAGGATTCCCACCATTTGTCTCCCTGTGGTCCGGATAAGTGCCAGCCTGAATCTGTGTGTTCCTGCCTCCAGCTGCTGACCCCAGAAGTCCAGCTTTCCCAGAGCTGGCCTGCAGCCTTGGTGGTGATGTGACAGTTAGTGAGGGAAAGGGGGGAGTAACGTGGTATCAATTTGCCTGTATATATTTAGTAATTTTTCCTTTTTATCATTACTGTTTAATTAAAGATGTGTAGTCTAGTTTCCAACCTGTAAGTCTCTCTCCCTTATTCTCTCTCTTCATCAGAGAGGGGAAAGGAATTAATAGAGAGCATCTGTCATTTGGTTTAATTGCTGGGCCAGTGTTAAACCGTGACACCAAACCACTGTCCTGGAAAGTCAAAGTCAGCTCTCCTGAAGACCAAGGCAGAGGTTTTGCTGATGACCCTCCTAACTTCACCATGTATTGAAAATTCTATCATATCATGGTTGCTGTGCCCAAGATGACCTCTGACCATGAGATCTTCCACCAGCCCTTCCCCATTCGTAAAGAGCCGGTCTAGCAGGGCACTGCCCCTGGTAGGCTCACTTACAACCTGTAAGAGGCAGTTGTCATCCATACATTTCAGAAACCTCCTGGAATAATGTCTTGGTGCTGTGTTATACTTCCAGCAGACATCTGGTAAGCTGAAGACCCCCACAAGAACAAGGGCTGGTGAACATGAGACATCTCTGAGTTGTTAAAAGAATGTCTTGTCAGTGTCTTTATCCTGGTCAGGTGGTCTGTAGCAGACTCCCAACAGTGTATCAGTCTCATTTATACTCCCCTTTATCTTTATGCATAAACATTCCACCTTGATGTGCCTAACATTGTACTCTAGGTAGTCAAAGCACTCCTTAACATACAACACTACCCCACCACCTCTCTTTCCTCACCTATCCTTTCTAAAGAGCCTGTAGCCATCCTCTGCAGCACTCCAACCATGCCAATCATCCCACCACATTTCCATGACGACAATTATATCATAGTTTCCCTGCTGCACAATAGCTTCTAACTCCTCTTGTTTATTGCCAAAGCTACAGACATTGGTGTGTATGCACTTAACCATGGCACAGATAAAGCCTGCAACACTGGTACATTGCCCTGAGGCTTATCCCTAGCAGTCCTGGGTTCATCCCCCTCACCCTTTGATTCTAGTTTAAAGCCCTCTCAGTGGGGGCTGCTAACTTCAAAAAGAAGATCCTTTCCTGACGCTGACATAGGTGTACCCCATCTCTTGCCAGCAGGCTTGAAGATGTATATGCCTATCTGTGGTCAAAGAACCCCAAATTTTTTCACTGGCACCAGCCCTGGAGCGAGGTATTAATCCATGTGATTCTCCAGTTTCTTCCTTAGTCATTTCCTGTGCTTGGCAGGATGGAACGGAAGATTACTTAGGTTCCTGGGTCCCTGATTAATCTCCCCAGTGCCCAACAGTCATTCTTACTTCCCCTTAGACTTTTAATGGCAATTTCGTCACTACTCACCTGAAAGATCACTAGTGGGTAGTAATCAGACAGGCATACCACAGATTAGAGACCTTCTTTGTAAAGTCTCTTATTCAGGGCCGCTGGGAGGCAGCGTACTTCCCTACAGGGTTGGTCCAGTCAGAAATCAGGGCCCTCCAATCCAGAGGCTCTTCTCTTTTTCTTACCAGAAGATGCTGTCATGCCAGTAGGCTGATTTGCCTTGGGCTACTTCTCCATTCCAGACTATCATCTGTGTTGCCATTAACTTGCTCCTCTACCTCAAGATCCTTATACCTGTTGTGTAAATTTATCTGAGGGGGAGATGTAGAAACGTGAGTGCCTACAACCCCAAGCAGGAACCTGCTTCCCCCTTCCCTCATCATCTTGTTTGGTATTGTGAGCCTGGTGGCAGGAGAGCAGAGGATTTTTTTTTCTTGTGTCTGCTGGTGTACCTGTCTCAGGGATGGTAGAGTGTGACTCCACCTATCTATCTCCTCTTTAGAATCTCTGATAATTCTTTATCTCTCAACTTCAGCTCATAGCTCAGACACCATGCATGTCCTCTACTTGGTCACAGCTTTCACATCTGTTGTTAATGCAGTCATCTAGTATCGGAGATAGGCTGTGGCATTCCCTGCAGCCAGAGACATGGAAAGCTGCATGCATCCTTTTCAGAGGAGTTTACTGCTGTTGCCTGAGTGGATACCGTCTTCAAATTTCTTCCTATTGTTGTGGCCATTGTTTGCCTCTTTGACTCACAATCAAGTAAGCAAAAAAGTGCTAGTTTCTAACCGCCCTAATGATTTCCCCCCCCTCC
>JAAWXA010000006.1:17046533-17171928 GCA_038090715.1 Florisuga fusca | reverse complement strand
CCCCAGTGCGACTGATCCCTCCCCTCAGGCTTACCTCAGTCGCTGCTGCTGATTCATTCTCACGTCATATACATGCAGGAAAGTATTCTCTCTGTATTTGCTCAGCTCTAGAGTCAGAACAGTAAAGCCTATGCTATCCTGAATACATTTGATTGATTAATATGGAGCTCTGCTTATAGTAATAGCTTACAAGGAGCGGTACCACTTAAGCTGTAGTTTGCAAAAAATAAAAATTGGGGTTTGAAATTTGAGTTGGCGTATTCTTGGAAGTCTATGGCTGCAAAAGACAACAGTGAAAAACCAACTTAACACACCACAAATGCGTTGTCTCAGTGTTTTTGGTGATGCATTTAGACAACCATTTAGCATCATAAAGGCTTTACAAACTTGATAAGCCTACCTGGAATAAGAAAATATACTAACTTGAGGTTCAGAAAGTACCATTTTGCAGAGCTAATATGACATGGTACTCAGAAAGGTTCAGTGCCATTGTGGCAAGATAATATTCCTTGCTGAGGCAATGCTGCACCTCATTCTCATGGGCAGCATATGCCAATTTAAGAGGTCAATCATTAATTTTGTATCGCCATAAATCTAGCCTATGTATCATATTTTTCATGTATTTCTGAAAAAGTAAGTTAAACCCTGGCATATTTACAAGCTATTCTCCTGAAGTGGAAAGGGCAATACTTAATGGATTTCTAGGATCACAAAGCAGGTGAAATTAGAGCAAGAACATACTGTATTACTTACAAATATCTAAAAACAGGGAAAAATGCGCTGCTTAAAATACCGTTCACTTTCTTTGGCAATCCCTTGTTTGTCTCTAACACCCTCTCCCAGTGTTTTTATGTTTTCATTTATTCTTTGCCTTGGTATTCTTGTTAAGAAGTATAATAACGAGTGCTGTACATTTAAGTCTTTATTGCCATCACTGGTGCTCCCTTAAGGCTTCTGCTTTACACAGAAACAAAGATAAAGGTAAAAGAAGTTTTCTAACATGAATGGGGATAATCTAGAAAAAAGATAACCTGATTTTAAAAAATCAGGTTTTGTATCTGCAGAAATGCAAGTGACAAGGAAAGAAATGTCTTGTCCAAGCATGTTTCTTCCTATATCATTCTGACAGCATTTTAAATCATGTTCCTGCTGAAGGCATATATATTCTGTTCCTTATTAGCAACACTGCAAATTTGGGTTATCAGACATGTCTTTGAATAAATTGAGACTTTTATACGTATCTAGGAAGAGATACAATCTAGCAATGTATGGTATTTCAACTCTTATTTAAACTGCAGAGAATTTCTCCCTTCATATCATTGTGCTTGTAAGAATTCTTAAAATTGTCAGCAGCTGGCTTCATTGAGGATATGATGATCTCTTGATGGAACACACACAGAAGGTGAATGATTTAATGCTAGTGCTCAGAGGTTATTTTGTTAATTTATGAAAAAAAGGAAATAATAAGTTGTTTTCTTCCATTTAGCTGATACATTTTTATGTATAGTTTTAGGTAAATGACAACTATTCCTACCACCCGCGTTACACTAAATTACAGGTAACTTCTAGGCCACCATTAGTACTTTATTGTTCTAGAAAGTTTCTCAGAGTTTCTGAATGCATTGGCACGAAAGGTGATGGGTATTAACATGATGGCCAATATTTGTTAAAATAATGGAGAAGAATTATTTTTGATTCATCACTGTTAATCTGTTTTTTTTCTACTTGTGCCCTACTTAAATATTTAACTTTTCCTTCACTCTGCTTCATCTTATGTTCTGTAGCATGACTACAGGAAAAAAACTGTAAATCAGCCATTTTCCAATGGAGCATTTGTCCAGTTTGTTCACATGTTCAAGATAGCAAGGGTCTTAAGCTATTAAATCATTATAGCTACTTTAAAAAGAAAAAAAAAAACAAATTAGTAACTTGTTTGCATCTTAAAATACTCCATAGAATCAGCATTGGCTAGGCACCATCTGTTGTAGAATTGGAGAAACATTCAGTCCGAGAATTAAAAAACCACTTGGAAAACTTTTCAGAACGAGTAAGTAAAGTTATCACTACATAATTTGCTATTGTATGTATGTTTTGTGTAAGCAACAGATTTACATAGGCACCAAAGTGTGGATTGAACATTTTATTCTGATAGCTAAGTCTAGCATTATAGGTGACAAAGGTCACGAGACAAGCGTATATTACCTGGGTGTAGAAGTACTGATCTTTTACACCACTGAGTGGGTATGGGGACCTATACTTACAGACTTTCATAGATTGTCCATTGTGTGGGAGCATGAGCTAATTTACAAGGACAGTTCTCCAGTCATAATCAAATGTCACTGTTTTTCTGCCCTCTGGTTCTCCAAGATGACATTAAATGTCACGATCCAGAGACTTGGGAACAGCATACACACAAAGATAATTCAGGGTTTTGTTTTACTAAACATAGAGATGTTAGAAAGACATTTATAAAGACATACTGAAGTCATTTAATGAAGACATAATTTTTAACTCCAAAATTCAGGATTTTGTTTTACTAAATGTAGGAATGATAGAAAGACATTCATAAAGATATACTGAAGTTATCTGATGCAGACACAATTTTTAACTCCAGTTCTAATGTAACTTGGTGTACTAGCAAATACATGCATATGAAGTAATAGCTTTAAGGATTTTCAGCATCTGGCTATAGATGTTTTAAAATAAGATAGTGAAACTGACTGTAAGACATGGAATTGAAGAACACAAATTTCTTGGTAGTATTTCTGTGCTTTTGATCTATGTCACAATGTGTTTTCATATTGACCTTCCCAGTCTTAATTTTAAAGAAATCAGTTTAGTAGCATACTCAGGTTTTCTGTAGACTCCTCTACTTCAGAATATGTATCGTATCTATTACAAGTTTCTTCTGAATTCTTGCTAGTGGAATTTGGTAATCTAGAGGAAAAACGGTGAATTTTATGCATCTGATACCTGATCTCCAAAAATATCATTTTTTTTCCTCTAAAAATTTATTTTAGCCAAAGGCGATTATCATCGGTCTCACTTCTGTGTTGTTTGCTGGATGGCAACTTCTCCAAGCAAGCAAAATAATGCTTTCAGGTCTTAATGTCGTATTCGGGGTGGGGAGTATGTTCAGAAAGTAAAGTATTGTCCTGTAAAGTGTGGTAATTGCACTCGGTATTCAGCTCTGGAAGGTCTTGAGCCTTGTTGTCCCCTAGAAGATTATCTTTAAATGCAGTTGTAGTTCATCTCTTCTCAAAAGAAGACAGTCAGGTAACAGACGAAAGAGGATTTTGTGTGCTAGATGTTCAACCAAATCTTTTTCCTGTTTGGTTTTTTTTGTTTTTTTTTTTTTTTTTTTTTAAAAAAAATAAGGACAGTTTTCAGACTCTGGGAGAGGCGGAACACAGAGGGGTCCATTCCCCCCCATCCCCTGCCCATTCTCTCTCAAGCTCACCAGGCCGCAGCCCCTCCTCCCTTCCGCCCGCCCCGCTCCGCGCTGCTGTTCCCTGCGCTCCTTCACCCCCAGCTGCCGCCTGCCCATCAGAATCCACATTCATCGGGGATGGAAAGAGCCCTGGGGCCCTCTCCTGAGGCGGCCCTGCTGCAAGGGGCCCTCAGGGACCTAGCCCTGACAGCATCGAGACTGTCTCTTATACANGATTTTTTTGAATTTCCAATTTTAAGTCTCTTGTCTTTATTCCCTTTTATCTTCCCTTTTTTGGGGGGGTGGGGGGGGCGGGGGTGAGGGTTGCAGTACAGAATAATTCTATCCTTTGGGTTTTGGTCCGCTCAAACTGCTAAGCCCTGGTGACACTTCATGCAGAGACACTACTTTTCCAGAACTTGCCAGCAAAGCAATGTAACCTATGGAACAACTGTTTTCATTTTGGCTTTGACAAAACCTGAATCTACACTCTTAACACTTGAAACAGTTTTGCTGTGAGGAACAGAAACCAAGATTCACTTGTTTGTACACTGTCACACTGACAAAATGTCAGGGACCGTATCTTCCGTATTTAGTCACCTCTACAAGGAGAATTGATGTACTTCACACAAAATGGAAAAACGTCATAATCAGCCCTTGACTTAAAGTTTAGGACTAGAAAAACAAAGATGAAGGCTCTCAAGGCATGTTCTCCACTCACTAAGGCTGCGTCAGTGCAGCCCCACGCTTGCTTGCAGGCTGCTTTCACAATGCTCAGTACAGGCAGACTCATGTTTTGTGATAATTTGTAACACACTTGTTGGTTTGTGGCTGCCACTTAAGTTGTCTATGGAGCTACCACGGAAATCTGGATGTGCAGCGTTCTGCAATACACAAGTCTCTCTTTAGGTATAATCTCTGATGTAGTGTTTCTGTGTCAGCCTTTCTGTCATGAGCAAGGAAAATTATACTCTCCCTGTCATCAGAGGTGGTTTTGTATTTATGTGGTAAATATACTTTATGAAGTCTTTGGATAATACTTCTATATTCTTCATGTTCAACATGAATTTTAGCAACCCAGTATCTTTCTGGATTCTTTCGATTATTTGTTGTAATTAAAATACCCGGAAGGTGCTGTGAATGCATAAGACTCAAACCACAAAACTTCACCATCCGGTGAAGAGGAAAATAAGTTTTCCTAACTTCAGAAGAAAATTAAGAACTTTGACAGGACTGTTTTATGAGGACAATGGTTGGTTTTTTTTTTTTTTTTTAGTTTACTGTGTGACATCACAATCTCTATATGCAAGTACCAGGTATTTAGTGACAGCTCTGGCACATCTGGCACAGCAATGCTATGCCTAGTGCTTCAGCATCAATTAGTTATTTGCATGAAACATTTAGAAGCATTTTGCGTGTTCAAATGGAATGTAATTATTAGGGGGATTGTAATTTTAATTAATTGAGTTATTTGTTTATTTTTAAATGAGAATAGGGGTTTGGTTTGATTTGTTTTGTTTTCCAAGAAGGATCTTCTGTGAAATTGTTTCACGGAATCATAGAATTATAAAATATGGCAAGTTGAAAGGGACCCATCAGGATCATCAAGCCCATCTCCTGTCCCTGTGTAGGACATGCCCAGGATCACAGCATGTGCCTGAGAGCATCATCCAAACACTTTAGTCAGGCTTGGTGCTGTGACCACTTCCCTGGGGAGCCTGTTCCACTGCTCAACAACCCTCTGGGTGAAAAACCTTTTCCTAATATTAAACTACCGCTGATTCAGCTTCCTACCATTTCCCCCAGTCCTGTCTCCAGCCACAGGATTAAAAAAAATCAGTGCCACTCTCATCTCTTTCCCTTGTGAGAAAGCCATAGGCTGCAGTGAGGTCATCCCTCAGCCTCCTTGCCTCCTTTTCTCTACACTGAACAATCAAAATTACCTCATCCACTCCTCATTAGTCATCCTTTCCAGACCTTTCACCATCCTTGTTGCTTTTCTTCGGAGGCTCTTCAGTAGCTTCATGTGTTTTCTATACTGCAGTACCCAAAACTTCACACAGGTGAGGCCATAGAGTGGGACAGTGACCTCCATTTACTGGCTAGCAATGCTGTGCCTGATGCACCCCAGGACATGGTTGTCCCTCCTGGCTGCCAGGGCACACTGATGGATCATGTTACCACTAACGGGGCCCCCCCCAGGTGCCTCTCCACTGTACTGCTCTTCAGCCACTCATTCCCCAGTCTGTACTTGCCACCAGGGTTGCCCCATCCCAGGTAGAGAATTCAGCACTTGGCTTTGTTAAACTCCATGTAGTTGGTGGTTTCCCATCTCTCTAACCTGCAGGGCCTGCCTGCCCTCAAGGGAGTCAAACACTTCTCCCAATTTTTTGTCAACCAAAAAAAACCAACAAACCAAACCAAACCAATCAAACTTAAAAATCACCATTTTTACTGCAGTAGGTTTCAGTAGGGCGTGGTGCATTCTATGACCCAGAAAGTCTTCAGAGTTCCAAACACATGAAGTAGTAGTACTCAGACACCACATTTGGCTTGTGAAATAAAAGTAACAAGTCATCAGAGTATCATCAGTGCAGCTCCAGTGACGCAAAAGTAGTCTTTACAAATTATAGAGGAAGTTAGATCTTCAAAAGATTAACCACCTAGGGATGTCAATTTGCTTGCTCAGGCTTCATCTTTTTCTCAGTTAGATGTTGTTCTTTTTCAATTTGTTAGATCATTTTAATCTTGATATAAAGGAGTGTTGCATTTTTCAAAGCTCAAGACGAGTGTTATAGTCAAATTCCAATAAAATTCAAAAAAGTCTCAATAAATGCAGTCACTGAAAGAACTGGAAAAAATATATCAAAATAGCACAGACATCTAGCTGTAGCAGCTAGTACTGCTAAACTAAAGTCAAGACTGTACTGGGTTAGGGTTGAGGTTAGCCTTCATATGGTGACTCTACAAGGCCTGGGTTGTTGAATGACCTGCAAATGGGGCACTTAGGCTTCTGCATTGTACAGTGGACATTAAAGATGAAGCAAAATCGGTCAAGGCAAGATCACAGGTAGACAGGGTTGTTTTGGGTGTTGCAGCCAATGGCGCAGCTCCCCTTGATCTTGGCTCCCATGCTGTCTGCACTCTGCAGTGAGCTCAGGAACCCTAAAGATGAGCAGCTGCTTCCTACCACTGGCATCACAGTGGCAGGTGTGGTGTGCTGCAAAGAGAGGCTGCAGTCACTCACTGTCCTGGAGAAAGGTGAGGAGGAAGAAAAGTCCAGGTCCCTCAAGCAGGACACCCTCTCAGATCCCCGAGCCCCACTGCCTGCCTGCCCTGCCACCACCCTGGGTGGATGTTTCCCGACACAGCTCAGCTCTGCTGCTGCAAGCAACACCTCGTGGTGCCCGGCTGCCTGAACCAGCCAGAGCCAGGAAAACAAAGTGTTTGGCTCTGGGATGGGCAACCAAGAGCTGCCAAAAGCAGCCCCCAGAGCACCACCCAGCACCAGGGGAAGCCTCACACAACCCTCCTGATCTCTCAGGCACGCTCGGTCAGAGTTCAGGCACCAGGCAGACTGAGCCTGGTTCTGTCGGCACCTGAATATAAGCAGTGAAGGACATGAGGTCACAAGGTGTCTGTCACCTGCTCATGTCACAATCACCACTCAGTGACATCACTCTCCACCTCTACAGAAGCCAACCTCTTGCTCAAGAAATACTTCCTAAGGTCAAGCCTGAACCTCCCCTGAACCGAATTTGAGCCAGTAAGAAAGAGTGAAAACAAACTTTTGAGATGTGATCCCGAGAGCTCTCAGCTCTTCAGAGATTTATTTCAAGAAAGAAATCAAGGGCTTGTGCATGGCCAACACAGAAATGGATTACATAGAAATGTGGCATCAGTAGAACTACAGCTCAAGAGTTCCTGGTACTTAAGCATCTGGACTTCTTAGAGGAGATCTATAGTGGACTGCGAACAAACAGAACTTTCCTGGGACTGAAAATATGCCCCAGCTACACTGAACAACAGGTGAAGGAACTGTGTGTGGCAGGCCCCCATGCTTCCAGACTGGAAAATTATTTCTTCCAAAACTATATGGGTTTCTTTTTTTAAACCTGGAATGTGTATCTTGATTTTAAATGACAAAGTAGATAAACGGCAAGAGTTAAAAAACAAGAACACTGAAGAAACAGGGGAAAAACCCTCAAATATTCAACATTTGATGATACTGTTACTGCAACAAATTTAATTTCAAGACTACTATAATGCTGAGAATTAAGCACACATTTTCGTATGTGCCTGTGAAGACAGGCGCCTCTGTCACCCTTCATGCTGGGAAAGGATCTGCAAAGTTCGCGATGAAATCTCTGAAAGTGCTGAGAACGTCTCAGTTTGTGTCCTGGTTTGCGAGGCCCCGGGTGACACCGCCCTCCGCCCTTCCTGCCCTGAGGCGCTCTGTGCCCCCGGGGCTGCCGCGCTGTGGCTCTGGGGGGGAGACGCTGGGTCAGGTGACCCCAATGGACCAATCACAGCGCGTCTGCTCGGAGCCCTCTGTGTAACGTGGATGAGGAGGGAGCCCTGAGCTGGGACTCCCCGGCGGGGCTGGGATGGGAGCTGGGGGCTGGGATGGGAGCNCTGGGGGCTGGGATGGGATCTGGGGGTTGGGGTGGGAGCTTCAGAGTCCAGTGTGAAACTTTACAGTTGGGAAGTAATTAGAACAGAGAAGCCTGAGTTCTGTATTTTCGTATTTATAATTCACTATTATTACTACTACTTCATTAAACCTGTCCTAGTTTTTCTCTGACCTCAAAATCTCTCTCCTTATTCCGCTTTTACCTTCCACTGGGAGGGTATTGGTGGAATAACAGAGCATCTGTCACCCAGTTAGTGGATAAAACTGTCCCAGTAATTTTTAAAGGGCCAATTTTACACTACCTCAGAAGGTCTATTTGCAGCACACAGTCTGTTACAAGGAAATTGCATCACAATTCACAAGAAATCATAGCTTCACAATCACACCATTGTAATTTGCACTGTTATGTTTCAGTCTTGCAAGTCTGCAGATATTTTTTTAACCTATTTGTTGAGATCACATGTTGTCATTCATATTCCAAATGGAGTACAAGCAGTCCTTGTACTGTACTTTACAGTAAACTCCACATAAAATCCCACCATCTTTATTTTCCTTTAGCCATTCAAGCACTTCAAAAGCAAAAATCATAATTAATTGCAGTAATCTTCTTTCTCTCAATTAAGAAACTTTAAATATTTATGAACTGGTTTTTACATAAATATAAATATATAAATATAAGTATATAAATATAAATAAATATAAATCTGTTGTAATTGGGTGATGATTAATTCTTTAGTGACAATCTAGACTGATTTTAAGTCACAGTTTTGGTCCTTATCCTAAGCCAACATTTTGAATGAATAACTCTGTTTAAAGAAAAGTAAATATGTAGATTTTAAATGAGGCATTTAAAACAGATTGCCTTACATAGATAGCTTTTGAAACTGAAAGGGCATCTAACAATTATTTCTGAAATGCTTTTATTGTATGGACCAGTGTCATGTCCCACCTGGTGGGACAGAAACTCAGCAAAATTAGAGATTATGTTACCCTTATGTGCCAAGAATAAGGTTAGAAACAGAGAGGAAGACAGATAACGAGATCAGAGGTGAAGAAAGAGGGCATAGGAAAGATTCCACCACCCTTGGATTCAGTGACAGCCTCTGCGTGGCATTGCGGTCCTTGGATGGTGAACATGCACACACCCAGTGTTTCAAATCTGTCTCTTTTATGCTCCCTGGCTCTGTTTCTCCTGGGTGAGGCTTGGACTGCTTTGTGCAGACTCTGTTCAAGAGTTCCACTCGTGGAAATGAGTCTCTGGGGCATGGGGATCCATGTGATTGACTGGCCTCCCTCCGTTGGGTCTACTGACCAATGCGCCTTGCTTATGTGTATGTGCTCTGTTTGGTGGCCTTACGTGGGGCACTCTCTATCCATAGAACCCACCTTGCTGGCCACTGTTGCTTTTGAAGTAAGGACAGTGTCCTGTTCCCTGTTTGGTACCAGGGTGAGTGCCAAATGAGGGTCTCCCCTTGCAAGAGCAAGTGTCCAAGTGGCTTATCAAATGAGGACCCCACCCAAGCACAATGTCCAGTTTATCAGGGTGGCTGTTTTGAGACAACTGTTAATTTCACAACTGTACACTAGGATAGTAAGGTCCTGCAGGAGGATTAGCTCATGAAACTATCAGCGTATCTTTCATTGGAAAGAATAACTGAAGTTGTGATATAAATGAAGAAAGGAATGTATCTGTTTTAGACTATGCTTGTCAGGTAAAATATGGTGTATGCCATCTGACCTAAATCACAAGAACAAGAAAGATAGAGACCATTCACACTATCCACACACATGAATTTATACTTTTAAATCACTGCAACACCATAATTTTGTCTGAAAATGTTCTTCTTTTGTGCACACTAAGCGTAAGAGTCACTTTGTTTAGTTATTTTCCAGTGCAAATGGCAAAGTGGAGGGCAGACAGGAAGGCTGAGTATATGGATAGTGATTAACATTTACTGTTCGTTGAGATTTCGTGAATACCACAAATATATGCACATTTCAGTTGTGAGGCTCAACAATAAATAATGAACATGCCACTTTCTTACACCTGATGAATTATTTAATTTTTTTCTCTGTTAATATGGGTGCTGTAAAGCTTATTATATTGCTAAGGCACCTCATCTGTAAAGATTGATTACCCCATATTCCTGAGTAACAACTATGTATTTATAATAAAAAATATAGATTGCTCCAAAACCACAGGTTTCTTCTGTTAGCATAAAAGGTTATAATTTAAGAACTGCTAAAACTAGGCCTAGCTTTGTGGGCAGATGGGGGTCCTTTGTCAGAGAATTGTAGAATCACAGAATGATTTGAGTTGGAAGGAACCTTAAAGATCATCTTGTTCCAAACCTCCTGCATGGGCAGGGACAGCTGCCACCAGACCAGGGTGCTAAAAACCCCATCCAGCCTGGCTTGAATACTTCCAGGCTTAAGGCAACCACAGTCTTCCTGGGCAGCCTGCTCCAGAGTCTCACCACCCTCACAGTAAATGATTTCTTTCTATTATCTAATATAAATCTACCCTCTTTCTGTTTGAAACTGTTCCCGCTTCTCTTACCAGTACATGCCCCTCCCAGCTTTTCTGTAGGTTGCTTCAGGTACTGGAAGGCCTTTGTGAGATCTTTCTTCTTACAGCCTTCTCTTCTTTGGGCTAAACAACCCAGACTCTCTCAGCCTGTCTTCACAGGAGTGGTGGTCCAGCCATTTTGTCATCTTTGTGGCCCTCTTCTGGACTTGCTCCAATGGCACAGTGTCCTTCCCATGTTGGATATCCTGGAACTGGACAGACTACTCCAGGTAAGGTCTCAGGAGAGCAGAGTAGAGGGGGAGAATCACCTTCCTTGACCTACTCTGTCCTTATTTTCCAGTTGAGAGGGGCTAAATACCCTGAGGGCAACTAATCTGACTATTAAAGATGGAGGCAAAGAAGGCATTAAGCATCTCGGCCTTTTCTTTAATCATGGTGTCAGTGTTGCCCCCCCATATCCAATAAAGGATGGAGATGGCTGTCTTTTTGTTGTTAATGTATTAATAAAAGAATTTTTTTTATTTCTTATGACAGTGGCCAGATTGAGTTCTAGCTGGGCTTTTGCCTTTCTGATTTTCTTTCTGGATGAACTAACAAGATCTTTGTTATCTTCTTTAGTTTCCTGCACCTTTTTCCACTGATGGTATACTGTCTGTTTTTTTTTCCTAAGTCATAGCAAAAGCTCCTTGTTTAGCTAGGCTGGTCATTTTATGTAGCAGATAGTGTTTTAAGTTTTGAAGACTTTGTCTTAGATGTAGTAGTACTTTATCCTTGAAGCAAAAGCAGTTGGCAACTTTGGGCAAGAAGAATGTGGATAATTTAGAAAAGGTGGCATTAACTAGTTAGAGGAGGCTCTCTTTTGAGTAAACAAAGTAGTCATAACCTGTCAGCTTGCAAAAAGTATGTATGATCATAATAACCAATTATAAAGTAACACAAACTGTACTTGTGGACAAGATAATGACGAGTATAAATATAGAGTTGTTTCATGAATAAAGTACTGATACTCAAAGTACTAATGCCCTAGGTCTCGGTCATTCCATGCCACAGCAATCTTATCAACCAGTTTGCCTTATGACATATAGGGACAGCCTGCTCCCGTGCCTTTAACACTTCTTTCTTGAAGAATGTCCAGGAGTCTTTCAGCCAGTGTCCTGAACAGGCCAAATTCTCATCTCCAGCAGTCAATGGTAGGGGTTTTGCTGGTCCCGCTCCTTATTTCATCAAGAACTGAGAACTCTTACCATTTCATGGTCAC
Organism: Florisuga fusca; assembly: GCA_038090715.1. Lineage (NCBI taxonomy): Eukaryota > Metazoa > Chordata > Aves > Apodiformes > Trochilidae > Florisuga > Florisuga fusca. The sequence continues at coordinate 17,160,077 of JAAWXA010000006.1, read as the reverse complement.
TAAGCCCAAGGCTGCCTCTGAACACATGACCACTGTGGTGTATTAAGGCATGGACCGAGATTTACAGACACCATCTGAATCTGTTTATTAACTTGCAAGCTGCATTTTATAGCCAAGCCTCAGCCTCCAGCCCCCCAAGTTCCCCTTCCAAAGGTACTTTTCCACAGCTTTCTTGGAATTTTTTAACTTCTGTGAAGTCAAAATAATTGTTCTTGTCGGAGCAAAGGTGTCTGCTCTTTTTATCAGGCCTAACTCAGCTCCTCTGCCACAGCTTGCTAAGAGTTGAAAGATCCTTGCTTTGCTTCAAGGTCTTTGCTGGGTCACCATTCCCATAAAATTTTCACCAATCCCCACATCCCAGTCCTCTCTGTAAACAGCATGTCTACTGAGGCATCTGCTCTGGTAGGCTTTCTTAACCAGCTGTGTCAGGAAGTTATCTTCCACACGTTCCATGGACCTCCTAGACTCTTTCCTCTCTGCAGTATTTCCAGCAGATTACTGGTAAGGTGAAGTCCCCCATGAGAAGAAGCGTTAGAAATTGTGAGACTTCTGCCAGCTGCTTGTGGAATGCTTTGTCTAACCCTTCATCCTGTTTGGGTGGTCTGTAACAGACTCCCACCAGGGCATCTGTTTTGTTGGCTTTCCCCCTTATCCCTATCCATAAGCACTTGACTTCATCATCGCAATCATTGAGCTCTATAGTATCAAACCCCTCCCTTACATTGAGAACTACCTCTCCATCCTTGCCTCTCCCCTCTGGAGAGTTCATGACCATCCACTGCAGCACTCCAGTCATGAGAGCCATCCTACTGTGTTTCCGTGATGTCAGCTAGGCCATAGCTAACCTGCTACACAATGGACTACAGCTCTTGCCAGTGAAGACTGAGGCAAAAAAGTCATTGAATACCTTAGCCTTCTCTATACCCCCTCTATCATGTTCAAGCCATCTCACCAGGAGATAGCTACACAAACCACGTGCAAACATGCAGACACAGACCAGCTTGTTAAATAAATTATTCTGGAATTTATGTTGTGCAATTTTTTTTTTCTTTTTATATACCAATATTTCAGTCACAATTTGAAAGCTCTCTGGAGGAAAATAAGAGGCAGAGTCTCTTCTCTCACTTAAAGAAGTGCCTTCTGCATAGCAGCTGAGTTGATTAAAAGCTGTTGAAAGCTTTTCCAGTCAATTACAATGCACAAGTTTATGAAGAATCAGGGATTGCTTCTGAACTGGGTTTCAATCTGGCTTCTTTAGAGTATTAAAAGAGGACAGTAAGCTTAGTCATGTTGAAAAACTAGTAAAAGGGAGACAAACTTACCAGGAGAGCATGGAAAAGTATAGAGAAATGATACCTGCGCTGTTGTGTGTACTCCCTTTTCTCTCCTGGCTTAAGATCCTTTTGTCCCCAAAACCAGATTCAACTAAGCTTGATACTCTCAGTCTCATGTAATTACTATGTATTTATGAAAGTGGAGAGCCAGGCAGAGGGGAAATTTTGTTGTTGCCCCCCTCTGAAATAAAAAATGCAGTAACAGGTTTTTTTTGTTAAATTCACACAAAGAAAGAACCATTGTCTGTGTGAAGCGTACGATACAAGCTCCTACAGAACTTGTCCTATTACAGTTACAAATGCTGCCATCATGTAGCCTGATGTATAAGCCTGGTTCCTTTTTCATTTCTACTATGTTTAGATCCAAGGTAAACCTTTGACCCCAGGATGTATTTACTAACTACATCAGTAAGAGGGGACTCTACTGCAAATACTCTTATTTGACTCCTTACATCCGAAAAAGAATACATTAATGTTTATTTCATTACGTCTTGTAGGAACTTTTGCACTCTGGAAAGTGACTTAGATTTTTAAATAGTCTAAGAACAAGAAAAGTCTTAATCCAGCATTGGCCCCATTTTCTCATTGTCACTGAAACACTATTTTGTTCCTTAGACTGAGAAACTTGCTTGCAATGTGTTAGTTGTAAAGCACATTAAATATCCTTTTGAGATCATGCGGGTGAAATTTCCCTCACACTCAGACGTTTAATTCCTTTTCACCATATGATATGTTCATATGTTCTCCAAGTCCTCTCTCACTAAAAATCTAGATAACCAGATTCCTTTGACACTCCGCCTCATTTTCTCACTCAGGCTGAAGTCACAGTGCAAGGTTTTCTTTCCAAATCAGTTTTCCTTGAAGGATGAAATACAGTGTCAAACAGTGTGAATAGCATCTGCAGTCTTATAATTACTTTAAAAGACTTGCCTTTTTTTTTTTTTTTTTTTTTTATGGGAAACTAGATGGAACAAAATTTGACCTTACATTACCTTGGTCATGAGAAGGATTTATTCCCCTTAATACCTTGTAAAACTTTTTACAATTTTTAGAAGCCGGTATTCAAAGAAACTACATGTTTTTGAAATTCTTTTGTGGGCTTCTATTTCATAATTTCTTTCTCTAATTAAAAGCCACATGCAGTTTTTTCTTGCCTGATATTCCTTGTAAGGACTATGATTTAAGTGAAATGAACCATAAGAGTGCATTTACTTCTAATAAATGAATAAATAGCGTTTAAGAGTGTTGGTATGTGTCCGTTTGATTAAGCAGATGATGTATGGCCTCTAAGAAACCTCTTAGCCTGCTAATTTCTCCCACCATGCACCTTATTTCCTTATCAGTAGAAAAGAATTGTGTAGGAGTTAAAAGGAGACATTTAATTTGAAGAGGCACACTTATTTTGTTTGAGTATCATGAAGTATCTAAGTAGTGATGCCAAAAGGGTGGAATCAGATTTTAGCATTCCATAGTTCTCAGAAGTTTCCCTTTTTCTTTCTATCAAATTGTAAAAATATGAATTTGAAATATGTATTGAAAAAAAGCCACTCTTTTAAATCAAATGGGCAGGAAGAAGTTTAGCAAATAGCCACAGAAAATATTTGGGTTGCATAGGAATATTCTAGTTTCTGAACCTTCATTTCTATACTGTGCAAGATAGTTGTACATTTATTTCAATTAACATTTTCATTATCTAAAGCTGAATGGTTGTCAATTAAATTTTAATTTGGATCTTTATTAAGGAAAAGCTTTTAATTGGATCCAAGGCGCAAAATTGTGGGTGAAGGAAAAGTGTTGTAAGGACACTTGTCCATTTACCTATGAAAATATTCCTTTCTGTGCATGTTTGTTTTAATGTAGATCAGTGATGACTGACACCAAGACTGACAAGACTTCTCTTCCTCAGGAGGAACTGAAGGAAACCTATTATGAAGGTCCTGGTTTTCTTCTGGAGGAAGAAATTTTCTCTTTAGCCTAGCTTGCCTGTTCAGAGTTCAGATCATTACACATGGGCAGTTGTCAGTGTGCTGACTTTTTAATTTAAGAGGGTTTCTTCATGAGTGTTGCAGTATAAGCAGTGAGCAGCGAAGAGACTACAAATCTTGTTTTCTGCCAGATGATAGCTTGCTGCCCAAGGTAACATAGACAATTGTAACATAGTAAAATTCATAAAGCTGTAATTTCTCCCAGATTAGGTGTTTTATTTCCTCTGTATAGACTCCAGGTACTGTGTGCAAGGAAGCTGGAAGTGGGTACAGTTTCCCACTCTAATAGCTAAAATCTCTTAATTGCCCTCAAACTTCTCTTGGTTATTTCATTGTTGCCTGCTAGAATGGCAAATAATGGGAGTAATCTATGGACATCACTAGAGTAGGGAGTTTACTAGTAATGTCCCTTGTCAAAATCCCCAGGAGACAACACTTCCCTCTGAGTTGGATCTGGTCTGCAAAGGAGGTTTTAGTGAGGTGGGGGTTTGTCTCTTCTTCCTTGTAACTGGTGATAGGATGAGAAGAAATGGATGTCAGTTGCACTGGTTCAGATTGGATATTAGGAAAAATTTCTTTATGGAAAGAGTGTTCAGGCATTGGAACAGGATGCTCAGTGAAGTGGTGGAGTCACCATCTTTGGACGTGTTCAAAAAATGTGTGGACCTAGCTCTTGAGAGCATGGTCTAGTTGTCTAGTGGTGTTGGACTGATGGGTGGACTCAAATCATCTTAGAGGTCCTTTCCAGCTGTAATGATTCTGTGATCTAGTTACAAAGTAAATAAGTAATTTTCGTTCAATGTTTCAAATAACTGACATCATATAAAGGGAAATGGAGCTAACGTTAAGAACTACTTCAGTGATGCACTGTTTATTTTAGTGAAATGTATAGATTCCAACATCATTGGTATTTAAAGACATGTTTTGATTTATTTGTAGAAATATGTAAGTATATATAAAGGTATTATTTATATTTACCTCTGTAACTCACAATGTTAAGTTGGTACATAAACATACTTTGTATCAAATTATCCTGTCAATTCATTTAACAGTATGCATTAATCCATGAATATATTTATTTATTACATATTTAATAGTTTTTTTTTTCTTTTTAGTAAACCTATTTTAGTATTATCATGGTAAATAAGCTTTCATTGTGTTTACTGGTGTTGCGACATAAAATAAAAGCCAGACCTGACTTTAAAAGCCAGGGCATTTAAATGACAGCAGTATGGGTGAAAAGCCCTTTGTGGTAATGAATAAGAAGAGAATTAACAAGGCTATAATGGACCACTGACTATTAAGAACTATGTTGCTTGACAAAAGGAACATGTGTTTGTTAAACACATTTTAGAATTAAAGATAAAGAATAATCAGTAACTGCCTTTAGTGTTCTTATTTTTGAACCTGTGAAGAGCAAGACTGGGAAGCAGTTACTTCTGTCAAATAGACAAATGTATTATTGAGAGACAGTATAGATAATATCTTGATCTTTGTAAATATTATTTCTTAACTGGAACCTGAGGTTAAAAATGAAATAAACTATAAGAAATGATACATTAATCTTACATGATTAAATTTACCTCTGTGAAGTTTCAACTGTGAGATCACAAATGTTATATCTACAAATGCATTTAATGGCATATTCTAATTTATGAATAACAATTTGTCTTTACAGATCAAGGAATCTAAGGAGAAAATATAACTATCTCTTTGGTTTTTTTCTTTGGAGCATACAGATAGTTAAAATTCTGTTAATAAAACATGCCTATTGCTACTGATATATGCACATGGCATGTATTTACAAAACATCTATTAGCAGATAAAGTGCACCAAAAATACTTCATCTTTTGAAAGTAGCACAGTCCATCAGGAAGGTTCTCTGTAAAATATTGGCTGACACTGCATGTAGTGATAACTACCTTCATCTCCTGTAAGTATAGAGGATACTTCACAGATAGCTAACACCCTCCATTGCTCTTATTACATATGTTATTGGATCATAGATAGTAGCTAAAGAATATTGCCCTTTTAAAAAACATTTTCAGGTTCATAAGATTAATTAATTGTATGTATAGCTAAAATAATTCTTTTCTCTTCCCCATCACCATAGTAATTTCTCATGGGATAATTTGACATATTTATGGATGCTGAATATATTTAAATAAAATACTAAAATAACTTCGTCTAAGTTATTCGGTTTCTCTTAGCTTGCTAGTACTGCTTCATGCTCCACATAGAATAATAGAACCACAGAATACCAGTCTAGAAGGGACCTCAAGGACCATCAGGTATTAACTTTTTCTAGTATGAACATGGTTTTTATGCAATGGCCCAGCACCTTGTCAAGCTGAGTCTTAAAAGTGTCCAGTGTTGGGGAATCCATTACTTCCCTTGGGAGATTTTCCAATGTCCCAACTTTTCTCATTGTGAAAATTTTTCTTCTTATGTCCAGTCAGGATCTCTCCAGGAGTAACTTGCAGCCATTACCCCTCATCTTCTCCATGTGACTCCTTGTAAAAAGGGAATAAGACAATAAGTTTCCCCCTGAGCCTTCTTTTCTCAAGGCTGTACAACTCCAGTTCTCTCAGCCTTTCCTCATGTGGCAGGTGCTGCTAACTTTCAAACCTGCCTGAATTAAATGGTATTCAAGGGACAACGTTAGGCTGTCAAATGACCACATGAAATCTGAATGCAGCAGTACAGATTTATGCAGAGCAGGTTTGCTTACACAGCATGCGTAATTTGAAGCTCAGCTAGGAGTGATGTGAACAGGTGATGTGAGAATTTTGTGTCCATCTTTCAGACTTTTACATGCAATTTTTGCTGTTAAAAATATTCCAAATCTCTAAAATACAGTAGGAGCACTGCTATTTACCTTGCCAAAGATACAGCCACCTCTGACACCACAGCCATCCACTTGTGGTGGGAGAAAGTAACACTGTTGAGTAGGTTGCTTCTCATGGAGTGCAGCTGAATCACAAGCTTTTCTCAGTAAAAATTCTTTGACTGTTTCTTATTATGACCCTTCATAAAGGCTTGGATTTCAGTATATTATTTCTAATTGTTCTAATATGATAGACATTCAGCAATGCCCTTCATTTCCCATGATCTGCAAGGTAGGCCTACTTTTTTATAAAGGCTGCATTATTTATTAGTTTTCTGCAGGAAGAACTGCAGGTGAGCACCTCTGACAGCAGGGTTTTCAGTAACCAAATCTGGGTGTTCAGAAGTTACTATGTTAAATACATGACACCTTTGAAAAACATGAAGCCATGGTATTAGCATCATAGAGTCACAGAATATCAGGTTGGAAGGGACCTCAAGGATCATCTGGACCAACCCTTTGTCTTTTTGCTTTTTTGACGTCACCTTTTTGTTTTTGTGATGCTTTCACTACCTTACTAAGTGGTAAGGGAAGGAGAAAATGAGACGGGTGTTTTATACTGCCTAGCTGTTCAAAATACCTGATATTCAAAACCAATTCACTTTTCTCAGAGTTCCTGACTCTTGAAGGAATAGGGCTTGAGAGAATACTGTGAAGAAAAAAAAAGCATTTGACTTCAATTATTAAATCTGTTTCTACGTGTTATAAATACTAGAAGTGATTTATGTTACCTATCTTCATCAGTCTTAAAAGAGATGTTCCAACTGAGTTTGTGATTTAGAGTGTCTTGGTAGATCTTGGAAAGAAAGCAGAACCTTGGAAGACCTTTTATCCTAAACCTGGCATCTAAGAGAAATTGGATTAATTGCCAACTGAAGCTTCCCTTTTTACTTCCATTTACTGTCAAGGATATCCACATTAATATCTTACATTAGATCCTTCACTTTGAGATGTATTAACACTCAGTGATCTCAAGCCACGGCGAAATAATTATCTGGCAAGAATACGAGCTGTTCAGAAATTTTCTACAGTGTCAGATCTATAAGCAGAGCTATAATCTCATGAAATATTACAGATATTTCATCTTTGCTGAGAATTTTGTGTGTCTGTTTAAGTGGGCAGGGTTTAGTCACTGCATATATACAAACCCAACTTTCCAGTTACCAAGCGTCAGCTCCTTTGATTGTAAAAAATGAAGTCATTATATATATGTTTGGTTTTTTTTTCAAACTTCTCAGAGCCAAAATGCATATGTGTGGTCTGAGCTGGCCTTTGGCATTTGAATAAAAGGTTTGATATTCTATAGATACTCTTTTTCTCCCAGAATTTTCTCATAGGGGTCAAACATAAAACACTTTGCTGGTTGCAACATACACTGAGGAACAGACAGGAAGAACTTGAAATGACCTCTACTTATTTCAGGTAAGTTTGATATTGTATGTTCTAGCAAAGTTCCTTATTATGACTGATTATATATAAAACTAAACACTAATCTTAACAGCATCCATTCACAGCATGAGGTATTCCCTATGCTGTGCTTGCAGAACAGAAAGATATAACTCACTTACTGTAGGTGATTGCTTTCTATTAAATTACTAGTATTTTCTGTGGAATATCTAACTCTTCAGCAAAATATTTCACTAGTTACTGCTATACTTTATACATAAGGAACTGGAATGGCAACCCATTTGCAGACAATATAAGACAAATGGGCCTTTGAAGAAAAAAAAGGAACATCCTTGCTGTTGAAGCCTTGCAGCCTAATACAAAATACCTGTGGGCTCTCATAAACTAAGGGTGGAAGGACAAGATACTAGATTAAGAAATATGAGCTCTTAGAACATGTCTCCCAGCTACAATAATTGCCTGTCCCGAGGCGAGGTCAATGGTCAACTTTTTGTATGTTATAGTGCATAAAGGTAATCTTGTAACTTGATGACAACAATAAAATACAGTTTTATTAAATCAGACTGTAACTGGAATATAAAATGGAGAATATAAGGGTGTTACCAAGAAAAATAATGTTGAGACGTGATAAAAATTATTAGCAATAAGTAGGATTAAGTCTCCAAGGAGCAACTGTAAATTACCAGCCCTTTTTATTAGCCTGCAGAATAAGAATTGCTATAGAAAAAGAGGCATAATGAGAGAGAACTTCTGAAATTCCCTGTTGTCTGGGTTACCATTTTGGATGGATAAAACCTTGTAACGGGATGTAAAAGGTTTGTTCCTAATCTGTCACTAACTTGCAAGAATGTCAATAAACACCTTTGTGCCTTTATTTTCCCAGTAAAGATATTGATGCTTGCTGTCATGTCTAAATACTTTGAGTTTCACAGAATCACACAAAGTTAGGAGTCGGAAAGGACCTTGAAAGATCATCTAGTCCAAGCCCCCTGCCAGACCAGGGTCACCTACATCAGGTCACATAGGAACACATCCAGGCAGGTTTTGAATGTCTCCAGAAAAGGAGAATCCACAACCTCCCTGGGCAGCCTGTTCCAGTGCTCTGTCACCCTCACAGTGAAAATGTATTTCCCTATATTTCAGTGGAACCTCCTATGCTCCAGTTTGTACCTATTGCCCCTTGTCCTTTCACTGGACATAACAGAAAAGCCTGGCTTTCTGTCCTCCTGGCCCTTGCCCTTTGCATATTTGTAGACAATAATGAGGTCACCCCTCAGTCTCTTCCCCAGGCTGAAGAGACCAAGCTCCTCCAGCCTTTCCTGATAAGGGAGATGTTCCTTAATCATCTTGGTTGCTCTGTGCTGGACTCTTCCAAGCAGTTCCCTGTCCTTCCTGAGCAGAGTGGCCCAGAACTGGATACAATATTCCAGATGTAGCCTCACCAGGGCAGAGGAGAGGGGGGCTGAGAACCTCTCTAAACCTACAAGTCACCGCTCTTCTAATGCACCCCAGGATGCCATTGGCCTTCTTGGCCACAAGGCCACATTGCTGGCTCATGGTCGTCCTTTCTCCTTCACTGCTCTCCAACAGCTCAATCCCCAGCCTCTGCTGGTACCTGGGATTGTTCTTTCTAAGATGCAAGACTCAACACTTGCCCTTGTTGTAAATCATTAAATTTCTCCCTGCCCAACTCTCCAGCCTATCTAGGTCCCTCTGAATGGCAGCACAGCCTTCTGCAGTGTCAGCCACTCCTCCCAGCTTTGTGTCAACAGCAAACTTGCTGATAGTACACTCTCTTTCCTCATCCAGGTCACCAATGAATATATCAAATAGTACTGATCCCAGCACCAGCCTATGTGGAACTCCACCAGCAACAGGTTTCCAATTAGACTCTATTCCATTGACCACAACTCTCTGGCTTCTATTCTTCAACTAGTTTGCAGTCCAGCTCACTACCTCACAGTTTACTGGTAGGTGAAAGCTAATTATGCTTTTTTCCTTAAGAGTAAGGTATGCAAGAACTTCCTGGGATTTATTTTCAAAAAGTTTCAGGAAGTTTTGTTGTTGATGGATAAAGCATGAATAGAGAAGTTGAAACAGGATATTTCTTTTGGTTTATTTGTTCTTCCTGGCCCTCATTCATTATTAAAAGAACAAAGCTGTACAGATGAAATGTATTTCACGTGGCTGACATTTTCAGTTTTCTTGTGAAGAAGGTGTTGAGCAAACGCAAAGCAATGCACTCTTAAGTACAAACCCGCTTTTTTTTATCTACTATAGACAAGATTTAACAGCATCTTGTTCCTCTTTGTTCTCTTAACAACAAAGAAGTCAATTATTTCTAAAGAAAAGCTATGGGCTGGCTGCATTAGTTTTATTGTAGCCTTGTACTTGGAGAGCAGAAGGAATTTCACTGTGATTGCATTGAATTAGTTTTTAATGCCCAGTGAAGTGTCTGTAAAATGCTCTAGCTGAGAAATAAATATAAAGAACAACTATACCAATTACTTAAATTTTATTTTGTGTCTTTGTTAGGAGGGTAAAGTGCTATCATACTGACTAATATACTAGTCTTTTGTAGTTTTTGAGCAACCTGTGCTTGCAAGTTAGAGTGAAGTGTTCTCACTAAATTGCTTCCTCATGAAGTTTCATTTAATTTCTCTCACAAATGTGTGGGAAGTACTTAGAGCACCTGACATAGTTGCATCTGCACTGGCAGCACTGAAGCCACTGAAATTTCACAGCACTCATAAGCATGGCAGCATCATTGCTGTGCCACCTTTAGTTGATCATGGAATGACTGAGTCTGGGAAAGACCTCTATGACAATCAAGTCCAATTATCAACCCAACACCACTATGCTCACTAAACCATGTCCTGAAGTGTCCCATCTATACAATTTTTTAGTACCTCCAGGGCTGGGCTAGTGACTCCACCACTACCCTGGGCAGCCTGTTCCAGTGCTTGAACACTCTTTCAATAAAGAAACTTTTCGTAATATTCAATCTAAGCCTACCTTGGTGCAACTTGAGGCTATTTCCTCACTTATACTATGGTTGCATTTGCTGTGCAAGCAGGGAGGGAATGTTATTAGGGAAGCAAGATCCAGTCATTTTCCAAAGAGTCGACTGTTGTGGATAATGAAAATATTCAGCCTACTGGCTTTTAGATTAATGATTTTAAACACTTCTCTGGAATTTCATCCTTCTCAACCCACAGGAACACATGAAGAGTTGCAATGCCCATCTGTCTAGAAACCAATAGAAATAAACAGAGAAACAAATAACCAAGTGAAGACGGAGGAAGGAAAAAGCAAATGGGCTAGAACAACCTTGTGGAAAGTTATTTACCACACATTAGATACTGGTGTGAAATACTTGTGCCATGAACGAAAGTCACTAAAGGCAGCAGAGTTATGATTCTGTAACATGAGGTTTTGATTCCATATCGGTCCACCTTTACATATAATTTAAGAAGAAATTACAGTATCAAAAAATCATAGAACCGTAGAATCATAGAATGATAGTGTCCTAGAATCAGTTGGATTGGAAGGGTTGGGTTGGAAGGGGCCTTAAAGATCTAATTCCAAACCTTCTGCATGGTCAGGGAAAAGTCCCACTAAACCAGGGTGCTCATTGCCCCATCCAGCCTGGCCTTGAATACTTCCAGGGAGGCAACCACAACCTCCCATCCTCACACTAAAGAATTTCTTTCTAATGTCTAACCTTACTCTACCCTCTTCCATCTTAAAGCCATTGTCCTATCACTACATTCACTTGTAAAAAGGTCCCTCTGGATGGGCTCCCTTCCCTCCAGCATGTCAATCACACCATTCAGCTTAGTGCCATCAACAAACTTGCTGTGGGTGCACTCAATCCTATCCCACTGTCCATATGTTACAGTTTAACACTGGCCCGGCAATTAAACCAAGTAACAGATGTTCTCTATTAATCCCCCTCTCCTCCCTGATAAGGAAAGGAGAGAGAATAAGGGAGAGAGACTTATGGGTTGGAAACTAAACTACACAACTTTAATGAAACAGTAATGATAAATAGGAAAAATTACTTAATATATACAAATATACAGGAAAATTTATACCATGTTCTTCCCTCCTTTCCCCCAATAACTCTCATGTCACCACGGAGGCTGCAGGGCAGCCCTGGGAAAGTCCAGGCTCTCCTCCGGGAGCTGGAGGCAGGAACACACAGATTCAGGCTGGCACGGATCAGGACCACAGGCAGAGGAATGGATGGAATCCTCTCAGGATGCTGAAGCAAAACAGGGAACAGGCAAAAAAGGGGAAGCAGGAAGGGCAGGAAGGGGTTTGACCCTTGTGATCCCTCAAATTTATACTGAATATGACGTGTATGGGATGGAATACTCTATTTGGTCAATTCTGGAATCTTGTCCGATCCTCCCCCGAGGAGGGGTTCAGGTGGGACCTCTTTACTCCTTCTGGAGGGTAAAATTTTCCTCAGAGCTGAGCAATGTCTGTGGTTCTGCATATCAATCTCTAGCTGTAACTATAAACATCCAGTGTTATCAGTCCTAGAAGCAGACACTGTCTGAGAAACTTGCTGTTAATTTCAGCAAGTGCAGCTACTTACAAGAGACTTAGCTGAAAGCAAAAGTACAAGACAGAAAATCACCTTTATCCTGGCCCAAACCAGGACACCATGTCATCAACAAAGATGTTAAACAGCACTAGTCCCAGTACCAGCCCCTGAGGAACTCTACTTGTCACTGGCCTTCATTTGAACATCAAGCACTGACCACAGCTCTTTGAGTAAGACCATCCAGCCAATTCCTTACCCATCAAGTGGCCTATCCATCAAATCCATATGCCACATCTAATTCTCTCTGGGCTTTAGCTTTCCTAACATGATCTGTGGTTTCTAGGACAACTTTTTATTTCTCCTAGGCTGTTCCTGTTCCCACACTCTGAAAATGTTCTTTTTTATATCAAAGTATGTCCAGGAGCTCCTTGTTCATCCATGCAGGTCTCCTTGCATTCTTAACTGTTGTCTTCTGTCTTGTCATGCATTGCTCCTGTGGCTGCAGGAGGTAATTCTCAAATACTGGCCAACTTTCTTGGGCTCCTCTCTCTTCCAGGATTTTATCACATGGTGCCCTCCCAAGAAGATCCCTGAAGAGGTCAAATGCTCTCTTGAAGTCCAGGGTAGTGAGCTTTCTGCACACCCTTTTTGTTGCTCTAAGAATCCTGAATTCCACCATTTGGCTGTTGCTGCAGTCAAGTGCCCATGAGTTTCACCTTTTTCACTAGTCCATCCTGTTTGGTGAGAAGTAGCAGCTTCTCTAGTTAGCTCCTCTACCACTTGGAGAAGGAAAATGTTATCAGTGCATTCCAGGAACTTACTGGATTGCTGGTGTCTTAGTGTGCTTGCCCTGCAGCAATATCAGGGTGTTTGAAATCCCCCATGAAGACCATGGACGGTGAATGGGAAACTGCTCCTATCTGCCTGTAGAGCACATCATTCCTTCTGTCATTCTGGTCAGGTGGCTGTAGCAGACCCTAACTCTCATGTTACCTGCCCCTGTCTTCCCCTTCAGCATGATCTATAACCTCTGGCTCAGGTCTTTATCCATCCCTAGGCAGAGCTCCATGCATTCCAGGTGGTGTCATTTATGTAGAGGGTGACAATGTCTCCTCGCTCTGCCTGTCTTTCCTAAAAAGCTTGCACCTATCCATTCCCTTGCCTTAGTCACAGGAGTCATCACACCATGTCTCAGTGAAGCAAATAATATCATAGCCCTGCAGACACTCACATGCTTGTAACTCCTCCTTCCTATTTCCCATGCTGTGTGCATTTGCATAAAGGCATTTAAGTTGGACCCACACTGAAACTGCCTCTCTGGCTGGCATTCCATTCTCCATTTCAGTTGTTCTCCTGCTGGTTTGGGATCTTTTCCAGGCCCAGGGCATCTGTCACTGGCAATGGGATGGACTGAGGTTCCCTTCCCATGGCAACTCTAGTTTAAAGCTCTCTTTATAAGATTTGCAAGCCTCCCCATCAGCCCCTAGGAGACCAGGTTTCTTGAAATGACTCCCAGAGTCTAGGAAGCCAAAGCCCTGTGAAAGCCCTGAATACATGCCTGTATTCAGTTATTAATCTTCTGGATACAATTTGCCTTTTCAAACCCCTTCTCTTTGAACAGAAGAATCAAGGAACAAACTATCTCCCAAATCCTGAACCACCATTCCCAGTGTTCTGTAATCCTTCTTGATGGTCTTCAGGTTGCTCCTTGCAATATCAGTGGTACCCACATGAATCAGCACGAGTGCATAATAGTATGTGGGACATATAAGTTTAAGTATTCTTTCAATGACACCCTTGATGCAAGTCCCTGTATCTCGCAGAAGAGAGTGTCCCCTTTATCACCTGTTGCTTCTTATTGTTTCTGCTTGCTGATATATGGTGAGTCAGCTAGGCTGCCTTGTTTGGCTCCAGCAACTTACCTGATGCAGCCTGTTTTTTCTCTTCTTCAGTCTGTACTCCAGGCTTTGAGGTAGGTCTCTTCCTCCTGCTCATTTTTACCTTTGAAATCTTCCATTCTTCATTGTTGACTTCCCTCCTTTCCCTGTGTGCTTGCAGGGAAGTTAATGGCTATGTGGTTATAGGCTATGGTTTTACAGCAGCCTGGGCCTGGATCCAGCTATCTGTCTCCTTTTCTGCCTCCCTGCTTTTATGCAGTCTTTTCACAGTTTCCTTCAGCTTGGCCACCTGCGGCAGAAGGTTCTCTACCTGGTCACAGCTTATGCCTGAAAGTTTCCCACCTATTCCTGCCCCCAGGCACTTACCACAGCCTGAAGTAGGGAGAATTAAGAGAGCTTGTTCTGTTGTATCAACTACTTAAAGGGCTGAGACCATGAAAGTCTCAAGACACTACTCTGTATAAAAAACAAAAAGTAACACATTCTATAGTGGCATTTATTCTGTGTAAATAGCCCTCCTATAATGTAATCTATCTCATGACTTTTAATAAGTCCATAGCAGCCTTCCATTACCTGAAGGAGACCTACAGGAAAACTGGGGTGGACTTTTTAGAAGGTCATCTAATGACAGGACAAGAGCTAATTTAGGTAGAAATTATTTAGCGTGAGGGTGGTGAGACACTGGCACAGTTTGCCCAGGGAGGTTATGGTTACCTCACCCCCGGCAGTGTTCAGGCCCAGCTTGAATGGGGCTTTGAGCACCCAGGTGTAGTGGGAGGTGTCCCTACCCATGCAGTGGGTTTGGAACAGGTAGTCTTTAAGGTTCCTTCCAGCCCAAACCATTCTATGATTCTGTGATTTACCATTACTGCCTTTGTGCATATTGTGTGTGGATAATACATCTATGGCTACTGCAAAATGCTTCTTGCCATTCAAGCTGAAATTCAGTTCTCTATTGTATTTCTGGTATGTTTTTCATATTTCTATTTTTAGCCCAGACTTTGGTTTTGCCTGTGTCACTTCCCAGTAATCACTCTTTGAGGAAATACTTCGAGGTCTTCAAAATAAGCAACTGGAGTATGTAGTGCTAGGGTCAGCCTTCTCTTTCTGGATTCTCCAAGCAGCAACCAGTGCATCATGTTCTTCCCACCAAAACTTCCATGGTATACCAGGAGATGGGCTTCAGCTGCATCAGTCCTGCTGGAAGCCAGCTGGCTTGTGAGGGATCCTATCTGTGGTCCTTCCCTATGGGAGACTGTTAACAGTACTGACAATTTTGACTTTTAAATTTTGTTTATACTAGGGCGTATTATAAAAGCAAAGCAAGACATAATGCTGATGTAGGTTGTGAATGCAAGCCACTGATTGATGAATCTTAGTCTTTATGCCAACTTGAGCTTGACAAGAATTTATCTTTTGCTTTTTTGCTTTTTTTTTTTAAACACAGGTATGATTCTTTGTGACCTGTACCTGGCTGATCATCCTGGTGAGTTAGAAAAGTACAGAAAGCAATATGAAGGTCCAGAAACAATGTCTTTCTTTCCTGGATGCACTTATCAATAGAATATATGCATATGGGGAAAAATGTATACAGTATGCAGTCTTTAAATAGTTACATTGTGGTCCTGTCTGTGTTGTAACCAACACCATTGCATTAAATTTTAAACACCCGTCAACTTAAGAGTTTACGTATTTTCTTGTCTGTCTAACCTCTGACTTTCATAAACACCTCACAGTGATGAAACAGGAGGGAACTTTTCAACTACAGTCCTGTAATATATATCATGGCTGCTGCTACATTACTCTTAAGAATAGCAGATATCTTTCTGTAATTTGATAAATATACCCAGTATGCTAAACAAAAGAAAATATATAGATTAGTAACTCTGCACAGATAAAAAAATAACATTGCACTGAAGAAATACTCAAGACAGCTTTATATATTAAAACAGCCCAACACTTTATTAGTGGAAGGGGAATTTCCTTAATATAATTAGTTTATTAAAAGTAAATGCTTTAGAAACCATGACAGCTAGTAATTTCAGTCTTCAGTTTAGTGCAACCTGGTAGATGTAGACTTTGCTAAGGAACTCAGCTTCCTAATTTTTTGTTTGTTTGGATTTTTAAAGTGTATTTAGCATGTAGAAGTCTCTGCTCAGATTTGCCCATAATTTTTTCCTATAGAATAATATTAGAGATATGTGCCTGAAACTGATTGACAACTATAGCTGAGCACGTAAATGGCAAAAAAGCCCTATGTCTAGAAGAAATACAATCCCGTTATTATCATCCTTACCACCTGCAGAAAGTTGATGGCATTACATTAGTTCAGGAACACTGGGGTTTCAAAATGAGTTGCTCCTCTGCCTTCTTTGTGACAATTAGAAGTGATGTTACTAGTCTTGGAGCAGATTTCTACATCCTGTCAATATCATATCAGTGAAATGCGGATTTACAAATGTCAGATTTACAGACAGATTTCAGCATGTCAAAACAAAGCAGTGAAAGAACTAATCAACATTTAGCTAACTATAAGCTTGATATAACAATCTTATAAAAAATCAGCTGATAAAAAACAAGCCAAGATTGTGTACATGATTGACATTAACAAAAATTCGTAGAGAGTGAATACTTACATATCTTTGGGTATATCATGCTATTTCTGTGTTTCATGAGATAGTGTGATTCATTTGATACCACAGGAAAAAAATATATCAAATTAATTAAATATGCTTTAAAATTGTCTTTATAATGCTTCAGGTATGCAGATGTTTTTTCTAATACCCAAGACATTTTGTTGTTGTTATACAGTGATACATTAACTTGCACTGTCTATCTTCAAGAAAAGTAAATACGTCTTCTTATGTGCTTATATGTTTTGTTAGACTAGACTATAATCAGACCTGGTCTGAAAAAAACTGCTTTTCAGATGTTTCCCTCAGGTCAGTGCCTGAGACCATGTGCCTGTGCTATCAAAAATCTACACACTGCAGAGGACAGAATCAAGATATCTGGAGGGAACCTGAAATCAGTACTGCTGATGAATACATTCACAGAAATGGTGAAAGGGTTCTGCATCTCAGATCCATACACTCATTCCTTCCTTCAAAATGCCTTCCTTTAAAATTTGAGCCCCAGTTGATTGTGCTAATGCAGATTACAGAACTTTGGCTCAAGTGTTACCTGGTGTATCAATAGGGGATGGCTGTAACAGCTGCTAGCAGTAAACTTCTTTTTGGAAAGACAGGAAGTACCAAGGCACTTAAATTAGAGCTATTGAGTCTTTGCTCATCACTGTCTATTTCTGAGCAGAAAAGGAAAAAAAAAATTCAAACTTGACTCTACTGATTTTTCTCCATTAAATATTAAAATCTGGGCTTCATGTAGTAGTTATGAGTCAATAAGAGTACTTTCTGGTAATTTTCTTCCATAGCACTGAGTGGATTTTAAGATACTAGCAATGCTAATTCTGATGCTCCTTGATTTTCATTGATCTTTGATACTCTGAGTAGTCATATTCTTTTGGAATATTCAGTTTGTTACTGTATAGTACACTTGTTTCTTTTTTTCCGTACGCTTGTTCTTAGAAGTTACAGAACACCTTGTGTTTTGCAGTAGTGCTTAGACATTTCAACAGCTACAGATTTACTTCACTTTTTCTAAGGTGGTATATTATGGCTTCCGCCACCAGCAGATCTTCCTCCTATCTGTTCTGTAGGCTTGTACCAGAATGATGAGGGCTAAATGACTTTGAAGGAAATTATTTTACAGTAAATGCCAATAAACCATATTTTTATTTACTTGTGCAATATAACCCTTTTCCCCTGTAGCTATAACACAGGTTGTTTCACTGTTCCCAGTACATTGCTTCAGACTGAGACCTCTTTAGTGTTTTGTTGTTAGTTTTCTAGTAAACTGCAGTATGTTGGGATGTGATAAATGTAACTTTTGTTCTGCTACATTTTATTGTTTTACAACAGGCAACTACTCTTTGACTGGTTTACAGCTAACATATACCACTGGTAATAGTAATAATTTATGACATGACAGTAGAGCCTTCTGTGAGATTGTGAGCTCTTAATTTAAGTGGATGGTCCTATGCCAAAAGTATTCTGTGGTGAGCCTTAATACCAGTTACACCAGGAACATGTTTATCTGTCAGAAATATTTCTGTGTCAATTAATTTGTTCCCAATCAGAGCAATTGCTCTGCCCCCTTCGCATATTGAGATAACACAGTCCAGGCAGAAACAAGAAAGGATAAGAAACAAAGGTCCTGATGTGTCTGCTTTCCCACACCCATGCCTCAAAAGTAAATGGAAATGTAAATGAATCCACCTCTGAAATACTGGCTGAGGCAATTAGTGTTGGCTTTCCAACTGCTGAAGGGTTTAGCTCAGCATGGTGGGTTGACCTTGGCTAGCCACCAGGAGTCCACCAAGCCACTTTATCAGTCCCTCTCCATCAGCAGGACATGATGAGAATTAAGATCAGCTTGAGACAAAGACAGGGAGATTGCTTACCAACTACTGTTAAGGGCAAACTACATTCAACTTGCAGAAATTTAATTTAATGCCAATTACTTGCAACAGAATAGGAGAGAGAAAAATAGAAGTAAAAATAAAACAATTTGCCCTGTACCCCTTTCATTTTTTCCTGGCTCAACTGCATACCCCAATCTTCTATCTCCTGCCCTCCAAGCATGCAGGTAGACAAGGAAATTAAATTCTGCTCTGTTTATAATGTTTCACCTCTGCTGCTTCTTTGACCTTATACTAGTTCCCTACTTCAGTGTGGGGTTCCTCCCATGCAAAACAGACCTTCATGAGCTTCACCAGTGTTGGTCCTTCCCGTGGGCTGTAGTTCTTCAGTAACTGTTCCAGTGTTCACTCTTTCTACAGAGCACAGCTCTTCAGAAATCACCTGCTCCACTGCAGGTCACAGCTTCTGACAGAAGTCGGCTCCAGCATGGGTTCTCCACGGGTCCATGCATCTTCCTTTTGTGGTATGTCCACCTGCTGCAACGTAGAGCCTTCCTTCATGGGCTGTAGAGAAGATAGCTGCTCCACCATAGTCCTCTTTGCTGCATGGGGACAGACTATATCACCATGGTCTTCTCCGCAGATTGCAGAGGACTCTCTGCACTGACACCCGAAGCACCTCATTCCCGTATTTACTGACCAGTGCCTGAAGGGCTGTCACATTTCTGTCCCATTTTCTTGCTTCTCTCTCACAGTTTGTTGGTGGTGGTTTTCTTTTTTTTTTTTTTTTTTTCCAGAAGTTTTTACTCCTTCTTAAATATATTTTCACAGAGGAGCTACCAATACAGACAATGGACTCAGCTTTGGCTAGGGATGGGTCTGTCCTGGAGCTGGCTTTTAACTGGTTCTGTTCCATATGGGAGAATTTTCTGGTGTCTTCTCATAGGAGCATTCCTATAGCCTCCCTCTGTTATACCTTGCCATGTAAATCAGTGCACTCAGTGAAAGTGTATTTAAGAAGTTCGATCTACTTGCTCCTTATTCTTCAGCTGTTCTGTTGTATTCCCAGTGCTTCTAGCATTGTAAAACAGCTGAAATTGTTCTGGAGCAAGAACAGATCTTGCAATGATAGACTTGTACTTCTGCTGCATATATATTGCCTTGAAAATATTTTTCCATGATGATGTAACAGTAATTTCAAACCAAATCTACTGATACTGATGAAGTCTAGACACAGTGGCAACACTTCCATTTGTTCTAATTTGTTGGAAAGGTTAGATTGATTTTCTGTTGAACAGCAGAAAAATGCTTTGCAGTTCTGGACCTTCATGCTCTCAAAGACCTTGGTATTGTTGTGTTATATGAAGGAGTTTGCTGAACTCACCTTCTTGCATCTATCAACTTAAGGAATAGCTTTAGTAATTTTGATCAAATGCCTCCTGTTACTGAATTCTATGGCAAAATTCATAATGTCAGATATGTTAATAGATTCAAAATAAGGGTATTGTTATTTAGTTTATTTATAGGTTAGGGTTTTTTTTAATCTCTGTGTTCAGGATGAAGTGAGAAGAACATTTCCTGATTTTATCCAGAAAAGTGTACTGGTCTGGTACTGACAATGTAAAAAAGGATTTTTGTGTTTTCTAGAAAATAATAGGAACCAAGACTTTGAAGTAAAGGAAGATATTTTCATTCCTCAAGTATCTGCTGGAAAAAAATGGATGCAGATAGTCAATCAAGATTTTGAAATGTAGGGAACATGCATTACTTCTTTTAATGAGTGGAAAAGGAAAATACAGAAAATCTAGAAGTGCAAGATATTAACAGTTCCACTGTGTTTCTTGTTGTCTCAAAGAAAAGAGATTTTGAGAGTTGCAGAATAATTATTAAAGATTAAAATAATGATCTGATGTGTCTGGTCTCATGAAAAGCAAAACAAATAGAGCTGTTGGGAGAACAGTGTGCTACAGAGGATTAATTTAAATACCCAACAGCAATTCCAAATTTTCTTTTTTTTTTTAAGATTCATTGGAAACATAAAAAAGCCATTGTGGATATATTGGGGAATTTTTATAACTCAGTTTCAAGAATAACAACAGTAAGGGAAACACATATGCCTGTAGATGTGTTTAAGGAACGGAACATGCATTTTAGTGTAAGGATGGCTAGAAATAAAGACTTTTTATTTTGAAGAAGTAGAAAAGCACCAAAATTTGCTATTAAAAAGAAGGAAAAGCAAGCTAGAATAAATTTTAATGTCCAGAATTAGAGAAAAGCAAATCTTTGCTGACACAAACACATAGGAATAACACATGCCTTTATTTCTTTATTTTTTTTACACAAAGTGGCAATTTAAAAGTATATAATTAATTAAACTAATAGTAAAGAGGGAAATTAAGCTCAAGTCCATGCAGCAATGTCAAAGGTGCTCCACTGGTGGACTATCACGTAATTCCTATTAGGGTACTGGAATAATTTAATAGAATCATAGAATGGTCTGGGTTGGAAGGGACCTCAATGATCATCCAGTTCCAACTCCCCTACATGAGCAGGGACCCCTTCCACTAGACCAGGTTGCTCAAGGTCCCATCCAACCTGGCCTTGAACTCTTCCAGGGAGGTGGCAGCCACAACTTCCTTGGGCAACCTGTGCCAGCATCTTACAGGAATTAATTTTTTCTTAATGTGTAACCTAAATGTCCCCTCTTCAAGTTTGAAACCATATTCCCTTCTCCTCTCACTACACACCTGTATAAAAACCCCTACCTGAACTTTCTTCATATATTGGAAGGTTGCTATAAAGTCACCTTGCAGCCTCCTCTTCTAGATGATCTTTGAGGTCCCCTCCAACCTCAGCCTTTCTATGATTCTGTGATCTTAAAATATACTTTATTTTAGTAAATTTATAGTAGGGACTATAGTAAATTTTTTCTGTCAGAGAAAACATCATTCTGTACAAACAACTCCATACAGATAGCTTTGCAGTGATCTTCAAAGAAGATAGCTTTTTGGCAATCTTCATTTTTTGTAATCTGAAAAGAACACTAAATAGTCAAAGAAGTTTCTTTTAAATTAATAGGTGTCAGGGTATCATAAGCTACTGATACGTAGTTTGTGGTATACCATGATTTTTAAAAATGTGGATAGGTACCCTGTGAGGGATAGGACATATGTATATGTTATCTCATTAGTTAATTTTTAAGCCAGTGAATAATAATCTCGAAATGGATACTTAGGAATGATAATATATTTTGGGCAACACTACCTGTTATATTTTACTATTTCGAATACCATTTGCTCTCATCATCTTCTAGTGCTATGTCCTGAAAAAAAGAATTTTCAGAATACTACTATATATCTTTAGATTGCTCAGAAATAGAAAGGAGGAAAACATTTTGTACACTGTAGTTTTAAAAGCAACAAAAATATTTTTAATTAGCACATAATGCTAGATAAAAAAAGAATCTCAGATTAATAGCTGATATTTCTACTTACGTGCTTTGTCTATGTCTTATCTCAAAAGACATTTAATATCTCCATTAAGGTGAGACAACTATCAACAAATATCTTTAAACCCCTCTGATATGAACAACGACACCTTTGTTGTGGTCAGCTTTGAAAGAAATTAAACTTTCTGATTCTTTTAATATTTGATATATGTTGCATGTCCTGTGAATATGTTGCATACACATGAGAATTCCAGGTAGTAAAGTGTTTTTTCTTGTTTTGATGCATACAGACAGCCCCCATAGTAGGCTGTAGTAGAAGAAAATGGGACGTTGTGGAATGAAGACAAATGACAAGCAGCTGTTTCTTCTCTTTGTCTTTTTGTTGTAATCTTAAAACAGGTCTTTGTTGCTGGTAGCTCATGCTTAATTGTTCCAGGTTTTCTCACTGATTTCTTTCTAAATCAAATATTTAAAGCAGCGGGAAATCTGGAAAAAAATTAAAGGATGATATGACAGCTGTAGCTTGGGCCAAATTCTCTAGTTGGATAATTTCACTGACACCTGGTGGGTAATGCAGGAGGCCACATGGTGATATATGTCTTAAAGGTGATTTTGCTGCTGTCATAGCTGTGCTGAAATTTCATTTTATTAGTTTGACATTGAAGCTTTTGCAAGCTCTCAAAAATATATATGGCACATTGAGTCAGAAAAATTTTTTTCAGCAAGGGAGCATTCCAAGATGCCAGGGATGTAATAAGTACACAAAAAAATTCTGCAGCTTCACTTTAGAAGCAGATCCTGAATTTAAAAATTAGGTTTTACTAAAAAAATGCCCAAAAGATTCAAAGGTATAAAGTATAGGACATCAGAGTTAGGATACTGGGAGATAACGATTCTTACAAAGATGGGCAAGGAACAGTCTGAACTGCGTACTAAGGAAATGCAGTTTTCCAATGCTATTAAGGTATCTCTGTAAGTCTTCGCTCTACAGTAAGCCCTACTCTGAACAAAATCTTGAAAGGGATCTTGAATTGGTTGAGATAAAATTAACATAATTTAGGAATTCAGGGAACAATTCTGTCTTTCTGGCATTTTTTTAATTGTGTCATAATAATTTCTCATTAAAAGACCCACTATTTTCTGGGACTGTAAAACTCATTTTTTGACTAAAAATCAAAAATCAAATTGAAGCTTTCCTTCTTTTATTTTATATGCTGAGGTAGCAGACAGACCAATTTCTGCCCTCAAAAACTGTAGTGTGAACGTTTCAGTAATACTGATAACGATTAGCAACATGTATTTCATGTTCTTGATTAAAAAGTGTCGTGAAAATGGTGGCAGAGCCTTGGGATTTCAACAGTGAAAGTGTTAGGGGAAAAAAATTCCACTTGTAACAAGAAAAATAAGTGAACAACTATGGCTTTAAAAAAATGTAGAAAATACTCTCTCTGTTTCTTCTCCCTTCTCCCTCTCTTTTATACTGGGATTTTGTAAAATAATGTTCTAGTCTGTAAATTATTCAGTCTTATCAGTCATAGCTTTCTTTTCTCTTTTTGATGAATACTGTTCTAGCCTTGGTAACAACCTTTACTAAATGCCTAACACATGGGGATTAAGATAAAATAGATGTGTGGGATTTGAAACTATTTTAGAATCATAAAGGGAGAGGAAACTCTTTGTCACTCTGTTCCAAATTATTACACAGCCAGACACTACTGTGGAAGAATGGAGGGAAGAAGCGATTGTAAGTGTTTAAAGAATATTTCCTTTATTAGGACCAGCATAAAGTAGCCAATGAGCACGGAATTTTAGTCCCAGATTATAGAACCTGGCAAAATTCTAAATAGTGGTAAAAAAAATTGTCTAGAAGAAAATAACAATTAATAACAGCCAAGATCACAGCCAATAACAGTCAGGATCACATCAATTAAAAAGTGATGTTTTAAAGATAGCCATAAGTCATCACATGCATAATTATCACTTTGGAGAAATTAAAAAATAAAAATAAAAATTGGCAACTATAGAAACAGCTAGCCCAGGCCTTACAGGTGCTTTAATATGGGTTTTCTACAAGATGAACTGAATTTCAAATGTCATGATTTAAGAAGTTTTTTGAAGGTATGGTCCTTTATGTTCTCTTTGTATTAATTATCTTGAAGCTTGAACTATCTGATTTAAGGGTGTGACAAAATAATTATTGACCACTAAGTCTTTTGAAATTTGAGATGACCAGTTTCTGCTTAGTATTAAAATACATGGTTTTAGTTACTTATATTTCTAAGCACTATGTGGAGTTTTTTTGCAGTTGTTGCTAGATATCCCACCACAGAAGGGCACACTTTAGTGTAGTTTTAGTAAGAGAGGTCTACCGTTCAAGGTAAACAGATTTTGATTTTCCTCTTCATAAATACTACGCAGGTGCCTGCCTTTGCTGAACTTGGATGCACTTCTAAGACAGTAGCAAATGAGCACAAGAGAAGAGGTGTATAGTGTATGGACTGCATTTTGTAAATTACTTTTCAAAATATCATTGAAGTTCATTTGCACAGCTTATTCCATGAGAATTGACTGACACACCATACATCACCATGAAGATCATGCTTAACCAAATCAAGCATTTTAAAATGTAAGAGAATCATTTACAGAATTTATTTCCTATTTTTTTTCCACATGTAGTGTCCCTGTTAAACAGAATGCTCTAGAACAAATACTAAAATAATTTCTGTCCGTGAAAATGCCTGCAATATCCATAGAAATCAAGTGAAAAAAAGAGGTTAGAGGTATGAAAGTCACTTTTGAAGTAGTGAAAATATGTCAGAAATTGAATTTAGAATGAGCAGGTATGGCTATGTCACTTGTTTGTTCGATTTTCCAAGAAGTGCTGTGGAAGAAGGAAAATCTTTTTTTATTTGGGCATCTTGGTATTGGTAGAGATTCATGTAGCTGCATTCATGTATCTTTGCCCTATCCTTTGGCTTTTAAACTCAGTTACACTCACATATTTTACTGCCTTTAGGTTTGACAGACTTAGTATACAAGGACATCAACAAAAAAATGAAGTAGAATTTTGCATGAAATTTCAAAGAATTAGATTAGTCAAGTATTTTTTTATTCTCTCTTACGTTAACCTGTCTGTTTCAGGCCTTTTCTCTCAGTCTGGACTCAAAGGCTATCTTTAATTAAGCAGATACTACGAATGATCTGGTACAACAGCTCTGGCTTCAGCATTACTGCTCCTCACTGGCTGCTAGGACAGTTTCCTGCCCAGAACAGACTCTTTTCTGTCCAGGCTGGTTTTCAGCTGTGTTAACCCAAAAGCTGTCTGACCATTAGGGTCCTTCAAAGAATTGTATGAGAGAAGACACTTAGAAACACTAACCATATTCTAAGCTAAGAGTGCTACCAAGTCAGACTTTACCCTGAGATTTGTGACCCAGGGAGTACCTAAAATCTTCTATGATCACTGATTTTGTCCCACAGGTACTTGACTTGGGTCTAGTGAGGGAGAAGACACAGACTGTCAAATGTCCAATAGGTTTAAGATGCTGGTCTTCAGGGAAAAACTGCTACTTTTTGCAATTGTAAAACATTCATGACCTTGGTTTAGAGGCAACTTCAGTCACTGAAGGCTGAAAGCAGATGGTACTGCAAGTTTGACAGCGAAAAACAGGGGCATGGAAAGAGAGTGAATAAATTTTAAAAAGAGTCATGACTCACCACTTGCTATTCTTGTCAGTGATGAATAAACCAGTGCCTTTGAACTTAACATTTGCTTTTATATTATTTTGAAACATCAGACCTCCTTGGAAGCATCTATTTCCCCTTTTCATGAATAATCATTTGCAATGCTGAATACATTGACAAATATTTCTTTCTGTTAATCACTTAAAACATTTTGAGAGAAACAAATGAAAGACTGTGCCAAAATTATTTCTTGATAATAATCTGAAAATTAAATCATACATTGCTTGAAGTTGTCAGGTCTGAAAAGACAAACACCTTTTGTAATAGTCTTCACATCATATCCCAGGTATACCAATTTCACTTGCTTTCGTTCCTGATCCCACAGAAATATTAGAATTACACTTAAAAATGTGCTTGGAAGGCCACACAATTGATACTACTTTTATGATGAGTTCTGAGCATATAATTCTTCTAAGAGAAAATTTAAAATATTTTTTTAAACACTGCTGAGGCACACAACTGTAAAAATTTTTTCCTATTTCTGTATAGGAGAGCTCAGTGTAATAACTAGCCATTGTATTTGAGTCTCTGAATTTTTCCAAGATTACTGGACTCTGAATAGCGCAAATTAAATCAGAGAAAAAAAAACACTTCCCCCCCCCAACTCTTCTGTACTCTAATTTTCAGGAAGTCTTTCAAAGCAAAAAGTAACTGATGTCTCAGATGACTACAGCTAAAATTCAAGTATCAAGATGGTGACTTTTAAGCATTACTTCCATGGTAAGCTCTTTACTAGTATTTAATTCTACACTGAGATATTTAAAGTGTTGTGATGCTTCTAAATATGGACAGTTAACTCTATGTTGTAGTTACTTGAGAAGGACATTGATCTGTTTTTGAATTCACAGAAAGGCCACTGGATAGTTAGTTTTTCAGATTACTAGTCAGTGATTTTTTTTTTTCTTTTCTTGCCATTCTTTCCCTAACATCAAGTACTTTGACAGGGTGTGATGATGACATCTCAGTACTTTATTGTGTTCCTGAATATACAGTGATTGTGTCAGGGAACTGGAAAGAGTATGGTGCAAGGTGAGATGTTAAGTAAAAGGGATCTAAACTCTCTTCTCCCTGATGACTGAAGCTACAAAGGCCTTGGACTGTCTGAACTGTAGTTTAAATTGATTTTTTTTTTTGTTCTGAAGTTGATTTTGTATTATGAAATAAAGCAAGACCTAAGCAAAAGAGCATACACTGATCTGAGTCTGAGTTTTCTAATTTTTCTTCCCTGGTTTTTGGTTCTGCATGCTAGTCCAGAAAAAAATCATTTTAATGAACCCCTATATATTTTTTTCATTATAACTAAGGAGTGCACATACATGAAATTACAGCTACTTACTCTGAAATTAATTTCTTCAAAAACTGTATGGTTTTTGGTTTTCACAGTTTAATGCTGGGCCTGCAATTAAAAGAATAACAGGTGCTGTTAACCCCACTCCCCTCCACATAAGGGAAAAAAATGAGGGGGAGAGAGACTGATGGGTTGGGAAAACTAAACTACACAGCTTTGATGAAAAAGAAGTGGTTAAAAGGATCATTATGCAATGCATACAAATATATACAAAGACATTATCACATTCCTCTCCCCTCTTCCCCAGTAATGCTCATGTCACCACCAAGGCTGCAGGGCAGGCCCTGGAAAAGTCCCAGAAAGCCCAGGCTGGGCTCCTGGAGTCAGTGGCAGTCAGGAGCTGGGGGCAGGACACAGGGATTCTGGAGGGCATGGATCAGGATCAAAGGCAGATGAATGTACATAGTCCTGTCAGAACACCAGCCATGGATGGAGAGAGCTTGAGCCTCATGATCCCTGAGATTTATACCAAGTATGACACATGGGGTGGAATATTCCATGTGGTCAATTTTGGTCACCTTTGTGCTTTGCTCCTTCCTAAAGGAGGGTTGCAGGTCTGACCCTTTTACTCCCTTTCTCTTTCTGGAACACAAGATGTTTCTCAGAGTGGAGCGGTGGCCTTGGTTCTGCACACCATTCTCCGGCAGTAACTATAAACATTGAGTGCCATCAGTCCTAGAAGCAGACACTGAGAAACATGCCATTAATTTCAGCAAGTGCAGATACTTAGAAGACACCTAACTGAAAATCAAAATTACAAGGAAGAAAATATACTCTACCTGGCTCAACAGAAAGTGCCTGACAGTCCACTGAATTTAACAAAAAATAGGTTCTTATTATGACTTACTAAGCTAACCAATTGCTGTCCAGGAGAGCATATAATCAAACATAATAAAAATAAAACATAATAATAAATTAAAAATTAATCACATGCTCTCTAGAATTCTTAAAAAAGTGAAAACACATAATAAAAGTTGTCAAAAAAGCAAAAATTTCATAACTGTGTATTTCTTCCCTAGTGAATTAAAGGGGATCCTTCAAAACATTAAAACTGGACCAAAACAAAAAATCATTTCTCTTAAGCACCAATATACAACTGCTGGCCACAAGAAGATGCTCTAAAGCAGGTCAATAATTGTCTGCAGTGTTTACCAAACCTCCACTGTTTTCACCTCAGAAAATATCCCCAGCTGAATGGAGACTTTGTCTGTTTAACAATGAAATGCAGTTTCCAAGAGTTCATGCAATTCCTCCTCAGTGTTAGCATCCATAATATTTTTGACCTTGAATTACCTGGTTCTTCTGTGAAGCATCATTGTTTTTTGCTTGTTTTGAACCTGGCTGCCAGATGAAATGTTTTGATAATCATAGTTGCTATGTAGACTGCCACTGCGATGCTAGGGAGCTAAGCAGAGAATGAATAATTTGTACTGCTTTTTTTTCAGATCTAACTGAAAAGAATCCCAACCTTTAAACATTTTTTCTATCTTTCTCTCTTTTTTGATTTTTCCCTAGGTAATGACAAGGCAAAAACAAATAAAGCAAACTCTGAAGGAAGCTTATGACTTACATACCTGCTTTTCTGAGAAATTCAAGTGTCACATTTATATATCTGGATAAAGATACAACCCGTGAAACAGGATCTCCTCTAATTTAAAATATCTGTTCACTATAATTATGGGCTAGGAGCATAAAAAAATTACTGAGTTATCTTCTTTTATCATGATTCTTCTTTTCTCATTGCTTTCCTTTCTAGAAATTTTTGAAGGAAATCTTTCTCTGGTGTTGCCAACTGAATCTTACTCTCTGAGATCCTCTTAAGCTTGGGCTAATAAACAAATTAGGATCTCAACAGTGGTTTTTTATAGTCTTATGAATTCACAATGCCTTTTGACATTTCAAATGGCTGGAGAGGCAGACCACATGGGAAAAATCCACACACATTTCTAAATTCCCATATTTCTAACTTCCTGTAACAGTGTAATTCAAGTGACAGAATTATTTATTTTAGACAGTAAATTATGATTTTAAAACCAAACAATTTAAACTTATTTGATGACATTAGGACTTACTCTTATCAAATCCAGGGAAAGTTTCACCTCTGAGTGCATACTAACAGTAAAGTATACCATTTCCACCTGTTTTGAACGTCATGCTCTACATGCCTCATTTTTCCCAGTAGAATTGGTAACATAAAAAATGAAATCTTAAAACATACAGTATGTTTCAGACTTGTCTAGGGAAAAACTTTTATGATGGACAGATAGCCACAATTGTTGCACTGGCCATAGATTTTGCACCACTTCTTTTCAGGAGAACATCTGAACTGTCTTTTCCCAAAGGAGATCAAAGGCAAATGGAAAAATGACCAAAAGAACAGCTTATGGTCTGCCTTTTTACCATGCATACACACCTCATCAATGCATGGTGCTTTGATGGGTTTTTGTCTATCTGTGACAGCTCTTTTGCGATTAGAAAGCTGATGATACAGTGTGAATTCAATGATTATCTGATGTACACCTGATGTTCTCCCAGGAGTATTCCACCATAGATCATGTATTAATTTCCATGAAGTTGCCAGAGTGCATCTCAAACTGTTATCTCTGCAACAACATGATGCATCGAATGTAAATACCTCCACTATAATGAGTATGATTAACAATAAATAGAAATACTCAAGAAAGGTCTGTATTTTATGCTTTCTTTAGGTTAGAAATTATATTCTCCAATTGTATTTCTACAGGAATGTATGAATTTAAGAATGAAGTAAGAGTGGCTGCATGAGGATTGTCTTTTGCAGAGCAGAAGGGGCTTGCCCAAAATACCCACCAAGAGTCTAGTTTACTATCAGCGCTGGTAACTTTCTATGGCTTTGCAGTGGTGTAAGTATAGGCATGATCAGCACAATTATTTGGACATGAATCTCTTCTCTGCAGACACAGAAATCAGATCTGACCAAATAATAATAAAGGAATATATGAATATATAACTCTGATTTTCCCAAATGGAAGAAACTAAAAAACAACTGCTGTCATAATTTTCTAATTGTTTCAAACATGAGTGCAGAACTGCTGAACATCTTCTCTAATGTCCATGCTTTTAATTGATATTCTTAATTGCCGGCTGTGTGTGCCGGCTTAATTTCCATTCACAATCCAAAACAGAAGTTACATTCAACCTTTTTTTAAAGCTCTGTTTAGATTACTTATTTTATGATATTGAGT
Source organism: Florisuga fusca (assembly GCA_038090715.1). NCBI lineage: Eukaryota > Metazoa > Chordata > Aves > Apodiformes > Trochilidae > Florisuga > Florisuga fusca. Next base: position 17,129,767 of record JAAWXA010000006.1, on the reverse strand, counting down.
GGTGTCTCCACCCTGGGCTCAGACTCAAGAAGAAATGTATCTATACTTTGCCTTTAGTTTTTATTTATCATCAATATTTGCTAGAATCAATAGGTTTTTTTTTTAACTAGACCCCTATTTTACATACCTTAATGCTTCCATTTTGTATTAAGAATCTTTTCAGTAAGTAGGTAAATGCTGTATTTTAAAATTGCACTACTACTGACAGAATATTTTTAGATTGAACATGGTAGTGATTCTCTTGATTATTATTTGAATCTTGAGGAATAAGAAGATGATACCCACATATTCATGGGAGTAAAGTGTTTATCAGTGGATATATCTGAGGGACTAATGTAAAAACTTGCTATATTTGGTGCCTTATTTATTGTTGTGAGAATGGAACACTGCAGAAGTAGTTCAATCATGTAAGTCATTTAAAAAACAAAACAAAACAAAACATCCTGACATTATTTTAGTAATTTTCTTACAGTTTCAGTACCAATTTCCTGTAAGCATTCTGTTAATGCTCAGTCATTTGCAGGATAAGATCGTAGTAACAGAAACACCTGCATTTCGTCAGAGTTGCTGGAAAACCATAGCTATATTTATATTTAAAATAAGAAATGGTAATGCCAACAGTTACATATAAATAAATCAATAAACCAAATTGTACTTTCAATAGTTCAGACATGTCACCATTCTCAAAATATATGTTCACATATACCTTATAGAAAAAGACTGCAAGAGTAAAAACAATTAAATCTTGTTAAAAAAAAAAAAAAACAAACAACAAAAAACTAAGAACACTGAAGAGATTAAAATGACAGTATCTTTGGCCTAATTTTCAGTGATAGCAATAAAAATAAATCATGAAAGGTGTTCACAGTACAAAATAACCCCACAAAACAAATAAACCTTCTGAGGGCTCAAACAACTTTCAAGTCTCAGAAATATGGAAAATACAAAAAGTTGTGAAAAGGAAGAAAGAAATCAACAAAATATATTTTGGTATAGATTTTTGGAGAGTGACAAGTGGTACATGTGGAAACAAAAATCAAGAAAAGAAAAGGCTATTTTAAATCAAATTTCCCTGTGTACTCTGAAGCTCTCCTTCTAAAACTTGAAGGAGTATGAAGCATAGACATTTTTGCAGTCTAAACACTAAACAAAATGTATTATGTACAACTAATTCAAAGACTTTTGCCTAGAAGAGCAATTTTTAAAATACTGATAAAAATGCTTTTGTAATGTAATATTAAAAATTTAAACAATTAGCAAGTCCAACCTTTACTATACATTGAATTGGTTCCTTAAACAATGAGGATGTTCTAGGAGAAATATAGATAAAAGCTAAGAATTTATATATGTACAGCTTTAATCTTTTCACTCCAGGCCAAAGTAAAATATTCTCTACCTTAATAAAGGAGTTGCTGATGTTTTACTGTATGGTCTTTATATATGTTTTGGATATAGGAGACAAAAAGAAACAGATATCTCACTGATTTTAGTCTCAGTTGTTTCAGAGAAAAGGCTGTGCTGCCACTGCTTCAAGTAGTATCCAGTATTCAAAGCTCAGGAAAGGGCAAATCTAGTGAAAATGTGATATGACTTGTTTTGTGAATAGTTTTTGTTTTCAAGTGTTATTTTATGCTAGAAAGTAAAATCGTAACTAAAATGGAAAGTTAAAAAGACAGAGACTTCCATTTTACCTAACATAATGTGCAAGATTGTCTTCACTATCTTATTCTTTTGATAGATTCTTCACATCAAGCCATTAGCCATTGCTTCCAAATCATTTTGTTTAATGATGATCAGAAAACTATGTTCTGTGATTTGGTATAGTTTAATGCTGGCCCATGATTTAATCTTGACTTCCATGACAGTCTCTGCTAACATGTTCCCCAGTCCAGTTTCAGACTGAGAAGCATATCATTACATAATGGTTCAAACTGCTGGACAGCACCCATCAAAAGTTTTAAGTTGCTGTCACATAATCTTCAATAAAAGTGAACAAAGCATAGATTATCACTCATAACCATAGAAAGAAAGGAAAAAAAGAATACTAAATTGTGATTCCTTGTTTCAGGTTTGTGTTTTATGTGAATTCCAGCCCTACTTTATTTAGTATTTATTTACTGAGTATGGCGTTCTCTAAAAATGTATTTATTAATGGACAGAGCTACTTCTCTTGTGAAAGTTCAAAGGTAGTCTATAGCGGTTAGATATGCCAGATATAAAACACAGGATTCCTAATCTTTAGAGATTTATTATGTCCTTACCTCTGAAAAAGGCAAGCCAAATTCTCAGATCTTAAGCACAGTATTACCACATTTTAAACTCAGTAGCTCGGATTTTGGGTATTTACCTGTAATGGCAAACTTAACAGAAACTGGTAACCCTGGATGATTTAAAAAAAATAAAAATAAAAATGGGAAAATGAGGGTTTAGAAAGAAACCTAATTCAGTAGGCAGAAATCCTCACTCTTGCATGAAGATACTTTTAATACAAATAAATGCCGGAGGCTTGAGAATCACAAGTTCTCCACATTTGCAGGCTGTGACAGTAACTGGAAAAATGAAAACTCTTAAGAAGCTATAAACTAAAACAGTATGTTCACTATTGTGTCCTACTTCCAGGAGATTAAGAGATTAGTCTTCGGAGTCTTCCTGGAGCCAAATGTGTTTACCATGTCAGTTAATACATAGACATTATACCTCTGAGCTTATATTCATGTAAGACTTGGGATATTATGAAGGAAAGCTTCTGAATTTAGAACCCAGTTTAGTTACTTGATATTGAAAGTTGAAGATGTCACGTTGTGAATGTTTGCCCATGTGAAGGGCAAGGTGGATGCAGGATATTCAAGACTTCAGCACTGAGAATGAAGCCGTAAAGCTGTAAATATAACATGTTTAAATGAATTTTATTTAAATAGCCAGTATTAGCAGTGCTTTGTAAAAAATTCAAATTTAATAGTTCAAGTTATTATGCAGATAGACAGTAATTTAGGACATGTACTCTCTTACAATCTGTCAAAGGAAGCAGAATGAGCTTTTTGAATTAGTGCTCAGAGCAGACAGGATATAGTGAAACCCTTAATCATTTCCTTACATAACCCAGCAGGATTATCACAGGACAGACTTGTCACTATTACATTCACTTGAACCCCCGGTCATGACAGGGCTTAAACAGAAATGTGATTACTAAAGTGTATAAAATGTATTGTAAACCCAAATTTCAACAGTCCTTTTGATACAATTTTTCCAGTGAAAGCTGTTGAACACCTGGCTTGGATTACTTTATCTGATAAGCAGAGCTGAAAATAGGAGTTACTGTTGGTTGTTGCATGGTCTTGTCAATATAAAGCTCCCATAAATTATTGGCTAGTCATCATAGTGTTTTCTTTGATCTGTTCAAACTATATTTTTTAATTCTTAGCAGTCAAAACAGATACTGCATTATGCAGATGATGGAAAGGCGTGGGGGTAAAATAGCCTTGCAAACAGAATACTATTTTGCTGATTTACACCTAAAAATTGAGAGAAATACAAACTCTGAAGACCTGGGGAAATCTGAGGTGACAAAAATCACATCAGGAACTGGTGGAGCTGGGACTCTTAGAGAAGATCTAGTAATACCAAAAATTGAGGTGCATGCAGCAGACAGTCTACTGCAGCAAGCATCCAATATACAATACAGAATCTTCTTCATTTTGCATTCATAGGCTATCTGTCCTCTCTAGGTCTTTCCTGTCTCATAACTGACTGAATCAGGCAGTTTTTTATAAAGATTTGGTAGGCAGCCCTTCAAAGTGCTGTTTCTCTCCCTGATATTAAGAGAGGGTTTAGTAAGTATTCATTTTACAAATTCATGAACTGCATGAATTCGTCTTCCTTCCAGTCTTTTGGAGAACAGGGTGAGAAAACTTTTTTATTCTTTCCTTAACAGAAACAAAATTTTTCAGATATAAAGTCTTTCATGCATCCAAACGAATTAAATATTTAATTAGTTCTGTGGATAAGAGTCAGATAACATAAACTGTGCTAGCCAAGGAAGATGCATTTTATCTTTCTATTGTTGCAATCCTTGCATAGTTTTAAATAACTACAGTTTAAAGATATGTTGACACAAATATGACTCATGCATTGCTAAATTTGGCTGATCTCTGGCTTTACTCAGTTTTGGTAGATGAATGCTCCTCTGGAATCATGGACAACTGAAACAAGAACCTACCAACCACATGCTCTGCTCTGCTGGGCCATGCTCTATTTCCTCATCATAGCAAACTGAAATCTATAGCACCCATGGAACACATGATCTGTTAAGTACTTGTGTTATGTCAGAAAACGGTAAATCTGAAGAGCTGAATATCTCAAATATGTCAGAATGAAGTGTAATCCACGTATCTTCTCCGGCTGAGCAGCAGGAAGCCTGTCCCAGATCTCACTGTGGCAGTGACACCCAGCTTGTCCCCCTGCATGCTCCTGCCACTGCCATAGGGGTGTGTATGGAGCCCCAGGACACTGGGGTGTGCAGTGTGCAGGTGTCCCTCACTGAGCAGGGGTGCTGTGACTGGGCACTACCAGGGCTGTGGTGCTGGGACTCAGCTCCAGGTCCAGGGACAAGCCCCCACCACCAGGAGACCATCCTGGAGCTCAGTCTGACCTCATCTCCCTCACAGTGCCTGACCCTGACCGCTGCTGGAGTCTCTCTTCATCACCCCCAGGTACAATAAAACATGTAGAATGTCAAGATATTGGAATGGGAATAGCAGAATATTGCAGGGGAAAAAAAAGCATATGATGAGAGAATGAAAAAGAAGCATTGTATCACTCATATTTTGAGATTTTGAAACGTAAATTTTTGTATCTTGGAGTTCCCTCAGCATCCCTGAAGCACCTCCTGGCAAAGGTTATTCTGGTATGCTGGGTGGGTCTTATATTCTCAGTTATTTTTCTGCTTGAGTTGGCATATAAAACTTTTCATTATGACATCTGAATGTCCCAGTTTAGATTTACCCAATAAAGAAGTGTAACCACACCAGCAAAAACAATTTTGTTCAAGAGTTGAGTTGACTAGTAAGAAATTGTCTTTGGGTTTTACCCTTAAAAGTTTTTTTTTTCTCAGATGTAGCCCATTACTCATAATTATACACTTCTGACTGCCTTAAGTAATCACTTTTGTCCTTGAGCCTATCCCTTCAGTTACTTAATTGTGTTTTGCACAGCTGTGATTTAATTACCTTATATATATTGTTATTTTAAGTCTCCAGATAAATCTTCTTGTCCTTTGTTTTCATTCTGTGGATGTGATAGTGATTTTCCTCAGGAATAAAATAACAACATAAGCTCAAATATCCTCAAATATTGCCTTGAACACTTTAAATTGTGAAGGTTCTTAATCAGACTCTTTCAAAGTTTCTCAATGCTTTCAATTCAAGTCTATGCTTGGAAAGATTATGTTGATCTAATTCTTCATCTGGACTAAATCAGAAGCAGTTAAACGAACCATGGCTATATCTGTGCCTGTATGCCCAGTTCCTTCCCCCTGAGTACAACAGTGCCTGGTTTGGCTGTCACTTGCCCAGGAGTTAAATCAGACATACCCATGAATTCAGACAGTCTTTTTTTTTGCCAAATCTATTCATGGTCTCAGACTGCAACACAATATGAAGTTTGCAGAGAGCCACACCAGGACTACCTCATGCATGCAGGGCCTGTTACTGTGCTAGGATTTGTCTGCATGCTCTGACTCCTGTCCCCTGCAAGCCAGTACAGTCATTTTGTGTCATGGTTTAACACTGGCTTGGCAATTAAACTGAATAACAGATGCTCTCTATTAATCCCCCTCTCCTCCCTGATGAGGAAAGGAGAGAGAATGAGGGAGAGAGGCTTATGGGTTGGAAACTAAACTACACAACTTTAATGAAACAGTAATGATAAATAGGAAAAATTACTTAATATATACAAATACACAAATATACAGGAAAATTGATACCACATTCCTCCCCCCTTTTCCTCAGTGACTGTCACATCACCACCGAGGCTGCAGGGAAGCCCTGGGAAAGTCCAGGCTGGATCCCTGGGGCCAGCAGCAGTCGGGAGCTGGAGGCAGGAACACACAGATTCAGGCTGGCACGGATCAGGACCACAAGCAGACAAATGGATGGAATCCTCCCAGGATGCTGAAGCCAAACAGGGAACAGGCGAAGAAAGGGCAGGAAGGGCAGGAAGAGCAGGAAGGCAGGAAGGGGTTTGACCCCTGTGATCCCTCAAGTTTATACTGAGTATGATATTTATGGGATGGAATACTCTTGTTTGGTCAATTCTGGCATCTATTTGTCCGGTCCTCCCCACAGGAGGGGTTCAGATGGGACCTCTTTACTCCTTCTGCAGGGTAAAATGTTCCTCAGAGCTAAGCAGTGTCCTTGAGTCTGCATACCAGTCTCTGGCAGGAACTATAAACATTGAGTGTTACCAGTCTTTGAAGCAGACACTATCTGAGAAACTTGCTGTTAATTTCAGCAAGTGCAACTATTTACAAGAGACAGCTGAAAGCAAAAGTACAAACCAGAAAAACACCTTTATCCTGGCCCAAACCAGGACATTTTTTCTGTCTGGCTTGTCAGCTGCCTTCATTTCTAATATGAAATTGTGAACACTATAGGTTTGGTAGGGCAGAAAAGAAGTCACTCTTTACTTCAAATATATCAACATGTTTTTAAAAGATGTTAAATAAGAAGCAATCAATTTGTGATTCATTAAGCTCCTGCAAATGGAAACTGAGTGTTAGAGAGCATCTGCAAATTGGATGTATACATTTGAAAGGACAAGCACCTGAACACTTGAGCTGTCGCAAATTACTCTGACTTTTCTTTCCTCTTTTCATCTTCTGTCTCTTTAGAAACTTCACAGTCTATCAGTCCTTTAGTTAAAGACCCATCAAAGTATACTGTCTAGCACCTGAAGATAAAAGAGCAGATACCCAGATATCAATTTCTCTTCACTAATAACTTATCTTTTCTGGCATAGTCCCAGACCCAGGACTCTAGATGTATGAGAAAGGCAGGAGACCTGTCCTGTACTGACTAGTGCCACCATCACCTTAGGCCAAGCGACCACGACATTCATACAGCCTCTCTGAGGAAAATACTACAGTTTGTTTCCATAATCTAATTTTCAGTTTGGTTAAAGGAAACATTTCTATTTTTTTTTAATTTTTATTTTTCTATGTATTTTTAGTGACAGTTTTCAGAAACAGTGTTGAAAAAGCCACTGTGTCCTTAACAGAGATAAAGAAAATTTAAAAAGAAACAAAGGAATATATATACCCTCCTACATTTATTAGCTTACTTCATACATTGTTCCTCATCTCTCCTCAAGAGGAGGAGAAAAAGAAAGGAGGCTTTCAATAATGTCCTACCAGAGGGGTCTTTTGTTGTTTCTTGTTATGGTTTTTGTTGTGTTTTGTTTTGTTTTGTTTTAAGGAAGCTGTATGAAAAAATCTTTGCATTTGGAGTGAATATTCTTCCATTTTTCTGCCTGGGAAGAGCAAAGAGCTAGAGAAATTAATTTCAAAGGTAAATCCCTTAAGAAATTTGGTTCCTGCTGATGGCATCTAATCTAAGCCACCATTTTTATAGTAGATTTTCCATAACAGAAGCAGAGTACTTCTTAAATTTATTGGATTTGAACTTAGGCTTATTCTTTGCCCCGGCATTATGGATGAGTAATTTCTGACTCTGCATCTCCTGTCTTGATATGAACTTGAGTTTGCTTGTGAGTAAACGAAAATTGATCTACCACAGCAAGGCAAAATAGTGCACCTCATGAACATAAAAGCTTGCCTCTCCCAGGTAGTATATTTCCTATAATATATAACCTTTGTTGAAACTGGTAGAAAGATATGCATATTGAGTTGCTGCTATAGGCATCAGAGTGTTGCAGGGCTGCAGTATAAGAGAAATAGCATACTTCAAGTGAAACATACCCACTCACATGTCTTGCTCTGCAGGTCCTCTTGATCTGCAGTCTGCATCCAAAAGCAAAATTGTTTACATTAACTAAGAACTAAGAAGCTCCTGTTGGCTTTATTACCACCAATTAAGAAGTTAAACATCCCTTCAAGAAATGAGGGTTCATGCAAACAATAAGGATGTAATTATACGTGTATTTCAGAGGTAATTTTACATAAATGACTTAGCAACTTTGCTTATCTTTTGTATCCTTACTAAATTTCAATAAGTGCTCTTTGAACAATCAATATTTAATTAACTAGCAATCAAGGCACTTTTTAAAACGCAAATTAAAGACTTATTTGCAATTTTACGTTGATGTTGTAAAATGAATGGAATTTTTAAACTAGGTGTATTTCCCAGCTAATTTTTGAGGCTTTGGCTGTATAAGACTCAACAGTACCATTTCAGTTATCAGCATTAGCACCTCAAATATAGACCTGCTGATATTATGGTAACTTTTGTATTTTTTTGGATAGTCTCCTGGATTTTGGACTGCCTGCTCTATTATATCAAGCTGCCTTTTCTAAAGCAGGAAAATACTTCTAGCATTCATTCAGTATTTTTTCAAATTTTACATAGTGTAGACATGCTTCCAAACTAACAAAATACTCCAAGCAAAAACATACACATGAATTTAAATGTGACAGTATATTACTTTCAGTAATACACTGCAAAAAGATTTCTGCTTCTGGATTGACCTTTACTTTTAATATGTTTCACCATAAATAAAGAATGGTGTAAGTTACATTATTCAGTGCTCATCTAATTAGGCAGATACTTTGCTTGCCTGAGCTTAGAGCTGTACCATCCCCAATACATTTCTGTTTATCACATTGCAGTATTTTATTTCTTTCAACTATTTTAAAGATATTTTAAAGAATATTTTTAAGATGCATTCTTAGCAAATGTTTTTTTAATATCTAGACCTACAGTGACACAAAAATTATTTTGAATAAATATTAGAAATGTATTTTTTCTCAGTGATTTCTAAGTCATTGAGTCTCAGGATGCCAAAAAATTTAAAACTTATATAATCATGTAGAATATTCTGTTACTTCAGTAATCTAGGGTCATAAGCTTGGATGTAGTCTTGTGGTTAAAATCATGTGAAATGCTATGTGAATGGTAGGTACACAACATTTGAGATAACCGGGGAATATTACTTTATTAAATAATTCAGAGTACTCTTTCTTTTATCTGCTACCTGATACAAAAATTAATGGTTTCTTTTAGCTAGGGATTAAACTCCAGAAGCAGTGATTCTGTTTTTTTCTGTTGCTGAGTGAGCACAGCTAACACATCAGTGAAAATATTACTAGTGTATCTGTACCTGCAAAAAGCACAGAAGATTTTATAAAGACAACAAATTACAAAGCACAAACATAGATTTAGCTGAAATTTAAAGAAAAGAGTTAGAGTTAGAAGATCACAGGAAGAGGTAAAGAAGAACAGCCAGATGAAGTAAAGAGGAAGGGCAGAGAAACAGAAAAGCAAGTACAACCAAGATTGAAGCTAACAGAGACAGTAAGAAGAAGGGGTAGCAGCTGCTGCCAAACAGTCACAACAATGACAGAGAAAAATTGTTCTGTATATGTAAATTGTAACAGGTGTGTTGGCTTGATTGTGGCACTGAACCCCACACAGTCCTGGTAGAAAGGGTAAATTTTGGCAGCCCATAGACCCAAACACATCACCTGTTTTTACTTTGTGTGCTGAAAAGTATTATATTTAACTCTTTTATTGTTTTAATAAAAATTGTCATCCAAAATAAGTTACTGAGAAAATTTTTCTTTAGATATACTTCTGTTTAGAACAGGAACTTACACCTGAATTAAGTACTGCAAGAGGAAGCAAAAAGGATTCCCCTTAAAAATTACACATATTATGAACTGCTTCCTAAATTGGAGTTATTAGTATGTGAATATAGTAGGAATGATTAAATTTGGCAGCATCTAGTGTAGGATATTTTGTCTGGGAAATTATTACGTGATACAGTAACATATGTGGGATTTACATTCTTTGGTAACTAGAAATTATTGGACAAAAGAGGTAAATATTGTACACAAGAGGTGAATTTTTTACTATGAGGCTCATTAAAGGTTGTACCAGATGATCCTTGAGGTCCCTTCCAACCTCATATTTATGATTCTATAATTCTATGGACTATTTAAACAAACATCTTAATTTTTTCACTCATCCCTTGATTCTAGATGCACTGAAATGGCTTCTTTCTTTTTCTTTTTATTTTTTAATTGGCAAGAAATAGCTGATAATCTATGCTTTTTCGAGAATGAGAAGTTGAACATTATATAGCATATAGAAACAACAGAATAAGCCTGTATGTGTACATCTCTTTGCAGCTGTGATACTGTGATACCCTTTTCAGTTTTCACTTTGGTTTTGTTTTGATTTCTTGCACCCTCCCCTCTCCCCCTTAGTGCTTTGACATTATGTGATCTAGTCATTCTATCCATCCTTCAGATTTGTGACTTGCCAGCATTTAAACTCCCCTATTATGGCACTTCAGTTAAAATACAGTCTTATTTACATGGAAGCTTCTGAAAAACACCTCAAACAAACAAAAATCACCTCATCTGACTCTTCTGCTGTCTGTGCTGCACTGCATAAGAACTGTTTCAAAAAGTGACCCACAGAGAGACGTTCAGTGTCAAGGGAAGAAGTAGGCTTTTTCCCTTGCAGAAAGCTTTTTTTTTCCCAGCTTCTGTGGGATTTTCACAGAATTTCCTTTAATCCCCTATGATTCCACTGTTCTCCACTGACTATCATTTCTGCATAAATTTAATGGCCAACACAAATCTCTGATAAAGACAAACTGCAACTGCACCATTTGCTTTCTTTTATCTGTTTCCCAGTGGAAATTATCCGTTACTTTATATTCAAATAAACCCTTTAATATTTCTCAAGGCTTAACCCTATAATTTTTTCAATATAGGCAAGACAATTACTCTCTCACCAATCAGCCATCTCTACCTCTTGAGTGCCATTTAGGCTCAAAACTCTTTACAATTCCTATAACCTGTTCCTATAACAAATAAATTGCCCAAGTTCTGTTGAACATATCAGAAATTGTGCCTTTACTTTCCCTTTCCAGACATAAGACTTCCCATATTTCTCAGAATCTTTTGTCTTGATTCTTTGCTTCATAGAAGACAAATGAAAAATACTCATGCAAATTAGAATCATTGAATATAAGATTCTTCTAATCACCTTCAGAAAATCTAGCACCACTCTTCATCATATATGTAATCTTCATATCAGTCTTCATTCCCCATGTGTTACATTTTCAAAGAGTCATCTCCACCTCTTTTCCTCAAGTAACTAATCATTCCTGTGGGGCACTCCCTGCAAACATCTATAATGCTATTTCATTATCTTTCTTTAGGTTGTGGTCGGCTGCAGTGCTTATGAAAGGCACCCTGAGCTGTGATGTGCTGAGTCTACTGTATGTAATGCTGATAAATACAATTTCCTTGCTCTTACTGCAAGGAAATCAGGCTACGCTTACTTTCTGTCTCTCATTTCACACTCGAATTGTCATCTCAGTAGGAAAAGACCTGCAGAATGTTCTCTCTTTTGTTGAAAAATACCTAAAACACTGTGACTCTGTTCCCTAGGTATTATGGTTGATATAATAAGAATTAATACTTTTTTCATCTGAAAGAAACTTAAGAGCAATAAGACTGCCTACACTGGTTAAGAAAGTATTTTTTTCTTGCATAGCTCTGTGTAAGAAACTTGTAAGAGACAATCATTTAGGGGATGAGAGGCAACTGTGGTGTCACACATTAGCCTGTAGGCTCTTATATAAATCAAAATAGAGCAGCAACTGGTAGGAAATGTGTGCCAAGCCATTCAGTTAATATGTTGCCTCCTATAGATTGAACAACCTATTTCAGAGCCACAGACAGTTAGGTAACTTTTTAAAAGCAGCTGTCTGATACCAGTGCATCAGTGAGTTGTCATACAACGTTGCTGGTGGAACAGTGAGGACCTTCTGTTCATTTGGCATTGTGAGACCCTATTAACTAATTCTGTCATCTCACAGCAGCTGCCTCTTGAGGCACGCATTGGCAGTCTTTATAAATGTGCACATTCTCTTACCTTACAACTGAGTGACATAAGTTGCTTTCCTTTTTTTTTATTTATTTTTTTTTTTTTTTTTTTTTTTTTTTTTTAAATATATTTTTTTAATTTATTTTTATTTTTTTATTATCAGTAACTGTCTAGTTCCCACAGTCTTCTTCTTTTTTTTTTTTTTTTCCCCCAGGAAACATATTTTATCTTAAAATAATTTAAATTTTTTCAAAATTAGGAAAGCCTGTTTTTTTCACTGACAAAGGTTTTGTCTGTGTGTATTTCCTCTGGCTGTGCGTGCTGGGTTGAAGAGCTGATATTGTCTTTCTTCCATTTCTTATCTTTTTCAGAAGAAGAGGATGTTTTTAAATGAGGATATGTCTCTCTCTACTCCTTTGTCAAAAAGTTCCTAGTATTTCATTTATTTAAAGTCCTTGTGACTAAAAAGTATCTTAGAATGAACAGCCTTTTGCATCTTCCTTTCTGCATTTTTTAAAAATCACTGAACTCTACATGTGGGTTGTTATTTTTCCTAATTTTGTCTTTTTATTTAATATGTTTTCTTTTTTTTTTTTTCTGTAATTACTCAATTTATATCCTTTTATTCCTTTTGTATTCATTTTTATAGTACCCATTGATGGAAATAAGAACAGTATAACATTTCTTGAGAAAAATTATTTCTCAAGAAGCAGTTTCCATCCCCAGCCCAGAAAGAACATAGGAAAGCTTACTGATTGTAGAAGTTGGTATTATGAACCAAGATGCAAAACTTAATATTAAGACGGGAAAAAAAAGTGAGGTAGAAAATACCAAGTTCTCAAACTGGGATCTTGAGGACATAAATGAAGTAAGGGAGAAGTAAAGCAAACCAGGCATCCATTCAGAAAACAGTGCCGTGGCAATTTGTGTGCTGCTTCCCAACAGTTTATCTCTGAGGGGATCTCAGATCTTGCCACAGAATGACATATTTGTGTCACACTTGAACGTCATTGTGGGTATGCTCTCCCAGTACACTAGGATTGAAGACACTTCTCTGATGTTCAAATTATCTGTGGTCAGAAGAGTTCTTGTGCCTATTCTAGCTATCAAGTGGTATGTCCTTGTGGGTCTGAGTGTATGGTGAGGAACACCCTCCTGTTCACTTTTCACTGGGACGAAGACCATGGAAGAATATTCATAATCTGTACCGATTCCTTACTTAAAGGTAGCTGTGAATGGGACTTCAAGGTGGCTGCTTCTAGAGTCTTCTGAAAGAGCAGAAACTCAGTACTGGGGACAGGGTTGGGGGATCTTCAGGATCAGTTCAACGCCTTTTTACAGCTTCCACTGCTCACTGGTTACATTTTAAAATACTTTCTACATTTCTACACATTTTTGGCCCACATTTTCCCCAAAACTTGAGAGATTCCTGTAAATATCCTGTTAATATCTCCCTTTGAACTCTCTTTGATGGAAAACCCATAAAAATTTTATCAGAGAAATCATAGGGAATACACAGCATAGTAACCAATGTTACCTGCTTTTTCCATCTTTCTATTGCACCGCTGAGTGTCTGAAGTTGTGGCTGCCTTTATGTTTTATACATCTGAGGAATGTATAGTGGGATAACCTTGTTTTCAGAAATATCTGTTCTGACAGTACAACTACTGACAACAGTCTTATAATAACTTATTAAGATAATGTATTAACATAAAAAGAAGACATTTCTTTCAGGAAGTAGTAACACGTAGGTACATCTTGTTCCTTCTTCTATGAGGAACAGATTTTAAACAATTTGCTCAGTGATAAAATCCCTCCACTCCTTTTCATAGGAGACTATGTGTAGGTAAATGCATGGTAAATGATGGTAAGATTATGCATTTTGATAAGCACTACACTAGTTAAATAAAGTCCGTAATTAGTGTTTCTGTCATACCAAGCCACCAGGCTTCTTGCAGTGAAGATGTACAAAGCCCATAAAATAAGAACATTGCAGTAAAGAAAACAAAGGTCAGTGACATTTGAAAGTCTTTGATTTGTTAATCAGGAAAGCAGCAAGGGTTAAATGTTTCCATTGCAGCCCAACATATACATGTTGGTGGTGGCTGACACAGAACATGATAAAGTTTTCTGTTAGTAATCACAGGTAAATAAAACCATGATAAAAAATGTGAAATATGAAAACAGAAAAAGGGAAACCTTAAAAAAATTCTGTAGAGTTCCTGACCTCCTCTACTGTAGTATAACAAAGTAAACTAGAAAGACAAATCAATTTAGTGCTCTGAGGACTCTTACTCCTTGTTCAATAGCACACCCTATTTTAGCTCCTGTTTTAATACAGAGGGGTTTTATGTGGAAATCTGTAGCTTATATTTATTACTGATGCAAACTGACCTGTGAATGACAAAAAAAGGTAAACCTATTGAGTTATTGTGGCTTTTTAATGGAAAGCTATATTTTTCAATCAACAACTGGCTCATTGCAAAATACAGTCTTGAAGAACTGAGGTTCCTGAGGATTTGAATTTAAACATTTTTATCTTCCCCCTGTTTCCCATCCCCTTCTTCCCCTGATATATTTTCTGAGGAATTTTTGTTTCTGAAGGATTTGGTCAAACACTGTTTTCAAACCCGTATTTGTTAATAGTTTTTTGATTTTTTAGTATTTAGATCTCTAATTTGACACATAATACAGTGTCTGTACTTTTTTTTTCTTATTCTTACTATGTAGAAGGGATAGGTAAACTGGAGCAGATAAAATTATAACACTTGCAGCTGACTACCTTTTCTGATGTTCTATCACTCATTTTGATGGTTTACTCTTTATTCCTTAGAAATTTCAATTGTTTCCATGCCAGAATTTGAAATAGATTTCTTTTGTTGCCCTAGGTAGCAAACAGTTTCTTCTTAAGTGAACCACATTTCAGTATTTGCTTGTAGAATGACGAAGTGTTGTACTGGGGATTTGTAAGCCTCTGATAGCATCCACCAAACACTTAACTGCTGATCTCCCTCAGCTCCTTTGTCTTCCTGACAACTACTTTGTGGCAGATGAGCCAGCTGTCCCCAGAAATATCATGGACTGTTACACCTGGCTGGCATTTTAGGGATTTCTACAAGGTGCATATTGCAGGTGGACCTGAGGTTTCCAGTCTAACTTGTGCATTTCTTCTATTTCCTTTACATTTGCCTGTTTGTTGTATTACTTCATCCTCTTGGTCCCGATTCTTGTTTTTGAACTCTGCTGTGGTATTTGACTCCCAGTGTGATTTGACCTGAATGCAGGCTATTAATTTTTGCCTGTGGAATCCCTGTGTCTTGAACTTGCTGATTTCCCTGTCTAGCTCCTTGTACTACTATTCTTTATATTATTGATACATCAGCATACTCTGGCATACTGTAGTACACTAACTACTTGAAATGATGGCTGATTGGCCTGGGGGGGATTCCCTGTTGCGCATTTGTCCATAAATTTAAGCACGAATTAATTGTCAGCTGTTAGTCCATAAAAACTAGAGAAAAAAAGTGCATGTAAGAAAACATCTGTTCTAAAAAAACACCACCTAAACTATCCCAGTAGGAAGAACATCTGTTCTTTGTGTAACAGACGCTAGTATACATATGAAAACAGAATAGAGGAAGAGGTAACAACAAAGACATTGATGTAGCTCAGATGCCAATTGAAGAGCTTTGGGGTGACACATCTCTAGCTCTACCTTTCTGTAATCCAGAGTGCATGGACCTAAGGTGAAGTGTCAGTATAATCACAGCAAAAAAGGCAGTTTTATGCCTTTTTTTTTTTTCTCTCTCTCTAAAGGGACATGAAAAACACATTGCAGTTTTTGGAGTAGGAATGGGTTACAAAAAACAAAAAATGGTAGATGTTTAGCAACATATACTTTTTCCAATAAAGAGGAAGTAAAAGTTTGTTTCCTCTTTGGTAAGAATTAAGAGTTATTGTTAGTCTTAACAGGCCAAATATTAACACTTAAAAATCATTAAATTCAGCAGATGGAGTTAATTTTCTTCCTCTAAATTTCTGTCCTTTGACAGCAAACACTGCACTGTATGAACCTGAGAAACAGGATATATTCTATAAAATGTCCTGTAAAAGTGGCAACATTGGCTGGAGGCCATTGGGGTTTTTTACAATTAATATGACTTTATGGCACGTAACTTAATAACAAGTAGGTCTGAAAGTAACATCTGGATTTTGATGAACACATCAGAAAGTAAAACTACAAAAAATATTTAAATTAAAAATTAAATAAAATAAATTATAATAGCTAAATAATAATGATTAATTAAATTTTAAAATACACTACAGAAGTTGTTTTTTTTTTCTCACAGGTGAATTAGAAGTAGTGGCAATAGTATATCTATTATGCAGACATACAATATTTTCTTTGTCCACACAAAATATGTCAGCATAAATCAAATGCTGATTTTTTCATGTGGGACTTCTGCTCCACCAAGGCATAGTAATGAGAAAGATTGTGTTGGAAAAAAGGAAAAATGATTTAGTTTGGGTTTAGACGCAGAACAAATAAAATAAAGGAGAAACTCTGTCCCTAAATCTGCTATTTACCTCCTAATGTTCTTTCTGCAATATATCGTACTTTCTGTGTAAGGAGGGCTGGTAACTGCACAGGTAAAAAACCCTTTTCTTTTGAGAACTTCAGATGTAATCTTGATACTCCCTTATTGTAGGCTTTTTCTTCAATAAATGTGTGATTCTTCAGAACTGTCTCAGTTTATAAAATTAATTTCTTACATTTCTTTAATATGGTAAATATTTAAGAAAATGTCCTAGTGAAATAAACCAGGTCTGCATGATCTAAACTGCATTTGTTCATTTCCAAATCTCACTACAGATGTTCTCATCACCTGGAAAATGCCACTTAAGGTGTTGGACAGAGCTCTTTTTCACTGGGAAATTTGACTCTATTCATATTTGCCATCTACATGCAATTAAAAAGTTTCTCAGTCTCTTCCTGAACCTCAAATTCAAGTCACTCCCAATATACAGATCTAAGGAATCAGCATTTTTAAAAACATAATTACACAGTGAGACTGGGACATTATTGAATAAAACTTTAGAAGTTAATGCAATGATATATAATCCTATGATAGAGCCTGTTCTATAAAAGTACCCTATCAGCCTAGGTTTGTAATGGGTTAATGGGATAGGCTGGGACAAGATATCACAGAATTAACATAATTGGAAGTGGCCTCTAGAGATCATCTTATCCAAGTCTCCCACTAAAGCAGGATAACCTAAAGAACATTAAACAGGACAGCATCCAGGTGGGTTTTGAGTATCTCCAGAGAAGGAGACTCCACAACCCCCCTGGGCAGCCTGCAGCCTTTACTTCACCCTCACAGTAAAGAAGTTTTTTCTGATGTTCAAATGGGCCTTTCTGTTTTCCAGCTTGTGCCTCTTGCATGTCATCGTGTCACTGGAAACTACTTGGTTTGGTTCCATCTTCCCTGCACCCAACCCATTAGATACTTCAGACATTAACAAGGTTTCCCCTCAGCCTTCTCTTCTCTAGGCTACAGAGTCCCAGCTCTCTCAGTCTTTCCTCATAAGAGAGATGCTCCAATCTGCCAGTCATCTCTGTTGTTCTCTGCTGAGCTCTCTCCAGTAGTTCCCTGTCTCTCTTGAACTGGGGAGCCCAGAACGGGATGCAGTATACCAGCTGTGGCCTCACCAGGGCAGAGGATAGGGGGAGGATGACCTCTCTTGACCTACTAGTCACACTCTCCTTTAGGCAACCTAGGATTTCATTGGCTTTCCTGGCAGCTGATGGATAATTTACTATCAGGATCCCCAGATCCTTCTCCTCCCAACTGCTTTCCAGTGGGTCCACCCCTAACCTATGCTGGTGCTTTGGTTTTTTCCACCCCCAGTGCAGGACCTTATGCTCTTATTGAACCTCATCCGGTTCTTTGCCCAGCTCTCCAGCCTGTCCAGGTCACACTGGATGGCAGCACAGCCCTGCAGAGTGTTAGCATCCCATTCCAGCCTTGTACCACTGGAAAACTTGATGAGGACGTACTCTATCCCCTTGTCCAGGTTGTTGATGGACATGTTTAACAAGGGACCAAGCAGTGACCCCTGGAGAACACTGCTGGTTACAGGCCTCCAGCTTGACCCTGCTCCATTGATCACCACCCTCTGAGTTCTGTCACACAGCCAGCCAGGTGAATTTCTTCTTGAAATTTTCCCCTACTGAGGGTCTCAAACACAGAGCTGCGCCCAACTAGGTAAAGAGAGTCAGCAAAGCCCATAAAGACTTTGGAACCATTGAGGTCAATATTCTGTGTCTTTGACTGGAACTATATAATGATAACTTTTTGTTGTACTTAAATGTGGTTTTGTGCATCATAAGGTTCCTGAAAAATAACTGCTTTTGTTGAAATCAGTCATAGAAAGGCTTGGATTGGAAGGGACCAGCCTCAAACACCATCTAGTTCCAACCCTTCTGCATGGGCAATGACACTTTCAGCCTGATCAGGATACTCAACGCCCTATCCAGCTTGGCTATGAAGACTTCCAGGAATGAGGCATCCACAACCTCCCTGAACAACCCATTTTGGTGTCTCACCATCCTCACCAGAAAGAATTTCTTCCCAATGTCTAATACAATTCTACTCTCTTTCAGCTTACCACCGTTCTCCCTCATCCTATTGCTACACAACCTTGTAGAAACTCCCTCTCCTGCTTTCCTTTAGACCTACTCAGTTACTGGAAGGCTGCTATAAGTTCTTCCCAGAACCTTCTCTTCTCCACACTGAACAACCCCATCTCTCTCAGACGGTCTTCACAGGACATGTGATCCAACCTTCTGATCATATTTGTCGCCCTCCTTTGGATTTGCTCCAACAGCACCATGTCCTTTCTGAATTGGAGAACTAGACACAGTACTTACAGGGAGAGAATCACTTATGTGCAAGTATTGAAGAAGTATCTTCTTTTTTCAAACAAACAAACAAAAAAAACAAACAAAAAACCTCTAGATAAACACCTGTTAAGAATTATCTGTACGCTCTTGATTTTACCTCAGTGTAGTGAGGTATAATTGACAATTATACAATCATCTCCCATCTCTGTATTCTTGTATTTTATTTTAAATATATCCTCTTTATAATCTTGATTGCCTATTTCCTACTAGATGTTATTATTTTTATCTCATAAATAAAGCTTGCTATTTTGTTTTTTTTCATTTTTAAGTCTCTATATCATTTTTGAAACATGTATGCAAAGTAGCAGTTAACCTACAGCAGTGAACCTACAGCTCTTTAAACAATCTCTCTCATATTACCATATTTTCTTCTACATTATGTTGTCTTGTGGGATGTGTAAGGCTGGGAGATAATAATAGGCTTGTAATAAGTTTCAAATACTGCATATCCAAAAATAGGGTAGCTGGTGTTCAATAAGCGCCAAAGGAAATGTGCTCTCAGTAACATAACACATCAAACTTCAACACATCAGGTACATATACATTGTGTCTTATTTTTCTGGGTATAGACTCTTTCATCTTAAAAAGTGAATTTTTTATTTTCTATCTCCATTTTCTATTTTTTGAATTTTCCATTTTCTATTCTCAGATGAACAATTCTGCAGCACAGGTAGTGAATTTCTTGTCATCCCAAGTTTCACTAGATATGTCAGAATTTAGTGCTAAAAAAAAAATCTGGATTTCCAATTAAAAAATAAGTAGAATAAGTAGGATATTCCCAGTCAAATTTGATAAATCTAGGGAGTAAGCACAAAGCAGATTTCCTTTTCTGTTAGTCACTACCTTCTGCTTCATTTCCAAATAAACAAACAAAGCAAGCAAGCAAAAAGCTGTTTCATGCCTTAGGAGTACTGGACAGTGAGAGTTCAACAACTTCTCTTTTCTATTTTAAAAATGAGTAATTTTTTGTTTCCTCACAAAATTTTTGTTTCCTGTTGCTTCACAAAGTGTTTTAGAGGAAACTCCACATGAGTGATGAAGCCTTCATATTTTACAGTAAGTAAAGATGCCTTTGAGAAAACCAGAATGTTTTTTCTTGAAATTGCTATGATGTTGAAGTTCTAGCTTTAACATAGAATCAAAGCAAAATTCAGTCCTTGAAGAGAACGCAGTGTGCATCTTTTTTTTTTTTTTTTTCTGTGAGTTAGAAGACATGAAAAAACCCAACTATGTGTGTTTTTCTCTTGAACATTGAAAGCCTGGAAACAATAAAAAGGTGTAATTAATTAGTTTTATTTTCCCTGATATATTTTTTTCTTATACAAACTGGATGTAATTTTATATTTAGAAGACCCTACAAACAAGCAAGTCAGTGTTTCTAAGTAAATATTGGAGTTTGATGGGATTTGCTCTAACACTAAGCAAATCTACAGAGTTTAATAAAAGCAAGGGCATTTCTGAAGTACCAAGAAGGAAGAATATGTGTTAAAGGCTTTTTCCTGAGAGTTAAGCATTTGATACACTTGTTTTATGCATACAGGGATTTCAGGTGGAACTGGAGATTTGTACTAATCACAGCAAATTACTCTGTAAGGACACATGAAAGCATGTTCTGAGCAAATTAGGGCAATCTCTCAAGGGATAATAATGTTAAGAACTCTTGCTTAGGGAGGGTGTTTTTGTTTTTTTTTTCCTCAGTCTTACAAAGCTCAAAACAAAGACCTTTAAAATTTGAAGAGCTGCAAAAGAAACTGTCCTATAATAAAGTCTCTAAAATTCATATATTAAAGCCTGCTGTTCCCAAAGGCTTTGCAACATCAAAATTAACAGAAAAAATTGACATATATGAAATGTATAGCTTATCTCCAAGCTCAGGTCTATGCCCTACTCATCACTGGTGTGATCTAGTAGAACATAGTGTACCTGGTAAAATTATATACATAAAACTTAGAGCAAATGAGGTAATTGTAAGGTGGAAAACTTAAACTTGCCATTAGTCCAATTTCCATTCCATCCAGGGGTAACAGTGGGACGTATAAATAGTCTGGCTCCCTGTGATCATATCACACCTTCTCAATGAATTTTATTATGTTCTCTAGTTGTCTTATGGTTGCAAACACATTTTTTCATTATTTGAAGCAATGTGACTTAAACATCAATGTGAAAAATGCAATTGCACCACTATATGCTTTTAAGATGTTATCATAAGTAAAACTGGGATCATTTAACCCAGCAGACCATACCGAAGCATATAACCTTGTTGCTTTTTTTTTTTTTTTTTTTTTTTTTTTTTTTTTTTGGTTTAGAAACAAACACAATATGAATTAGGAAACACCTTTCCTTTTTTCTAAATTTATGGAAGTCTTAGTCTTAATACAATTAGGAAGAGCACCTGAATTAATCACTGGTAAGTTAAGTGCTTTGGTCTTGTTCCAGGTAAGAACTGCAGCCAGCAAAGGATGCTATAACTTTTTTTTCAGGAAAGAACAGCTCAAAGGAGCTCTTACACTCACAACACATCACCTAATTCAAAGTGGATATTGCAAGTACAGCATAAAATTCTAAGTAAATATATAGGACTTCAAAATCCCCAGCTGTTTGTTGAGATATGGGAACACAGATCAATTTTCCAGAAATTAAGAGAAAAATAGAAAATTGTCTCTTTTCATAAATTGTAGACTAAATCTCTACTCCACAACCCATCTTTTGATGTAGTCCATTCACCTTATCTTGAAAATAACTGGAATGTGTCTCTGTCAGAAACACTGGCTCAGAGATAAATTTCTGTATAATTAGACACCTTTTCTCTTTGTACATTTTTCTGTTTCTTATGTTTTACAGAAAAAACTGGTGGCCAATATGCATCTGTGTTCTCACACTGCTGAGAAGCAAGGAAACCTAAGGGCTAAGGATAGCTGGCAACAATAGTGTAGTGCACCATGCTTGCCTAGACACCAGTTGAGGATTAGTACTGGCTGAGTTCATCAATCACTCCTTGGCAGTAAGTAACAAGAAGCATGAAAATGAAGTCTGCTAGTATGAGATTGTACTTCAGTAATTGGTGCTGATGTGTGGACTAAAGGGGAGGTAGACCTTGAACTCTGAGTAAGTTGTCTTTTGTAGGCTAGACCTGTAAGATTATCCAGCTGGATGGCAAAGGAGTGGAGACTGGCACACAGAATTGATGTTACAGAGAACTTGATAGACTGTAAGAACAGTTCCTATGTTTAATCCAAGGGAGATGAAAAACAGAGCTGAAAGATGGGGAGATTGTCAGTTGGCAGGGTAAAGCTTGCATTAGGGATCTGTCTGTTTTTAAGTTTTCACATGAAAGCTTGCGTTTGAAGTCAAAGGAGAAAGTCTAGCTAACCTTTTTTGACCTGTGTGCTGCAAAAACTGTAATTATATTCTTCAGGGGTACAAGACCCAAGACATAGTGCTACTGTGATGTGTCAGAAAAAGGGATGTGGCTTTAGCACACCCAGCCATGCCAGGATATACTAGGTGGCACATTACGGTTATTATTGCAAAAGCATTACTGTGGCAGCATAATCCTGATCTCTAGTTTCCAATATTCAAAGTTTTCAGGCACAAGGAAAAATAAAACAAGTTGTTTGGAAATGTTTGGTACCAAATTCTGTATTTTCACTAAGCCTGGGCACTTTAGACAATAAGGTTTAAGAAAAATACAGATCTTACCTGAAGTTATAGCACTTTCTTCATGTAAAACAGTGAAAGTGAGATTAGAGACTGGGTAGCGTGCCAACTGAGCAGTTGCAACCTCTTAGCAAATCTGGTGTCTGTAGCTTCCCAGCTGAGGCAAGTGATTTAATTAACAGAACGTTTAACTGAGGAAGATGGATAACTAATAATTTCCTGATATGAACATGGATTCAATTTGTAAGTTTATCAGGCTTTGGGCTTAGCCTTCTAAATCTAAGTAACCTGCTGTATTTGGAACAATTTGGGGGACCAGAAGCTGGCAGATGTGAGTAGACCTATGAAGGACCTTCTATGTCTGTGTGGTAGAACATCAGGAACCAATGCAGAACATGCTAAGGGATCTAAAACTGCTCTAGATACTTAAATTTAGACAACTGCCTTCCACACTGTGCCTTTAAATGAACAATGAAAATTTCAAACAAATGAAATTAACAAACAAATACAGTGAAAATATGGATTAATTGGTACTGTTAAATACATTTCTCCCGCAGCATAAAAGAATGACATTCTTTGTTTACATTAGATACATTTACTGGAAAGAATAAATCCCATAATACATCAGTGACACTGCAATGGTCTTTCCTTTAGCAAGTCACTTTTACCACAGGTGACTGTAATGAAACTGGATTTGTTGTGGGAGTACATAACTGCATTACTAAATGGCATATAACTGTTCTCAGGCTGTTTCATGTTTTCTGCAGTGTGTGTGAAGCATGCAAGTACAGTGATTTCACTTATTTAATGTGCACAGAGCACAGGACAAGGCAACTGATAGTTAGTAGCAAGCCCAGTGCAATAGTCTATCTTCCACAAGGGAAGACATGTTTCTCTGAGTTTACTCCGTATGATGTTCAGTTTTCAGCTTTTATTGCTCCCTGTTTTCACCCTGTTTGCTCTTTGGATTAAGAGCAACTAGGACCAAATGATGTTCACACTGAATTAGTGTTTTGAAACTAGTAGGCTGACCAAGCCTGCCTCATTTGTTCCAGTCCTATTCTTTTATTTTACAAAAAATAATGGCTATTTTGTCATATAATTACAACTACAGTTCCTCATAAACAGTGAACCAACCACTACATCTGTTCCAGCATGATAATTCTACTTAGACACAGAGAATAATTGCAAAGCATCATAAGCCTTATTCAAATATCCAAGACTCATTTTGTTTCTCATGGTCTTTCTTCAGTTTCCTCTGTACAGGTGAACCCCTGGAACACTGTGTTTCAGAACAGCTACTGTATGTTAGTGTGAGCCCCACTTATAAAAATACCACACTCTATGCCAAAGACTCATAACACAGTAAAAACATACCTATCACAACCTACTTATAATTTTAAAAACACTAGTGCAATTATCTGAGGAATGGAAGCATTTACCACCTGATTATTCCTATGTTTCCAGTCAGACAGTGAAACTTTTTTTGTTTAACAGCATAACTCAATGATGTTATGAGTGTATCCAGGAGAGGTCTATGTTCTGAAAAAGCAGTCAAAGTGAGGCTACAGTTTAGTGTAATATTGCACATGAAAAACATGTGAAGGCACACTGTGGAGTAGAATGTTTTTACCTTCTTAGTATGTACAGGAAGAAATACTTAACAGTAACACCTAGGACAGGGAATGGGAGGAATGCCATCCCCCATTTTCTTTGCTGGGGCTAAAATCTTGTACCCAGCCTTGTTCTTTGGCTCCTATTTTGTTGGATTATGCTGAAAGAATTAGTGCAAAGCATGATCGGGGATGTAACAGAGAAGGAATTTTCCCCCACATTTTAAAAATCTGTCTTAAAATCTATTATTACACTCTGTATGATAAACTCAGCAAGCTATAAGCATTTTGGTGTGCAGAACTACTGAAAAATACGCCTTTGTACACCATTAAACTAAAAATATTTGCACTGCTTGTAAGCAGTCATAATCATCCTGTGTTATGCACCAAAAGAAAGAACATACAAAGCTATTCTCTTTTTAACAAGTATTGCTGTAACCGTGTTTGGAAATGGAGGACTGCATACAAAAGTACAGGTAGTCCTAAAGACAGTGACAGATCATAGTTTTTACTGCTTCAGTAACCTCTGGAGTTGACTGAGTGAAAATTAAATGTGTCATTATCTCACTGTATTCCCAGGGTGTATTGTTGGAATATTAAGAAGATTCATAAAAATGATATAAAGACAACGAGAAGAAACTACTATGATCAGAAAATATGATTCCCTGGAAAAAGAGAGGTCATGAATTTTCTGCATGGGTACTTGTAGACTTTTTTGACTTTTAGTCTTCTAGAATATACATTTTCATTGAAAAAATTCTTGCTTCAGCTCAAATATCCAGCTAGGATGTGCAATGCAACTCTGTGTAGTTTCTAGAGATTACTTTCCTCTGAAGGAAGTCAGAGAGAAGGTGACAGTTCCTAGGGAATTTCAGTAATTTTTAAAAGCTTGATAGCGAAGTTCTTTGGTCCTCTCCAACGTCCTGATGAATCACCATAGTTTGGGAACACAGCCAAAAAATGCCAATAACATTACTAGCAACATCAATATTTTCTAAAAAGAGATATATAATTCTCAACTACATTGACATTTCCCCAGTTGTGTGAAGAACAGCAACAACATATTATGCTCTTGTTTCTTTGTAATATAAAGTTGTATAAATGGAGAACTACTCTTTTCATGTAACTTGACAATGTACATATTGTCACAGCTTAGCTGTTTGGGTGAACCAATAACCAAAGGACAGAATTACTACTAGCCACCTCCACCCCAGGCAAAGGGAAGATAAAAAGGGAATAAAAACTAGAGACTTGAAGTCGCAAATTGAGAACAATTGGAGACAGATTTTGTAGCACAGGGGAAAAGGAATAACATAAATGAAAAATAACAAAAATACACCTATATACAAATATATATATTTATATATATATAACCTGAATTCGATGCCGTCAGGGATCGGTGCCTGAGGGCCCTTGCAGCAGGGCCGCCTCAGGAGAGGGCTCCAGGGCTCTTCCCATCCCCGATGGATGTGGATTCTGAAGGGCAGGCGGCAGCTGGCGCTGAAGGAGCGCAGGGAACAGCAGCGCGGAGTGGGGCGGGCGGAAGGGAGGAGGGGCTGCGGCCTGGTGAGCTTGAGAGAGAATGGGCAGGGGATGGGGGGGAATGGACACCTCTCTGTTCTGCCCCTGTCAGAATCTGGAAGCTGTCCTACTGTAGTTCCTTATATTCAAACGATGGCGGTCATTAATCCTGCTATATTCATGGCAAAGGCATAACCAAAGCAGCTGATATAAGTAGATATGTGAAAACTGGTAAGATAAATGGAGAGTCTCAAATATTTTCAATCAAGAAACTATGTAACTTAGCTTTTTGCAGGCTTCTTACATAAATTATGTGCATAATTACCTAATGGGTAGCAACTAGATAGCATGTTTTAGAATACAACTTAAAATGCTTCAATAACTGTATTATAAGTTTTCTTCTGGAAGAGGACCCACACTATTTTAGGTTAAGTGGAGGTCTAAACTGACTTTGCATGTGCCCTGGAAATCTTGTAGTCTGTGGATCTTATCCTTATTTATGTGCAGAAATACTGAGGCACTACTGAATGAAGAAACTATAAACTGGACTTGATGGAATTAAGGGGAGGGAAAAGAGAAACTCAGGTGGTGAAGTCAGTGACAAATCTTAGTGACATAAGAAAAATTCTCTTGTGTTCAAAGGATAATACACAACTCAGATCAGAAGGATCAAGAAATGTCTAGTCTAGCCCCCCAACTCAAAGCAGTGCCAGACATGAGGCCAGATCAGGAGGATTAAAAGATTAGGTGGTTACATTGTATTCTTGTAGCTCTTGTATTTGCAATTGCAGTAGGGTAGAGCGTAGGGAACTCCAGTGTACAGATTAGTTCTGCTTTGTATCTCTGTCAAACCAATGAATGAATAAATCTGGGTGTGGTCCATCAAAAAAAGGAAGCTTAGTAAACTCTGTGTCTTGGGAAATACAGTGCCAAATGAAAAAGGCATGGGTGTGGGTGAGTGGTAATTAAAGACAGGGAAGGACTGAAAAGCAGAAGCACAGAAAGCAGTGCTGAGGATGTATCATGTAACAATCACCATATACCAGAACACACAGTAAATAGCAATACAGAAGCAGCAAAAGGAAGAGAGAGTACTTCCTAAGCTGAATCTGTCGCTGTGTCTGCACAAAAGAACCTCAATACTGTGTTCTGGCTGTATCTGGCTGTATCTGGGTGTCACCAGCTCTCTCTGCCTTGTCAGAGCCCCACTGTTCTTAGCAGCTCTTCTTCAGCAACAAACAGGTTGTCCCTGCCTGTGGGCAGTGAGTCATCTAAGAGTATGGTTCATTGCACTGCAAAACTCTGAAGCAGGGAAACCACAGCCACCAGCTGGCATACTTTATCTGGCACCGTTATCTATAAGCAAGCATGTCTACTTTCATGGCTTCTAAATTTAATTTTTAAAAATTACTATTCCCTCTGCATTTCATTCCAGGCTGAGTGGAGTTATACGATGTGGTCTATAGATTTCTGGATCCAGGATTCTAGTCTCAAAGTAATTCCTGTATCTTTTCTGTTTTTTAAATCTAACAAAGACCTATAGATACTGTAACTTACAATAACAGTATGTACAAAGTAAGAAACAGTAACTCTGCAACTCACAGCTTAGAAGCAAACTATGCTGTTTTGTATTGTTACAGTTCTTGTTTGGTATCCACTCTGAAGATTGTTTTCAGTTAGTGCTGTTTGCTTGTTGTTGTTTGGAGTCATGTGAACTCTTTTCTGCATATCTGTGTTGCCAGTCAAACTTTAATAAGGTTACAGAGATCTGTAGTATGTAAAATATTCCCTAAAACTAACAGGAAAGGCTTGTTTGTTTTAAGTGGCAGGATTTGGTCTCTGCAGATAAAATACGATCCAAGTCTCTTGACTAACTGACACTATATCACATATATGTAGGACTTATTTCAAACCTGGTGCTGGCAACATTTTGTTCATCTGTCACTCTTGCTGCAGGATAAACAGCCAGTAGGTATGTGTCCTGGTTGCT
Organism: Florisuga fusca; assembly: GCA_038090715.1. Lineage (NCBI taxonomy): Eukaryota > Metazoa > Chordata > Aves > Apodiformes > Trochilidae > Florisuga > Florisuga fusca. The sequence continues at coordinate 17,101,945 of JAAWXA010000006.1, read as the reverse complement.
CGGAGATGTCGTTTCTCCTTTATCCTAAATATCCTGAAATGTCGACATAGCAAGTTACCCATGTGTTTTGTCTTATTCTGGCATCAGGTAGGAAAGAAAATATGCAAAAGACAAGCTAAGGATAGTCAGTTCTTATTCCTAGGATAATTAATTAAATTTTCTTGAGATATGTACTTCAGATGGCCATTTTTGGTGTTTAGGATGACAATTTCTATAGTGACCAAATCTGATTTTTTTTCTACACTCCCGTGCTACATCAGGATAATAATTGCTAGGAGGCAAATTTCATTGTTTCTTGGCAACTCAAGTTCTAAGCTCTGTTAGGGCTTTTCAGGAGTCAACCTGATTACTATAGTATTTTCTGAGTTTTCTAATTAACCCCGGGCATTTCTGACTCAGGTTCATAAGAGCAAGGACTTTTCTAAAGTGTGTCAGGTTGCTCTGAGATGGCTTTACAACTACAGAAGATTACCAACACACCTTTTTAAAGAAAGATATAAGCTAGTCAGAAAATTGATGTTTCAGGCTATGTGATCTGGCTTAATAGTTACAGAATATTGCATTTTATTTTTTAAATCCAAAATGAGTGAAGAATTTATTATTTTTTTTAATTTTTTGGGTCATCTGTTGAAAGTAAATGTCAGGAAATTGATAGCAAATATATGCAGAATTTGATAAAGCTGGCATTACTGACACAATATGCACTGGCACATGCTGGTGCTCTAATGGATAGCTGTGTACAGATAGCTCAGAAATGTATACATAAGCTTCTGTGTGTGCTGTCTGCAGCATAAACATGCTCTAAGAAGCTTTAGAAATATTCTGGATAGTTAAATTGTTAAATAAGCTACCTTGCAGTAAATCCTGGAAGTTGGACTCCACAAGGGACAGTAAACCAATATGGCATGTATTTTATATCTAAAGGCTTATATCCTAAGTTTAGCTGCAGTTATTACTATGGTGCCTTTATGTCTGTTGCTGGGTTGTGTTTCAGGAACTAATTACCCAATGGTTTTGTGTGTTTTTTTAACAGAACATATCAAATTTTCAATAGAACTTAATGTGTGGGCTTTTATTTTTGTGTTTATTTTCTTAAACAATGCAAAATAGTGTTTCTTTAAAAAATAAATTAGTAGCTCTTCAGTGGACCCATTTATCTTTAATTTTGTCACTTTAATCCTCCAGCATTATCTGGCATGACTGCTGGGTGAAAGGAAGGAACATAATTTTATTACAGTAGCAGATGTTTTCTACTTAGAACTTTTAATTCTTGCTTTACTGCTTTTGTTGACTTTTAGCTGGAATTTTTGATCCAGTGATTGCCTCTCTGTATTGATAGTGCTGCACTATATTACCTTATATAAGTTAAAGATTCCCAGCTGACAACTGCCCTTGAAGAGGTGAATTTGTACATTCTATAAACTCAAGAAAGATGACACATTATGCCAGTCCAAATAGTCTTCTCATTTACTGTGTTATAGGAAGCTTTTGAGGTGGCTAGGGTGTGCATAACTAGTAAGACAATGGGATGAGTCAGCAGCACCTAAAAAAACATTTGAGATTCTAAGAGTTTAAACATGCTGGAGATGGGGTGACCATCAATTATTGAGTGTGAAGAGGTTGCTCTGTGGCTGCTTAACATTGACCAGGAATAGCATAAACTGGCTTTTCTCCATGAAGAACATGCACAGAATTCAGGTAAGTGTGAATAAAATAATATCTGTCCTGTATAGGGGACACTAGGTCCATCTGCTTACCCATGGTGAGCCAGAGTATCCACACTCAGAGTCATGCTGTTGATGACAGTCCTTTGTGTCTGCTCAATGGCTTAGGCCCTCAGCCTAAAATATTTCCAGTACGATTGCTGGTAGATCTTAGGTCTGCATGAAAGATTGGATTAGAACTATAATCCACTGAAATAATGACTAATTAGGCAGAGCTGTAATTGCCAACTTCTGTGTATTTCTATAAATATCCATATATATATCTAGATGTCATTTACATTGTCCTCAAGCTTTCTGGATGCGAGCCAGCACCAGTCCAGATGCTGTCTGACTCCATGTGCAGGTTAATAACCATATTCACTTTAGCTGGACACTGTTCTAGCTCAGCTACAAGGCTGACAGGACCAAGATAAGCATTTAGCTTGGAGAATGAGCAGAGGGGCTGCACCTGCTCTATGGTGTTGCTGTTATAAAGGCAGAAGAGACGAAGACAGCAGCATGACTTGGAACACGTTCAGTGACAAAATGGCTAACTAAATTCTCTCTATTGTCAGTGGAAAAAGGAGGGAGATACATGGCTCCAGAGCATGACTGTAATACCTTCACACCATCTGTATTGCCACATGGGTGCACATTATGGTGTCTCTCACCATTCTGATGAGGCAACCAGCAAAGTCTGATATGGGCCCTTTCTTACTTGTGTACTTCTTTCTCTTGGAAGCCAGTCTGTGTGAGAGGAAACTCCAGCACTCAGTATAATTGATCGCCCAAGGGAATTGGACCATGGAGAGCTCAGTATGAGATGCATTTCCAGAGTCTGTGGGCTAGGCTTACCCAGAGAAACAAAGGTTTTAAGACCAGAGACAGGTCAGGATTTTGCAGCAGGGATAAATTCAGGTCGGGTAGAACTACAGGGTAAACTGAAGTCTTTTTAAGTCAATCCTTGCCTCATTGAGGTATATAGAGAGGAAGTGGGTCCATCTGTCATTAGATGTGGCTACTTTTGCATATGGATGCTATTTTTTAGGTAAATGAAAAATTAGTTTGTCCTTAATAAAATTATATAATTCTGACCCAGGAGCCATATATATGGCAAATGCAGGACTGAGCTTGGTCCAGACAGAGTTGTTTGCAAGATGAAAAAGATCCATGTTAAGCTGAGTTCCTACACTAAGATCATAGAAAATACCTGTTAAGTGGGAACAATGTGATATCTACTTGGGATGGCTTTTACACTTGATGAATGATTTGATGCTGTGATTCTCCCAGACCACAGTTAAAAAGTGATAACTTGAGTTGTTAACAATTACTTCAATGCCCTGGCATTGTGTGTGTTAAAAAGATTATTTGCTGGAGTTGCTCTTGTAAGGAATTTAAACTAACCATGAATTCTTGAATATTTCTCTAAAGTTGAACTGTTGTCTTCCAGACACCTTCAGCACCTGTCTGAACATTGCAAGCAGCTGGAGACTAAGGACACATAAGGTTAGTTTTAAGTTATCTAAGAATTAGGCTCTACAAAAGTGGCATACCTAATTGGTAAGACAAAGTCACATTTACTAGGAATAAGCTGAATTTGTGCTATAGAGCAATATCAGAAAGTGGTAATGTCTGTACTTCAGGGTGAATACTCAGGACCATATGTACATACAGTATGTTGGTAGAGAGATACTGGTGAACAAAGTGTTTCCTCAGGGAAACTTGATATAAGGAACTAAGCGTTTTACTCAACTTGCCTTAAGAGCATCTGCTGAATTACCTAGCCACAATTTATATTTGCTTCTTTTTAGAAATATATATGACACAGAAGTGAAGGTTTCAATGGGAGCATTGCTTACTTCTTTCACTTAGATATCTAAGGTCTAATCTTATTAGCATTCCTCTGTGTTGCATGAGTAAATTATCAAATATGCAATCATTTTTCTTTGTCTCTTATGAACAAGAGGAATTTTTAAATTTCTAGATACATATATTGAGATATAGCTTCACTGGGCAAAATCAAAAATAAAAAATAAATTTGCAAGTCTCTATCAGAAAAGTAAGGATGGGTTTGAGGTATTGAAAGCAGGTCAAGGGAGATGTTAATTCATCTCTGCTAAGCATTTATAAGATTAACTCTGGACTGCTGTGCCTATTCCTGGGCTCCCAAGGACAAGAGAGATATGGATATCCTGGGGAGAGTCCAGCAGTGGGCCATAAAGGGACTGGAGGATTTCACAATGAAGAAACCCTGAGACAACTGGGACTGTTCAGGTGGGAGATTGGAAGGCTCAGGGGGATCCTACCTGATAAATATTGGAGCAAGACTTTTCTCTGCAGTGCTTACTGACAGGGCAAGAGCAGAAATTAAATGGACAGAAATTAATACACACGAGACTCCATTTGAGCACCTAACCCCCCGCTTTTTTTACTGTAAAATTTCCCAATACTGGAACACATTGCTCAGTGTTGTCGTTTAACCACAGTAGAGAGCTGAGCCCCACAGATACTTGCTTACTCCACCCAGCAGGACAAGGGAGAAAATCAGAGAGGATAAAAATTAGAAAATTAATTGACATAAAGACAGTTTAAAAGGTAAAGCAAAAGATACGCATACTAGAAAAATCAAACAAGTAGTTAATTCATTACTTCCCATTAGCAGGCAGATGTTCAACCATCTTCAGGAAAGAAGGGCTTCATCACGCATTGCAGTTACTTAGGAAGACAAATGCCACCACTATGAACATCCCACCCTTCCTCATTTTTCTCCCCAATTTTGTTGCTGAGCATGGTGTTACCTGGTATGGGATATGCCTTTGATCAGTTGTCCTGGTTGTGTCCCCTCCCAGGTTCTTGCATAGCCCCACTCTACCGGCAGCATGAGAAGCAGGAAAGGTCCTGATGTGTAATCACTGCTCAACAACAGCTAAAACATCCCTGTTTTGTCAATACTGTTTTGGTATATATACAATACTGTATATTTGGTATACAAATCCAAAACATGGAACTGTATTATCTACTGTGAAGAAAATAAACTATCCCAGCCAAAATAAGTGCACACGGAGAGGCTGTGGAAGCTCCATCCTTGGAAATACTCAAAATCTGACTGCACGTGTTCTTGAAGAACCTGTTTTGGCTGACCCTGCTTGAGAAGGGTGGCTGGATCTGTCATCCAGAGTTCCCTTCCATCCTAAAAAATTCTGTGATTCTGTGGCAGCTAAAGTCTTTGCACACAACAAAAATTAATAGGTACTTTGGTGTAACAGTGCTTAATAAAATCAAATAAAATTTGATTTTAATTTTTTTATTATGTGGTTTAACTGGAAAAATCTGTTAGGGGAATAGCTCATTTGAAAGTAAGAATAAAAAAATGAGAGAAAGAAAATTATAAATGCTGCATAAATTAATTCTGAAATTTGAGTTTACATAATTTCTTATTATTTATTTAACATACAGAATGAAAAATAACATGCCACTAAATCAAATAACAAACGACAAAAGACAAACTGTTAGGACTGTTGCATAACTATTGGTTAAAAAAAATCCCAAAAATCCAAACTCAAATTTAAACTGCCAAGAAGTTGTTTTGACCATTTCAAATTTATTCTCAATCTATGTGGAAAAATCTATGTGGAAAAAGAAGTAATTGAATGGGTAGTATTTGGATGCCCATATGAGGTAAAGTACTGGTATTGTCTTGAAATAGCGAAGTGTAAGTAATGCAGACTCAAATATTCTGTCAGAAGAGATCTGAAGCCAGCTGTATATCTATCCAAAATAACATTCTGAGCATTAGGTTATAAGAGGTCTAGTATGTTTTTATAAGGATTTATGTCTATATTGTCTTCATTAAGAGGCGCAGAGCTGTAGTCTCTTGAGTAAGTGGTGGAGACCAGTCAGCATCCATATATACTGTCTGTAGTGAATGGAACCAGAATGAACTATCTCATGTTTCTCAATGACATAAAAAAAGATGAAATTAATTATTTGATCAATACAGAAAACCAGGAACAAATTAAGATATATAAAATATGAACTATTATGCGACTGGGCCCTGAAGTGGAAAAGTAAATGTTCTGTTCTATTGATGTTTTTCTGTTTTATACCAATGTGCATCCAGTTCATACAGACCAGACAGAAGGCAGACCCAGCTGCTCCCTACAAAGTTGTTCTCTATGTCCTACTAATGAAATAGTTTATATAAATCAGAAAGATGTCATTTTCAAATACCCTATGGACCAGTGCATTGAGATTCTTGTCTGAAGTGGAAGACATCTGTTAAGATTTAAATACTTAATCAAATAGGTTTACATGTTTGTCTCTTATCTTCACAGATCTCAGAATGCTTCTGATGAATTTCTAAATCCTGCTGAGTGCTCCAAGTCATTCAGAGGAAGTACATCCACTGCTGCCAGAATCTCACTCGTTCACTTCTTGAGCACACCCTACTGGAATCAGCATTTATGAGCCTTTCTTTATGAATTTTCTTAGTAACACCTTTGTCAAATAAAGTGGCCATTTTTGTTCTCAAATGTCTGGAGAAAATGAAGTAAAAATTTTAAAACTGCACACTAGTATTGATCTGTATTAATACCCTCTTTGCTAGGACAGTGTAAGTCACTTCCTTAAACATGTATATAAATATTTGTTTCAGTTGGGTTTTCATTAACATTGCCTTAGGAAAGACCTCCTATCTTGGAAGGGATTATATTGCTAGATCCTCTCCTCTTCTACCTCAAGAATCTTCATGGTACTTTGACAGATTTCTGAATTGTTAATGAGGACTAAGTAAAATTATTTTGTCTTATTTTCTTATGTTGTTTCTTGTATTTCCCCTTCTTGTCAAATTTAAACTAAAGAGTATATATTGATACAGTAATGACACAGCTCTCCAGTGAACATAAAATATTCTGAGCAATTTCATATTTGGCATAAGCCTTTAATGCCTGACAGGGAAATAAAAAGGAATGGTTAGCAAACTACTCAGTGATCAAGTGATTAAATTATTTTCTGGGTTTCATGAACCCATCATGTGTTCTAAAATGTAGAAACATATAATTGAGAAGTTTGTTGTTCTAATTTCTGTTTTACGTTATCTTAGATTTTGTAATTTGACCTTAAATCTGCCATCCATATTTTTTTTAAACAGTTCAGTAACTGTAGATAATGTGGCTTGAATTGCATGCAAGTTTGTCAAGTATTTCAAGTTTTTCCCCAGCATTTTGGGTTAATAATTTTAACATAGTCTCTATTAATGAAAATATATGTTTTGAGCTCTAATAAATTGGCTTTCTATCAGACATTGAAAAAGTAAGTTTCTTAAAACCAATATATTTGGAAACATATCCCACACCATTTCCTTGATTTGCCTAGGTTAGTTTAGGCCAGGTGTTACTTTAAGATAGTAGATGCTGAGGTTTTAGGGCAAAGTGGAGGGCAAGAAATGTTTCCTTTAAGTGCTTAGTCTTTATTGAGAGGTACATATGTGGCAGTGAGTGTTAAGCTCATTGTGAGATATAGTTTGGTTTTTGATTGTATAGTAACAGTAGATTCATTCTTTTTCTTCCCTAATGAGCCAAATTCAAACTAATTGCAGGTCTTTTTCCCACGTGGCCTCTTCCCTTTCTGCTTCTATATAGCTTTTTGCAGATAATAAATTCAGATGAAAAATTATTGGGTTGCTTGTAAGAGTGGAAAGCATCACACTGTTGCTATATAGATTTTGTTCCTAATGGTATTACTACTTAAACATATAAGGGCATATTTTAATTTTTCTAGAGCAAAACTATTACCTTCCCTGACTACTAAAGGAGTTCTAAGTATCAAACTACAATTATTCCACGCATGCATGTATTATGTTCAATGGATATGCTCTTTAGGTGTCTGTAGACCAATTAGGGATCATTTGGTTCTACACTACAAAACTCCTAAATCACATGGGAGCGTCTTTTCTTACATAATCTGGGATGTTTTTATAAGACACTTTTTATCATACAATTAAAGATAAAAAGTATTTATGAGGTTAAAGAGTAAGTAAAAATAACTAAAATATGCTTTTTCCTATGCAGAAGAAGTTGCTTTTACATTTACACTAAAAACTTGACTTCTTTATGAATAATGATATCAGAAAGTTCATAACATCTATTACTGTTTAGGCAGCATTTGTTAAGTTGGCTATCTGTATTTCTTATACATTCTTATGTTTATCTTAAATGTTCTTTTTTATCCTCTTATTATGTCCTCATTTGAGAAACAGTTAACTATGTGAACCAGCAGTGATACCAAAATTATTATTCTACCTTGTCTATATTTTCTAGGATTTTGCTATATTTAGGAATTTAGTTCTTTAGTGAGTTCTCTAACTTTTTGTCCTGATTTGAGCCTGGATAAAATCAATTTTCTTTCTTGTAATTTCACTTTTCTGTTAAGCCTCATTTAAGTATCTGGACCTGCTGAAATTAATAGCAAGTTTCCCAGTCAGTCTGCTTCTAGGACTGATGACACTCAATGTTTATAGTTACTGACGGAGAATGGTGTGTAGAACCAAGGCCACCGCTCCATTCTGAGAAACATCTTGTGCTCAAGAAAGAGAAAGGGAGAAAAAGGGCCAGACCTGCAACCCTCCTTTAGGGAGGAGCAAAGCACAAAGGTGACCAAATTTGACCACATGGAATATTCCACCCCATGTGTCATACTTGGTATAAATCTGAGGGAACATGAGGCTCAAGCTCTCTTCATCCATGGCTGGTGTTCTGACAGGACTATGTACATTCATCTGCCTTTGATCCTGATCCATGCCCTCCAGAATCCCTGTGTCCTGTGACTAGCTATGGCTTTTTGTACATATTTGTATATATTTTGAAGTTTTCCTTTTCATCACTATTGTGTCATCAAAGGTATGTTGTTTAGTTTCCAATGCATCAGTCTCTCTCCTTTATTCTCCTTCCCTGCATGGGGGGGGGAGAGGGGTTAATAGAGAGCATGGGTCATTCATTTAGTTGCTGGTCCAGCATTAAAACATGACACTTCCAGAATGCTAAAACTTCTATATAACTGCAGAGTGTTTGCAGCTCTAAATATCTAGATACAGTAGACTGGCCAGGCCATGTAAATATCAGTGTTAGGGATTTTGCTTCTATCCCCGTGTTATGTTTTATTTCAAACTTTTCTTGTCTCTTTTTGAAGTCCTTGAATGACTATTTTTACTGTTGTTATTTGTAACTTTTTTCCTGTCTCTTTAAAACTAACTAATATATTCTGGTTTGGCCCTTGTCCAGTTTATGAATAGTAACATAATTTATGAGACTACATACCTTCTTGGGAAAAGAATTTAAGGAGATTCTTGGAGTTCTACTTAGGAAAAGAGTATAGCTGTGTTTTCTATCCTATCTTTATATTGACCAAGCAGTTAGATGTCCTCCTCTAGAAGAACATCTGAAACTCAGTAAAGTAAAATGCCAACATCATTTATATTACACTTAGCAACAGGTAACAAAGATGGGACTTGAAAATGCCTGGGGAAACATTAACAATATTTTCTGCATGTCAGAACAATAAAGAACAATTACCACCAGACACCATTATCTGTCAAATTAATTCTACACAGTAAAATCTTGAAATTTATTTCAATCTACCATTCATTAAATTTCAATAAGAGCTCTTTTTTAATGGTTACTTTGCTAAACAAAAGTTTCAGTCTTAACTTAATTTTTGTGTCATTTTTCTACATCCTGCTATTGTTTAACGGTTTTAAAAACTTTTTTTTCTTTCAATACTTTCTTCTAAGTATTCAAGAAACAATAGGGTTTTATTTTACACAATTTCTTATTAATCTATCTAATAACCTCCATGCAAATCGTGAAGTACTTTGCAGGTGTAATGCCATATATTTCTAGAGGCTGTGAAAATTATAAAATATGAATGATGTAGAAATTTAAATCATTAGGGACAGCTAAACTTAGCATTAATAGTGAAAAAAAATTAAGAGTTTACATTTGAAAGGGTGCACTACAAAAATAGTTGCTTCTAAAATTAAGGGATGCCATCAGGCTGGAAAGAAAGAATTTAAGTGGAAATATTTTCTTCCTAAGTGAAAGATATATGGGTAATTTGTCAAACCTAGGTCACTCAGACAACAAATACTATTTTTTCCTCAAGGAAGGTAATGTGGGAGTGAAAGACATTTTGACAAAGCATGAAAATAGTACTCTGAATTTTAAAAGGACAGGTTACAAACATTTTTTCATTGTGAGTGGCTTGAATATCAGCTCATGTCCTTTTTTCAGCAGGAGGAGCAGAACTCACAGAAAATTTAAACTTTTTTATCCATCAACTTTTCATATCTTTATTTCTTCTATTATATCATCAGTTCTATTTTTACAGATTAATTAGTCTTCCCAAACTTGGCCACAATGATATCGGCAGAATGCAAAGGTTGTAAATACAGAAAGCAAAAAATCTGCAGGTTAGAAACAGTACTACTTCTCGCATTATTTAAACATGCCACTCTTTTTATAGAAGTCTTGTTTCCAGCACCGCTGGATTGTTACTCTTCTGATGAATTGAAATCATTACTCAACAAGTAAGGGTTACAGTTTTGGCACATTTTGTCATAATGAATCATTTCTTGTATTACGCATTCCTTGAGCAATGTGTTTTACTTTGTCATGTGTAACACTGCACACACTGGCAGCACTCTAATAACAATTTACTCTGAGCTTAAAGTGAGTTCAGCCCTAGAAACACTAGCAGTTGTGGCTCAAATTCAAGAATGAACTAAAACAGAGCATTGTCAGCAGATGCGATCCCTATGTATATTTATGACTGTGAACTTCGAGAAGTTTTCCTTCACTCTCCTGTGGTTAGTTGCCACTTACATTAATGAGACTGATGTGCTTCTATCAGGGAAAGAACATCCATTTGAAAATGAAACATGAAAACTCTTTCCTGCTTCATTTTGTCTCTACAACTTTTTTTAAGGAAAAAAGTATTTTAAGATTTTATCAACAGTTAAATCTGAAAGAAGAAGAAAAAATGTTTTGTTGTCTCACAAACATGTAACCATGTCTATATTTATTTTAAATACAGTGCCATTGGCTTGATCTATAATGTAGCAAACCTCTTTTTCTTGAAATATATTTCCTGGAATATGTCATTTAGATTACCGTCTCTTTGATGAGCACCTGAGAAATCTTTCTTTGGATGTTGCATTAAAATAAAAGATTTTCACATGTACTATTATTCCTAAATGAAAAGAGCCACCATTTCACATCAAAGTTTCAGATCATAAAAGCAGCAGAAGTCCTGCCTTTTATATACAGCCCTTCCTTCTTACTTGATACTATATTTGATCAGAGCTGTGATAGGCAGAAACTTATTTCTGTACATGAATACAGTGTTGAGTCAGATCTTACAAATATCAACATTTGAAAATCCAGCTGACTCATGTGGACAGAAGTCATTAGAAAAGGCTCTTATCCATGATGATCATATAAATGGTTTAATTTTATTGGTTCATATTTTTAGTTCATATTTACTCATAGATTAAAACTTGTGCTTAATCTTCAGCCCCAACTGGCAGTTAAGCCCCACACAGCTTCTTCCTTGCTTCCTCCAGTGAGATGGGGGAGAGAATCTAAAGGGTAAGAGTGAAAAACTCATCGATTGAGATTGAGACAGTTTAATAGGTAAAGCAAAAACTAAATGAACAAAGTAAAATGAAGACTTCTTTTACTACTTCACAGTACCAAGAAGGTTTTTAACCTGTCCATATGACCCAAACCCACACATTACTTTGGGAATTAAATAAGGTGAACTGTTAAGCATGAAACTAAATCAGTTGTTTAAAGCTTAGTTAATATCAGAATCACAGAATGGTTGAGGTTAGCAGAGACTTCTGAAGATCATCTGGTCCAACATCCGTAACACCTCCTTGGGCAACCTTTTTCAGTGCTCAACCACAGCAAAAGAGTGTTTTCTGATGTTCAGAAATGATCTGTGTTTCAGATTGTGCCAACTGCCTTTGTTGCTGTCACTGGGAACCACTAAAAAGAGTCTGGCTGCATCCTCTTTGTGCTTACAATCATAGAATATCTGAAGTTGGAAAGTAGTCATAAAGATCATCAAGTCCAACTCCCTGGTCCTTGCAGGCCTACCTAAAAGTAATGTTTATGATGAAGAGCGTCATCTAGAGGCTTCTTCAATTCTGACAGGCTTGGTGCTATGACCACTTTCCTGGAGAGAGTGTTCAAATGAAGAATCTTTTCCTAATATCCAGTCTGAATTTCCACTGAGAGAGCTTCATTCCATTTTCTCATGTGTTGCCACTGGTCACCAGAGGGAGGACGTCAGCTCCATCCCCTCCGCTGCCCACCTTGAGGAAGTTGTATCAAAACAAGTGACCTCAGTTCCTCCTCTCAAGCCTGGAGTCGAGGCATTTCACCATCTTGGTCACCCTCCTCTGGACACACTTGAAGAGTTCGTGGTGGATTGACTTTGGCTGGCTATCAAATGCCCAGCAAGTCACTCTATCATTCCCCTTACTGGACTGGGCTGGGAGAGAAAAACTACAACAAAAGGCTCATGGGCTGAGATAAAGGCAGAGATATCACTCGCCAATTATGGTCAGGCAAACAGACTTGTCTTGAGGAAATTAGTTTACTTTAATATCAATCAAAACAGAGTAGGGCAATGAGAAATAAATTAAAAAAAAATATCTTCAAACATTCCTTTCCTTCCACCTATCCCTCCTTCCCAGGTTCAACTCACTCCTGAATTCTCTACCTCATCCCTGCTGAGTAGGGCAGCTGGACAGGGAATGTGGATTAACACTTTGTTGTCTCTGCTGTCCCTTCATCCTCACAATTTAGCTTTATTTCTGAGCAGACAACATATGGTAAGAAATATCTCTTTAGTCAGTTTGTGTGAGCTGTCCTGGCTAGGTACTCTCCCAGTCTCTTGTCCACTCCTGCCCTTCTTGCCTGTGGGAATCAGGGAGGAAGTTGGAGACACAGCCCTGATGCTGTGTAAGAAATGCTCAGCAACAGCTGGAGCACTGGAGTGTTATCAACACCTGTCTAGCTACAAATACAAAGCATAGCACTATGAGGGATTCTATGGTGGAAATTAACTCCAGACAAGCCAGGCCAAATCTCCACCACCTATTCCGTACCATTTCCATCATGCTCAGGACCCACATAATTTGGTACATTTATATATCTTCTAACCACCCTACTGTCTTTATTTTTCATCACTGAAATCTCTTCTTAACAACACTTAAAACTTATACCATGTCCTGGTTTGAGCCAGGATAAAGGTGATTTTCTGGTTTGTACTTTTGCTTTCAGATAAGTTTCTTGTAAGTAGTTGCACTTGCTGAAATTAACAGCAAGTTTCTCAGACAGTGTCTGCTTCTAGGACTGATAACACTGGATGTTTATAAAGCTAGAGATTGATATGCAGAACCACAGACATTGCTCAGCTCTGAGGAAAATTTTACCCTGCAGAAGGAGTAAAGAAGTCCCACCTGAACCTGGACAAGACAGATGCCAGAACTGACCAAACAGAGTATTCCATCCCATATATATCATACTCAGTATAAACTTGAGGGATCGCGAGGGTCAAAGACCTTCTTTCTCTTCTTCCTGCCCTTCCTTCACCTGTTTCCTGAGTGCTTCGGCATCCTGGGAGGATTCCGTCTGTTTGTCTGCCTGTGGTCCTGATCTGTGCCAGCCTGAATCTGAGTGTTCCTGCCTCCACAGACACTGTTGCCCGTCTCCAGGGGTCCAGCCTGGACTTTCCCAGGACTGCCCTGCAGCCACGGTGGTGACGTGAGAGTTACTGGGGAAAAGGGGGGAGGAATGTGGTATCAATTTTTACTGTATATTTGTATATATTTAGTAATTTTTCCTATTTATCATTACTGTTTCATTAAAGTTGTGTAGTTTAGTTTCCAACCCATAAGCCTCTCTCCCTTACTCTCTCTCCTTTCCTTATCAGGGAGGAGAGGGGGATTAATAGAGAGCATCTGTTATTCGGTTTAATTGCCGGGCCAGTGTTAAACCTTGACAACCATATACTTAAACCATCTTTATACCAAACATACAGATTTATACCAAAACATACAGATTTATACAGTCTCATTAACTACTATTCCCTGTCCTTACATATTATTCCTCAATTACAAGTCCTTCCTTCACTCCTCTAATGTTTTATATTGAGGCACCCAAAACTGCATACAGTACTTCAGATGGGGCTGCACCAGTGCAGTGTAGAGTGGGACAATCATAGCCCTTAGCCCACTCATTATGCTGTCTTTGACATGCAGAATATGTATGGCCCGTCTTTTTGCCAGGGCACACTGTTTGCTAATGCTCAACTTGACATGGATACATATATTGATGAGAACCCCCTGAGCCTTCTCTTCTCTATTTGAAACAGTCCCAGCTCTCTCAGCCTCTGACCACAGGGAAGATGCTCAGCCCCAGACAGACTTTTCCAATGGGCACCCCAGAGGTGGAGGAGAGCTGTGAACTAAAAAAGCTTAGAGAAAAGTGCTGCAGGCATGAATTCTGTTTTTGTGACTTCAGTGAGTGACAGGCTCTAATCCCAGAAGGAACAACTTGGCCTGTCATACTGCTTAAAGGCAGAAGTTAGCTAAGGGCCTGACTGGCCTTCTTAGGCAGCAAGATGCCACTTATTCCCTGGGTCTGGAGTCTGGGATGCACTAAGAACTGACTCCAGTAGCTGGTGCTCCATCCATGTTTCTGGATTTCTTCTCACACAGGTCTGCTTAGGCACTCGTGTAGTGCACCAGGGCGGTGGGAAAAGCCCTGCTCCACATCACGTTCTTGCCCCTCTTTCTCCTCCATGCTCCCATCAGGCAGCTCACAGCTTGCAGGGTAGTACAGGAGGAAACAAGAAGCAGGCGTCCCTATGTCTCAATCCTGAAACACTCAAGATGGTTTTTGTGCAATGGGAAAAACATGCAGACTCAAAAATTAGTCTAACTCTATCTGTGCAGCACAGTGCAAGGTGGCAGTCAGCAAGAGAGCTGGCTTGCCTTCTCAGGACAACTTTTCTTCCCAAGGACCAAGGGCTCAGCTGGCTCCACAGCATGAAGATTCAATGCAGTTGCATGGCCTGTGGTCTGCTCCTTGAAGCATGGTACTTAAGTCTTTCCTCCATGTGCCAGAGGTGCTGTCTGCCCTTCCCTGGAGGAAAGCCATGGTCATTGCCTGAGATGGTGACTCCAGAGGAGTGAAGCAGGACAGGGTGTTTCCCACACTCTTTGGTCCAGCTACTGTGCCTTTTGAATGAGATGAGCTGAAAAGGACATGACTACAAGAACTTCATGTCACAGCAAGACTTTGGACAAGGTTCTCTGTTTACGTGAGCCCTGGAGAGAGACTGTGGCTTGCAGAAGGAGTGCCTGAGCCCTGTGCTGAAGGGGTCTCCTAGATCCTAACAGAGAAGGGCTCTGCTGCAACCCCCAGGATGAAAGTACAGGCAATGTTGTCCTCAGCTAATGAGCTACCTGGCTTCTTGTGATGCATCAGGAGAGGTCCCTGGCCAAGGCCAGGCTGTGCCCTGACTCTTGGCCCTGCCATGGTTACACCGGAAGCCTGCTGGACAGCATCACAAGGAGGGAACCCAGCAGTATGCCCCAGCTGTTTCAAGTGCATGGACACCAAAGGCAGGGACAGTCTCCAGTCCCTAGAGACAAAGACCACCTTGACGTCAGCATGTCCAAAAGGCCTTCCACCTATGTGGCCCTTCACTGTACCATGAAACCATAGAATCACATCATTATTTTGGTGGAAGAGTCCTCTAAGTTCATCAAGTCCAACTTTTAACCTAGCACTGTCAGGTCCACCACTAACTATGTCCTTAAATGCCACATCTACACACCTTTTAAATACCTCCAGGGATAGTGACCAAATCATTTCCCTGCAAAGCCTGTTCCAGTGCCTGACAATTCTTTTGCTGAACAATTTTTTCTTAATATCCAATCTAAACCTCCCTGCTTCTCTCTCTATTACTTGTTACTTAGGAGAAGACACCTGCCTTACTTCAACATCCTATCAGGTGCAGTAAGCAAAGAGGTTTTCAGACTGCTTTTCTCCAGACTAAAAAAATTATCAGAGCCCCACTTCCCTCAGCTTCTCCTTGTAAGACTAATGCTCTAGACACCTCACTGGCTTGGTTGTCCTTTTTTGGACGTGCTCCAGCACCTCAGTGTCGTGAGGGGCCAAGAACTCAACACAGTACACGAGGTGTGGCCACACCAGTGCTGAGTACAGGGAGAAGATCACTTCACTTCTCCTGCTGGCCACACTATTTCTGATAAAAGCCAGGATGCTGTTGGCCTTCTTGACCACCTGAGAACACTGTTGGCTCATATTTAGCTGGCTGCTGATCAGCACTCCCAGGTCCTTTTCCTCTGGGCACCTTTTGAGCCACTCTTTCCCAAGACTTTAGTGTTGCCTGGGTTTGTTGTCACCCAGGTGCAGGACCTGACACTTGGCCTTGTAGAACCTCATACAATTGGCCTTAGCCCATCAATTGAGCCTGTCCAGGTCCCTCTGCAGAGCCTTTCTACTCTTAGGCAGATCAACAGTCCCACACAACATGGTATCATCTACAAACTTACTGAGGGTGTACTCAATCCCCTCACCCAGGTTGTTGATAAAGATATTAAAGAGAACTGCTCTAGGACAGAGCCCTGAAGAACACCAGTTATGACAAGCTGTCAACTGGATTTAACTCTGTTGACAAAAACTCTTTGGACATGGGAGGGCCAGTGTCACCCATGTCACAGTGCCACCACCCAGCAATGCAAAGTCCCCATGACCAGGCAGGATAAAAGGAGCATCCTCCCATGCCCCACTGCCAGCCTGCCAGGCTAAACCATCAGGACAGAGATGACTGGGAGAGAGGACTTCTTCCAGGGGCCACTGGCATTCATTTGAAGGGCTGAGGGGGAAATACCAGAGGCCAGACAATGCTGCTGAGACTCTGCCACAGTCCCAGCTCTGGCCAGGGCCACATTCAAAGCTGTGTCTGCTGGGTGGAAGTCCTGCTTCGTCCTAACTTTTGGGAGTGGAGACAAACTCTTAAGGAGTGAGGAACTCTTGGGAGATGAGAAGCATGACAAACACATAGGGGTGCCCACTCCTGTCATCACTTTTGAGCTGGATTAAAGTGCCAAAGGTTGGCTTGGTGGCCTGCCAAGACCCTGCAGAACACGCACTCTTGGTATATGAGGAGTACTGCAGAGCAACAGTCCCCATCCCCTGCAGAACCAGTGGCAGCAATACTAAGTAATGGGCTGAAAAGATGTTGCCAGGGATATCCCCAGTGCTTTGAAGCATGAACTGGTGTCTTGATGGGTATAGAAAGGATTCTAACCCCTTAAGAAAATCTGTCCCAGGGATTTTTGCCATCTTGAAAGCCTCAGAGATGGCTCTGTGTTGCAGGAGGGAAGGGTGGGCAGGCCAGCATCCCTGATAGGTTTACCTACCTCCTGGGGCCTGGAGGCATGTCTTGCTCACATGCTCAGGGACCATCTGATTGCCAGCTCTGGTATCATGAAGGAATTTTCCTCCTGAGGAAGACAGACATTGGCCCCTGGGGATTTTCTCCTTTCTCTGCACCATTGAGCATGGATCCTTGCTGGCGGTCCTCTGAGCCATTTTCACTAGGAGACTGCCTGCTGTAGCAGCAAAAAGATGCCTATTTTTCTGAATGAATGTGCCATGGGTATTCTGGGACTGGAGTCAGAAAGGAACTTTTTGCCCTGGGGAGACTGATACTGGTTCTCAGGGATTTTGCCTTGCTTGGCTGCATTGAGCACAGCCCCCCGACAGGGTTTCTCTGGGCCATTTTAGCTAATTGCCTCCCTGCTGTTCTTGCAGTATGAAGACACTGTGGGTGCTCTGGATCTCAGGAGTTGCCACTTTCCAGCTGTCCCTGAATGCAGTAAAGTGCAGTTTTCTCCTTGCTCTGTGTTAATGCAATCTGGCCTCAGCCCAGGAGGCTTGTCCTGCAGCTCTGCTATCAGCAAGGGCATGCAAGATCATGCTACTGGCCTGTCAGTGCCCTTTCAGAACCAGGATGTTTGGTGGTGTCACAAGCCTGGCTTTGGTGAAAATGTGTCTCAGCAACTGGAGTGCAAGCAAGGCATGTTTAACCCTTGCTTCCTGGCCACTCAACATCAGCCTCAGGGATGCACAGAGAGCTTCCTTTATTGAATCGTTTATGGAATGGAAGTGGTATCAGCTGCAGAGTGCATTTGGTTAATAAATTCCAATTGTTGTAATATAGAACTTGTATTGCACATAGTTTCCTCTTTTTGTTGCTGAAAACATTTGTGCATATTTCATCTTACTCCCCTCAATAAAACTTTGCAGTGTGAAGCAAAGTTCTCTGTTCTAAAATATGATTCTGCTCTTCAGTCAGGTGCTCAGCTTCATTATCAGAAAACACATCTTCATCTTGCTTCACTCTGCTTTAGACTATGAACTTTAACCAGAATTTTCCACTAACCAGATAAAGCTCCAGTTTTGTCCCCATGTCCAAATGATGTTCCAAACAGCAAAGAACATTTCCTTCCCATCCTTGTAGTAAACTAGGAAAAGAGTGAAACAAATTGTGTGCAGCAGGTATGAACTGAATGGCAGACTGCTGCTTTTGAATGTTTTGGCACTCTCTTTACCATCTGGCAATGATACAGTTTTGACTTGTGAGGTCTAGGAGTGACAGAATATGATATCACTATAAATGATATCAAATAGCAGCTGTTAACTGAGATGAGTTCAAATTTAATTATTTTGTGCATTTTTTTAAAAATGGTGATATATTGAGACTACAAAGCCTATTTAAAACCAGTCCTTCTGAGGACAGTGCCTTCAACCACCACTAAAGTCTTAGCTTGGAATTCAGGCAAATATAAAACAAATTTTTTTTTTTATTTTTATTTTTTTTTTTAATACTAATGTAGTATTCGCTACTGTAGTCCTTCAAAGTGCTGTGAATTCTGTTTAAAAGTACACATTTTTTTTTTTTTCAGACTCTGGGATGCAAACATATAAGGATACTTGGCCTGGGTGTCAGGATGCAACAAAGATCAGCCAGGGTGCCAGTCACAGTCTGGGACCCCCAGGCTGACAGAGCAGAGTCTTGCCAGCCAGGGCATGTTCTGCTGTCTCCAGCCAGGGTACAGGGCAGGTGGAGGTGGAAGCTTTGTGTCCCCATCATCAGGCATGGTTGTGGCATTGGGGACGAATCAAGGTCAATCTGGAAAGCTGAGCTATCAGATTATGATCAGGATCAAGTCCAACTCCTGCCCCTGTGTAAGGGACCCCTACCATGTGCCTGGGAGTGTCATCCAAATGCTTTTTGAACTCAGGTGGGCTTGGTGCTCTGACCACTTCCCTGGGACCTTCTTCCTTTGCTCCACTGCTCCCTGGATGAAAAACCTTTTCCTGCTATCTAACCTGATTCAGCTTCCTTCCCCTTCCCCAAGTCCTGTCTTTGGCCACAGGAGTAAATAAATCAGTAATAGTTCCATCTCTTTCCCTTTGTGAGGAAGCTGTATACTGCAACAAGATTAATGAGTCAATAATGACTCCTATAGCCAAATTCCTGGCAGAGGCATCTTTTAGGGACCATGACAGTGTTCAAGTCTGCAGTCAGGATAGTGTCTTCTGGTGCTGCCCTGCTAGTGTCTCTCATGTGCTGTTTTGTTGCACACAAAGAATGAAGCTGATGTCTGTAGTTGTCACTTCTGTGAGAACACTCTAGTTAGCACTAGTGACAAACGTTGAAGTTATTCATGTCAGAAAAATCGTGAAGAATGGAAATTAATAGAAGAAAGCACTGTCTTGGGAGAATAACTGACAAGTACAGCATATATATATATATATTCAGAATAAAAAAGAATAGGAAATAACGATTCTACAAATCTTACCCTCTCATTCCCCATTCCTACAGATTTTGTTGAAGTATTTTTTCTTATTTTCCACATATGTCTTTTTTCATTTGAGCTTTTCTAATTCATTTTATATTGAATACTACATTAACTCCAGACAATCATTTTCCTTTTAAACTTACGCTCTCAGTCTTTGCAGCTAGACTGTATTGGATTTTTGTCAGAGACTATTTTCTGCTATCTGGTGCTAGGAAAGACTACGGTTAGAATGCTATATAAAATTAGTTGTACATGTCAATTTCTTAAAATTACGATATGTTGCTAAGCATGGTAGCATACCATGCAGATCCTCATATTGTGCTGGGAAAATTCATGAAAGAAGATGATATTACTGACATGAATCTTCTGGTATTTCTTACATCAGTTTGACTTTTCATAAAGTTTGTTATGAATCTAAAAGGGTTTAATTGTCATTACTGGGGGAAAAAGACGATAAGAAACTACTTCCTTCCGTTACTTGCATTGTTTAATTCTTGATGCCTATCACGCATAAATTTGCTACAGGAGTGAAGGGAAGATAAAAAGACTTGGATTCCAGGGTAAGCATGTTTCCCTATTTGGTAATAAAAGCCATAGCTTTCTACCTTGTCCTTAGGTCAGTCCTATGCAGCAAAACATTTGGCCATAACATACTTAGGACCAGTATTTGCCTTAGGTTAATTTTAATGAATTTACAACATTATTTTTAAAGGCTTGAGATGAACATATCCTTCAACCTGGTTTGGATTCCCAAATTTCTCTCTAAAATGTCCACTCCTCTTCTGGAAGACATGGAGTGAGTTCGGTGACTTACTGTCCTCAAACACATACTCGATGCTTGCCTTAAAAACTGTGCTATCGCTCAGATTTTTTGTCAATGCTATCTTGAACACTCAAAGAAGGGAAAAACACTGCCAATAGATGTGTTCAAATCCACCTGCATTTTCCTTTTTAATATCTCTTAAAAAATAGCAGTTTTAAGATTTTTTATCATAATTCCAACAGTCTCATGAATCATATCTGAATCAAATTATTTGAATTCTCCGAATTATTGTATGCCTCATTCTACAGATTTTGTGATCCCTTTAGAGCAGTTTAGGCTGCTATTTGAATCCTGAAAAATCTACATGTAGTTCCTTAACTTGTAAGGTTCTGGGATACTAGCCATTTGGAAACTTTAAAATGAATCTTTATGTGAAGTGAATTCTCTAGTAGACTTGCTGTAAAAGGGGAGGATAAAATATGGGCATGATGTAATTGACTTCAGAGATAAACTGTAATGTACTCTTCTGTCTGCAGCTACCAAGTAGTATTTTTGGTGAAGGCTTGGCTTTTTTACAGTTCGGAGAGACATTAATTATATTGACTAGTTCTACCACTGGCAGAAAACAATAAAAGTATTTTATCTTAGAGGTTAAAGCTAACATTTTAAGACACTGTTCTGCACTGAACATTAGAAATGCGCCTTACAGGCTCCAGGGTTACCTGTCTCCTTAAAAACAGATACTAGGGAAGACCTGAAAAATATTGCTGCTTTTGGCAGTTCAGAAAGCTTCTTTCTGCTCTGGCTGGTAGCTGAATACAGGATTAATTATTGCTCCTGCAATGTGAAATATTGCAATTCTCATTAAACTCACTTCTGCTAGACAGAGTCAGGTTCATGAGGGAGTGGGTGTGAAATAGGGTTTCAGCTACAAAAATTATAGCCTAATCCCAGAACTAAAGTCAAACAAAGAAGAAAGAGAAGCAGTTTGAGATGTTTATAAGGTGATTGGTATAAATAGGACAATATAGCAATGCTCAACTCCCCCCACTACTACTAGAGAATTTGGTATATATGTCTAATGACATCCATCAAAAGAGCAACAAGGGTAATTGGCAATTATAAGTCTTACTAAGGCTTAAGACATATAAAACCTTTTTTGTTTGTAACTCTTAGAATCACAGAATCATAGAATGGCTCAAAGATCATCAAGTTCCAATCTGCATGGGCAGGGATACCTTAAACAAGACCAGGTTGCTCAAGGCCTTGTCCAGCCTGGCCTTGAACTTTTGCAGGGTGGTGGCAGCTACAACTTCCTTTGGCAACCTGTGCCAGCATCTCATCACCCTTATAAGAATTAATTTTTTCTTAATGTGCAACCTGAATGTCCCCTCTTCAAGTTTGAAACCATTTTCCCTTGTCCTCTCAACACATACATATTTTAAAAGCCCCACCCCAGCATTCTTGTAAGCTCCCTTCAGATATTGGAAGGGGGCTATAAGGCCACCCCAGAGCCTTCTCTTCTGCAAGGTGAAAAATCCCCATTTCCTTAACCTGTAGGGGAGATGTTTCATCACTCTGGTAATTTTTGTGGCTCTCCGCTGGAGATGTTCCAGGAGCTCTATGTCTCTGTCTGTGTCTATGCTGGGGACTCCAGAACTGGATACTGTATTCCAGCTGGAGTCTCACAAGAGCAGAGTAGAGGGGGAAAATCACCTCCCTCAACTGTCTGTCTATGCTTCTTTTGATGCAACTTAGGACACAGTTGGCTTTCTGGGCTGCAAGCTCAAATTGACAGCTTCTGTAAAACTCTGGGTCCACCACCACCCACAAATATTTCTCCTCAGGGCTGCCCTCAATCTTTTCTCCTCTCAGACTGTTATTTCTGCATGGGAGTGCCTCGACCCAGGTGCAGAACCTTGCATTTGGCCTTTTTGAACTTCATGCAGTTTGCACAAACTTGCAAAGACTCTTGTAAAAAGTTAGCACTTTCTAAATCACTCCTTTGTCCAGAATGAGTAGAAAACAAATAAGCATAAATTATAGTTTTCATTATCTTTGTAAATGAAAAAATAATTAAGTCAACAAGAAATTAAGAGAAATATGAGAGTTGCAGATAGTATGAAATTAGAATTCTCTTTTCTTGACTTGTACATTTTTTTAAAGAACAGACAATTAATTTTTGTGGCTGGGTAAAACATTCATGCTGACGGCACTATTCCTATCACAAATGTAGGTTACAAAGGTTTTCTTCAATTAGGAGGCAGTATTTCATGCTAAGTTTATGAATGGGAAGCACCACATGCAAATTAGTGGAGAACACTGATTAATGTTTCATTAATCTCTTGTTCACAAATTCAGTATTATAGCCTTAGTCCTTAAAAAAACCAAACTAAATCAAACCAAACCAAAAATAAACAAACAAACAAAAAACCTCCAACCAAACAAAAAAATCCAAAAACCAAACAAAAACACCCCCACAGCAATTTAAAAAGCATCATAAAACTAGATTAAATGGTGAGGAATTTGGACTATAATCTGGAAACTCTAGAATTTTTTGTAATTAACAGAAGAATAGATTTGTATAATCATGTTCTGCTGCACTGTCTACCTGTTCACCTGTCCATCCTGTCTACCTGTTCATTACCTTCTTCTTTCTCATTTATTGTTCTTGATATATACTTCACAAATTTCTTTTAATAATAAGTGACCCCAACAGTATGTCTGCATTGAAAATCTCCAAGTAGAAAACCAAAAAAAGGAGAACAAACATGCTGAGTTTTCATTGCTTAAGTCTTGATTCCTGGGAGAGAAAGAAAAGCAGAGTGTGGAGTAAGTTCACAGAAAAGAAAAAAAACATTTCCCATTTGTATGTCACTGTGCATTGCAGTCCCACTAATGCTGTGAATTCTGTTGCAAGTGTGCTTCTTCCATTGCAATTGAACAAGGACATGGAGCAGTGGCACTACTGACAACTACTCACTGGATAAGCATTGCAAAGTGCTATGGAAAGCAGTTTTCTTCCATACTAGTGGTCTTAAGTCTTTCTGTTCTTACATCAGTTTTAATGATTAATTGTCTTGACAAAACTGTGATAAGAATCTACAGAAGAGAAGGACTCTTGACTCTTTTCACAAAGCAACTGCTTAGAATGCTATTCCTTGAGTGGATTTTAAAGAGTTACTTGCCTTTTTTTTAAAGCTCTTACACATCCTGGGCATGTTGAGGATATTCTCACAAGATTTCACTGGCAGCTAAAAGAAGTAGTAACTTACTATTACTGTAATTTCTGCAGTCTCTAAAAAATTTATTTATTTTCATCAGACCCAAACATTTCATTTATTGTTTCCAAAGAAGAAGCAAAAATAATATTACTAGAATAGAATTATACAATTATTTTGCAGATTCTTTGGTAGTAATTTGAGTTCATTTCAAGGTACTGAAGGCAGCAGTTCGTTGATGAAAACTCCCACTCCTTTGCAAAGCATTATGCATACTTGCTGCCACAAGATTGACACAACTACTCGTCTGGCAGTATGCAGGGGCTGGTAGTGAGTAATTTAAATCTATGCACTGCAAAAGAGGATTTTGTTACACTTGGAAACAAAGAATTTCAGGTGATTTTTCTGCCCTTAAAAATAGAAATAATCTAGCCTCATTATCAACTCATTACTTCAGGTCTACATCAGTGTATTCTGCAGCTCTAAGTAAGCAATACTCATATAACAAGGCAGAATTGGTCTATTTGTATCCAGTCTTCTTAAGCATTTCCACATGCAGGACTGGTTATTTTTTTTACAAATCTACCACATGCATATTCATAGTGGAATTAGAGGTCATATGTGAATACTTGATTTAAATTTAGCTAAGCTAATGTTAAAGAAATGTTAAGGGAAATACTGATAAGTGGGAGGACCAAAATAGTGTTTATGTATTTTCCCTGCTTCATTGCATAAGAGAACCTTGTCAGTCTTTTTTCTTCTCCTGCATGCAAACATCAAATTTAAGTAATGCAACACTAAATAGAAATATACAAAAATGAATAATCACAGTATCTGCTGATACAGAGATGCGTAGAGTCCTATTTAAGTCTTAAAGAGCAGAAAGGTAAGGTAAAAAATTATGAAGACAACTGATGCTAACTGAAAACTGTTCAAATGCTAGAGACTTAGCAAAATACTGATCTCTTAATATGATTTTGAGTTGAACAAGTTTTTCCAGCTTCCCTGTTCCCCTAGATAAGTCACAATTCTTCAAGTTTTTGTACTGGAGATATTTAGACTGTCCTTTTCACATGGAGGTTTTTCTTTTTTCTCTTTAATAGCTTTTGATTTCTTACTGAATTAGTTTAGTCTGTAACAGGAACTTGAAGAAATGAAGAATGGTGGGAGAGATCCTACAGCTAGGTATTTTATCTGTGGCTCTTTAATATTGTATGTTTTCTTTTCTTGGCCTGGGAAATCTTGGCCATCCTTTTTTCTAATTGTTTTTTTTTTGGTTGCACTCATCAGGAAACCACCAAGTCCTCTCCTTGGTTAGTAAAAAAGTCTACATAGCATCAAAGAAGGTTAAAAATTCATTTTTTACTTCTATAAATTTTATTGACAGAAAGGCACTGAAGTCAGGAAAACAGAAGAAAATTAGTATCTCTAGTTCTCTCCATCTGTACTGAAACAAACCAGCAGGTGCTTCTGAGGCAGACAGGGACTTGCTTATACACAAGACTGTAACTGAGATAACAAAAGAAAAGTACTTTTTTCTTATTTTTAAGGTAAACTATAATAAATATGCCTATGCAAATTTAGCTGATATGGCTGTGTGCCTTCCTATCATTGACAGAGTTTACACTCAAAAGAGGCATTTAACTGAGATGATCAGTTTGTAAGGTTTAAGAGGCTGAACGAAACACTTCACTACCTGCAACATGCATACTATAATGACTTGTAAAACTTTAAAAAGCATAAACAATTTGAGAGTCTTCCCTATGACAGATATAACTTTCTTATAATTTTGTGGCAGATACTTGCTGATAAAAATGGAATTACCTTGTTTCAAGAGAGCATGGCTTGGCTAGAAATCACAGACGAAAGAGTTGCCAGTGACATCTTAGGACTTTAATACATATCATTCTACAAATCAAAATTATGCTCATAGCCTAAAACATGTGATGGCTTTGAACACTGTGTAATCTGGAAATCATGACAAAGTGTCATGTTTTTAGCCAATAACTAGACGCCAGATGACCTCCCTAGGGATGATAAAGAGGGCATCTCGGGAGAGGGAGTTAAAGGTTGAAAAAAAACACTAGAAGAGCTTTAATAAAATAATAAATAGTAACTCAAAGATATAAACTGTGTAAATATGGATTCTAAGCTCCTGAGTTGGTCATTATTTCCCAATCAGAAAAGTCGTAAATTGGACTTAGCAACAAATGGGGTGCCCAAGGCCAAGTTCTAGATGATAACATCTTTGTAGAAATCATCTCATTCTGTAGTTCTACTGATGTGTAGTAACCTTAAAAAAGCTGAAAACTACTGGTCTTAATCCATATTGCCTCACCCTAAACAGAAAGTTGAGAACAAAATACACAGGATTAGACATCCAAAACAATAAACTGGGCATAGAACACATGTCCCAGCTTCTAACCACTCCCTACATGTTGGCCATTTTACAAAGGAGGATTCACAGCACTGTGTAAACCTAGTGATGGCAATGAGATACAGGTATTCTACACTTGTTACAAAATACATTTTGTTTTAAATTTAAATTAAATTGCTTTCTTTTATATGACCTTAACTAAGGTATACCAATCTCTACTCTCTTGCTCATTGATGCATCTTTCTGTGTATTAGCTAAAGCAGATACAGCAAAGCTGAGGTGCTGCTCACACGTGACTTGAGGAGTATGCTCCTCAAACTCATCCTTTGGAGCTGACAGTCTGCACTCTGGGTATACAGAAGGAGTAATAATTTATGATACTATGAGATATTAATTGCTAAATCTGTGTCCACTTACTGAATCTGAAATATTTGCTTAACTCTTCATAACAATATGCAAGGGCCTCTGTCACGTATGCTTAGCCCTTGATTTCTTTCTTGAAATAAATCTCTTAAGAGCTGAGAGCTCTCGGGATCACATCTCAAAAGTTTTTTTTCACTCCTTCTGAATGGCTCAAATTTGGGTCAGCGGAGGTTCAGGCTTGACCTTAGGAAGTATTTCTTGAGCAAGAGGTTGGCTTCTGTAGAGGTGGAGAATGATGTCACTGAGTGGTGATTGTGACATGAGCAGGTGACAGACACCTTGTGACCTCATGTCCTTCACTGCTTATATTCAGGTGCCGACAGAACCAGGCTCAGTCTGCCTGGTGCCTGAACTCTGACCGAGCGTGCCTGAGAGATCAGGAGGGTTGTGTGAGG
This sequence comes from Florisuga fusca, assembly GCA_038090715.1. Classification (NCBI taxonomy): domain Eukaryota; kingdom Metazoa; phylum Chordata; class Aves; order Apodiformes; family Trochilidae; genus Florisuga; species Florisuga fusca. The sequence continues at coordinate 17,075,095 of JAAWXA010000006.1, read as the reverse complement.
CTTCCCCTGGTGCTGGGTGGTGCTCTGGGGGCTGCTTTTGGCAGGTCTTGGTTGCCCATCCCAGAGCCAAATACTTTGTTTTCCTGGCTCAGGCAGCTGGGCACCATGAGGTGTTGCTTGCAGCAGCAAGGTGTTTATGGTATTAAGTACTCAGGTATTTTGAATTTTATCTCTTCTTGCCTAATACTCAGAGTCCCTCAACATAATCCTGTTAACAACTTGTATTGACTGCTGAATTACAGCTATTTCACAGAAGACAATATTGCATTCCTTATTGTGAATATGCACACTCTGTATTATATGCAGTAATACAATTGAGAAACCAAGAAAACAATTAATGGGCACATTAATTGCCAAAAATGGGCAATTTAATAGGCACAATTTGTAGAGTTTTAGAAGATGCAGCTTTTGTGAAAAGAAAGTCTTCGTTGTCTATGCTTACAGAGCTTCAAAATTTCCCAGTCTTTGTTCCTTTTTAAAAACAAATACCTTGGTACAAATATACACAAACTTTTGAAATGTAAACACACTCTGAAGACAGGCAGAAAGTTGCTATGTAGGAAATAGCTCATTTTTGTTGTGATGGGACTCATGTTTTGTCATTTGTTCCCACTGATGTTGCAGAATCCTTTACTGAAGTATTTCCAAATTAAGTTTTCTGTCTTGATACAAAGCAAGGTTTGGAAGACTGCATGAGCTCATAACTGGACATACTTGTGCATTTCACTTCTTTCAAATAAAAAATATTTCCTATGTCTTTTATAAAGAAAAACAGGGAAACTGTGTTTCGTGATAAACGTTGAATAGGAACATGTGTTTTGCATTAGATGGCTCTGTTTAATGTCTTAAATTATATTTCTTTTATGAATATAAAAAAGTGCTTCCTTCATTTTTACCAGGATATTGTGTTTATTTCTCAACAATTCAATATCATGAGTTATCTGAAAAAAGGTTATCTGCAAAATTCTATAATTGGTTACACTATTGCGGTCTCATGCAGCAAAAGCATCCAGTATTAAATCTGTAGTAGCAAATTAAACAACATCAAGGAACGTTTCCAAGTGTTGAAATGCAGTTTTCTTTACCAGTGATTGTGTAGTCCCTGGTATCATTTTGTCTGTGGCAATTAGCACACCACAAAATAATTTCTGACTGTGGTTTAGGAGTTAAGTGTCTCGGCAACTGTTCTCAGCAGACAGCTGGTGCTCATCCACCTGGTTTTGAGGATAAGGGGATTTACCAGTCTTTTCGTGATGTCATCCCTAATCCCCTTTCTTTGGAATACCCTAAATTAATGACATAAGGAAAATTACAATGGTACAATTTGTGACATTTTATATGACAGACTAGTAATTCCATGTTTGTGATCAAGTAAATTTACTTCTCTCTCATTAGCCATGGAGGACCTGATAATTCTTCCAAGTTAGGAAACTTCTCATGTTTTAAAAATCTATTGCAATTTATTGTGTCATATTAAATTGTTTCGTTTGTGTTCCTATCTAAAACTTGAGCTATTCCTTGCTCTCCACGTGGTTTACCTGTGATTTTTCTGAGCTTTATCAGTCAACACAATCAGCAAGATCATTTTTAAGGTTCTTATAAACAGATTGAACATATCTCTTTCAGCTTTAATTTGTACTTTCATTGTGTAGGGAACTTTCCTGTTATTTCTTCATCTTTAAAATATACCAGCTATTTAGAAATTAATTATGACTGGCTGGTGCTTTGGGAAAGACAACACATTGGTAGTAGTGACCTAAATTTTTATTACAATTCTGTCAGCAATTGTGCCACTAATTATAATTCTATCAGTAAAATTTTGTATAACTCATGCAAAGCATTTTCTTTTGTAGAAATAAAGCTGAAAGTCCCACCCCAGCTAAAGTAGGAAAATAAAAATAAATTTTTTATCTGAAGAAGGCTGAGATATCTTCCATGTAATTAATTGTTTCAGCTCTGTATGAATGAAATTCATCTGAAGAAAGGACTCAAAAGATGATGCTAAATTAACAGACTTCTTATAACTGTTTCAGATTTTTCTTATGTTGCCTACTATTCAAGAAAGTATTACGAATTTTTTCTAAAATTCAAACTGTCAAAAAAGACAGATAAAAAATAAGTGGGAAAAAAAAAAGTAGTGTTTTCTTTACTATTCTGTGACACTACTTTCCTATCTTCTCTAATAATTTATTACAGAAGACAAGAAGGTTTTTAGATTTGTTTATACTATACTGTACCAATAGCAAGCCTGGAAACAATTTGTTGGGTTGAAAGATGCTTCAAACTTGCAAAAGTTTATTAATAAATTAAAGAAATTATGTCTGCATTTTTTCAAAGCTTCTCATCCTTTGTTTGTATTCTCATGCTTATTTAAATAAAACTATGATTATTTACATGCATTCTCTTGTTGATTTCTTGGGTTTTTTTCTTTGTTTTGTTTGAGTTAAAAGATTAAAACAACGGAATGTCAAAATTTTAAAATATTCTATAAGTATTATTAGTAGCTTTATTAGTGCAAAAATAGAGTTCTACTATCATACAGTCTTTAACTGTAGAGAAACATTGATATACCAGCAACTATCCTCTAAATCATCCAGCCTTTTGTCACGTATGTGGTTTAACTGAAACAACTGTCAAGCTGCATTTCAAAGGTGATCTGTCTTACTAAATAAAGGCAAGGCTAAAATCACTGTCCTTTCTAAAGGATATGCTTCATAAGCACTTTAGCTTTCATAAGTTAAATTTTAGAGCAGTACAGCCACACACACAATTAAAAAAACACATTTAAACAATCATAAAGAACTTCATAAAAGCCTTAGGTTTGATTTCAGAGGGAAACACACACTGAATAATACTTTGCTGGTGTCCATTACTTTGGATTCAGATTCTTCACAGATGACTTAGCCTGGATGTCTCTCTTCCATCAACACTTTCTGTTAAGGAAGAGGCAACCATCTTTCTCCAAATGTGAACCACTGCTATGAAATTATCTGCAGGTTGTGCCAATGAAGTGAGTCGTATCCCCAGAGGGAAGTTCAAAGCAGGAGCTATGGTCAATGAATGAGAAGCAATCCCAAAAATCTAAGCCATTCACTCTAGTGGGAGGCCAGCCCAGTACCTTGTGAGACAGGGAACAGGACTGGATGGTGTGATTAAAAGCTATTGAGATAAACCAAGAAACATTTTCTGTGTCTGTAGGCAGTGTTTGGTCATTCAGAAATCCAAAATGTACCTGCCTACCATGGGTCATTTTGTCTCACACAAATCTGGGGATACACAATGTTGTGTCAGCCTTAAGTCCCTCTGAAAGTGCAACAAATACAGAACTATTATAAAACTTTGTGATCAAAATACTTCTTTTAAAAGGTTATGTGTCATAAAAAAAAAAAAAGCTAAGTTGTACCAACACACTATGTATAATCATGTATGCGTTCCCTGTACATCAGTTTTATTTTTGAGCCTTAAAATGGGCTTTGAATTGAACTGCCTAGGTTAGTCTCTTTCTATAATATTTCTGACAGTCTCTATGGGTTAAAAAACGATGAAAAAATGTCTGCAAACCTATCATGTGTTAATCAATCACTGCAGCATTAGATTAAGAAACAATTTTGAACTCATTTATTTTGCTAAGTCTCCAGCTGGGCTTCAAATGTTTGCTAATATAAAATTTCCAGGAAGTACTTGCTATATTACACTGAACAAATACCTACAAAACCAGTCAGATCTTAGGCAGTAACAGTCATTACAGCATCTGTACTGGAAAAATAAAGGACTGTTTGGAGGAAAAGGTAGCTATTGCACACAATTTTTTCATGATTAAAGAACCTTGCTCTTCTCAAGGGTAGCAAAAATAATCCAGACACAGAAAAATAATAATAATAATAATAATAATAATAATAATAATAATAATAATAATAATAATAATAATGGTTAAGGCTTTCTCAGTTAAAGTTGAATTGGGTGCCACATTCAGAGGCAGCCAGAGCAGGTTGCTTTAAGGTTTGCATGTGGAGGCCACTGGACAACAGCCAGTAGGATTAATTCCTTTCCTCCTACAGTGGGAATGTGTGATACCCAACAGCTAGCTATGACTACCTGAGGAAAGCTTATAACCACATGACATTACAGTATAGAAATAATGTTTACAAGTAGATCTCAAATTCCTAAAACTAATGAACTTCAACTGTGTTAAAATAGATTGACTGTCTTCCTTGCTTCCACATAAGAAAACAAAAATGAGCAACTCTCTCTACAACCAGTGTCAGGATTACTGTAAAGTACCCTTCTGAGTCTCTCTACAAATACGTGGAAAATGCCACCCAAACATCAAATCTTTCTCTGTGTTGTTTGCCCAGCTGTGCAAGCTATTTCTTCCGACTTTGAGTTTTATGACATGACACATGGGCAAAGAGAGCTTAGAGAAAAAAAACAGATGGAAAGATAAAAAGCATGAACTATAGAAGAAAAAGTGTCTAGGAATGTAAACAACAAAAGTTCTTCAGGGAGAAACAGCAGTTAAGAAGGAAAAAAAGTTTTATTTTCTTTGAGTAATATGGCAGAACTTGAAAAAGTAAAACCCATTCTTATCCAAGAAGCCCTAGTGTTACCTTTCTGCTTTATGATGGCATTATTTTAGTCATCTCTTTGAACACCGAGAATCATATTTGAGACTACAGGACACAAAACTTGTGATGTCTAAAATACAAGGCAGATAGTATACAATGCATTTCTCACTTTCTCTGGTTAGCTGCATAAGAATTTCACCATTGTAGAAATCAATAAAAATAAGAATAATATAAGAATTCAAATGAAGTACATCCCTAGTTCTATATTCATGAAAATAATTTGGTTTAAAATCCTATGTCTTTGCTCACAGAAGCGCAACAGTTGGAAAACTTACTAAAAAAGTTTCAGACTCTTTAAGAAAAAGCAGTCTTTGGTCATATTGTGTCAAAACAAACAAACACAAGGTTTGCCCTGTTTTTCTATAACTTTGCTGTTAATTTTCATTTAGGGTAACCATAGTTAATGCAAACAGGCACTGACCTGAACTCTGTAAGACCCTCCAGCACTATGTTATTATGAATCAATGAAGCAACTACTGACAGCTGTTGGTAAATAAACATCTTATCTCTGAAAGAATATGGTTTGGTTACTGAGAACTGGAGCCACAACATAGGTCCCTCCAGAACACCCTGGGTTACATTTTCTAAACTGGGATGTCTGGGTTCCCTGTTCTCCAGAACAACTCTTACTCACCATTCAGCACAGGCAGAAGTGAACACAAGAACACAGTTTAAATTCCTGTCTGTCTTTCCAGATTTAGCACCCAAACTCCTCAGCCAGTGCTCTGAGGAATTCATAAAAGTAGGCATACTTCTCCCTTTCTTGGTGTCTTTGGGCTTAAAACTTGACTTTCCCTGGGGCAGGCCTCAAAGTTCAAGAAAGTGAAACTCCAGAGCAGAGATCTCAAATTTTCTTTAACACTGCTTCAACTCCTAATATATGTTTTACAGCATTCCCTGAATTCAGCAGGTTTTGTTTTGTTTTGTTTTGTTTTGTTTTGTTTTGTTTTGTTTTGTTTTGTTTTGTTACTGTGGCTCTGGGAAACATTGAAACATCAAAAAAAAAAAAAAAGCAAAACACCCCAACCAAAACCAAACTCTTTTCCAAGAGAATGTTTCATAAAGGAAAGTGTATAAGAAAATTCCTAGTCTGACTGGCACCATAAATCATATCTGCAGCAGTATGCTATGGCAAGAGACTTTCAGGTATGACAATCTTACCCAATTAAATATTTAAAAAGTGAATACTAGTACTGTATACAGAAATTCTAATTTGTAACACAGATTTGCAATGAACTGTTAAACTAAGTGATGAAGTTATTGAATTCTTTGCAGTGTTCAATACTTTTAATGTCACTGAGTGCAGAACAAGCACACAATCTGATTTCAGGATGCTGAACTGGATACAGTGCAAAGCTTGTAATCTCTAAGCAACCAGAGGGGAAACAAACAAACAAACAAACAAACAAACCATCTCTAAAATATGAGCTTTCACAACACTGCTGCATCTCAGAATATCTTACAGTACTGAAAGGCATTGCATCCTGGGACATGCATCAAGAGAAATAACAACTTTCTTTTTGTTTCTATAATAGACACTGTCTTTTTTTAGCAATAGACAATGTATTCAAGTATCAAAGAAAATATAGTATAGAGTAAAAATATGAAACTCACCTCTCTTACACTCAGGTATAGGTATATTCTGAAAAGCAGAAATACAATTATCTTTTGCTAAAAAATGAAAGTCCTTAGAAACATTTCTAATATTTAATTAAAAATGTCTTCAATAATTTTACAGTATTCACAAAAATTAGGCAGTAGTTTTTTTTAATCTGGGCTGGAACCTAGGAATAATTATATTGAGGGTTAAAACAATTCATAACATACTCTGATCTGGCAGACCTTCAGGAAATGTAAATTACTCTATGTTTATGGGACTGAGTCCAACATGTAAAACTAAGCTTCTTGCAGTGATTCCATCTTTTCATAGGTATTTTAATTCTCCTTACTATTTTTTACTTTGTCTAATTGATAATAGACTAGCTATTTCTTCTTTTTTTTTTTGGCATATAGTATTTCCCATGTTTTCTATTCATTAAACTGATCTCTTTCACTCATCTTCTATATATCAGATGACTTATGACACAGGACTACAAATCTGCTTGCTTAAGGCATTTGTTAGATAAACAAACGGGATGTATCTTGATACAGGTTTAAATGATACTCCCAACATATCTTTGTTTAAGATCGGTATAGGTAATTCAAGATGATTGAATTGAATATGCGCTGTCATGTTTAAATTCAAGATGAAACAGACCATGTTTACACCTTTATTCATTTTGTCCCTTTGGAAGGCCATTTTTATGTGGATGGAAGAATAGGGAGCACCATTTATTTTAGAGTTAATTTTAGATGGAAGAATTTTAGCTGTAAAGCAATGATATTTACTTTAACTAAGTTTTTTTTTTTGTAGCCTTGAAGATATTTATGTATTTAAATGGCACCTATTATCTCTCACTCCTATGAGATCTTCAAAAGCCATCTCAGTATGATTCTGGGCTACCTGCTATAGGTGACCTTGCTGGAACATGGAGATGGGACCAGATGTTCTCCAGACTTTCCCAACAACCTCAGAAGATTTTGTGAATACATGATAGTTGTAATGGTATATGCCATCAGAAGAAATGGAAGTATCCCCACGTTTATATCAAGTCCATTCTCAAATTTAAGAAAGAATAAAATATCTGTTTACTTTTTTAATATGTAAGAACTTTTCTTCTGAATTATTAAGCTTGCAGAATGTACATAATTTCAAATCATGATCTGCCATTTACTTAACTCAGTTGTATAAAATATATTTTCATTTTTTTACAAAGAGCATAAATGACTGGGAAAGGATTTAAATCATGTACCTGATACGAGAACAAAAATATCACCCAAGCAGAAAAATAGAGTTAGAGACTTTTCCAACCTATATTTTAAAATTAAATCAGCAGTTAATTAAAGTATTGCTGTTTGTTTATGCACCTAAGGCTGCATAAAGAATGCAACTGGCAAAAATTCATCTTTCTGGGGATGAAGTGAAACAAAAGAGGTAATAAGTTAAGGGTAAAGACTGCTGATGACAAACTGTTTATGACACAAACGTCAGATGCATCTTAGCCAGGATCAGGAGCAAGAAATTAGTTTTTCCTAAACTGAAACTATGCATGTGGTACCTCTTGAGAATACACTACAGCAGTGACAGAAGCAGTGTGGGGAAAGTCAATCTCACCTGAAGTGCTCCTGTCCTTCAGGCATACACTGGACACCCTTGTTGCAGGATGTTTCCCCAGTTGTGAAGAAGACAGCCATCTCTGATACCAGAACAAAAGGTAAAGCTAAGAACTGAATTGGAATTGGTCCAGCTGAAGACAAAGTTCACCCTGTTGTGGATGCTCTATGAGAGGGAAGTGGCATACACACTTATGACAAGAAGTGATGCACTAAAGTGGAAAAACCCACATATCTCCAGTTTGAAAGATGATCACTGCTGATCCACAAGTCTCCCAGACAACACGGTCGTAGAAAAGGAAAGATGTGTGGTAAGAATACAAAAGATAATTCTCTCTAAGTAGAATACAGATTGTGAACATACTGATTTTCTTTAAGTTGTTAATAGGATCCTGGTCAAGACTGTAACAGCAACAGTAGTATACTGGCAAAGAGTTTCCAAGATTTTCTGACCACAGCCTCTTAAATATGAAAATGTCTAATTCTTCCTGGTCTCTAATTCTCTGACATGGCACCAGGGAGTCAGTGAAGCTGGCTATTGGTGTTCTGAGTATTACATCACTCCAGAAGCTGCAGCTTTTACTGCCTTCATGCCTGCAGCTACAGATGATGCTCTTGGGACACAGAGAATATGCACACATCTATTTTTCTGATTCCAGTAACTTCCCTTTAACCCTTAAGTCCTAGAGAAAAGTATCTCTTAACATCTCAGGAAATCTAGTGTCATGAAATCTACACGAACAGCAGAAACAGTCCAGTTACCTCACAGCAGCTGAGATTTATTCTAGGCCTTATAAAAATTAGTTATCATTGCTAATATTTCAAGGTAAATTAAACAACTCACCCCTGTTCCATACAATGATGGATACATTTGCAATAAAAGTTTGGAGGAAAAATCCTGGTAATGCTGGAGCTGAGCCAACTGTGATACAGAAAACTGGCTCAGTGACAGTGGCTTTTTAACATATCCTATTAAGAGACCAAGATAGAGCAGAAAAAAAAAAAAAAAGAATGAAAGAAAGAAAATAAATTAGTAATTAAGTAATACTTAATTAGTGTATAGTCCCAAATACCTTTAAAAGAAATTAACTTTCAAGTGGTGTGTTTAGGCTCAACGAAAAAGGCATAACTATATCTCATAGATCAAAAGGCAAGTACCAGTTCAGCTTAGCTAGACATTTCTGTGAAACCAAATATTTACATTCACAGGATAGCAAGAAGTAAAGGTAATGAATGATACAAAGGAAAGAACAAAACAAATACCTGAAAGAAGACTCAAAAACCAATACCTGAAAGAAGACTCAAAAACCAATCATCCAGCCAAACAAAAATAAAGCACAGCATTGCTAAGTGGTCAAAGGAGGTGATTTGTCCCACTTTACTCTGCGCTGGTGCAGTGCTATCTTTAGTACTGTGTGCAGTTTTGCATGTGTTTTCCTTAGGTATGAGATTCAGCAAGAAATCACAAATACAAGTTCCTTATAAACATATTAGAAACAGTTTACTACACCATCACAACTATAAACATATACAAGTAACTTAGGAAATTGAACTTATTTGCTGGACTCATAGAGTAAGCCTTCCCTAGAATCAAATTCAGAGTAGTCGAAAAACCTAAATTTAATGGAAGCCTTTCTGTGGAAACAACAGTGATCCCCCAGAAGTCATTGTCCCCACCTCCTTGTTGTTTTCTCCCTCTTTTATGCCTTGGACATACCATCACATGTGACCAGTATGCCCAGAAGGCTGGCCAGGAGGTAAATTCCGCTGTATCTATTAACCAGGGGTTAATAGAAACCCCAAATATTAATACTAATATTAACCCTCTGGTTAAATACTAAAATATTAACCCTCTGGTTAATAGAAATCCCCAGGGGGGGTTTCAAGCTTGATGTTAAGCTCGCAATTTCATATAAAACATCTGTTCTCTACAGATCAAAATTATTTACTTCATCACAGAGCAACACAATATAATAAGGTCACAGTGCTACTAGAGGGTGTCCAGAGGAGGACTACAAGGTTGGTGAAGGGTTTAGAGGTAAAGCCATATGAGGAGCAACTAAAGGCACTTGGTCTGTTCATCCTGGAGGAGACTGAGGGGAGACCTCATCACAGTTCACTGCTTCCTCACTAAGGACGGAGGAGGAGCAGGCACTGAACTCTTCTCTCTGGTGACCAACAATATGATCCAAGGGAATGGTAGGAAAATGTGCTGGGGGAAGTTTAGGTTAGATAATAGAAAAAAGTTTTCACCCAGAGGGTGGTTGAACAGTGAGCTCCCTAGGGAAGCTGTAATGGCACCAAGCCTGCCTGAGTTCAAGAGGTGTTTGGATGACACTCTCAGGCATATGGTGTGTTATTCTTGCAGGCCCCACACAGGGACAGAAGTTGGGCTTGATGATTCTGATGGGCCCCTTCCAACTCAGCAGATTCTATGAGTCTATGAAAACCAGACAGCATCACATATAAAGACAAAATAGAAAACAGGTAGAGAAAATTGGACAATGAGGATATAGAAATAATGCCAAGCACAAAATGATTAACACTAACACTATGTTCAAGAACAGAAAAAGAAAACATAAATACATAAATAGGACTACTTATAATATGAAGTGATAGGATCTGGGAGTACTGGTGGATGGCCAGATAAACATGAGCCAGCAGTGTGCCCATGTGGCCAAGAAGGCCAATAACATCCTGGCCCGTATCACAAACAGTGTGTCCGGCAGGAGGAGGGAAAGGATCGTGCCCTGTACAAGGCCCTGGTGAGGCCACAGCTTGAGTATTGTGTTCAGTTCTGGGCACCACAGTATAAGAAATACACTGACATCCTGGAACATGTCCAGAGAAGAGTTACAAGCCCATAATGGGTTTGGGGGGCATGTCATAGGAGGAAAGACTGGGGTTATTTAATCTGAATAAGAGAAGGCACAGGGGAGATCTTACTGATCTCTACAACTGCCTCTAAGGGGGGCTGTAGAGAGGCTGGTGTTGGTCTCTCGTCCCAAGTAAATATCAATAGGAGAAGAGGAAATGGGTTTTAGATGTGCCATGGGGGATTGGGTTGGATCCTAGGAAAATTTTTTTTTTTTTACTGAAAGGATGGTGAGGCATTGGAATGGGCAGCCCAGGGAAGTGATGTAGCCGCAACCCCTTTAGGTGTTCAAGAAGCATTTAGAAGTGATAATTCAGGATATGGTTAAGTGGTTGTGGTACTTGGATTACTGTTGGAATTGACAATCTTGAAGGTCTTTTCCTACCTTATGATTCTATGACTCTATGGATTTTAAATCTAGTAAAAAGTATTACTACTAAATCTAGTAATTTAAAGAAAATAAAAATAGGGGTTTATTACATAGTATATTCTAATTCAACAAGTTATTTTCATATTTAGTAGGATGTGAACCAATGGAAGTAAAATATTGCAGATCAGGTTCATAGTGATATTTCTTAAGATGCAGCCTTCAATGTCAGAAACATTTGGAAGCAACCATTGTATTATTTTTAACCCAAATAGACCAATTTTTGGTTTGTTGAATGAACACAGGTTTTCAAAGAAAACATCAATCTGAATCCTCCCAAGATGTTTTTTACCACTGAACTCTCAGTAGAACTGTGTCTTTTACAATATAGTTTTTGTTCACGTTACCATTAAAATCCATGCCTTCTTTTTTTTTCTCTGGGGACATGAACTGAGACTGAATTTATCAGAAGCCACCTAGAGAATCTAAAACCAGCTATCAGATCTTTTATGAGGTGATTGCAATGATAAATGTCTTTTCAAATGGTAAATATCATGTACCATGTAAGTGCACTATATAATCTTCCTTCACGAATCCTTTAAAATAGAGAAACACAGAGTATCCACATTAGTTGTCTCTCTTTACCCGTCACTGATAAGTGTGAAGATTATTTTTTTTTATTTATTTTATTTTTTTTTTCCCCACCGACAAAATACACATTGTATCAGCTGTTGACATTCAATAGTAATATTTGTATACTTTCTAGCAAGACTGGTAATACAGCACTGTCACATAGATATATCTTCTTTAATTGCTGCCAAGGCTGACATCCTTCTTAGAGGTTGAAAGGTCGAACCACCTATACTAGCTGCCAGGAAAAGAAAGGACAAGGTTTAGAAGTTGGCATGCAAGAGTTCCAACTGGGAGAGTGGAACTGGGGACACTTGAGAATTCAGCATAAGAGAAGCAACTGTATCACCTTGAAGGTTTAATGGAAAATATTTGTGCCAGTAAGGCTTCTGCCAAGAGTTCATTAAATACTGCAGAGAGCACAAGAGAGAAGTATAAGAAAGCAGCTAAGAAAGGCTGTTTCAGTATTAATTTCTCAAAAATTCACCTACAAAGATGTTCTGTTTACAAGCTTTGCTGTAGTGCTTTGTGCTGACTTAAGGCATAAGAATAACTTCATTCAGATGCTGTAAAATAAAATCCAGGAAGAAGTGTGGTATGGTCATAGGTGAATAAAACTTTTCGCCCAGCACAGACAGCTGTGTGGCAGCAAAGACTACATTTTTTCTGAAATTTTTTTCTTCCACCACTGCTCCAAATGTTCTGCCATATAATGTATTTTCTCATACTTTAATTTCTTGCATTATATGTCTTCTGTCCTCTTGCTGTGAGAGCAGTTCTCAAAGAATCAGGAATTTAGGACTATTGTTATGCCTACAGCTACCTGCAAAACTTGAGGCACACTAGTAATATTTGTTTTACACTAGAAAATGTAAAGTCCATGACACGCCACCCCAAACAAATTCAGGATTATTAATTTCCATGCGCATCAAAACACGTGAAGCACATACTTTCAGTGACAACATATTCTGAATTCCAGTAAAACAAAAAGAAGATGAATAGCTAAAATCTCACTGGTTTTATTGGTATTGGTTTATGAATTCAACCTGACTTTTTTTTTTTAGAGGTTTTTTTTGTTGTTGTTTTGGTTTTTGTTGTTGTTGTTTGTTTGTTTGTTTTTTTCTTTAATACTGTACTTAAAAAGTTTGGGGTTTTTTTAGGAAACAACAAAGATCATGAAGCCAGGAGGGGAAAACATGCTATTTTTTCTATGATGAATATGAAACAGTATTTTAAAATCTACTTATTGCATAATTAAGTCTTCCTACCCAGTGCTAGTATGAAAGTGGTATATGCTGTCTTTGTCAACATTTCAGATGCTTTCAAAGTTAATGTTTTTATTTCATAAAGTACTAGAATACTCCCTTGTCTTAATTTTTCTTTCAAAAGGACCAGCTAAGAAACTTATGTCATCTGTGGTGCAGTGCAACAGTTTCAATCTATAGCTAATACTCTCTTACAGCAGTGTCCCAGTAACGGATGTCAGATTCCAAGGAAGAGTTCATTAACTTCATCCATTCTTCAAGGAGAATGTCTGATGATTATATAAGCTGCTGTCAGCAATAATAGTCAGATGAATCAATGCATTTTTAAAAGCAGTTATGATTTCTGTTTCCTCTTTATAATGACCAAGTTGGACTATTTGTGCCTCACATGGTCTTTTTTTTTTTTTTTTAATGTTTTTTTGCAATTTTTTAGGCTCAGAAACATTCAGACTTATAAAATGAGCCATATGCTTTTACCTTTTTTTGTCTTATGTAAAGATTGATAAGTCATGGGGGGAAAAGGCCACTGAGACATAGAAACACCTCTGTCTTTAATATACTGTAGCAAGACTAATTTATTTTCTGAGATGCCCTTTAAACACTGACAGCCAAGTCCTTACAAGCTTGCAGCCATTCAAATCCCTTGAAATTTTTAAGATTTCTATTTTAATACTTATATATAAGACCCAATGATTTGGCTGATATTGTTTAGAAAATATGATGCTATTTAGTTTGGCACCAATAGAGTTTTCCTATCTAAATTAAATCCCTTATTTTGGCTGCCTGAATGTAACATTTCAGCACTAGGGCAAGCAGTTCTTAGGATCTGATTTTCAGGCTTCTACTCTAATCTCACTGCAATCTGGTAATGTTTGATCCTAGCATTTTGAAGCAAACACTTCCAATCTACATGCAAAGAACTTAAGCACTTCCAGAGTTGTCAACTAATCACAGAGTCATAGAATAGCTTTGTTTGGAAGGGACCTTAAAGATCACCTACTTCAAATTCCCCTGCATGGGCAGGGACACCTCTGACTAGAGCAGGTTGCTCAAAATCCCATCCAACCTGTTCTTGAACACTTCCAGAAATAAGGCACCCACAGTCTCACTGGGCAACCTCTGCCAGTGTCTCAGCACCCTCACGGGAAAGAAATTTTTTCCCAATCTATAACCTAAATCTACCCTCTTTCCAGCAATTACTTCTTGTCTTATCACTACATGTCTTTGTAGAAAGTGGCTCCCCAGATTTCTTATAGGCCCCCTTCAGGTAGTGGAAGGCCCTTTTAAGGATTCCCCAGAATTTTGTCTTCTGCAGGATGAGCAGCCCCAAATCTCTGAGCCTGACATCACAGGAGAGGTGGTCCATCCCTCTGATCATATTTGTGGCCTTCCTCTGGACTCAATCTATCAGATACATGTCTTTCTTGTGTTGGTGCCTCCAGAACTGGACCACAGCAGAGTAGAGGGAGAGAATCACTTCCCTCAGCCTGCTGACCACGCTTCTTTTTATGTAGTCCAGGCTACATCTGGGTTTCTGGGCTGCAAACTCACGTTGCCAGTTCACATTGAGCTTCTCATCAACCAGCACCCTGAAGACCTTCTCATCAGGGCTTGTCTCAATCCATTCTCTACACAATCTCTATTCGTGCTTAGTATTGCTCCAACCCATGTTCAGGACCTGGCATTTGTCCTTATTGAATTTTAGGGGGATGGCATGAGCCCACCTCTCAAGCTTATCAGGGTGCCTCTAGATGGCTTGCTTTCCCTCCAGCATGTTGACCACACCACTCAACTTGGTGTCATCAGCCTTGTTGAGGGTGCACTCGATTCAGCTGTCCATGTCACTGACAAAGATGTTAAAAAGCATCAGTCCCAGCACCTACCCTTGAGGACCATCATATATCGTTGGTCTCCATTTGGACATTAAGCCATTAACCACAACTCTTTGAGTGTGATCATCCAACCAATTCCTTATCTATGAAGTGGTCTAGCCACCAAATCTATATCCTTCTAATTTAGAACCTGGATGATGTTGAATGGTTTGCACAAGTCTGAGTAGATTAAGTTATTTTTTCTTCCCTTGTCCACCAACACTGTGACCTCATTGTAACAGTTCAGATTTCTCATACGTGATTTGCCCTTGGTGAATCCATGCTGGTTGCCACCAGCCACTTCTGCCTTTTCCATGTGCCTCAGCGGAGCCATCAGGAAGATCTGCTCCATGATGTTGCTGAACACAGAAGTGAGACTTAGTGGCCTGTAATTCCCTGGGTCTTCCTTTTGTCCTTTTTGAAAATGAGATTTATTTTTCCCCTTTTCCAGTCAGTTTCTCCTTCATGATTGAATTTGTCCAGTCTGTCAAAAGGGTGGTAAGCTACTAATCACTAATTTTAGATGTAAAGTTAAAAAATTTCAAAATTTGAGTTATACCATACCAGTGAGAAAGGCAAGAATTGGTATAATTTATATAATTTTTACCCTTTATCTTTGAGGTTTAATTGCAGTTAATTTCACCTGTTTGTTGTGGAGCTAGTGGACAGCTAAGAAAGACTCCAGCATGTTTTTTATACACTTATCCTAATTATACAGGAGCCTGGACCTCTAGAAATTTTGAGGAACCAAAAAAATGATCTTGGAATTTTGTGGTTAGAAGGAAAGAGGGGGATTAAAGACACATCCCTAACCAGCAGAGTGGTGTGAGAGTCTCATGTCACTGATCTGAAATCGTCTCAAAAGAATAATTTTAAAGTTAATAGCCCCAGGTAGGGTGGAGGACCTGACTAGAACTAATGGCTCAGTGGAGGTTATTCCCCTTTTCTGAGGGCCATTCTGCAATGCTGGGACATCCCTCCAGGCACAATTACCCTGGCCAGGGTGGAGGAAGCCACCTTGATTGTACTTATGCTGAAGTACCTGGCTGAGGTGGCTGGAACGGAGCAGAGAGTGGCGCCTGGAAAGAGATAAGACCTGAGGGCTGGCATCCCACCCCTCCAGCCAAACCTATCTGCAATGGCTCTGATGCTAATGACCCTCCCTTCTGTGGAGCTGACTGACAGTTGCCCCTTTGGAACAAAAAGTTCTCAGGGGTATATATGGCTGTATGGCTGTCCACGCTGTGGTTGTTTTGTTGTCTCCACCACCATCTCACATTGGATCCTGTCCAGGGTCATCTTGAAGAAACTCAATGGACAGCTGGACCCCTGGTGATGACACTCTCTCCCTCCCTCTTTCTCTCATTCTTTCTTCCCACTTTTTTTTTTATTTTTTTTTTTTCCCTTCCACTTTTCTCTCTTATATCTCCTTTTCCTCTCTCCCTCTTTTGCCTGGGTACATAATTTTGCCTGTGTCAATTGCCAAATAAATTCTGCTTGCACCCAACCCTTCTACAGTTGGACTTTGTTTTGCAGATCCAAAACAAAACAAAAAAAAAATAGTGTTACCTCAGACTGTAAAAAGTGGGAAGCCTCATTGACTAAAGTCAGTATTACTGTGAAGAGCTGTAGTTGCACACACGCAGGAAGAGATGTAATTTTAAACATGAAATTCCAACTTTTAATGAGAAAATTATTTCTCAGGGAAATCTCTCAACTTTTTCAGTTTAGGGAATGAAGGCTTATACAACAGTTGAAATGTGGGTTTATTAGTTCATCCTCAATTCTAAATCTTAGGCAAATAACCTACAACTCTGACAGTTGTCTTACTATTTATATTTCACATTCAGATTAATAAGAAAAAGTTATTAAAACCATGGAACCTTGTCTAAGGTGTTCTTAGTGATGTATTTAAGCATGTATAATTTATATTTGGGCTGTCATGTATTTCGAAGTTGCATAATTTTCCTTAATATTTTAAGAAATATGCCACTAGCGAAAGGTAGATTATAATCAGGGAAAGATGAGCAATAGAAAACAAACTGACCACATAATGTACAAAAATATTTAAATAAGATAACATTATTCAGTCTTCAATAAGACTGTGTAGAGACACAAATAAGCACTCAGTGGTATAGATTAAGTTTTGTCAGAATTAATAATCCAGTGAAAAATACTTCCCTTTCACAATAAGATGTTTCTAAAATTATTTTCCTCAAACTAAGATAAACTAAAGTGTATTTCTGCACCATTATTAATAAAAGGACACTATTCTGACCCAGCTACTATCCTTTCTAATTGCATTATACTCTTTGTCCTCATCTTCAATCAAAGATAAAGTTCTTTCATGATTTCTCCACTGTTTGTAAATGGAGGAAACCCGGAGCTCTTTAATTTCCCCCCTTTCCTATATTTGCACAGAGTAAGTCAGCACTCTGGCATATTTTGGATTTGCCTCAGGCTTTAATGAATCGTTTTCTATTTCTTTATTATTATGACCAAGGACATTTTTTTCCTTCTTTCACCACTCAGGTATTCCTGGCTTCCAGCATGGCCTCCCATAGAATGGTCAAAACCTTGCTATGTAATTCCATGGGTTCATTTAATGCCTGAGACCTCAGACATGTAATTTGTTTACCCTGATGATACAGCTTTCAGCATCAGATTAACTAGCCATATCAGAGACATATATGACTTTTAATTCAATGTCAGGCAGGACTGGCTTATGCTGACACACCTTTAGCTGGCAGCTATATATAGGAAAAGTCACTCTGTTAAAACTTGTCCTTTAAAATTTTCCTTAAAGACCTGTTTCAAACATATCCTCCAATTCTAACGACTTGCACCTGCTGTTAAAAAAAATAGTAAAAAAAAATAATTCAGAAGAACACAATTTCACAGAGTTTTTTCTTCTACTATAATTTTTTCCCACAGGGACCTGCATGGGGCAGGGTGATGCACCATCCTAATCATACATGGTTTATTATCAGTAGGTAATAATAATAGTTTCAAATATTATAATTTTATTCAAATCATTCCACATGGTGCCTGAAGATTACATTTGAACAGCCTTCCTAAATTAGATGCTTTCTATTTCATACTTAGAATGTCTTTTCCAGTGATAGAAGGTGTTTCAGAACTTAATTTAACAATATGTTAAACATAATGGAAAGATACAGTAGAAGCACTATTCCATGTAATTTAAAAATAATATGATTAATGAGATTTAATGTTGATGCTAAAAGAACTAGCACATTCATTTAGGCAGAAAAATGCAAATTTCATTTGAATCCTAGTGGAGTACTCTGCAAACATCATAACTCAAATATGAAATATTAAAAATATGAAACGTTCAGTGCAATATAGCTGAAAGAAAAAAAACCATGTTTTGCAGTTTTCCGTCAGTTTATCAAATTAAGTAATAGAGACAAATTACAGCAGAATATCTATTAAAATAGCATTGAGTGTGCAAAAAGTAAGTAAGCATGAAACTGAATGCCTACTAAACATGGCAAGCTAAAAAAGCCAAGTGCAATATAACAGAACTCTGTATGAAGACTGATACTCACATTAAGGCTCATGGTACGTATTATGAATTGTAAGGAAAGCTTGACTACCCAAAACTCATATTCTCAAGATTTCACAGCTTCTGAAAAGTCTACTTTATCTTCCCCCTACAGAATTCCCAAATGCAATAGTCCCAAGTCCTTATTTTAACATTATGTGATAAGGATACACACATACTTTCCCAATATTTAGTCTGTTGTGCACCATCTGGCACATAGCTAAACCATCTAACTACCCTGAACAACATCTGATAACATTTTTCATACTGATAGGAGGGATGACTTAGGCAACAAAGCATGCCTCCTCAGTAAAGGCAGAGGAGCAGGCTCAGGAACAAACACCATAATTTAAGTTTAGCAAGAATTAATTAAAAGAAAATAAAACAAAGCACAGCAGAGAGAAACCATCAAGGTTTTCCACAGTTAATCATGTTTCATTTTTCCAGTCATACATTTAGACAGCAGGATAGGAAAAAGGTGTTACACCACCCTCAAAACACATGAAAGGCCACTTTAATCCTGGTACATCCAATGACATGCAAACACTGCTAGGAATTCCAGAATATTAACTGAACTGGGTGCATTATAATTATGAGGAAATCATGCAATTTTTTTTCTCTAGTTGATAACTGCAGGGTCTTTGAGTTGCTGTGTGAATTGTCTTCCCTTTCATGACTACTAACATGACTTCTGTACCTGTTCATGTGATTAATTTTTCAGAAGTACTTAGACATTTCTAAGTAAAGTTACATTTCTGTGGCAAGCCAGTGTAATTCGGTGATACCACATGCTGCTAAAAGAGAGATGAGAAGACCAGAGGAGAAAATAAACAGTGCTGCAGCCTAAAGATCTCTCTTTATCTCAGATGCAAAGCTGTCTGGTCTAAAGGCAGACAGGGTCTGCAGGGAAAGCAGAGTTCAGAACAAGGAATTTCCATTGAGAAGTGGAAGTTTAAAAATAGGATCTAGGAGTGAAATGGCAAACATGTCAGCTGTGCAGGCTGCAGACAGGGAGATAGGGAGGGGATCAGCACCAAAACTAACAATATAGAAGTATTTAAAGGAATACAAGAAAATCAGGAAGAGAGAAAACAATGGGAAAATTTAATGTGGAATTGCCTGCAGAGAAGGGAAAAACACTCATGGATAGGGAATTAGAAGACTACAAAGAAGAAGAAGAAGAAGAAGAAGAAAAAGATGAGGAACTAAGAAGACAAGGGTCAAGAGAATTAGTCCCTTGGCTGATACTCTAAAACCCAAGAAGATGTAGAAAACTATTTATTTCCCCTGGTAAAGGGGGAAGAAATTTCCTATAGGTAGATGACCACAGAGAAGTGGTGCTCTTCAGCAGCAGAGACTTGCAGAAGGCTCTGAAGAGCTGGGCAACAAGCAGACAGCACACCAGTGTCCCTTGCCCACTGCTGGGGGCACAGGTGATGCACAGGATGCTTCCAGGGCAGTTATGTAGTTTTGCATTTCCAAAAAAATCTGGGAGAATAAGACAAGAGGGGGGCATTGAGGGAGCATATTCAGAGCAATGGTATTTGTCTTCCCAAGTAAGTGTTACTTGTGGGGGGCTCTGTGTGGGCCTTTCTTGGAGATTGCTGAACACATGATTGCCAGTGGGAAGGACTGAATGAACTGATTATGTGACCCTGTTTACAGGTGCAGCTTTTGCCTTGCCGATTAAATTGTCTTTATCTCAGTCCACAGGTTTTCTCACTTTTACCCTTCTGATCCTCTTTCCCATTGAGTGAAGAGAAGTAAGAGAGCAGCTGTGTGAGATAAGTTGCAGCTGGGTTAAACCTTGACAAAGATGATCAAAGTAGGGCTTTTTTATCAGTACTGATTGTGTTTACCATTATATCCAGTTAAGCAGAACTTTCTCTATTTAAATCTTTCAAGTATTCTGCCAAACTACCAGATTATGATATACAGCAGAAATTATTTTTATATTCCCTGAATAACTGCTATGTATTTTTAAAATTCATTTTCACCTGCACAAAAAACCTTGTCCACTTTAAAACAAGTTTTAAAACCATCAAGAATATACAACATTTTTAAAGTACTTAAGGAATAAGAACATGTGCGGAAGACTTAGTTGTTTGTTTTTTTTTTCACCCAATCTCTTTATTTCAGCTTTTTGACCTGAGATTGTAGTTAAGAATTTCACAGGTTTCTTTTCCTTACAAGTAATTACAAATCATTCAGAACTTAGGATTTGGAAGACTCATCGTGTTTTCTCCAATCTACATGTACACATAGGTATTTGCTAGTGATAGATTTAATTTGCCATAGTTATAAGTAACTTAGTTTTATTATATACAGTTTAGATGAATAAAAGAACAAAGTGGCAAAAATTCCTAGTGTGATGACATTAAAATAAGAATACTCAGGGGCCAGAACATGTTCATGATCAAAGTATGGTTGACCGTGGCTAAGAATTAATACAACAAAGCACAGACAGTAAGAAATCAACATGGTATGGCCATACATAGATTACAGATAATAAACTTTGTTGCTATGAACAATAAAACATTAAAATAAAACACTTTTTCACTTGGAAGACAACATAATTCCATCAGAACTATTATGTTAGTATAAATGGCTTCTTAAGGTAATTGCTACATTA
Source organism: Florisuga fusca (assembly GCA_038090715.1). Lineage (NCBI taxonomy): Eukaryota > Metazoa > Chordata > Aves > Apodiformes > Trochilidae > Florisuga > Florisuga fusca. The sequence continues at coordinate 17,054,052 of JAAWXA010000006.1, read as the reverse complement.
GGATTCTGCCAGTATTGGGTTGATTGAAATGTAGCAAATGTATTTTCTCACTCCAACTGAAAAATATTTCATCAGTAAATGTTTTTCATATGAATGACTTTCCTGTAACCATAGAGAAATACATAGTTTTCATTCTTTGAAGTTGCTTTAACTATTAATACCTAGTGGATTTCAATAAATTTCCAAATAAACCTGTAGGATCTAATAAGCAAAGGAAGAAAAATATGTTATTGGGCATTAAATGGTGCCCCAACACAAGCATGAAGAGCTTCCATCTCTTCATGATTTTCTTAGCACTCTCAGTCACACAGCCACAGCTCTAGCCCATAGTTTTAACATCTTCTTAACTTGTGCTACTCCTCTCTCTAATGGTGGCAAACACAAAAGAAAGTCATGCTCCCTGACATTTTGATCATTACCCTATTTCTCCATTGTCCTACTTTTATTTCAAACTTTAGAAAACCATATTATGGAAAAAACAGAAAGGATTATTCAATAGCAATTCCATTAATAAACTTAAATTTTTACTCCTTGGTACCAAAGAACCTCCTTTGCCATACTAGAAAACACTAAGAATTAATTAGCAGTTAAGGGTCTTACAGTCTTCCTTATCAGAAAAAGTAATAACTTACATGTTCTTAGAGTTTAGACTTTGACAAAGAGGACCACTAAGTGTAGTGTGTACGTTTCTCTTTTTGTAGTGTGTACCACAGTTTTTCTTTGTAGGAAATGAAAGGTTTTAACAGTAATAGTTACCTGAAACCTCGGAGAAGAGCACTAAGCATCATAACAGCTATTGTTAAAACTAATTTAATCTTTAATCTGACCTAATGACAGCTAATCAAAAGGTGGTTGGCACATATATTAAAAAAAAAATACTGTTTCATGCAGTCTCATGACAGAATGAGTCATGTTGGTGAAAACTGCCCTTTACATTATACACATCATCTAAAACGTACTAATAACCTTTGGGGTTATTGTCTAACTAGGGCTCATCAATCCTAATCACCTTCAGGTCTAAATCCCTCTGAGGTTTGAACTGACAAGAGCAAGGTAAGATAGGCTTGGCAAGAAACATCTCTCAGGGTAATAGTTGAAATGACTGTATTTGAAGGGCAATGCTGCATTTGCATGCTTGCAGGCTCTCACACAAAGAGAAATTTGCAATCAGGAGTCTCAGCACAGCCTAGAGGCACCATGTTGCAGGAATTGAGGTGGAGGGCAAAGAGATCCTTCTCCATGTTCACATAAAGCATGAAGCTGCTACACAAAATGCACAGAGAACAGACAACAGAGAGCTAGCAGGCAGCAGTACTTAGCTGCATCTCATAAAAATCATAAGCATTAGGCCACTTCCTTCTGCCTGGAATCTCTGGCAGCCTTTATTTTTGTGTCTCCCTACTTGACCTGAGGCACAATGTCTGTGCCCAGCTCCAGAGCTCAACACAGCATAGCTAAAGTCAAGATTCTAAAAGGTCAGGCTTAATAGATTTTGAAATGTGCATAGCATTCAACACTAGCACAATTAAAATTTGTTCAGTTCTAGAGATACTTCTAACTCAACATACAGATGAACAGGGCCAACAAAGAGAGTGAATAGGCCCAATAGCCCAGGGTATTTTGCAGAACTTCTAATGTTAAAAGCATGAAAGAGGAAATATCTTTCAGCAGTTGTTTGCAAAAGTAATTTGACTTCCTGTTCAACCAATTACCTTGGAAATCAGAAGAGACAGAAAACACTATGCAAAGATTTTTAGGAAAATTATGTTTTGGGACTTTTGAAATTGCTTAATATAATTCCTCTAAGTTATTTCTAAATAATTTTTATTTTATACAACATCAAAAACTACCAAAGCACAAGCTGGCTCTAGAAATGAGATTTTATCAGAATCCACAGCTATAAATTATCTATCTCTATATACTATCTTTAGATCTGTGGATTCTATTCTCTGTGATAAGAACATAATGACAGTTAAAAACATGAATTATGTTCAGAAATTAGCTTTTAGTTAAAGATGTCCTTTTGGAACATACTGTGGCTTATGTTCATCTTACCGAAATGTATAACTGAGAGATTAGTTTATTAATATTATATAATTAATTTTATGTTTTTAAAAGTATATAAATAGTATATAAGTGTGGCTCACTTTTTGTTCCTCTCCTTTTTTTTTCTTTTTCCTTTTTTTTTTTTTCTTCCACATGCTGTCTTTGCCTGCACACAAACGACAGTTTACTCTGATTCTTTAACAATCAAAAGTGTCTGGCTTTCTTTGACATTTCTTGGAGCTGTACAGACCTCTGACTTGAGACTCATTTTTTGCATGTTGTTTAATGAAATGGGTTTGTAGCTGTTTGTGTACTAATGTTAATGGGAAGCCAAGAGCATTCTAGGCTAAAAATAAACACTTTCCAGCACAACACATTCAAACTTGCATCTCTTGCAATTGCAGAAACAAGCTATTCAGCTGCTCCATTTCAATGTTTTTCTATGTTAAACCATTAATTCTGACTCAATTTGGACAACTAATGTTGAAAACCTGATGACACAAGAGCAGAACAGAATCTAAAGTTTCGTGTCACGTTTTATCTTTGTACTGCCTGCCTTGTTGGTTAACTCATTTTGAGACACTGGCACAGGTTCCCCAGGAATGTTGTGGCTGATCCCCCCTGAAAGTGTTCAAGGCCAGGTTGGATGGGTCATTGAGCAATCTGGTCTAGCGGAAGGTGTTCTTGCCCACACAGGGGTGTTGGAAATAGATGATCTTTATGGGCCCTTCCAATCCAAACCATTCTAAAATTCCATGATTCTATTAAATTAGTCAGACTACCTGTATTCATAAAAAATTTCACAGAGGATGAAAATATTGGCATAGGTACCTTTTGCATTCACTAAGCAAAAGTATTCTTGATTAACTTAAAAATACAGTAGAAATTCTCCCCTCTTTCTGTGTCTGAATGAATTGTTAGAAAGCTTAGCCTTCAGTAACTGTTTTTATATTATGAGCAGTAAGAAAACTCAGCATGCTTAAATGGAATTAAACAGTACTCTGTCGATAGCTTTATATAAAACATTGTTACTTACTGCTGTTTTGAAAGCTGTTCACTTTCTCAAGAGAAGAATGCCCCCTGTGTTTATAGTCAGAAAGACATATTAGAATGTTTTATACTAAAACTATGTAGATTGCACAAACCAAAAATCATAATTAATCTGGAAATTATCAAGTAAGTTGCTAATTATATGACACCACATTTGCATAGAATATATAGCTGCACTACTACAAAGACAGATTACTACAAAGAGCTAATTCCCCAATTCAGATTTGATACTTTCCTTCACATATTCACAGAAGACATTGCTTAGCCCTATAAAGACTACAGAATAGGAGCTGTAATGTAGGAACAGTATTTTTTACCTGAAGCTTTGATTTATTTACAAATTCCTATACTAATAGCTGTATCAACACTATGAACTTTGAGCAGGAAACTGATTCCCATTTCATATTTGAAAATAAAGCTGATCTACTTTAGCTATGCCTACAGAAATTTGCATTTCCTTTGGGGTTTTGGAATCAGTAACATATATTTTTCAGTTATTGAACCCATCCAGGGACAGCTGACACCATTCTGCTACACATTCTGCTTTTGTATGTATGCTAAACCTTGAAACTATTCCTGATGATCTTTAAGAAGTCAAAGCAGTCATGTACACAGAGAGTTATGAAGGAAAAAGCTTTTAGGGAAGTCAGTTTGTAACATTGGTTATGAACCTGGCAAATGTTTTCATACACTGAGAGAGAAATGGATACAGGCAAAGTGATACAATTTATGAGCACTTTAACAGTATGTTAGTGAGGAAGACAGTAACCATGTCTCTTTGCCTTATTAACTGTTCAGCTGTGCAAGACCAGACTAACCTTAAGTTCAAAGTTCAGGACCTGAGTCCTTTTTCCATTATCAAAGCATTGAATAGACTACTAAAACTCTTGGTTCTTTGTCATCTTCAGATACTGGGTCAGATACACCCATATTCAGAGGATTCTGTTAAGATAATTTTTCTAAAGGAGCATGAAGTACCAGACATGATTTCTGAAACTCCTACATGAATCTCCATAGATATTTTTGGAAACCAAGGGCTTTTATGTGGATATTCACTCACTGTTCCATCATGCTTCAGGTGTTTACAGACAGAGGAGACTTGCCTTTGGCCTAAGAGCAGGACTGATATCTTTATATTTACAGTGTTAAGATAATTATCTTTGGAGACAAGTCTGACTTGTAGCAGTAGTTTCATGAGTCCAAACTAGTTCAAAAATATAGATAGCTTTTAGAAACACAAAAGTGATAGAACTGCTTAACAATTCCAATGCAAGTAGCAATTCATGACTTATCATAACAACTGTAAAACTGGAATGAAAGGCTTTCCACAGAAGTCTTTCTTCTAGAAAAATCCAGAAAAGATATTACTAGTGCTACTGTAAACTCCATCAATGGAGGAAAACATGCAATAAACACAATTGTATAGACATGTGTGTCATGTATATAAACTATTATTGCAAGGTTTTTGTTGATAGCAATGTAACAGTTGCCAAGACCACCAGAAACTGATGTTTTTGCTTGTTTTTGTTTGTTTGTTTGTTTGTTGTTTTTTACCTCATCCTTCTAATCCATCAGCTTCCCTTTCTCACTTATATCAGATCAGCTTTCACAGACTGTTACTGGGATGTTATCAAAAGCACTTTTCAATCTTACAGCACACTCCCAACAACTGGGAACATTTCTGGAAACTAATTTCCCAGATTAACCGTTCCTCCTCCTAATGCCAAAATGAAACTATATTCTGCTGTGATGTGTGTGAAAATCCATTGTTAGTTACAGGAATACCTGGAGCAAACAGAAATTTTTGTTTAACTCTATGAAAAATGCTTCTCATTGGTTTGCTTTGGTGCATATATTTCCTTATATCATTTTGCTTGTTTAAAGATATACACATCCTGTCCCATTATCCACTTCAATGATTTGCCATAACTCCCTTAAAATAAGAGTTACATTCTTGGGAGTGAAAAATTTGTCTATCTATATACTCATTCAGTGTGAGGACTGTGTGAGGACTAAAACTTTATTTATTCTTTTACTACAGCAGAAGCAAGGAAAAAGCAGTGTGACATCAAAGCTCAAGAGGATGATTATTAAACTGATCACGAAACTCAGAATGATTTTTGTGTCTTTCTGGCAATACTGTGAGTCATCTGTTTGTTCTCTTCTCGTCCTTATCTTTGATGACCTACCTTGGCCACTGTATCCAAAAGCAGTAATTCACTCCTGTGGTGAATCACCATTCAGGATTTAAATGTTTCCAGTGAGTCATACTTAACCTTATAGAAAATAAAACACCTAGACTACATAAATTGTGCACTTTAACCACTGTGTGTTTAGATGTCTATGTCTAGAAAACAAAATTACATATTTCAATAGCAGATGTTAAATAAAATATTGAACAGTAGTCCCAACTTTAAATTCTGCACAAGTAAATCTATATTTTTTTTTAATTCAGTTTAAAAACATTGGTCAAAGTACAGATAAAAGAGCTTGACAATTTCTTTTTCTACCACTGCAATCATGGGTTTAACAATCTTAAGCGTAAATATTTCTGACACATGTTCCCCTCTACAAAGTCTGATCATATAAAAAACTCTCATCCATGAAACTATAGAGTTCATATCCAGAGATTCAGAATGTGTGCAAGGGCTGCGTTTCAGAAATGAGGCATATCCAAATCAGGAAAATTTATTATATTGCATTTCCTTTCATCTGCTCTTCTTCGCACTGTATTTTCCAATGCTAACTGTCTGCCTTCTGTTATAGGAATTGCCTGTGAGGAAAAGTTGTTCATAATCAGCATTCACTCCTGTTCTCACAGGTGTGGGCACAGACCACCTGCAGTTAATCAGAAAGCAGGATTGTTCTTTTATTTTGTTTGCTTCAATTCCATTCTTATTTAAGAAAGTAATTAGCTCTTCAGAATGATGTCAAAGAGACTGAAATGGGCAAAGGGAACAAAATAAGGCAACAGGTTTTGTAGGAATTATGTTGTATAATTAATTTATTAACTCCAACAGATGTGCTAGGAGAGGTATTAAATCGAAGCTATTCCTTAAAAGAGCAATTCAGAGTCTAGTCTGGATTTGTCAGCAGGGAAACTCTGTCTGCTGTAAGTGTCTCCTGAAATTTGTTGTAACTTCATGTCTGATGAACTCTCCTTCTGCAGTAGGGAGCACAGCACCTGGGAGATTCTACCTATATTCTCACTCATTGCTGTTGAGCCAGGGAAAACTATTGAAAAATGTTTAGTTTTGTGGAAGAAAGAATGCAATAATACAGAGAACATCAATGATATCTTTCCTGCATGGTTTGAGGGGCAAGTAAGTTTTAATTTTTTCCTTTATAATAAAACTTCAAACTGTATTAATAAATGTTATGCTTAATGGTCATAAAATACAGCTTGCTTCACTTAAATCTCTGCAGATATGGGAAGAGAAAACATTGTGGTTTGTGCACAAATTAGAGGATAATTGCATTAACAAAGTGCAAATTAATAATGCTTCAACATATTTAAATACTTTCAGATCAAAATGTTATCTATCTTTGCTACATAAAACATGGTTAACACTAGAAAATATACATAGTTGTTTTAAGACATTGATACTGAAATGTTTGCTTCTAAAAAAATCACAGAATCATCTGGGTTGGAAAGGACCTCTGAGATCATCAAGTCCAACCCTTAATCAACTACTACAGTGGTTACCACACCATGGCACTGACTGCCACATCAGTCTCTTCTTAAAAACCTCCAGGGACAGAGCTTCCACCACCCATTCCAATGCCTGATCACCCTCTCTCTATAGAATTTTTTCCTCATATCTAACCTAAACCTCCCCTGGAAGAGCTTAAGTCCATGCCCTCTTGTCTTACTGGTAGCTGCCTGGGAGAAGAGACCGACCACCCGCCCCCCTGGCTGCAACCTCCTTTCAGGGAGTTGTAGAGAGTGATGAGGTCTCCCCTGAGCCTCCTCTTCTCCAGGCTGAACACCCCCAGCTCCCTCAGCCCTTCCTCACAGGACTTGTGCTGGAGTCCCTTCACAGCCTCCTTGCTCTTCTCTGGACCTGCTCCAGCACCTCAATCTCCTTCCTGAACTCAGGAGCCCAGAAATGGACACAGGACTCACAATACTCATTCAGTCTGATTCTCCATGAAGACAAAGCTACAGATGGAAAAGACCAGATCCAGCCAGCCAGTCTCTACTTGGTCCTCCTGGTGTTTCCTGTTATCTTCAGAAGCCTCCAAAGGTGAAGAGGTATCCAGAACCAGTGAGAAAGAAAGAGCCCTCTTACAGAGCACATTCCCTGGGCAGCCATTCCATGCCTCATCACCCTCTCTGGAAAGAATTTTTCCCTAATATCAAACCTACACTTCCCCTGGCAGAGCTTAAGCCCATTTCCTGCTGTCTTACTGAGAGCTGCCT